>CM068867.1:8439859-9639859 GCA_035149815.1 Branchiostoma lanceolatum | reverse complement strand
GTCAAGCGTAATAAACTGAAGTAGAACTTTCATTAACATGTATCGATACTTTCTGAGCTGATCCAGGTTCCAAAGGGCATAGTTCACACACGTAGCGTTAGTTTTAGTTCACTTTATAATCGATTGCTTGCCGCCTTAAGTTCCATGTAACCGTATCACAATTGGAATATAATTATGGGCTCTGCAGATCTGTGGTCACAATCGATAAGGACCGTGGGTTTAGAATGCTGCTGCTGATCGTGCGTATGGTTTTGACCGAGAGAGCCTCCACTTGCATTAATGATAATGATTAACAGAGTTGCACAACAATTGTTCAAGGTGCAACGTATGGCATCTTCAGCTACATAACAACAATCATTTTTTTTACAGAAGACCATGTAATATGGGATAAAAATGTACTTTTACAAGTATTGGTGGAATTTCTAGTGTTTAGGCATATTCTTATATATTGTCCTTAATGTTCAATTCAGGGTTTGTCACATTTCAATATGCACTTGAATTTGCGGTTCCATCCATCAAGAGAAATTTTGGTATAGAAGATGGTAGACTTATGCAGTGAATTACGCATACCAAAGTAGTTGGGACATACAATAAAAAAGGGATATTCGTTTCCTATTAGTTATGGACAATATGGATGAAGCTCGAATATTCCTAGTGTCGTGATACCTCCCTACATGGACGGGGTGACTTTGCGTACACTCGGGCTCAAGGCATTATTTCAAGAAAAGCCACCAGAAATTTACATGAGGTCATGGTAGCCGGAAGTAGTTGTGGGCTGAAGCGATATTTAGTACGGAACCTTTGCTCTTCGCACACATAACTCGCTGTAAGAGAAATAAGGATTAATGATCTGGCTATTAATTTACATTCCATCAAATGTCTAAAATCTATTGATTATATTCAGTGTGGAACTGTCGTCCTTATACTATCAATTAGTAATTTTAAAAGCAGCCTTTCGAAACCACTTACTAACACAGCCTTCTTCAAACTTTTAAACTGTATCATTGGCATTGACACGAGTCTTTTTAACTGCAACACACCAGATAATCGAATGCGAGTGGTATTTGCCTGTGCCCATGATGTATTATATAGAAGATAACTAACATATGTCACAGTATCACGGCTGATCTGCGTGCCATTTGAGGCATCCTTACCTGTACGTCAGAACCCGAAGGTGAAGGCTGTGCAACAGATAACAACACGTAGGGACGCTGTTTTATATGTATTGTCATCCATCCATATTGAGCCTTGTGTTTAGTGTGTCTAGTTATACCCCCAATCCAGATTCATTCTAATTGACTTGAGAATAGAACAGACCAACTAGTGAATACCACCCATGTAACGTAATCTAGACTGAGTTTCATCCAACTTTCTGCAGACAATAAAGGCTTGATGAATTATACAACATCGCCCTCCTACCCACTCTAGTGCCACAGCGATGGTTATCACCGGGAGGATCGTCGATACGGAACGTTTCTTTGTTACCCTCCATGGAGATAATGACATTAAGAGATAAAGAGTAACACACAGGGACTTAACTCACCACAAATCAATAAAATTACCTTGGAGGTGAAGGTTGTGTAACATAATTGTGTCCATTGTCACCTCTTAATGTTGAACCACTTTAGGAGTGCCTTTCTTGTTACATGGAGCTTCTTTCTGATCGACTAAGAACGAACTAGAGCAAGTCCTGAATGCCACCCATGAAACGTAATGTAAACTAAGTGGGAGGTAATCATCTTCGGTCGGTAAAAGGCTGAATAAGAAATACAACATCGTCCCTCCAACCACCTTCTTGACACAGTGATCGGCAACCTCGCTGCGACCAAGCGATTGACAGAGCGCTCAACGAATTTCATTATGTTTAGCCATACGTATGGCTAAACATATTGTTTTCTCTCATTATGTTTAGCCATAAGTATGGCTAAACATATTGTTTTCTCTCATGTTTCTTCTTCTTCTTCTTCTTCTTCTTCTTCTCCTGTCAAATCTTCAAATCGATTCATCTCTGTCATTTTTTGACCAAATGACCTGAAATTTGGTACAGAGGTAATGTAGGCAAAAACCAATGTGCGTTCTTTTCCTTGTTTTGATATTGACCTTGAAAGTGATTTTATCGAGGTTTTTAAGCTATTTTTAGCATATCTTGGCCTCCTGCGCCCTGGTATTTCAACCGAATGACCTGAAATTTGCTGTATATGTGGCTTGAACAAATATTTAAAGGACTACATTCCCATTTTTGGCATACATATATTCAAAACGATTTATTTTGGGCTTTCTTGACAATATTTGCCACTTCTGTCACTTTCAATACTACATATGACCTACAGGTCGTTGACCCCGAGTGCCTTGCACCTGGCCAAGCTTGAAGTTTGCTTACGAGGAGGAAAGACCGGACATAAACATTTAACGTGATTATCGGGAAAACACCATGTTCCCTTAAACTCAGTGGTTAAATTGCAGTTTAGGAAATTTTATAACAGAAAACAAGTTAAATCAATGATTTTGTGAATGTTTATTCTAGCATTAGTTATTCCAGATATTTTCAAACTCCAAATTCTTCAACACAACACGGGAGATCGTTTCTCCTCAGACTGGCACGACACTCCTGTCAACACGCGTCTCCCGTGATGTGTAGCGTCCACCACCAGGGCTTCCTACATGTCCTACGTACGGGCGTATGGATCGTAGAATTCGGCAAAAAAGGAATGATTAGGCCAGTAGAGTCAGTCCCCGGTAAGGTCAATGATTCGCCCCTTTGCGCTAGCTTGTAACGTTAAATGAATGTACCCTCTGGTGGCCAAACTTCACTGACAAACTTTCTCCCTATTATCATCATGAGCTTGCGTTAGTCTGGTATTAGTGACTATTATGTGCCGGGAATGTTTATCTATCGCACGCATTGGAAGGAAGTTCAGCCATGATAAATGGTCGGCCGTTGCGAAAATTTGGAATCCCATGCTGTTGATTTTCGTGATTGAATCTGTAAGAAAATATATTTTCATGTCGTTCATGTTTTTGGGACGGACGCCGGGACGGGGTGAATTTTTTCTATCATTTTCGTCCCGTTAGTAATGCAAATCGAATCGTGTTGCACAAGAGGCAAAACACTAAAAACGTGGGTCTTGTGGAGTGTTTTGGAGCGGGAAAATGCCGGATATTAGCGGTGCCGAACAGTGTACATCGTCGCGCGCGGGTGACGCTCCGTCAAAACAAATCCGCTGGTGGTCTAGCGCGGCCACCGAAAATAGGCAGAAACACACAGGAGGACTTAGCACCTTCGTTTATGAGGGCAATTGTGAAAATCTTTTGTTACAAATTGTTCGAACATTGAAACATTTGGATAGATGGTTTGAAACTGTTCTAAATAAAGAGATTTTTGTGTAGTTACGTTTGAAATGTTTCCAACGTATGTGAAATAAGTTCAAACATGTTATAAGTTTCAATGCTAATTGTTTGAACACTTTAGAACTATTGTGACTTAGACATTCTTTTAATCAAAATAGTTCAAACATATTACAAATATTATACTAAAACCCTCTCGGTGACTTTGAATTGACTCAAATATGTTGTTTTTGGTCATTTCCTTCGTCTCCTGTCAAATCTTCATATGTATACTATGGAAAACTTCATTCTTCCCTGGGGTTGATCTTTTTTAATTCAATTTTGAACTGGGTTGATTATGCGCAAGAGTGTAATTTTCAGCGGATATTTTTCGACTGGTTTACATGGAAATGGCACGGAATATCCCATTCTTGCAAGGGGAGGATTCTTTAATTATTTTTCAATTTTGAGCTGGAATGATTATGAAAAAGTCCATTTTTTAGCAGAAGTGTATTTGTTAATCAATTAGTGGATATGGTTGTGGACTGGTCCATATTGTGTTGAGGTGCTACTGGAAGACTCAATTTTGGACTGGGGTGATTTATTTTTTTAGTGCAAGTATTTTAGAATGGTCCATTGTTATTTTGGGAGAGTCCATTTTTTGCATGGCGAGGAGTATGGCTAAACATGCTGTATTTGCTCGCAAATGTTGCCTTTCTAGTGTTTCTTCTTCTTCTTCTCCTGTCAAATCTTCAAATCGATTCATCTCTGTCATTTTTTGACCAAATGACCTGAAATTTGGTACAGAGGTAATGTAGGCAAAAACCAATGTGCGTTCTTTTCCTTGTTTTGATATTGACCTTGAAAGTGATTTTATTGAGGTTTTTAGGCTATTTTTAGCATATCTTGGCCTCCTGCGCCCTGGTATTTCAACCGAATGACCTGAAATTTGCTGTATATCTGGCTTGAACAAATATTTAAAGGACTACATTCCCATTTTTGGCATACATATATTCAGAACGATTTATTTTGGGCTTTCTTGACAATATTTGCCACTTTCAATACTACATATGACCTACAGGTCATTGACCCCGAGTGCCTTGCACCTGGCCAAGCTTGAAGTTTGCTTACGAGGAGGAAAGACCGGACATAAACATTTAACGTGATTATCGGGAAAACACCATGTTCCCTTAAACTCAGTGGTTAAATTGCAGTTTAGGAAATTTTATAACAGAAAACAAGTTAAATCAATGATTTTGTGAATGTTTATTCTAGCATTAGTTATTCCAGATATTTTCAAACTCCAAATTCTTCAACACAACACGGGAGATCGTTTCTCCTCAGACTGGCGCGACACTCCTGTCAAAATTGATTGATGATCTCTCTCTGCCGCCGACTTCATACATGATCAAAGGCGGGTGGTAGGCGGTGCGCGGGGCCGGGGAAACTTAAACATATAATGTAGCGAAGTGTTGCACAAGGAATTCTCACGCTGAGGGGTACATGAAATAATGCTTACAAAATAGACCTCTATGAATCGGGCTACATTCAGCAATGGTAGACGGATTCGGGGCATGCCGCGCAAAACACATGGTCTCACTGGGGACATGCGTTTTTGCGTTAGTCTGGTACTAGTGACTATTATGTGCCGGGAATGTTTATCTATCGCACGCCTTGGAAGGAAGTTCAACCATGATAAATGGTCGGCCGTTGCGAAAATTTGGAATCCCATGCTGTTGATTTTCGTGATTGAATCTGTAAGAAAATATATTTTCATGTCGTTCATGTTTTTGGGACGGACGCCGGGACGGGGTGAATTTTTTCTATCATTTTCGTCCCGTTAGTAATGCAAATCGAATCGTGTTGCACAAGAGGCAAAACCCTAAAAACGTGGGTCTTGTGGAGTGTTTTGGAGCGGGAAAATGCCGGATATTAGCGGTGCCGAACAGTGTACATCGTCGCGCGCGGGTGACGCTCCGTCAAAACAAATCCGCTGGTGGTCTAGCGCGGCCACCGAAAATAGGCAGAAACACACAGGAGGACTTAGCACCTTCGTTTATGAGGGCAATTGTGAAAATCTTTTGTTACAAATTGTTCGAACATTGAAACATTTGGATAGATGGTTTGAAACTGTTCTAAATAAAGAGATTTTTGTGTAGTTACGTTCGAAATGTTTCCAACGTATGTGAAATAAGTTCAAACATGTTATAAGTTTCAATTCTAATTGTTTGAACACTTTAGAACTATTGTGACTTAGACATTCTTTTAATCAAAATAGTTCAAACATATTACAAATATTATATTAAAACCCTCTCGGTGACTTTGAATTGACTCAAATATGTTGTTTTTGGTCATTTCCTTCGTCTCCTGTAAAATCTTCATATGTATACTATGGAAAACTTCATTCTTCCCTGGGGTTGATCTTTTTTAATTCAATTTTGAACTGGGTTGATTATGCGCAAGAGTGTAATTTTCAGCGGATATTTTTCGACTGGTTTACATGGAAATGGCACGGAATATCCCATTCTTGCAAGGGGAGGATTCTTTAATCATTTCTTTCAATTTTGAGCTGGAATGATTATGAAAAAGTCCATTTTTTGCATGGCGAGGAGTATGGCTAAACATGCTGTATTTGCTCGCAAATGTTGCCTTTCTAGTTGATGACTTTTTTTCATGGATAAAAACCTTTTTACACTTCACGTCTTTTGCTTTCTTTTCAGTGATACTTTTACATTTTGCATGATATTCAAATGATGAAGACAAGGGTTACACAAATCCAATCTATGTCGCAGCGCGATTGCCGTTTAGGGGAATGAGGGCCTTATACTGAGCGTCTCTTTGTGACCATCCACACAGGTCATGACATCCCCTACCAGAACATGTGCAAAGGAATACCTTTGGCAGCACAAACCGTAGCACTGTACTGATAACGCTCAGATTCAGTGATAGGTTGTCATGTGTCGGGATTCATCCCTTCATGACGTCGTTTTGCAAAACGGAATCTGATTCAATCAGATCAGTTCCAGTGCTGCTTTCATAATGCATACAAATGCGATATGATAAAAAATATACCAGCAGAAAACCAGAGCTGATGAACATAGATGCTGCTGCCATTCGTGGCCTCTTCTTCAATTCAGTCCTGTTTCTGAACCAAAAATACTATTGCGAGTCGTCACATAAGAGGATTATAAAATTCCTTTTAGTTGCAGTGTGCGGGAAAATGGGTGCATTGGAAGAGCTTTTATCGGCTCAGAAGATTCGTAGGTTGGCGGACTGAATCAATTAACCTCTATAAAGCAATTGATTGGCCTCCTGGCCTCAGTGTCATTAACGCTGGCAGCAGGTCGGGAGAAGTCTGGAAAAGATAGCAGGCTGTACCCCAAGGAGCTCATTTACCGCAATTGGATTATGTGCCCTACATGCCAACATACATGTTGAACATATAGATTTTTCCGCACAAGTTTGAATTTAGTTCAATTTCCTCAGGAGATTTTGGGAATAACTTGAATCGCTACTGCCGCAGACGGACCTAAACAAACAATTATCTACAGCTCATTTCAGGTTCCTTCAAACGATTTATGTGTGTAATGCGCAGAAGAGCAATCTCTGCAGTTTATTTGTATAAGCATGTTCATAGTTGCAACTGCGCTTTCACAGCGAGATGCATTGTGAGCAATGTGTCAAAAGTGAAGGCATCTGACTTGTAACGGACGCGTTTTGTTTATGCCTCAGGGGCAAGTGCCTTTGACATATTACCACAATGCATATCCCTGCGCATGTGCAGCTGGAACCGTGAGCAAGCTTATTACTTGCTCTTTTGATGTTGATTAATCTGCATGTTACATGTTTGTCTCCCACGTATGTCTGGATCTGAAAGTTGTGTACCTGCTACCAGATACGCACCGGATTCTTCCTTGTGGAACGCATGGTTTTGACGGATTACAATCGGAAGAAAATGTATTGTAAATGCTTTATCAAAAGACATCAGAAGGTTGCGCCAGGTGCAGGTTTTGATTTTGTGTGGGAAATTACTTTGGCTGTTAGTGGTGCGCCAATGGTCCTGTTCATCACAATCTAACATGTCCTTACCCATTACATGTGGAGTCGCCGTTTCCAATATTTACTGCCTTTTATCGAGTTTCTAATATCAGAACAGCCAGGTTGATTAGCTTATTTGCCCACCCGGAAAATATAGGAAACTAATAGGGTAATTTCTTATAAATTCCAGGCTCGAAAATGTAGAGTCATAGCATAGCTGCATGAAGGTATTGATATTCGTAGAATATTCATGATCGTTTCAATGTAAGACATCAGAAATACACTCCTTCAATTCTGATAGCAATCGCGACGACGTAATCATTTCTTGTGCAATATTCCACCAGTCAGATTCTGATCACTCATCGCCATCAAACCACAACATCATGGATATCTCTTTACAGATGGTGTGAAGTCATCTTCTCACAGCCCCAAAGCCATTTGACGATAAACCTATGATGCTTTTTTCATATAGTAGGATAAATGAGCTCCTCAAAGATCGTTCGTTCCATCTGCAACATATCCAATGGTGACAGTATACATCTGAAGACTCTAGCTCTTCAATGGTTATGAAATTTAGCAGTAGTGAATCACCAGGTGCAAATGCAAATGATGCAAATGACAACCTTATACCCTTGCCTTTATTCCATAAAACAGTTAAGAAGAGTACAACTCGTAGAATTTTTTTGTTCGCA
This sequence comes from Branchiostoma lanceolatum, assembly GCA_035149815.1. Classification (NCBI taxonomy): domain Eukaryota; kingdom Metazoa; phylum Chordata; class Leptocardii; order Amphioxiformes; family Branchiostomatidae; genus Branchiostoma; species Branchiostoma lanceolatum. Next base: position 9,631,805 of record CM068867.1, on the reverse strand, counting down.
GTATGCTTGGCTGATTCCCCAACCATATGCAATTCCCATAAGAATGTGTGGCTGTGATCTCTATGGAGAGCAGTCTTGTGGAAACACTAAGACTTGCTGAAGGAACAGCCCTTCGAAGACTTTCTCATCGACTTTGATTGTCTGCAGCTTCTCCTTTGACTTCGGGGGAATGACGTCAGCCTATCTAAATTGAATGAGGCATTCCACAACTGCCGCCTTTGATATAACTACTGGCATTTGATATAGATTTCATATTAATAGTACATAGACATTTGGCATTAGCGCCCCAAGTATGACGTGCTGATCGAGTTATCTGTGCCCAATGGGGACCTCAGTACGTTGGTCATTTAATGTTACCCGAAAGCATTATGCCTCTGGTCAATCGGAAGTAACATTAAAACAGTAAAAGAGCCAATCAAACGTTTGGCTCATTCTTCTAAGTGTCAGGTAATCCATTGAAATGCAGTAATTATTACAGACTTTGTGCACGATTCAGCATTATCAATGTCGCCCCAATGTGTACCGAGGGCACCATAAAATGGTAGATTGATCCCTGATACACTTAAATCTTCCCCCTAGGAATTAGGATCTGGCCATCTGACCACAGTAAGACCCCATTACATCACGGCGGTTGATCAATTTTATGTGTTTACCAAAAGCTCGTTATAAAGTTCCTACGTAGTTAACAAGTTTGAAATGTGCTCTGTCTATCCCCCGCTGCTTTTTGTGCTTTGTATGGTCGGTAAACCAGAAGGGTCAATCCTCACATTGCCGTGGGTATACTACATCATTAACTCATGTCCCCAGAGGTTTTAAGTATGCACTTTTCCTGCAGTGATTAATTCCACTTGTTTCTCCAAGCACAAAAACTGCATAATTCTTCACAACACCTTTGGCCTTTCGTTACAATAATCACCTCCAGCTTGTAGCTAATATGTAGGGATTTCTACTGGTTGTCCTCTACTATCATTTGTAACAAAGCAAGCTACGCACGAAATTGCCAGAAACGTAGAGCTTCATGACATTCCAAATCTGCAAAGAAATATGATCATCATTTCATATCGCTACCAGATATTACCGTCTATTTATGAACCCATCTATTTGGCCAGTGAATGGCACTGCGGTCTCATAAGTGAAGGCAATACCGATTAAGACTATAGATCAAAGGTGAAATAAAACATGTTTGGACGATATCTTACTCTTAAAGTGATGTGTGGTGTGACCCACATTCCATGAAATATATTCCTACTCGTCACATAATTCATGCCAAAGTGCAGACATACGCAGCCCACCTCTTCCATCATGTTCCAGTGCTTATCTACATCAGTAGGCGCTCTACTGATACGGTATGGCGAAAATGGAGACATCGAGGCACATGCACTGGATACGATATATGTCCATAGGCTGGCCGTTTATACAAAATATGTACCGTTTATCAACAAATAAGATGAGATTGTACCTTAGACACATGGCCTAAGACAGGTTTTCCAGCATCAGAACCATGTGCGCTCAGTACTAGAACGATCAGCCATGGCAAGCTGTTGAATTTTTGACATCATACAGCGTATCACAGCTAGCTATCGTCTGGTACTTTTTGGGTTGAGGTCGTCGAATATCTATAATTATATGCTAGGGTTTGGCTACTTTGGTTGCAAATCAAGTAACACACTGGTGACACAAGATGGAATAGAATTGATCTAAACAAATACCAACGTTAGGTCTGCAGTCACTCGATTCCAGGTAGCTCATGGTCCCGTCATATTCATCGAGTGATATCACTTTGCGTTCTTCAAGCATCGAAGATTTTGGATAGCGTCCAGCTAATAGTATTCCCGTGTGAGGCAGCTCTTCACCACTGAGCCGATTGCGAACGATGTAGCAGAGCCCTCTAGGAGGAAGCAGGAAAGCTAGAATACAGACGACCGACCTGGTGGGCTGATGCTGACGTTCAGAATCCCAATCAGAACAACATTACCAATCAGGTGCCCTTGAGTAAATGAGATTCCAGTCTGTCAAACCACCGTTCGTTCGCAAACGCTCCATGGAGGTCCGCGCGTGTTGGTCAGGCAGGTCTGACGGTGATTACACTGGATGCAGCCATTCGTGAATACTTAAGACAAGGAAGGCAGATGGTATTGACTGTTACCAAGTGTTTAACATCAATATTCCAAGGAAAAGCTTCCAGCCCACACAAACAATGTAGCAAGATTCAGATGCGAATTGTGTACCTGAGTGGATTTATTGATATGAAGAACAGCAAATTTTCTTCTTTTATGACATTTTACCCTCATTTCAGATTGCATTGTGCATTAAAGTTAACTTTAGAATCACCTCGATATAACGTTAAGACAATGCTGTTTTGTATTGAAAAGCTGTCATGACATACATGTAGCAGTTAGATGGTCTACATCAGAGAGACTGAACGCAGACACAGCATTACATTATCATTGGTAAGAGTAGCACTTATAGAGCACTCATCGTGTATTCAATTATAGCTGAGATGGCCCGTCTGTTCACAGACTCTCTAACCCATCACAAGAGGTGACTCGCGTTCAGCACGGTGCATACGACCAACTGTTGAATGATCATTAAGTACGCGATACGCCTCCACCCACCCTGGTCTGTATGCATTAAATTGCTTCTATCAAAAGCTAAATTGAATTCGATTTAAAGAGCTGACTTCAGCTGAACAAAATGCCAATTTTGTGATGAGTATGAGCTCAGTATATCAATGATCCTACCGCCAAATTGATTTTTAATGATTTAGCCTTGAACCAAGAGAAAGAACTGAAAAAAATATTCCAGATAAAGTTTTTATTTCTATTTCTAGTATGTCAAATTGTATCGCATTGGCAATCAAAAATCATGGTACTGAAGTGTCTAAAATGCCATGTTTTAAATAGGAAAGTGTCACGGATTCAGTCGCCAAATTCAGAAGTACTTCTAGGTGAGATGACAGATCATTAAAGTCAAGTTACGCACTTACCGTACATGTCCTAACCTGCAAGCGCCACTTAACAGAGTAACGTATTAAGAAACGAGGATCTCTAATGACTCTAAAAGCCTGTTACACGAATCTCCGCGTTCTCAAATGGACAAGTGAACCAGAAGTAATGGAATTAATAGCGGAGAAGTGCTATTCGATTGGTGAATAAATCCGGAAGTGTGGAGTGCACCAATTTTTCCAAAACTAGAAAAGTACTGATTTCTGGCAGAAAAACACTTGTTTCAACCTTTGGCGAAGAGCTTCTTTTGCAAATCGATCGGTATAGACATGCCTTTATCTCCACTCCTGGAAAATCGAAGATGATTAAGAAATCTGCAGTCTCAGGGGCCCAAACTAATGAAGATTGTGAACCGAAAATGTTAGGATAGATCTCGGAAACGGCTTGGTCTGGTGCAAACGGACGATGATACAGAAATTTATGATCATCTGAGAGATGTTGAGTGCTATTTCTAACAACTTTCTTTCGCGATAGTCATCCTACATCGCTTGTGCTTTTACTTTTATTGTACTTTTAGCCCCCCACTCCACTAGGTGGCGATCGGGCTGAGACTTTGCTGCGACCAAAAATGGATTCGTATAAACCTTAGTTTGATTGGAATAGATGATACACGATGTAACAGTATGACACAAAAAAGTACATGTTTCGTTCTGTATTTACGAAATTCGTTGAGCGCCCTATCAAATCTTTGTTCACAGCGCGGTCGCAGCCACTGGTTGAGCTTGTAAGTGAAGCAACCACAAGATGAGCAAGTTTTAAAACGTTCTTATCGTCAGGTGACAGGATCAACAAGTAGGGTGTCAAAACTTGCTATCTCTTGTATCCTTTGTGAACCAAAATGTAGATCGCATCCCAAACCATATCTGTCACGATCAGATATGAATTAAAAGATAATATGAGCTTTTCAGGCGATTGACAAATTCCCTAAAGAAGTGCAGTCTACGGTCGGTTTGAAGTTTACTTTGCGTGTAATTGTCGACATGAATCAAGCTGTCAGACTTTGAATCGACCGAAACGTTACCTGACGCAGTGCGTTCGTTCAGGCCCTTGTGGCACATAGGGCAGCAAATTTCCTTGCTGTTTCAAAAGCATGGTATATTTCTACAGGGAGTTTCTGACGTGCTCGTGGCACATCCCCGAACACTGGGCCCTCATTTTACGTCCCTTCCAAAAGACGACTGCAGCCCAACCGAGAATTCCTGCCCCGGGATTGAACCGGGGTCTCTCAGTTAGCAACTAATTGGAAACAAGAGCTCAATTGTGAGGCTGCTGCCAATCGTGATAAGAGGAGATAACTAGTAGTGAAAAGCAAAGGCAAAGCCCATGATGCCACTCTGTAAACAAGCTGACCATTACCAGCTTATTTTGTGTTCAATACAAGAAGAATGATGAGCACAACGACGGGCCCTCCAAACAGCAAGAATGCGAAAAGAATGCACACGACAGAAAATTGTGAATGACCGAAAACACGATCTATGTCTTTTCTCTAGACTTACTGATGCAAACATTTTTAAAACTTTCAATTGCATGCACGTACTTTCCACACTAGTCAAAGCTACGCGTTGCTAATGATCGATTTGAGCGGTATAGAATTGCACTATAAGTGAGGTAAGTGAAGTAAAAGCACTCTCACGTCCCCGTTGGCGTCTGGCGCTATGCTCCCATCGCTGGACCGTACAGACCATATGCAAGTTCCAAACACGAACACAGTTAATATAGCTCATGCGCACAGCCACGGTTGGCCAAGCACGCACCGACTTCCATTCTTTTCCCTGACATTACCTCCCACAGACTTTAATCGCCGACACGATTCAAGTACACCGCTTTGTAATATATCGATTTCTCGGTATGATTCATGGCTTTGAACCGCCCTCCCTTTAACGACTCACCACATACTGGTTTCACCCCGGCAATACTTCCCGCTATATACATCATGTGTGCGTATGTTACAAGGGCTGATTGTTCTTTACGACATCACCCTGTGAGCGGTCGAACATAGGCGCAGAGAACAGATAAGAATCGTTCGACTGGAGCAAGATACGTAAATAATGCAGGTTATCTCCCAATGTTGGACCACAGAGGTCGATAAGACTAATGCGCCAAGAGCCTAAGTAGTTTGCAGAGGAAACTTTCTGTCACAAAGGTTTCTGGCATAAAGGGTTTATATCGACGAGTGTTGACAATGATTAACAAGTACATGTCCGTCCAATTTCACAATCATAGGTGTTGTGGCGCATCAATTGTACTGGCATATAAAAAATGTTACGGCACATTTTCACAGATGTAGGCGCGGAATTAATCCGTATGGTTCAGGCAGGCGTGGATGAGTGTAGACCCGGAATCATCATTGCGAACTATTGGCCCCGCACTGGTGTACTGAAGGCGACGTTAACATTGTTAGTTAAACTTTGTCCTTACCAATGCATACCGTTACCCGGGTTGGTCTTTGGTGATATATATGTGTACCTCTCGCGGTGCTGACATGCCAACAACAAAATGATCTTAATATGGTTAACCTATCCTGAAACATACTCAGTTTGATATGTGATGTCAATTCATTCACACAAGTGCAGCAGTTATAGAAGCTGCCTAAAAGACATGTTATCCTTACCGGCTGGTATATGCCTTGGGATTCCTTTCTCCCGCAATAATCAGCTGTTTAGTGCGCCAGTCTGCCGAGCAAGGCCGTCCAAACTACCTCATCGATTCATGCCAAATTCCATACATCTCGGCACATTGTGGAGCATACGTGTTGTCTTTAATCCTACATCCGTTTAGTGTATTTTACAGTGGGCCCATTTTCTCATCCCAAAACCTCTTGAAGGGCTTAACCCTATCACGACTTTCCATTACATATCGATCGACGGGATGTTCAGAATTATTGCTCTGGAATTCCTGCCCTCGGAAAACTGACTCCTATTCATTATAACCACTTCATGAAACAGCTAACGTTAGGCAGTCTGCTGTGTATTAGCCTATCCATTAGACATGTAATTTCCCGCCGGATTCCGCGCCCTTGGCGTTGCCGTCCCCGGCGTGGTGACATTTGGATAAGTAATGATGGTGATAGTTGAAAGCAGTGCCTTCAACATCGACCATTTATAGAATATGCCCGTTGGTGTTCCAAGATTTAGACGCGAAGTCACAGGTGAAAATGGGTTCTTATTTTTAATTTTGTCTGAGTTTGTAGCCTTGTTTTGCATGATGATGTAGTGGGAAGGGATGTAGTTAAGGAAAGTTCTTACAGATTCCAGAAATCCATTTATAGAATATGCCCTCTTGGTGGTCACAAGTGAAAATGGGTTCCTCTTTTTGATTTTGTAGAAGTATATAGCTCTATTCTGCATCTTGGTTTAGTGGGAAGAGATGACATTGAGGGAATTGCTTACAAATTCCATTAATCCTGCTTAATTAAAAGTTAAGTAATTACAAGTGATGCTCAAAACAAATTTATTGAAGTGCAGCGCTTCATATATAATATTGTATCACATATATGTGTCAGACACGTTCAAGAGGTACCCTGCGTGAAAAAAGGTTCATTATAGATTATTTCTCCGCCTTTGATCCAAGCAGAAACATCTAAGAAATGATACTGGCTGATAATATATGGTGTTGTCACTGGGATCAAGCAAGGTTAAGAGCCTTAGTTGACCTTCGTCCCGTAAATGCACATGTAAATTAGTGAAGGAGGCGACGAAGGTCCCTTAGGTCAGAATGGAGAAGTTAATCTCCAAAAAGGTTTGAAACATCATCGACCTCTTTGTGTAGGTTGAAAGACCAAGCTATTTGTTTTAACTACGTAACTTTAAAACTTTTGTGATGCTAGCACTTCGTTTGTATCCACCTCCACATTCCTTCATAATGAGGTTCACTGATCTCTGACTTCTGTCATAAATCTACTAAGGCTAGAGGTCCCCTATTGCCGAAAACTACCCGACTTGTTTGATGGTACTCCCCAGAGGCTATCTCAGCAGAGTACGGAGTGACTGATTTGGTAGATCATCGGGGTGCTAAGCTTAGAGATCTAGAAATTTGTTATGTTGCGATCTAATTTTCAGCATCATCATCATAATCATTCATCAGAAATATCTGCTGATTCTTCTGACACTGTTAAGTAGTAAACGGTAACAAGCGATCGCACTTGTTCATGCAAATCATCGGAAGATGTACCATTGTAGAGATAGGATTAGACAGTGATGGTAACGTATGTAATGAAGGTAAAACATGTATCAAGCACACTTTGATTCCACAGTCGATTAATGAGTGTGTGTCATGGAAAGAGCTGCTGATACTGCAAACGCCCATAGTGCTGACTGCTGATCATATATATATATATATATATATATATGATACTGCGTTCTGAGATACATGTCTCACTGTTGAACATAACGTGACCCCATTATGGGTCCCACAATCGAAGGCGTCCCCTAAGAGTTTCCTTGACCCCTTGGTCTAATGTATGGAACCCTTGATGGACCCAAATCCTTCATCCCCCAAGCTGATTTTGCTTTCATGCCATCGTATTGAATTTTCAATCAATACCATCCTAATAACCGTATTTTTCCGGTCTTGTAACCGCGTATTTTTACAGATTAGACCTTAGGATCTGTTTCATCAGGAACAAGTATTCCAATATCGGTAACAGACTTACATTTAGAATCGGTTGGGAGCACCACTACCGCCATCTTCGTTCACGTTTAGCATACTAAGAGTGTGCGAATAAGCAAATGCACAAAGGTATTTGAACATACTCTGCTAACAGAACGGTCATGTGCATCAACACCATCCTGCACATCAACATCGGCATCTAAAGTAGGAACATTAACACTGAATGATTCAAAAGGTCACCGCTATCACAAAATTTCCTCATTTTCAGCCTAATAGTGTTGTAATAAGCAAATGAACAAAAGTATTTGAACACACTATCCAAAACTGTTAATTGTCGGGTCATGTGCATCAACGCCATTATGAGCATCGGCAAGTAAAAAGACAGGAAACCATCATCAACACTGTATCAGCACAAGATCAGGATTAACATGAATAATAAAAAAAAACAGTATCAGCGCTAGCTGCTTCGCTACGCGCTATGTGTGCTACTTACGACCCTAAGGAAAACAAGAAATCGAAAGTTATTAAGTGAGTAATAGGCTCGGATGTTTTAATCTAATTTATTAAGGTGGCAGACAGGAAATATCGTCATCGATTAGGAGAATAGATCGGTCTAGAGACTAATGACCAGGAAGCGAGGTGCTTATAACCCTGAACGGGTGTAGGAACGGTCGTGATTCCAGCCCAGACGCCATGAATGTGTCGCACAATACAATTTATACTGCAGCCGCAGTTAGCCAGCTGTTGAATTAGCTCTCAATGAATGTATTCATCGCATAATGCAATGGTAGAAGTAAACACTTAAAGTGGTTTGAAGAAGCGATTTCTAGAAAGTTGATAACTCGGGAAATTACTTATGCTTTGCAATTGTAAATACCGTCGTCTTCAAATCCTGGACACCCTGCAACCTGCTTTGTATGATCTTGAAAAGGCTTCATTCAGAAAGATAAGGATGTGTTGAAGGCTGAAGTTTAAGGAAATCTCCTGTCATCCTTCTTCTTCCGAACCTTCCAACTTTTTTAGTTACATTTATTGTTCATGACAAGTCTCCCAACGAAGATTGAAGGGACCACCGTACAGCGAAACTCCCTACCATTGCTCCCGTGATGCATCAACCTGGGTGGCGACATCTTGAAGGGCCAGGCTAAGGTCACACGTCTCGCAATCTCTCATCCCACTTCTTCTAACAGAGGCCTTCAACAAAGCAGTCACCATTCATTATTACCTTACGGCAATGCTGTATATGGAGGTCACGGTGTCACCCTTTCAGACAGTCATGTTCCCCACTCCCATACGGATATAGATTAGAAAGTAATGCACGCTGCCCTTGCAGCATTCCCAAGAGATGGCCATTGCCAGGACCACCAAGCGCTTGTCAGAAAGTATTTGACCAAGCGTTTGATTAATCGTCTAGCTGTACGGAGAGGTCAATGAAGATCAGTGGGCAGTTCACCCACCCATTGTGGTTTGAGATTTTAAAGATATTGATTAGCCATCGGCCACAGGGGGCTCCTACGGCGATTGGGGTGGTGGGATTTATGGCGTTGGTGAACGCAAAAGCGATCATTTCCTCATTGCCGTAGCATAGAAATTGTTCACCAAGAATCTGTTACCGTTGCTGTCTAATGGAACACCTGACATGATGCCAATAAAAACGTGATGATAGCTCTTTAAAAGAGTCGTGGTCAAGACGGTGTAGAATGGCTGTAACTTATCGATCAACGTCTTAAAGAAAAATGATCTTCGAATCAAGAAGGTCTGGTGATTCTCTAAGCTGCTAATACATTCTAGAGAAATAGAACTCTGTGGTCTTCGCAGGCTTAGTATACTTATCTGAGTGACAGCGAAGCACAGAACATACAAAATACATGACACTTTACGGATATAGATTATCACTGCTACCATGTCACAGGTGCAAAGATGTGGTAGCGAAACTAGGCACATAATATAAACAGTATATATCAAGGCATACCTTTATATGACAGTTGCTTGAAGCTTCGGCATCTTTCAACAATCCTTTCTTCGAACTGTAAAAGGCTGTCCATTATGGTGAGAGTTTGCCAGTATGATGGTACAACAATGAACGACAATACAGCCTTGACTGCATCCCAGCGGCGGTGCTCGCCCGTCTGGCTTGACTGGCAGCAGCGTGCGGAATCCTAATCACCGGCGGGTTGGAGCTCACGCGCCCCGGTATGTCAGATGTCAGGGGATCCGGATTGGGCTTTCCAAACCAATGAAGATCGCCCGTCTGTCAGATTGTTTGTCCTCTAGACGCCCAAACTCTCTTTATCAAACCCCTAAAACGAGTTCGGATTACAACAGAATTTGGTCGCTTCAACTTCAGATGCATATGTTGGTCTTATAGTGCCCAGAACTGTTTTTGTTTAAGTACAGTGAGCGATAAGCGAGTTGAAAAACCTGAGTAGAATACACGGAAAATGTGATTTAGAAATTCAGCACGAACCCCATCATTTTCTGGGAAAATCAACCTAATCGTTGAATGAGTCCCAGGATTAACTAATGGTTTACTGCTATTACGATGAAATCAGCTAGTTGATGTGTTCTTAAGAATCACATCGCAGGCGGCAATGAAGATCCTTCTTTCCGAATGGAAAATCAGTAATCTTCCAAAACCGAAGAGCTGGTATCTCTCCAGAGTTATGATTAACATCTCCTCTTCTGGCAGGTCAACGCTACATTCTAGTAGTTAGACTGTGGAACTCTCAATGCGTTGAAGTACGTCATCATAACATGTTGGGGGGGGGGATTTTGTATTTCGCATTACGATTTTGTAGGTCAAATTTTAGAAACTTTGTATCTAACCTGTTTAACAGTACGCATGCAAGAATGAAAAGATTAATTGGACGACTATCGAGCAATGAACATTTTACTACTCCTCGCGCACAGCGATGTAAAAACCTGTATCGAGAAGGTTCTGCAGGAATAAAGAGGATGGCTGTAGCTACAAGCGGTTCAGTACTTATTTCGAAGGCACTGTCTGAGATGTAAAACTGAAAGAGTGGTTTCTGTAATCTAACGTGGCAATAGTTTGTATTAAAGCTGGGTACGCATGGACTAGAGTATTACGTAACACACACAAGTGCTGTGTGGCAAATAGACATCCAGAGATCGTTCCAAATTTCCGCAGTACTGCGTGAACCTCTTGATAAGATTAGATAAGACGAAGATTCACACACTCTTCCGCAAGCGAGGATTCCCAAGGTCAATAGAGCCCTTCGTTCTGAGAGAGGAAATTGCGCGGGTGGCTCGGTTTAGTCGCTCGTAATTTGTATTCATCAATTTTGGAGTAGACTTGTGTTACCTAGCTGAGGTTACGAGCAGGCTTCGGCTTAGTAGATGCACAATCGATACAGTCTTTTAGTACATGTAACATCTACATCATCAATATTTCAAAACTGTTCAGCCCCGCGCCATACAAATTAGAGTTGCTGCCTCACATATTAAAACTGTGATGTGTCTTGTATCTAAGCAGGAATCCGGCCAAGTACACTGATTTTGTGAATGCAGAAGTTGCAACATATACTTAGGTGATAGGTTCAGGTACACGTAGGATCTCACTGTTATGGTATAACTAAAGTGACATTTTTTAACAAAAACAATGCAAAACTCTGAAAATTTAACACAAATATTGTTACTGCATGCTACATAAATGTCTATTTAAGCATAGAACTATCAAAATCCAATAAAAAACTACATTCTGTATAGGTTAGGTCAGGTTTATGCCCCAAACCTCCCTTGGCGACTGCCTTAGCAACAGTTTGATGCAAAAAGTGACATTTTTCAACAAAAAAACACAAAAACTCTCAAAATTTATCACAATTATTGTTACTACATGCTACATAGTGCCTATTTAAGCACAAACAGATTAAGAACTAACAGAAAAGTAGATTTCAGGCAGCCATTTTGACGGTACATCTCTTAAAACTACACCAGATAGTGTCCTTAGCAACGGCCATGGCAACGGTAATAATTGTTTTAAACCCTCATATCTCCTAACAGAAGTGACGGATATTCGAAATTCAAAGACCAAAATGTTGGGAATGATACAATGCATCCATTCATATGAATAAAAAAAAAGGGCCCAACAGGTAACACAAATAAATGCAGGGTTTTGGAAAGTAAACTATTCATTATTTATGCGAAAATTAAAGGAAAAATGCAATTTAATGACCCGTGACACTTGAACGGTGTAAGGTATCAACAAAATATTAACATTTTTGTGATCCTCAGGTCGAGGTTTACCAGTGTACCAATTTTTAAGACCAAATACTGATGTTTAGATTTTGGCCACTCCCCCTGGAAAATATACATGATTATACCTTTATTTACATCTTTAATTAGCGCTAGCAGGAGCGTGATACCACAATTTGAGCAAAAAAATCATCAGGTGTGATGGAGAAGGACCCCCTCTACCAAAATATCAGGTCAAACCTTTTCTGTATGATGGGTTGAACGAAATCACATTTCTAGGCCTCTTTCAGGAATTGGCTCCTGTACTATATGGTATAACCAATGTGGCGTCGAATGACCGAAGGGCAAGGCTATCGGACTCTAGATCGAGGGGACACAGGTTCGATTTCTGGCGGCTAGACATTGCAATGTGTCAATGTCACGTAACACGTTTTTCTTGACTCCACCCAGGTGTAAACATGGGTATTTGACTTCGGTTGGGAAGGTGAAAGGTGGTGGAAGGAGATGGAGAGAGGGATTCGCTCCACATTCCAAAGCAGTGGAATACAACTCGCCGCCCTTATGGACTCTCAAAAGCAATGAGACAACCTTTTTCCCTGTCACCAGAAGCATCTTGTGGATAAGTATGATACTTTAGCACGTCAAAGGGCCGTAACATTGACATTGATACTACAGCAGATTTAGATGAACTACAGTCGGCACGTTTCCGATCGAACTCACTAATGGTTCACGCCGCTCAACCAACAACCAATATCGATCCACAAAGCCCCGCGTTACTAATCATATCAACCCACCAGACAGATCATACACACGGATCACTCTGGAACTGCCGGCACTTAGACGATCACCCGAGGTGGTCACCGCATGCTTGTGGGTGGATGGTAATGGTCAGTCGGCTATAACAAATTTCATAGAAACACACCGGCTTATCTCTCTTTTTTACCACATATGCCATTATGGCGCCACCTGAGGGGTATTCTGCAACTTTAAAGATAAACAGCGCCATAGCCATGATGGGAAGTGAGGCATGCCTTGAGGCAAAATGTTCAGAGGAACGTGACCATGGGTGGTAATGGACGCGCTCTTGTGTAGACGAGAAAAATGCAATGACATGTAACGTTAAATGCCAGCGGAGTGCTTACTCCCTGTGTTTATTACTGACATATAGAAGATCTACAAGTCACGGCGTTGTCTTGTCTAATAGATTAACCATGTGCAGGCTCTTATAATATTGGACCATACTTCAATGAATATGAAATCAAATCATAACGTAACATCCTCTGGCTGCCATAAGCCTATCTACTACCTAAAAATAGACGCCAACGTGGCAAATTGCTTAATCTAGTATGGATCTCTCGACCATTTTATCGAATTCCACTTATCCAGAATATGTATACATGTGTATTCACATAGAACGACTGAAGCCTCAGATGTAGCCGCGGTTACTTAATGAGTCATAGATTTAAAAGTAACGTCAAAGCTGTTCATACATGGTTCGATTCTAGATGATGAACTTTTTTCCTGGATCAGACAGGCCTCGGGCTTAAGTCTTTATGAGACTTTTCTTAAGTAAATCAGAATTGCTGAAACCCTACAGAAATGAGATTAAAAGCGAATGTGGCTGTGACGTTGCAGGATATAGTAACCAGATGGGTTCATGTCCAGATCGTCATAATTGCAGCTGAACGGAACGGATGGATTGCATATAAAGCGTCTAAACGTTCATAAAACTGGGTTTCATTTTTTGTTCGACAAATGATGGGTCATTTCTACCATGTATCAAGCGCAACAGTTGTTCCCGTCATAGAAACAGTGTCGCACCGTGATCTAAGCGGAAGGTGCATTTTATCATCATTATGTGAACAATCAGGGTCTGATTATCTTCATTATAACAGTCAGGTAGAGGGATGATTCCAATAGGTTCACTGCTGAAAAACGTAATGCAAGCTATTACATGTAACTTAATTTTCATGGAACCTTTGATCGCTACAGCATTTCTTTAATCCGAACACACGAGAATCAATGGAAGATGGAGACTGAAGAAAGAGGGATGATTTTAATCGGTTCGCTGCTGGAAGACGTGATGCACGCTATCATAGACAACTCAATTTTCATGAAACCTTTCATCGCTACTGTATTTCTATAATCCGAACTCACTAGAATCAATGGAAGATGTATACCGAAGGAAGTGATTTTAATCTAATCATGCACGAGTTTCTTTCACTATGGCTAATCTGTTAGTGAGGCAATGTATTCCGGTATTATATTTGTGTCATTAGTCGCACTTCTTGCAGAAAATACTATTATCCAAGCAGAGGTTAGACCCTGGCTTGCTTTTGACAAGTTTTTGTGGGCTGGCATACAATGAGAAAAGCTAACAAAATAGAAAGCCCGAAAAAAAAACTAGAAAAAAGCCATAGAAACTATGTCAGAAACAAGCCGAGGCCTAACCTCTGCAAGGAGAGTAAAACGATATTATGTGATTGTTGACAGTCTGTTGATATGCTGGAATGAAGATACAAAGCTGTTCGGTCGACGTTGCGTATTAGTAATGGCCTTTCTACTGACAGGCATAATGAGAGATGAAGGATACAACATTATGTTGCAGGCACAATTTTTCATTGGTGGGATGCCCATGTGTCTCTATAGACTTCGTCAGTGTGTTTGGAGAAAGAACGATCTTACTTCCCATATTCAAAGGAAGGTTTGAGTCTTAGAAATAGCTGGGTTATTCTGACAAAAACTGCAACACGAATAAGTCCCAATGAGCTAACAGCACAATTTTGTACAACCGCGAAACACCGGCCACCCACCGATCATTTATGACTTTCTTCCCACCGGAAATGTCCGCAAAAAAATGTATTTGCCTATGTATGGATGAGTCTGAAAACGGAAAAGGGCACCATGAGGTTTTTTTTTTCTGCTAAAATGTTTGGGATCAGAGTGTGCTACCTCCGAGCGTCAATCACTGGGTCCTTTAAAATACTTTGGAGAACCTTTGGGACAAAAGAAAGCCTTGCACAGTTATCGCGTTGGAGATAGCATTCGTCTCGCACAGTATTATATAACCGTAACTGGCGCGGCCCACCCAGGTAAAGTTAAACTAAGAGGGCGGTTCGGAACGATATGAAATGGATTTTCACTCAAAATGTACGTTACTGGGGGCACTGGAACCATTACCGCACAGAATAGGCAGCGAAATTACAAATCGGACTATAGGATTATATGATACAGGAGAGAACTGCATCATTGCTCAAGGGTCCACCTTTACCCTGAATCTGCACTGAACGATCAGCCAAATGTAAAATTACAGGAACCTTGACTCGAAAGTGTACAATAACAATCACATTTAAGAATGTAAAACAGTTCAAGTCTGGAATTATGACGGTTTTCTTCTGTCCAATCCATCTTCTTGTGATCCCTGGAAGTCGTCAATCTGAGTAGCAATATCCCAGGGGCACATTGTACATTAAGATAAAAGAGATTATCTTTACGATTCCCCTCTTAAAATGACAGTTTGATATATAGTACAGGTTATCCCACTGAATAAGGTCACTGATGGAAAACCAGTCCACTAATCGATAATTTTCTCACATTTCCATTGTGTAAAAAAACATATTTCCAATGCTAATGGTATTTGTCGCGTGTTCTTAAAGAATATTCTAGTCCTTGCGAGAAAATGTGCACACATCTTTTGCTATAATACGTACTGAGTGTATTTTTTCCAACGTCTGTGATTTATTTTTATCATCAATGTTAAAGCAGGTGCAATGGCCTTTGGCAAGATCAGCGTGGAGGGGCACGCACGCCTCCGTCTGAGTTTAAGCAATACATTCTTTATTATCACCTCAAGGAATCTTATGGTATCTCCGAACAAGGGTGTTTGGAGGTACCTAGTTATTACTTCCTAAGGCCAATATGAAGTGTCGAGCAAAGCCTGTAATCCATTATACTCACAGGGAGGTGAAGGAAATATTGGCGAAGTAGCTTAATCGAAACCTTGGCTCGACAAGCCGATGTCTATAGCGTACCTGAAGTGTTGGTAGGACTTAAAGACTCTTATGTTTACAGGGATTTGCATTTTCCAGTCTACAAATGCTCGGGTGTCCTGACCAGGGTCAATCAATGAGATAGACGGAGAAAGGATAATGTTAACTTTGCTCCGCCGCACTTTTATTGGCGCCCGTTCTCTTGTCCATATAAAAAGTACATGGCATTTAATACTACTTAACCGCACTGTGTTTGATATTGATTTGTAGCAGTTTATTCGTTATTCCCAAACATTACAGATCAAAGCACGGTTTCTGAATTTCAGCCAAGGGAACAATTCTCTCGTCTGATAGTTCCATTATTAAAACAGTTGAGGAAATAACTCATGCATCGTCTAGTTGGTAATGACCCGGAAACATAGAATGCGCACAATTTCAAGAATAATTTCACACCACTTTTTCTTGGTAGTATCCTATACTCGCTCCGAGACCTGCATGACATATCGGCTGTAGAAGAACTGTACACGTACCATGTGAGTGTGTAATATAAGTTAATGTGTATGTGTTGATAATCCTTTTTTTGCAAGTTCATGTCAATGGCACCAATCATTCTGCCTTCACCCCAGATAAACTTGAACCATGCGCCCATTAATCTTTATCCTGTGGTCAGAAACGTCTGGCCGTAAAAAGATGCTTCATCTGACCGCTGGTGTCAGAGTTTCCTTTGAATCGTCACGTGGGTAATAAAGAAACAAAGGGTATAATCTGTCTTCCGGGAGGTACAATCGTTACTGGGACCTTGCCTGCCCAACATTGATTGGTTTTATTTAAACCTTAGACTGTTGCAGGCCTCCAGGCGAGTCGGAGGTAAAGAGGCGACCGAAAATCCATTACGGGGAAATGCCTACCGGTACTCTCAATCCCTCCGATCCAATCCAACTTTCGGTCAAACAAAACCATTTGAATTCTCCCGGGGCTCACCTGGCGGAGATTTAAGTGCCTAAACTCTCGGCGATTGTGCTGATAAAGTTACGGCAGCAGTAAGTCATGATCAAAGGCCCCAAAACATCCCACCCAAGGTGCAGAACGAAATATGTAAAGGTAGTCCTATAGCCTTTTTGAGGGCGTAGTGTAGTAACAGTGGGTTGATATCCACTATGTCAGGTGCACGGTATAGGAGGGTGGAGCCCAACCCTCTCCTTCCACCGTCTCCCCAACCGAACTCAGGTACCCTCTTTTACATCCTGGGAGGAGTGAGGAAAGTCGTGTAAAGTGTCTCTCCCAAGGGCACAGCATTGAAGGCATGTGATGGGATTCAAACCCAAGATCTCTAGGTTCTGGGCCAAACACCCTAACCGTTACTCCAATACAACGCCACACGAACTAAAGATGTCTGGTCTATAAATGCTTCACAACCAAGAGGTATTTACTACAAAATAACGTCTGTGGGATGCAAAAGATTCATTGGTCAAAGTATCCCCACAACAGGATGGTACTTAACTTGCCTAACGATAACTTTCCCTGTAGATTTGGTTTTAAACATTATCATCAATGTTAGGCTGTTGGCTGAGAAAGAAACACTTGGTATAACTCTTTTTCCATTAAATGATATCATTGATATTGAAGTACCATGAAAAGGCCAAGATGCATTGTTCCTTTTACCCTTTCAAGTTCATACTTAAGCTTCTCGATCGACAGTTCCTACGATCGAAACCCCTTCATCACTCTGTAGGGACGAAAGAATTACCCAGGGTGATAATGTACGGAACCTCAACAGATAGGAATGTATGGGGGTCGGTTTGTATCGACTAAAGGACGGTAATAGCTTTTATTGATCAATTCTCCCAAGTGTAATCCCCTCCCCCATGGTGAGTCATACATCACTACGTGCGGCCCCATGGGCAGACCGTGCGGGTACAAGGTATTCATCTTGTGTAGAGACTGACTTCCATGGTAATTTAGACCATTATCTAAATGATTTAATGAACTATTACCTCCCAGTTACACCATCCCACTGCTATCCACAGCCGGCCTGCCAAAGGGCAGCTTTAAAGAACGCTTGCAGCTAGATGTGCAAATGTTAGGTGTGACAGGTCGTTCAGCGTAATATAACCTGCTGCTGCTGCGCCGCGTGCCTGCGAAGCTGGTGTGTTACACCGAAGGGCGATAATACCGACTATACAGATACAGAGGTTTTGTTACTTTCCTTATGTATGTTGCATGGACCTACTGATTACCAATGTGCCAAAGAATGAAACTAAGACATAAGTATTTAAAGGTCCCACCGAGGCCTTCTCCAGTTATGCTGTTCAGGTATATACAAACATACATACGTACAAACATACATACTTACAAATGATGCCCAAAACATTACCTTTTTGGCGAAAGTAGTTGAACAATTTATCAAGGTCTTCTTCTGGTACTGTTTAAATACAACAGCTGCTATTCCCTTCGAAGTGGTGGGAAATAGTTTCATATACTCGCAGAATGCGGAGAACATTTGCAATAACAAGACTAGTGTCTGATCATAAATGCTACCGTATTATAGATTTAGACGTTTCAATACTTTTGATGTTGTTATATGTATGAAATACATTATGGATATACTGCATTTTACCATCCTGTAGTCTTCCTTCCTTCCTTTCGTGCATACAGTCTTCCCCTAGGATCCACATGAAGTTTTAAGTCAGCACTTTTGTGTAAAGGCACCGATAGCAATATGTAGGCTAATGTCGGGAAACCCATAACTAGTTAACAAAGGAGTTTTAAAAGCACGGCTGGTTTCTGAGCTCGTTCTGCGGGGAGGCAGCAGGAACACGGACAGATTATATTGTGTTATGAACGGACAATATTGTCAATACTGGGATAGGATCCAGACATGAAAACCACCCCAAATCCCAACAGACGAAACTGTCAATTACAATACTGAAATCTTGATTTGGATGGTTGACATTACAAGGAAGGGATCTTGAAAAGTTACTAGTTCCCAAAGTTCTTATATCAACTTACTTCTCTGATGAAGAAGCCAGGATAGCTATGTACAGCATCCAGAATATTCTGAAAACTCATGATAGGCATTGATCGAAATCTAATTTTGACAAACTCTTATTCCTGACTTCTTGCCTCAGCCACATTAAAAAGAGCTCATATCCTATTTCAGACTCAATTTCTTTTGAATGAATGAGTACAGAGGCAATATTTTAATGTTCTGCATACTCCGGTAGATACACTGTCATCATAGTTGGCTTTTCCGAAATTTTGCATGGAGTGCGCTTGGTATAATGATAAACATTAGCTACCAAATGGACGAAGTCGTCGCCAGACAGACGCGACGCTGTGGGGGTATCACCGGAAGCGTGCCATTAAAAGTTCTATCTGGAACTAAATGGATTAAAGGATTTAACAAGCTGCGACAATGGCGCTAAACAGGGGATTATGTGGCTGATGTGCTCAATAGTGCTGATTAGAGGACGTGCAAAGATTGAGTCCAATAATCTCAACAAGTGCTGGTCCATTGCCTCCCTCTTTAGAATGTAAGTCACTTAAATCTTATGATGGATCACCGCCATACTCAACCAGGAAGCAGAACGTGAGAGTCCTTAGTTAGGTAAGGATGGAAAATGTAGCCGAAGAGTGTGACTATAATATTCCATGTCAAGGCTTTACAGAAGGGAAGAAGGGAGAGACTAATGGGTTTGTAAAAAAAGGCTTATGCAAAACTTTTTGGGCGTCCTTAAACAGAGAGTGCCAAACCACACGAACAGACACAAGCGAACTCACTCAGGCACACACACACACACACACACACATACATACATACACACACACACCCTCAGGCACACATAAAGAGACACACACACACACATACACGCACACTCACGCATACACAATGGTAGATACCCCTTACGTACACAGACTTGCACACATTTGATTTAGCCACTTGGACACATGGGCCTACTATCGCCACGGGGATTTCTCCATTACGGTGGTCCATGATGGATAGATGATCGAAGGTCCATCCATTTCGTAACTCTTCCGAGAAAACGATGAAGCCCCGTGGAACTTCCTCGTCAATCCAGGTATTGTGACATTGCCTACAACAAGTCTTTATCCGAGGTTCGTATGCTTGAGGCCCACATTCAACTAGACGTTCATCTAAATTTTTTCGAGGCCCAAGTTTCACATACATATGTGGCAATAGATTCTTATTATACATAGTATGAATTTTGAACGTGCTGTAAACTGGGGATAGACTCATCATAGTAAACGAACGTAGATAGCCCTTCATTAATTCTTGATGAAAGGCAAATATTAAAACAAGAACGTTCAACTTGATAACAAGCCACTGACCAGAGTTCATTGTAATCCACATCATCTAGGTTAGATGAAGACGTCAGACTTCATAACTTTGTCGTAAGCCCATTGATACGCCCACCCAGACCTAGATGCCAACCCCCATAACATTTGCCTTAAGCCCTCTGAAATTAGCGTGTCCCATTGTTTAACTCAGTCTAACGAAAAGCTTCCTTCATTGCGAAGTTCTTGTTATTCCCTACCATGATCGATAACGGTACACACACCCAGACCTAGATGCTAACCTCCATAACTTCTGCCGTAAGCCCACAGATATCACCTTGTCCCATCGCTTCACTCAGTCTTCATTCTACATGTTCATCCCAGCATTACGAGCGTTTTACCGTCAATCAGCCGGATGAGATCTCGTGACGTCTAATTCCTTTCACTGGGGAAGCCACGCAAGGAGAACACATCCTAGCATCAGTGCACAGTGCATCTAGTCACTACCGGGGTAAAATCGCCATTTTACTGGGTAGGATTTAGCATGGATTTTCAGGTTAAAGCACAAGATGCAAGTGTAAGAAGATAAAATCCTGAACAAAGTGCTTCTGGATATATTTACAGCATGACTTGCCTCCCTGATTCAATCAGAAGAAAGCACTGTGGTAACGATAGAGTAATGTTCCTCGCTCTTACAACATTTTTACTCTCCAAGCAGAGGTTCGACTCCAGCTGTATTTTTACGTGTTCTTAGGCATTTTTGTCGGGCTTTCTATTTTGTTCTGTTTTCATTATACCCATTGGCCGGCGCACATCAAAAAGACGGGACAATATAGAAAGCGCCTAAAAACACGTCAAAAACCAGCCGGGGCCGAACCGCTACTTGGAGAGTACAACATTTTTACATGCAGCAAAGCCGATTTCTAAAACTGCTGTGCTCTAGAGACGATGAGTAATATGATCCTAATTTGACATATTGTAATATTGCGTTTCAACAAATGTCATTGTGTAGGTAACGTTCTACTCGAATGATTGTAGCAAAAGCTACTAAACGTGGAACATCTTCATCGTTACACTACTTACAGCTGTTGTATATGATATGATATCAATTCTAACCAGGACGTGATAATAGACTCTTGAAGACGAGGAGGATGCCCTTGTGCTTTGTAAAATGATACACGTTATTTACGTACTGCGGTCGACCTTCAAAAACTACAGAGAAACTATTCATCAAGGTGAAGTACCCCATAACCCGCCATTCCGCTAGAAGACAAATCTGCTCTGTCAACACAAGAGTTGTAATTTGCATCAGAAATGTAAAAAAATCCTATGACTGTCTACAAAGACGCTGTTTTTCAGCCCCCCCCCCCCGTGTGACTTCATCTTGGAAGCTTCTCTGTGAATAATATTCACGAAGCATCTCTTTAAAATCTTGTTAATCTTTTACTGCGGTACGTCTCGGCAGAGTTGATAAATTTATTAAAAATGAATAATCAAAACAGGTGGGGTTTACCAGTATATCTATTATGTTCATCTGCCATGCTGTAGGGTGACGTACAAGGCATTGTATATATTCCCAAAGCTATTTTACTGAACACACTACCGGTATACCCTGCACGAAGCTGTTCTGAACGAGAAGAGTAAGTGGTTCAAATGAAGAATGTTTCATCAAGTCCTTGTTTCAGAGTCGTATGATTCTTTCGGAATCCCCTGCCTTCCCAGTTAAGTCCTGCAATATTCTTTATTACCACCAGAAGGAACGTTCCCATATCTCCTGAACACCACTGTCAGGAGACGCTGTCGATTAAAAGCAAACAGGCTCGTTTTTATTACAACCTTGAGGTATGAAGCCGTCAAGTATTAATCGCAGGCAGCAATTTATACCGCTCGCCCGAAAAGTAAAATCGAAGACGAAGGGAATATTTTGTTCCCGAGCGTTCGTTTCCCTCTACGGTAGCACAATTCCGCACATAATGAAACAACACAAGTGCTATATACTCTAGATCTCTTTCAGATATTGTAGGTTGTACACCGCAGAGGACATGAGATATATATAAACAAATATATCCATTGTACAGTTAGTTACATATTTGTGTGATCACTTTGTTCATGAAGAAAGTTTATACAGCTTCTCAAAGTTGTCGTTCTTGGATAGCACAAGAGAGCGCGATGTAAACATTCCATCAGCCGTCACGTGATGCCGTGACGTAACGTGTGGGCACTCAACAAAAGGGCCCGCTATTAGCCGCTATTCGGGCGCTAGCACAGCACGGGCAGTGGCGTTCTTGAGACCTTTTCGGACTCCTCGTCCAGCGAGAACTGCGTTTGTGAGGAGACAGACTCTGACTCGAACCTGATCTTGAGGAAACCGTAGGTGGCCCTTTGCCGAACAGATTCGAACCGTATCTGTCGGACGAGCAAACGGATGAGCCAGCCCGATAGCGACGATGCCGGAGCCGGAGCTGCTGGCGCGCATGGCGTTGAAGTTCTAGGCACCGATGGGATTCCGATGGATACCAAAAGGCTCCAGAATACAGAATGGTAAGTGAGGCTCAGATGATGTTTCTGTTGTTGTTGTTTTTCTGATAGGATGGAGACTACACACTATGGGGAGAGGTACATGTTGTATTTACGCTGTTTTGAACGTGTTCATCACATGGTGATAGTGTAAAAATGTACACATCTTTCGATATTTAGTGTAGCTCCGTTTGGTTGGTCACCGTCATTTACTTGTGGTCTTTGTCGCCCTTCAGTGCATGTTACTACCTTCATCTGTTTTTTATTACGTGACCTTAGTGAAAGAATAGGAAAGAAGCGCATAGGATGTCTACAAAGATCGCCCAAATCAACAGTTGAACATGGCGGCCCACGTGGGTGATTAGCATGCATACCCTTACCTTCAATGTCGCTACCGACACTGTTCAAAGAAACGCAGGGTTTACAACGTATTCTAATGATGTTTTTACCAATTTCAAGACTACTAGTATTCTCAATTTGCTATTCAGGTTTGGCCTTTTAGGTGCTCTTGTGGGAGATGCATCAACATGCCGACGGTGCAAGAAAGCGTATGCTGCCGCGAGCAGATGCGGGTGTGTGAGCGGAGGGAGAGGCAGCCCAGCATTGTGTGCATCACACACCACCGTAGCCTGGAAACCATACCATCGGGGCTCCCCGATATCTCTACGGCACTGGGAGTGATGCCCGCCCCCCCAGACAGCTTAGGCCGCTCGGGGGTGGGTTTACGGCCTTGGGTTAAATTAGCTCGCCCCCTACGTGGTGGCGAGCCTACTTTTTTTTACCTTGTGCCTTTGATTGATATGTAACGGGAAAAAAATGTCCTGGTTAGGCAGAGAAGTCTCCCAGTACTTTGGTGAAGTAGATCTCTGATAAATAAATCTCTGATGTTTGAATTTTGTTATCAGCCCAGGAGTCAGCAATGAAAGTTACGGTTACAAGTCTCATTCCTTTGGACTGGAGATTTACTGCATATCCTTTCAATTAGATGAACTTTGTTGGAACATAAATATATAATAATCAACCTAAGGGTTACAGCCAGTACTTATGAAGATAAGCTTTTCGGCTGACTGAAATACTGCAACCAGAGCTGTTGGCAAACTCCGATTCTAAACCTGGTTTACATTTCACAGTTTACAGCCTGTTCAAAAACGAGTACGTCGGTATTGGAGCATGAGACTGAATATTTGAACCTTTGTTTATTCATGATAAGCTTGCAATATGTCGCCTTTGCTGAGAGTGTACATCTCGTGTCCAAACACAAACAATGACACGATCCAAAAACGTATATATAATCATTCGAAATCATGCTAGTATCGGTTCGAGTAAACAAGTCAACTAAATGTGACTAAAAGAAGACAAAATACTTAAGTGAAATTCTTGCTACGTGCACATTCTAGGTAGAAGAAATTTGGTCCATTCAAGATGATATGCAGTTTTCTTATTCTATGATATATAGATCAATTGACCGGAATCTAGAACTCGTTACTTTTGATTCAAATCATTACACATAAGCACAACCATCGTGGGTTGCCTTGTCATCAGAGCAGATAAGCCATATTCTCGACATAGATGAACAGTGAAACCTGCCCAAGGCGACCACAAAGATATTTACATGGAACCCGAAAACACATGTCAGCATTACATTCTATGACCCAGAATAATCAGCTATTTGTTGTTTACAACTGGTCCTCCAGCGCCACCATTTCTAAACAAATCAGCACATTTGAAAATATTCTTATTAACTGAACGTATCTACACTCTTGATGCTACATAACTGTATCTAGCCGGTATAACTGCCATTCGGCGCAACACACTAGGTTCGCAGGCACGCGACGTGGATGGCCCTGGTGAAACGGCCGCTGGAGTCCGTTAGAGAGTACTCCCACGCATCGGTTAGACGGACCTGGCATATTTGGGAACAGTGAGATATCTTTATCTTAAGAACAGACATTAGGTACCCATAATGCTTCGGTCCTAATTGCATGGGTGCCCGTCGAGGGTGTAGTCCCGGCCGGGCCCCGAAGACACAGAATAGTCCCGGTAGACTGCCGGGTACCGAGGGGGTACCTCCCGGTGCTCGCACGATTAGCTCACGGCGTCTATTTGTTACCGCCTCCCGCGTTGGTTTTAAGTTCGGGCTTAAATGATTCAGGGTCCCGGCCGGGTCTAGAAATAGCCCGGGAGCCACAGGATGTCACACGGGGCCACGCAGGGCTTACGCCTGAAAGTCATTTTTTTTTTCTCATTGGGAACGAAGTATAGAGAAAAGCATTTGTTTCTGCTAGATCTTTTTTTTTTCGCCCTCGCAATTTGGGGTCTCCAGAGGATGTCATCCTTTAATTAAGATTAAACGATTCTAAGAAATATCAACAGAAATCTACAGTTGCAGAATTAGTTTTGGTCGACGTCTCATAAATATTCGACCTCAGCACAAATGAATTGCACGCCAATAACCGACGATAAACGCTGACTGGACTTTTCTATAACAAGTTTCAACTCGTGTGATAGACGGGCTGACATGATGTAGTATATCTGAATGCTTACATTTGAGTTGGCAGGTTTAGCAGCCTCAGCACAGAAGTCCGACCTTTATTAACAAATTTATATTCGTGTTGTCAACCCAATATCATAATGGTCTTTCATTGTCTTAGGTCATTGTTTGGTCAGACAAGAACTTTATGGCATTGTACTGACTATCATGTTACACGTGACTGTCCGTGCGCTCTTAAAATGAATGAATGATCTTTACTGCATGTTCATGTCAATATGGGCTAAATGCAGCACTCATATCATTGAAAATGGTGTGTTACGCCGAATTGCGGTTATACCGGCTATATGGATACAGATACAGACAGAAACAAAGACTACGGAAAGAATATCATAGCCTGTAGTGCTAACAATAATAAGTGCAAAGATCTCCCAAACAAAAATATTTTGATTATGCAAAGCACTTTCATACTTGCATAATCCATGCTTGGTAATGTAGACCTTTAACGGACTTTGCGCGGAACAACTCCTTCGAAGACAAACTTACACAGGTCACAATGTTGACAGTCCAATCATTTCCCAATTACCACTTAGAAGAATCATGGCATTTTTGCATTGGTTATGCAAATAAGGAACTTATTGATAAGGTATCCATTGATATTCCACCTACCATAAACTAAATATTTTTTATGTATATCTTCCTTATGTATTATGCAAATCAATTCCAATAATTGTTGCATAATTTGCACTTCATTATGTACATCTCTGTCTAAGCTACCTGTACACTAGATATCATTGAAATCCGTCGTTCTTTTGTTCAGTTCTTCTCCTTGGAAGACTTTGACAAAAACGCACCTCCTGTTCCAGAGGACAATGCTACGGGGCCTAAACCTACACCACTTCTTCGTTACAGCAAAAGCAGTCAGACAAAAAAATATCAAGACCTCCCAAGATTCAAAAATGGAATTTCTGCTGCAGTACCGAAGTCACATACCAGCAGGGCCAAAATCAACTTTTGCCTTCCAAACACCTACCCACATACCAAATATTATCATAATCCATGTAGAGGTTCTTAAGTCATGCTGACTACGAAATCCGGAAAAACAAACGCGCGCACACACACACACACACACACACACACACACACACACGCACACACACACGAACACACACACATCCAAAACAACATCATCATTTTTCATGGAGATAATAAAAATAGTCAGGTCTACATACATATAAAGTAAATACTGCATCAAATAATCCTTGAGATGATTCCTGGGTCCGAATAAGAATGAGATATGTCGATGATCAAAGAAATGAAATACAGTAGAATCCGCTTAACTGCACCACCCATTTGTCAGCGTCTTTGGTGTAATTATCCGGCTGGTGCAATTATGCAAAATGCCCAGCTGGACCGCACCACCATGGGCAAGGGGGTGTATTGTTAGTCAGAAACACTAGCACAAAGAAAACAGACGAAATTATTCAGTTATTAACTTTATTCATTGACCCTTTGCTGAAAATAAAGAAAAGACTACGAACCTGTTGTAAAAGATTTTGGATTCTTTTATTTTTCCATGCGATCTACCGCATTACAACCCACGTAATGTTACAGGGGAGGCATTCTGATAGCTGAAACATCGTCATGCCACTCATGGGATAACAGTTTCTGTGTTACATTACGAACAGTGCAGTTGTCGATTTACATAAATCATGTACCGCCATGAAACTAGGAATTGAAACTAATACTTGGTTACTGATGACGGGCGACCCGCCCGGGACCTCCCATATGATTCCTATCAAGGTAACTGTCAATGGAGACCATCTTCTTTTGTTCCTCAAACAGTTTAAACATATTGGCGGTATTGCGCCTTTACATCGGCAGGTATCGGCTCATTTATACCGCGTTTGCCGATTTTAGCGCACCTTTTCAGCCTTAACTTGTCGAGGATTTTTGAAAAAAAATGGTGCAGTTATCCGGCATTGGTGACCATGCGCGGTGCAAATATGCTGATGCATTTTTTCATCTAAAAATAAAGAATCTATGATGCTCCCAAGTGGTAGACACACATTTCACTTAATTTTTTTTCAAATTCCTTTTTTGTTTGTTGCGTACGATATGGATGTTCTTTAACTTACATGCAGTGATTTCATTGAAAGCAACTTTCTTCTGACTAAGATCTTCTCAAAGTGTATTTAGCTTTGCATGTATCTAATTTGAACTTTAAGTTAGAAAAAAAAATACTCTAAAGGTTCTCCTATCTCTCTCTCTCTATTGCATTTGATTAACATCATATCCAAATTCCTCCCTACGACCATCCTGTAGATACGGGGATAAAAGGTAAAATAACCGTGAGGCACAGGATCTTATCTTACCGGGTATTTGCCTTCAACATCTATCAAGCCATCGGATGCTTTGGGAGATAGCAGAAAAGCAGGCTCTTCTCGTTGTTGAGTGTAGTTTTATGGGACTGAATGTCGTGACATTTAGATCTAAGGGCTCTCAGACTTCTATCACGCGGAAACCGTAAGTGGCCTCCGGATCCACATGTAATAAATTTTGGAATCCCATGAATGCATGAATAAAATATTAGCACAGTTTTACTGACCTGAAGCGGGTGAACAATGATAAATGGTCAAGATGGCATCAAGGCAATGAACTTAGAGAAATACAGCTGGAAGACTTGTAGAAAACACCGTGAAGGTTAGTCCCCACGATTTATCATATCAATATCATAAATACCATTCACTGGTCAGGGATGTATGCTTATTACGGTAAGTGCACAATATTCAGTCCACACTTTTTATTCCAGCCTTGTCTACGGTCATACATCGTAAATTCTCTCTTATCTAGACTTCATCCTTGTAGATCTTCAATTCTGGTGGGCAACAGTCAATCTTACGTTCCCTACTCAACTGTCGAAACTACAACTCTTGATTGCTTTCATCCTTAGCTGTTTACGCTTTCCCATTTGCTGTTCAGAACCTTTAGTTATGGACAGGGCAGTCCATATTTGTCACCCTTCAATGGTTCCTCTGTACTTCCATACAACTTACGTGCCTATTTTCGTCTCTTGTACAGACCAAATCCCCAACCCGTCCCATGGAGATCCCGGGGTAACAAGATACTGCATTGCAATGATTGCTTTGCCATCGTTTGATCTGAAGTTCGCCTTGCTTGCCTTCCATTATGTAAGGTAAGAGGTTATGCCTGATCCTTGAGCGAAAGCACTTCGTTTAAAAGTGTCATCTATGATCTTTGCCCTTTCGTTGTCTTCTACTCATCTTTCCTAATTCATTGGTTGGAACATTGTCATGTTTTGACGTCGTAAAAGGGAGACATAATCTGAGAAAACTAACAATTCCACTATTCTCCACATGATTAACCTTCCCAAAGACGCCAGCAAATCCTCTAAGTTACACTGAAGTCACAATACATACATGAGAGGACACAAACTATCTAGAACCAAGTTACGTGTACAGAGAGGTTAAGAGGCATGACAGACAAGACGGACCACAGCGTACAAATGCCGAACAGAAACCTCCATGAACACACAAAACCCGACACAAAATAACTTTTCAGCGCGGACCTTAGAACATTATCTAGACCGTGGTTTGAGGTCAAACATTAGCAGTCGTGTCTTACATCTGATCTTTGCCCCGGTGCGTCAAATTCGACAGCGAAGAACCATAGTTCTTCCTTCGGGCAGTCATTTCGAAATCACATGCAGACGTTAAAACGTTGATATACAAGAGGTCACCAGTGGCCTCCAATAAAACCGCACTTAACGGCATGATGTACAAAGGTATGAAACAAATTGGTTTGCCGGATCGCGGAGGCTAAATACAAAGTTCCTAACGCTAAATGCTCTCCGGGTTGTTTGGATGGAATGAAGTTCAGGCATCAAAGCGTTCCCATCTCACTTAACATTGATATGTAGTAGTCTCACCCTGAAGGAAAATAACTAGATTACCTTGTAGTTAACCAGATAACTGAAATAAAGCCAGAAGAACTGACTAGATTTACCACCTAGCTCATGGGAATAACCATAGCGGATGCCATAGTGATTAGGTCCACTCCCTCTCCGTCAGGCGCCGCCGGTGGTCGAGAGGACATGTTTAAATCAACATTGCATCGAGGGAGGATAACGAACGACTCATTGGATCAGGAAGGCGTTTTGTGTGGCCAGTATGGTAGGATAAGACAGTAACTGGCAATGTTATATGTGCATTCATTGTCAAGACAGGGAGGATCTAGGAAGCGTACTTTATGACATGCAAACTCAGACGTTCTCTACATTTGCCTTTGGCAGAGAAAAACCCAACAAATCCAATGTGAGGCATCAAGGTCATCTTCCATAACGCGTGACGATACATTTACAATGCGTAAAGATTATGGAGGATGTTGGGGGTGAGTTCCATGTCCTCATTAAACATGGAGATGGAACTGACGCAGACTACACAACCTTAGGTCATGTTCACCATATTTACCCAGCAATGCCTGGCTAACTCCATCATGGTTTGAGTAACCTTACATGACATCTCTACATATTTAGTAGCATGTTAAGAGATGTACAGCTTATTCCGTCTCCTCTGAGGATGTACACCTGGGCTCTACATCATCCCCTCCTGTCCTCGGGCGTCCCTCAGAGAAAGCAGGTGTTAGAGTCCATGCATGCTGGCGGGAAATCATTTTTCAGAGAGCAAAGAGTTATCAAGGCCAATGTCTCTTCGTCTTCGACCAAAAAAAGATACTGTATTTTCCACAAGGTTGAAATTGTAGTTTGAATGATTCCCATAAAAGGTGAAATCTATGATCACCAGGGAAGACAGTGTTGGATTGCCGGCTTACACCATCGTTGTTGTTGCTCTTACAGTCCAGGGCTTAAGGTACGTAACCTCCAACAGCATCAATCCGACGAGTAACATACATCTGCCACTTTGAAAAGCAGTATGTTTGAGAGATCTCTAGTGCAGCACCCCCAAGGTAAGCACAGTTTAGATATACAGGACTTCATTATACTGGGGGACGTTACGTTGGAGATCAATGTTTTTCTATTGATTTTGTATAGGCAAGGACGACGTGGCACTGCACTCAAATTTCTATAACTTGCATTAACAGTGCCACGTACAGAGAACGGTAACCCATTTTTACACCTGGGTGGAGTGAGGAAAGTCGTGTAAAGTGCCTTTCCTAAGGGAACAACATCGGTGGCGTCAAGGAATTCGAACCCGAGCTCTATTTGGACGTTTTATTTCATGGTGGCGGAATTATGTACCCTGGTGAAATTATGTCAGTAGATGTTACTGGTGTTTGAGATTTGGGTGTTCCATTTAACCAGCAACATGTCGGTGACCTTTGTATCTGCTTTGCTTAGAATCCATTCTGTGTTATGGATGATTGATTTGTGGTCGGTTTGAACCATGGTACATGGACTCTCCTGGGATAGCTTCTGTATTCAGTAAAGCCTCGGATAATCCCGTGTTTGATTCGCCAGGGGCTTGTGTGTCGATGGGAGTAAAAATGAGTAGGCAAGGTCGGTCACTTAGCGGGGACAGCACCATGAATCATCCCGCTGATCGATTGGGGAGACCTTCTTACACTCCTCTCCGATATCATTACCTCAGAATCTGCCGGGAATCATTCTTCCATTCGGAAGGGAATGTGCTATAGCTAGAGTTTTAGATCGTTTTGACAAGCATGACAGACGACAATATCGATTTACGCAGTTCTAGTCACTAACAGACTCCATAGATTGTTGGAAATTGTCGAAATTGGCCAAACAAAATAACCTGCAAGGGGAGATAGTCAGCTATAGAGTACAGTTTACAATCCCCTGGCCAGGTATCACCCTATTTTTGGCGAGGTCTACTATCCATAACCCCTTAGAAAGGCCTGGTGGAGGCTACCTAGCTCATCCAGCTTTAATTCAATTCTACGTTGTTCTTTATTATAATATTCTAAAGTACACGGGAGGTAGAATGGTGATTATATCCATCGACTACATTGTATGCCTGTGGTGGCTACCTAGTCCACCCAGCTTTAACACTATGGCGTTATTTGTCATAATGTTCTACAGTAATCATGGAGTCAGAATGGTGATCATATTCATTGACTGCACTGCACATGCTGCCGTAATCCATCCGTGTTAACCGATCACCAAAACGTGACATGGTGATACCTGATCATGTCGGGTCGGTGTAAATTTGCTTCTTTATCCATTCTTGTACCGTATCCGACAGTGAGCCTGCCTTACTGATGGATGCCCTGTGCAGTATTAGCACGGTCAACTTGCAATTGCACTTTCCAGTGCTGCTAATGTGGGCAGTCAACCTAAAACATATTTCGTGTATAGGCCCTTTGGTGTAGAGCAGGGGGGACTTACGGAATGCAGAACACCCCGCGAGTAAAATGGATGTTATATGAGACGAAAGGGGCATTCTTATTGTTGAAGAATCACTCCTCTTTGGGAACAATAAGCTATGTATAGTTCATCATTACTGTTGTATGGCCTCGAAAAGTCCGCAGGACCCAAAATAAGGGCAACGGTATGGTGGTAACCTACTTGGCGAAGCAGCACTACTCGTACGCCTGGGGAGTTCTTGAGGTGGGCCTTCTGCCAATTGCTTTTGATCAGAATCACAGGCCTATACTGAAAATCCGCCTTCTGTCAAAAAGACCGTGTACCTCGCAATATGTCTGGGAATCTGATAGTATACAGATCGTCTACTCCTCTTATAAATCTTTACTCTATACATAATTGCTCTTTTGGCCTAAATGTCACAATGTGTTGGTGATAGATCTGCCAATGATGAAGTGTCAGCCCCTTTTCATAAATCCAAATCTTCTGTGGAGAAAAAGTCATTCCCTTGATCTATCCCATCTTATTGCGGTGAAGGTTTAGTCTGTAACCCATGAAGTATTCTGCTAGCTGAGTCTGTCGTGACTAGGGCTGCGTACGTACTGGTACTGTGTACCGGCACTGTACCGTGGAAGTTGTTAACAGTTTATTTATGTTTTTGTCATTATTGAAGAAGTTCAGAAGAACACATGTTAATTTTTTTTCAAAATGTTAAGGTACAGGTCCGGACCTGTACCTAACGCCTGTACTTGTACCTGTACCTGTACCTAAACCCCTGCACTGGTACCTGTACCTGAACACTGTGCGAAAAGGGTCGATTTCCGGACGTTTCAATGATCTGATATTTCCGACAATATTACGTTTCCGACGATATTCAGACGTTTCTTGATCTCGATATCCTAAGTTTACGGATCAATATCTGGAGCCGGAAACGGGAACACATTTAATCGCAATATATCCGGATCCGAATATGTTCAAGTTTTGTTTCCGGATACCAGCCGAATATTCCGACTTTCCAATAACGTATGCGGATTTTTTTTTTCAACAGAGAGACCGCGAATACGGATAAATATCTAAAGCCGGAAACGGGAACACATTTAATCGCAACATATCCGGATCCGAATATGTTAAAGTTTTGTTTCCGGATATCAGTCGAATATTCCGACTTTCCGGTAACGTATGCGGATTTTTTTTCAACGGAGAGACCGCGAATACGGATATATATCTAAAGCCGGAAACGGGAACACATTTAATCGCAACATATCCGGATCCGAATATGTTAAAGTTTCGTTTCCGGATATCAGCCGAATATTCCGACTTTCCAATAACGTATGCGGATTTTTTTATCAACGGAGAGACCGCGAATACGGATTAATATCTGGAGCCGGAAACGGGAACATGTTTCATTGGTGCATATCCGGATCCGGATATGCTACCGTTTTGTTTCCGGATATCAGCCGAATATTCTGACTTTCCGGTAACGTATGCGGGGTTTTTTTTCAACGGAGAGACCGCGAATACGGATTAATATCTGGAGCTGGAAACGGGAACATTTTTCATCGTCGCATACCCGGATGCGGATATGCTGCAGTTTTGTTTCCGGATATCACCCGAATAGTCCAACTTTTTGGCAGCGTATTCGGAGTCTTTCTGCAACGGACATCCAGCAACTTATCGATGGATATCTATAGTCGGAAATGCATATCCGTAACACTGAGTCCACAATGTATACGGAGTGTTTTTGCTCCTGAAATTATATATCTGAGATTAAACATACGAGATACATGGCAAAGAAAATACGAAAAGCAAGAATACTTTAAATCACTCTGTAATTGTTTAAGTCCTATATCTGAACAGTTTCATGGTAACGCTTACAGATTCAAGTTAGGCAAATAGATTTGGTTATCGGTAGATGTTGGACAACAGCGGAAATAGGTATATAACTAACTACACAGTGAACAATC
This sequence comes from Branchiostoma lanceolatum, assembly GCA_035149815.1. Taxonomy (NCBI): domain Eukaryota; kingdom Metazoa; phylum Chordata; class Leptocardii; order Amphioxiformes; family Branchiostomatidae; genus Branchiostoma; species Branchiostoma lanceolatum. Next base: position 9,598,362 of record CM068867.1, on the reverse strand, counting down.
TTTAACAGTCTTAATTGTGGTAATATATGTACAAAACATTGCTGTTATAAGTCCTGGAAATCAAGGCATAAGTAATTAAAAGTAAAAATAAGATCAATAGAGACTATACGTGATATAACGTCAATTTTTTGAATGAGGGTAATTGAAAACCAATGATGCAAATCTCTTACTCGGTAAATCAATGAATATAGAATGTATGCAGAAGGTATATCATAACATTTAGAGCTTCTACTGTAACCTCTATAAATACATCAGAGTATGAATCATAAAAATTTTGCATAGGGATATTCACGTTGTAGTTTCCTTATGAACATTTACAATGTGTTTTCATATGATTCTACTAATTCTGGGCGTTTTACGGCACACCCGCAACGGCAATTACGGTACGGATTGATTTACTTTGTTAGGCACCAGGTCTAACATGTTATCCGTGTCACATAAAGGAATGTTCTGATACAAATAGTACTGCTTCTTAAACGTATAGGTGCTAACAGACATATCATTATTCCAAGATAGGCGTGCGGAAGTCACACAGGTTGGTTTGCTGCAAAGATGTTGCTGCACTGGAACTGTCTTTATAACCCCCCGATATGCTCAGCGGAAGATGCTGAAAAATAAACGTGGCTAGAATAAATTAAATGTGGAGACGAGTCGAGACCTACTACATCAAATGCGCACCCTCCCTCTCCAGTGATATGACACAACGAAACAACGATCGAATCAAAAACAAGATGGTCTACAACACTAAAGACAGCAGTGACCGGATACCTGTTTACTTAAAGTTTAGCCTTGTCTAATTCCAGTCGGATCATGCATATGGTCAAATAACGATAGCAAAAGGTAAAGTGAACAAAGTCGGCTCGATAAAGAAATGTAAATTATGTTTCCAACAACGTTAAATACTGCCCAACTGAAACTTTATCTTTGTAGACTTCTCGTGACAAACCCAAACCAAGTCAATGAACTTTGCGATCAGTTGAGTAATAAAAACACTGAAACATATGGATGAAACACAAATTAGGAAAACGGAAAGGCATTGGACTTATTGGCAGACAGTACAGGTACAATACGCATTGCTGGAGAGACTTTGTACATAGAAACACGTGTCGGAGATACAGCTGCATGCAAAATTATTCAACCCCCCTTGCATTTTGGACATTTTGGCAAATTGTGGAACTTAACAGCTGCATAATATTACTAAATCATATAAGTGATGAACAGATATGTTATTACAGTCTGATACCACAGCAAAAGTTAAGATTTTTTTCATAGTCCATCCAAAATAGCAACTTTCACACAAATAGTATGTTGCAAAATTATTCAACCCCCTATGAGGGGTTGTCTTTAGTACTTAGTGCAGCACCCCTATTCATCTTAACCTGAATTCACCTGATGTAGACGTGAACGATAGCTTGTCACAAGCTTCTGGCTGTGCTCTTTGGGAATTTCAGCTTATTTCTCGTAGGTAATGGTCTCCAGCTCATCAATTTTCCGAGGTTTACGTGTCGCAACTGCTGTCTTCAGATCCAACCCAAAATTCTCAACTAGGTTTAAGTCTGGAGAGTGTTATGGGTACTCAAGAACCTTCCAGGTTCTTTTTCTGACCAAACATGTGGATGTCGATGTGTGCTTGGGGTTATTGTCTTGCTGGAATGTCCAATGACGCCCCAGCTTCAACTTTCTAACGGAATTGGTAACTTTCCTGGCCAGAATATCCTAGTACTGGTTTTATTTCATGATGCCTTCAACACGGTGGATATTCCCAGTGCCATTGGAAGCAAAACACCCCCAAAGAATCTCAGACCCATCACCAAGCTTCACGGTAGGCAGGGTGTTCCACTCTGGATATGCTTAGTCTTTCCTGTGCCAAACATACCTCTGACACGAAGAACCAAAGAGGTCAAGTTTTTTTGTTTCGTCAGTCCATATAACAGTGTCCAAAAACTACTGTGGCATTAGTAGGTTGTTTTGAGCATACTGGAGGCAACTTTTCTTGTGGCATGGCTTCAGCAACGGTGTGGGTCTTGGGGTTCTGGCCTTGAGCCCTTCAGCATGAAGGGTGCGACGCACTGTGTCCACTGAAACAACAGTTTCTCCTTCAGCCAAATTATTTTTCAGGACTTTTATAGTAATCATATGGTTCTTGTCCACCTGTCTTCTAAGAAATATCACTGTGGCTGCTGAAATTTTGGCCAAGAATGTCGCCAGGTCCGTTAAGGAGTTGAAGCTGGGGCGTCATTGGACATTCCAGCAAGACAATAACCCCAAGCACACATCGACATCCACATGTTTGGTCAGAAAAAGAACCTGGAAGGTTCTTGAGTACCCATAACAGTCTCCAGACTTAAACCTAGTTGAGAATTTTGGGTTGGATCTATTGAAAGCTGTTGCGGTACATAAACCTCAGAAAATTGCTAGCCGGAGACTATTGACTACGAGAAATGGGCCGAAATTCCCAAAGAGCACTGCCAGAAGCTTGTGACAAGCTATCGTTCACGTCTACATCAGGTGAATTCAGGTTAAGATAAATAGGGGTGCTGCACTAAGTACTAAAGACAACCCCTCATAGGGGGTTGAATAATTTTGCAACATACTATTTGTGTGAAAGTTGCTATTTTGGATGGACTATGAAAAAAATCTTAACTTTTGCTGTGGTATCAGACTGTAATAACATATCTGTTCATCACTTATATGATTTAGTAATATTATGCAGTTGTAAAGTTCCTCAATTTGCCAAAATGTCCAAAAAGCAAGGGGGGTTGAATAATTTTGCATGTAGCTGTAGGAACGCAGATTCCGGAATACCATGAGGAAATATGTAACATATACGGACAACAGATATTGTAAGATATTAACCGGACACGCAAATGAACAATTCCTGTGTCGAAATATTTCCGAAAATGCTGTGTGGAAATTCTTGTTTGGAAATGTCCAGAATATACGCGACATGTGTAACCTTCAGATTTGCTTAGAAATCTACCCTTCTCGTATAGGGAAGGGAATATGTTACATACACTGTATACGGAAAACTGCTATTCCCGGATATAAGGGCAAATAGAGAAAAACACATATCTGAACCACTTACACGCACGTGGCACGTATACGGAAGAATCAGCAGTACTGCTTTTGCCTGGGCATAGGGTAGCAACCGTTTCTTAGTCAATATATTTAGCATATCTATGTATAGTCAGAATACTGAAACATGGGCTGTTGTAATATATCAATAACGCGTATTCGGTCTTACGAAACGCCCCTGTACAGTATCAAAAACAGAAACAAAACAATGTCACGAAATAAAGACTGTTTTCTTTCGGATTGCATATGCATAAAAATAATTTCTAAATTATTTCAAGGTACTGTCAAAGATAATGTCAACAGACTGAACAGATTATAATACCATTCCTGTATGATATGTTAAAGTTAAAACAGATCCTAAGGTCGAACTGAAAATCTAAAAAGAATTGAAAAATAAAAACCCTTATCAAATGATGTGGCTAGAAACACAACATTCCTTTTGTTACTAAACTCGACAGGACAGCAGCAAAAGGAATGTTTATTATCCTGACATTGCCAGGTCACAGTCCTCAATATGATGAGTATCAGGTCACCAAACACGTAGCATTTACTGAGAACTGATATATCACGATACGACACCACTAAGGATTGTTGTTTTTGCTTGGACTTAATATATTCGGCATAGATATAGGTATATTCAGAAAATTTCTAATATTTGTCAGGTATATTGACTCTTCTCTGTAGTCATGTTACAGCATGGATTTCTGTAGTATTCCAACCCCTGATATCTCCGTACACAGAGGGAAACACGTATTCGGAGTAAAGAAATGACCATTAACAGTATCCGGGAAAATGTTGATTACTGATATTCCGTATACACACATGTTTTCTATTATGATACATGTGGGTGGCCTGTTGTGCTTCACGGAAGAGCTGCTTGCAAACAATTTCTGTGAAACTCTCCTAGCTGCAACTTGACACACTAGAGTAAGAAATTACTAATTTCTGATGTATGTATTAGTTTAACCCGTCTCCAATTGTGGATATTGGAAGTTCAGTTACCGTGTTCTCGGCTTGTCGATGCTCCGCTGAGGTCACTGCACCCCGTTGTCCTCGTACCATCCACGTCGGTCCCGACTCCCGAGTACATGCAGGTCATTCCTCGTCTTTGCAAGTTGGTTCAGAAAAGACGAATCTCGCGGTGTATTCCGTCAGATCGTATTGAGAATAGGATGTTATTAAGAGACTCGGGCTCCGGCAGATACCTCCGGCACACGCTGAAACAGCTCACGTACCCCGGCTCTTTCTCCAACTCTGCCGGAACCGTTAAGTTTGGCGCTAACATTCCAGGACTGCGTCATAGTGAACGGACCAATCAGAAATCAGGCATATTTTCCAAACCATCTGGTGGCCAGATCTTATCGTAATTGTGCACATACCAATGTCCCAACTGAGAAGACAGACAAGCCAGTACGGTTTTGGAAGGGTGCCCATATATATATATATATATGAATATATTTCCATGGCAGGCCACACGCTTGTCTTCATATCATGCTTTAGCAATAGATTGATGCAGGTATTTCAATTTTGCACATGCATGTATAAATCGGTTATGGAAATCTAACTTAAGTTGCCTTGATTGGCACAAGATCACAAAGTGTGTCACTGTTTGGCTTAATGCACTCTTGCAATTCTTTTTTAGATTTCAAGAACTACCAGAAACCCGAAGTTGTGTATTTGATGATCGATTTGATAGTTTCAAGCACGGAGATAAAAAGCTCCTCCTAGAGGCAACATATATTATTGTACCGACCGTATCTTGGTCATGATACGCGCAAATACGTCCGGAAATCTAAGTGTCCCACAATGCCCTTCTGCTATGGATTGTCATTTCCGGACTTATTTCCGGACAACTGTTTTGATTCTGGTCATTTTCGGAGTCCGGAATGCCTTCAGAAAACATACTTCGTATACGGACAAAAGATAAACCAAGATATGTCCTGGACACAAAAATGAACAATTCCGGAATCGGAATATTTCCCGAAATGCTGTGTCGAAATCCCTCTTTGGAAACTGTCCGAAAACGCGGCACGTTCAACATTCAGATTTGCCTGGAATCTTTTTTTAATTTTATCACAGAGAACGAAATATATTGCGTAAACGGAACATCATCATCATCATCATCATCATCATCATAGTCGCCGCGTTCATCGATTGACGATGCGGGCCATCATATGTATTCCCGGATATGTGGGAAAGTACAATTAAACGCATACCTTAACCTGGACTACAGAAACTAAAATGGCACATAATCGGTAGAACTTGCTTTGCATTAATAAAGATAGCAACTGTTTTGGATTCGAAATATCATCGAATATGTGTCATGACAAAGTCAACAGATATCTTCGTGTATGTAAAGAAACACGCATTTGGAGTAATGAAACTCCCATGTACGGTATCCGCAAATATCCTAAGTCATATTTTGCTTGATCTGCAACGAAACAATTCTTGATTCAATATATTTCCGTAAATGTTGTGTATTGACAAAATGTCCGAAAACGTTCAGAATACTTGGCATGTCCAGTTATGTGTCAAATTTCAGATTTTGTCCACAAATAGACCGCTTTCGCGCTTGACAACAGATGTCTCTGTATACATAACGAAATACGTATCCGGATTTATGATACGAACTTGTACAGAATCCGGTGAATAAAAAAATTATATTTATCCGGATTTGCTAGGAATTATTTATTGAATCACAATATTTCCGGATATTTCAGGTGTCAAAATAAGTACTTGAAAAAAGTCCGTATATTTGACATGCCCAGTGATGTGTCAAACTTTGGATTTGTCCGGAAATGAATAGCAACATTTTCGGAGTCAATACATTCCCGGATATCTTACCTGTCACGGCAGAGTCAGAATACAACATGGATTGCCGAAGTATCTTAACAACAGATATCTCCGTATACATAAAGAAACACGTATCCGGAGTTACGATACGACCCTGAACAGTATCCGGAAAAATAATAAGTTGTATTTATCCGAATTTGCTAGGAAATATATCTTGAATCAAAATATTTCCGAATATGTTAGGTATCGATTTGAGTACTTGGAAACGGTCCGAATATGTAACATGCCCAGTGATGTGTCAATATCGGATTTGTCCGGAAATGGACCCCTTTCGCGCAGTGTGAAGTTACGTTTAGGGCCGCAGTCCTAGTCGTGACGCATACATCATCCAGTCAGCAGGGTCTGATGCATGCCTCCCATGCAGCGGTTTGGCTCGTGCTTAGCTGCGCGAAACTGTCTTATCTTCAAGTGCAGATGAAGTGTTTATGAAGTGAAGTGTGTTCTACATAGCGGTTACCTTTGCACGTATTTAGCCATGACATTAATACTGACATAGCTGGAAGCTTCCATTAATGCCATTAAACACTATATTAGAATACGCCAGAACATGCCAGCTGATAGTCTTTAAGCAGACGCCATTTTGTGTCAATTTGATTGAGACACATCAGGTGCTAAATGCTGGGCTTCTGGAGTTCGCAAGACGCTAGAGGAATGTGGTTTTGCCTATGTCTGGCATTCACCCCTGTCTTTTGTTTTAAATTCTTCTCAGATTATTCTATCAATCCACCAACGTTGGTAAGTTACGTATTTCCAACATTTTACCACTGAAATGCGTAACAACAACAAATTACGAATGTACAGATTATTCAAAAATGCTTACCATGAGGAGAAAGATCTAAACATTACAAACTCTCGACACAGAACAGCCATCACAAAGCTTCGGATTAGTTCGCACAAACTATACATTGAAATGGGCAGGCAAAACCGCATTCCTTTGCAAGAATTTGTCAATACTGTAATTTAAATAGAAGGTCATTTTGTTGTGGACTGTTCATTGCACAACGATGAGAGAAATATCCTTCAGAATTGTATACAAGATAAATTCCCTAGTTTAAGATATGCAAACAGCACTGAAAAATTCTTATTCATTATGGAACTGAACAGACCATGTATTACAAGTTCCGTATCCACGTACATACATCTACAATTGCCTTAAGAAGCGAGAGGAGGTCGAACCTGTAAATAGTAGACAAGTATAGATAAGTCCTATTAGACAAAGTAAGATATTAACTTCTATTACGTTATATTGCCACCACTGTATGTATTTCTCTGCTTATCACCACGAGCTGTACTTAGCTTGTTTAAACATAAATGTACAATAAAGGTCTTTCATTAATTCATTGTTACAGTCACCTGTAAATGACAATATTTTGCTATTATGTAATTGCTTTTTCTTAATAAACAACACATGACCGCAATCAAAATTTGTCAGCATCTGAACTTAACTCAAACTTTCCTTGACGTTCATGTTCTTATGGCGGTCTAAGAATTGTTTATGTCGCTGACATAGTTATGGTCATTTCTATAGTTATAGTTACAGTGTATGACATCGGTAACTTGCCAGTAGCAAACCCCGTGCTTGGAACATCGACAGCGAGCGCGCAGTCCGTTAAACGGTCTGGTCGCAACTTTTCCTGAAAGCTAATTTGTGCGTTGCTTTTGACAAAAACAGGTAATTACTGCGAGATGTCAGACTGTACAACTCAAACGAGCTGTACAAAAGCATAAAGCTGATAAACGTGAGAAACATGTCCCGACACAAACACCACATCACGCGTTGAGCTGCGCAGAGCCCCGGGGAGGTTCTGTGAACGATGATTTTCTTTTCCTTCAAATAACCTGCGGCGCCAGCCTGACACATGAATCTGCATCTTCTTTTGTTACCAAAAGACGTTGATGACGACTGCTTTACACATTACGTCAATTTGGTGACACCATTCTCGATTGATATTACATATTAAACTCATCACCATCACTCAGATCACTACCGTGGACGGTAGTATGACTAACAAGGTAATGAATAACTCTACTGTAGTTAACATACATCCATATAAACAGGGAGCTTCATATGCTGCATCCATACTACTTAAACGTTATAAAAGTCTCGAGATGTAATCTAATCTCATACCAATTGTGCTGCACAATGCATACTGGTAGGAACCACGCAAGGAGGAGGATCGACCGATAAATTGAATCATACTTTGCTTTAACAGATGTCTTCTAGACATATGAAGCCCTTATTTTATCTGAATGCAAGCTGTTATTCACTCAATGCATTCTTTGCACGCAATAATCATAACGACTCCTTGGATAACACTAGAATACTGCTCCATTTGAGCTCAGCAATTGTTTATAAGCTAGCAAATGGTTGTTCTGCACGGAAAGACTTGCTATTCCTTTGTGCAAATGTAACGTTGAAAAGAATCACCCTAAGGCTGGTGATCTCGCAAATGGTGTTTTTTTCATTGTGTAAATCTCTGTACGATCAAAGGGGATTAGCAGAAATGGATCTAGAGGATCTCGTAACCTTTCTTTTGATGCTGAATAAGTCTAGCAGAAACCGATATTGGCTTTGTGGTTATGTGGTCGGCATATATCGTTCGTTCGTTCAGATAATTGTATTGCCTAGTGGCATATAGATCAACACGTTTCCTTGCTGTTTTCGTAGCAGGGTATATTTTCACAAGGAGTGACTGCTAGCCCTTCCCTTCAAGCGCGCTCGAAACACCTCCTCGAACTTGGGACCCCCAATTTACGTTATTCCCGAAAGACAGGTGCAGCCCCAACCGAGATGTCTCCAACCCAGGTGTGAACCGGAGCCTCCAAGTTACCCATAAATTACCCATCAGGAGCTCAACTGTGAGGTCACTAAGAGGGGTTACATGGACAACTCTGGTAGGCATATATCAAAGAAATGAAAAGAAAATTGAATGAAAAGGGCGTGGATGGAAATCGATGACAGACGCTGCTCTCCAAAATCAGCGTCAAAGTTTACCACAATATTGTATTAAACAGAATCAAGAAAGTACTATATCACCTGGGTTCACGATGGGGTCCTCACATAGGGTGTCTGATACCATTGCTTTACATCAATAACATCTACTATCAATATCCCCACAGTCCCTTTCAGAGCATTGCTCAGCCTTATACTGGGCCATTCGGGATCTCTGGCCGTGTCTTTTTCCACGAGCTTCCCTGTTTGTTGAAATCTTTCTGTCCATCTGATTGCCATGTAAGACTGGTCCTCAGTCACGTTGTTAGATGTACCATTGTTGCTTCTCTTTCATGTCAGAAATGATGGACCATATTCCTACGTAAATCTCTTGGATGGGCTGACAAATATTGCCGCACAAGTAGAATGCAGCATCCTTGACGGCAACATGAGTGATGCGATCTGATTTTTTTGCGATTTTTTTGTTGTTCGAAAGCACCTCGCCGAAAACATCTGAACTAATCCGAAGAACTATGTTATCATACGATAGAGGAAAGCAACCTATTTTTGGCAAAAATGAAAAGTGTTGAAGACATTGAAGGTAATGGATCCTCTAGGGTTTGGAAGTATAATGACTTGGTGTTGCTGAGAAGACATACATACAAACGGAAGAAATAGATATTCTATTAACAATATGCAGTACCAGGTAGTGACCACTCGTATTATGTTTAATACACTCCAATTTGTAGTGTGTTAGAAATAATCATACACAATATTCCAAAATAATTTCTCAGGCAACTTGATAAATCAAAAGAGCATCCGCTGTCTTCTGTCAGTGACTACGGATAGATCTGGGCCTATTCGGGAGACCAGGTTTTATACCAAAACTCTGAATACATATGTTAATGAGGTTAAGACAATCTTATCCAGTTGCTTGAGTAATCATTTTTGACGTATCTTATAACCTGGATGTCTAACCTTCATCAACATACTCAATATTGCCTACCTTCCGTGTAGATGGTCCAATGTCAGTCCAAGGTGTTCTCAGACATGCAGCTTCTTTACCCAGCAGTAGATCGGAAATGCCACGGCGCATCGGTCTGTATAAATACATGAGAATCAGCACTCGCTTGACTGCTACACTTGTGTTGGTTAACGAATCAAATGTCACCGGTGGGAAATCTTTCTGAATGCCAGCATTGTACGCTACACTGACGTAGAAGACACACCATTCTGTCTCAATTGTGCACTGCGCGTCTTGGGCGCTGATGTGCAGTCCCGTGTTTTGAATGCTACGGATATACGCTCTGCTTGGAAGTTATATATCAGAAAGCGTATGCCTTGTTGGACGGCGTCCTGAATACGTACAACAGGCCGAGCAGAACACATATATGAAGGATACACATGTAGGATACATTTGTTTTATCTACTTTCTTCTTAGTGTCACAATGATAATCCTGACCATAAAACTATCAAATAAATGTCTTGCTAGCTCCATGCAAAATGGAGGTATTGTTTTTGGTGTGTCCCTGTGTGAGTGCGTGAGTTTGTGAGTGTCTGAGTGTGTGTATGTGTGTGTGTGTGTGTGTGTGTGTGTGTATGTGTGTGTGTTTATGTGTCTATGTATGTGTGTGTGTGTGTATGTCTTTCGATTCCGGATATCTGGAGTCAGAATAACTTCAGAACCTCTTGATTGATTGTGATGATATTTGGTATGCGTATAGATGTTGGGAAGACAAAAGTCAACATAGGTTGTAGACCCCCTGGTGTAAGAATTTGGTACTGCAGCAAAATATCAGTTTTTTTTCTCCAAAATCTTTTGTCCCGGATATGTCTTTTTTTTGTACGCTGTTTTCCCATGTTTGTGGCATGAGCTATTGCGTCGTACCGTTTGTATTGTAACTGCCGACGGGGCGTGGGCGTAAAAACGCAGAACGTGTTTGACATACGTGCTATAATTATCTGTAAGCTGTCTGCCAGGGCGGAGATGTGCAATGGTTCGTGTACGCGTTCCGGTAGAAATGTGTCCCCGAAGAGACAAGATGATGAATTGGGTGTTCTCCGTCCCTTCATACGATCATTCCGGCGTGCCCAACTTCACGGTCTCTGAGGAGAGAGGTTGATTAATTCAATTTGACGCAACCGCTAAGCATGAATGTAAGCAGTGTTTCAATGTTGGCATCGGGTACAATGCAGTTGGTGAACTTCGCGAAAGATTAATTCTAGGGTAACCGAAACTGTTAGATCGGCAGTCAACCAACCACAGTAGCCTCCATCAGGCCTTCCTACGGGGGTACGGGAACGGATCGTAGAATTCGGCAAAAAGGTTCGATAATTGACCAGGAGAGTCAGTCAGAGCCTGCAAATGAAAAACCTATGGTGGTGAAACTCTCCTGGCGATTATTCTTATAACAGGCTTAGTCATGATCAGTCTGGTATAGAGGCTGTAGCTATACAACTGCAGTACGGGGCTTGCTGAGGTAACCATATACATGTAACAAATTTACTCTTCACTGGACCGAGCAAGATAAGTGGTGAAGTCACGACGCCAGGACAATAACTGAGATAACATCGAGGAAGTATTTATGACACCACGTTGTCACTGATATCTGACGGCATAAATGCATGCCTTTGACGTCTTACTGCTTTACACCTTGTCCAAATACTCTTTGACTGATAAGATAAAATTAAACTTGTAATATTGCAAACACGGTCGATAACATCACCGAAGACGTATGTATGGAACCCTTTAAGGAAAAGATAGCGAACTTGGCGTAGTGGTATGTACAGCCGAGAGATGGATCTCCTCAGCCTGTTTTATGGTGATGAGATAGAATCGCCAGGTCACGCTGTAAACATCATTGCAGTCTTCACACCGACGCGGCCCCTATAGGTCTAACCCAACGGCAGCGCATCGTCTCCGTTATGGTTATAACTTTACTTTAAAGACATCCAGACGGTACGAGGGAGGGAAGGATAAGTGCATAGAGGCCAGACTTGCCATGGAATGCTTTATGGCCGAGCCCATCTAAAACGTATGAGTTTACACAGTCACCCTTTTCACTAGAGGCTGAGACCTCGCTGCGACCGTGCTGCGACTAAGATTTTACAAATTTCTTGACGAATTTCATAGCTAAAAACTACTATTTTTACTATTTGAGTGTTTTGTTGTTTCTCAGTCATCATTTTGCATGGTATTCCACTTATGAAATCAATGATTACACAAATACAATTTAGGTCGCAGCGAAATCGTCGTCTAGTAGATGGGGGTCTTATGGTCGCGCCCATTGACAATAAAAATGTCTGAGTTAACTTGACTATTATGTGAGTCAAAGGAATATGAGCTGGTAATTTTGTAAAGGTCAGAACTTACATTAACCCCCTTGAGATGGAACGGTTTTACGAATGGAGAATATCAGCGCCAGAGGACATCTTCAAATAAAATAAGGGAAGTTTTTATGGCCAAGTTTTCACGAGTAATCTCTTCAGAACACTCTTTCAAGGACTACATTATTGATGTAATTATTGAAGCCAAATTGTACACCATGCAGTGCCGAGCGAGCTAACAACATATGTGTCTGAGGAACGTTTAAACCCCATTCCACACGGGCGGCAACCTCACTGCGACCACACTACGATCTAACATCTGATGGAGCGCTCAATGAATTCCATAGAAAAATAAAAATAAAATCTTTTTGCATTGCGTGTGTTTGTTGTCTCTTCAGTCATACTTTTACATTTTGTATGATATTCAAATTGTGAGGTCGGTGGTTACACAAATTCAATTTAGGTTGCAGTGAGGTCGCAGCACGATCGCAGTCTAGTTGAATAATGCCCTCCAATGGAAATGTCGAAATACGTACGAAATCGATTTTCCCAGGTGTACTCTCATAATGTTGAGTGCGTGTTCACGGACGGGGTGAAGTGTTATTGTTCCAGGAAAATCACTATGTACAGAGATTGGCGGCGTGTTTGGGTTTACTAATGATCACAAAAGCATATCCTGAAGAACAGGCAATGAGACGTAAGGGATTATTGGATTTCCGGGAACGTGGAAACACCATTTACCAGAGACAATGAGGCACTTAATATATCCCATGGTTCCGCATGTCTGGTGCGCTTCTGCCGGAATGTCTACTTTGATGGCCCTTTAATGTCTTTCTTTAAGCCGTTCAGGTTAAAACGGGTCATTTACAGTGGCGCTATTGCAGGCCAAATGTCAACATTATCATTGTGTAAGAATAAGGGGTAGTCTTCTTGGAAACTGTTCCAGGTGCGAGGGTGAATCAAAAGTAATGCAAGTTGTATCATAGCATGTTTGATTTTGCTATGAAATGAGTTGGAATTTGGCACAAGGGTACTTCTTGAGACGCAAATATCTAATTTTTTTTGTTCAGATTTATATGAGCGAATGGGCTGATTTCAAAATGACCACCTCCTTAGAAGTCCATCAGAAGAAGGGACGTCAAATTTAACAAAATGAGATATTTCCGTCTCAAGACAATATGCGCCTTTACCTTTACGCAAAATTTCATCTAATTTCATTTTAAAATAGAACCTGCTTTATATAATACAATTTGTACTATCTTCTCACCCACCGTCGTATAAATGCCATGTGTCCTTATTTATAACATTAGTATTCATAACGCCTTCTGTTTCCAGAGAGATAGTTGGTGGCTGACAACCGATTGAGTCTAAGAAATGCCATGTTTTATTGTAATGAATGAATGGATGTGGAATGTGTAGGGGGAATTAAGTGATGTAACTAAGTAGTCACACGCAATTCTCTTAAGTACATAATTTATTTCAATCCCTCTAGTTAATATAACAATAACACTGTCAACAAAACTATAGTTTAAGGGGGATTATGGTTCCGAAAAGCACGTCGTTAGCATCTAGACACATCTATCTGAAGAATAATTTATTTTGGTGTCAATTATAGATCTGAAATGGAACGATACGTTGTTTACTAATTTGTTCAAGGAGACGATGTCAAAATGTTGACATTTAAGACTTCCTTATTTCTCGTTAACTTTATCCATCATAGATAAGTCTTTGATAATTAGTTATTCCATCATGGCTAGTATAGATGTCACACAGGATTAGTGGTAACAAGTTACACCTACATCACACCAGGGCGGCGACCTCGCTGCGATCGTATTGCGCTTTGACAGATCGTTCAACGAATTTCATAAATAAAAAAAATAAAAAAAACGAGTTTTTAATGCTTACTGCGTCTTGTTGTCTTTTCAATCATACATTTTGCATGATATTACAATTTTGAGATCAAGGGTAACACAAATCCCATTAAGGTCGCAGCGAGTCGCAGCGTGGTCTTCTAGTGAAAATATTTGATTTGTTCTATCTGCACACAGCTGAATACGCCAGCAGGCTAGGCGAGAGAAGATATTAGTTTCTAACATCTCTGTTCTAATCTTACTGTCGAAACGGATGCTGTTTCTTTTAATTACTAATGATAACCTGGAGCTTCATACGCTGTGAGATAGCAGGAGGTATGATGTCACGAGGAGAGTGATATCCTCCCATGATTTTAAGGTGTTCTTTAACTTTTGATGTTCCGAATCTCCTCAGTCAGAAAATTCTTTCAGGAGCTCTGCAATTTTCAATTTTGCCGCAAGGATATTTTGAGACGTAATCTGTATGCTCGTAATAAGTTGCTCGAAATCAGTTTGGGTCTTGCTGTGAACAGTCCTAAGCAAAACCTCACTAACAGAGAAATGAGTGAAATTCTGATTCCTTGATCGCAGTGTATCCTTCTAAACATGTTATTTAAAACGTGAACAGGTATTTGGCACTTCTTCGGCATCGTAGTAATATCAATTAGGGAAAACATGCAAATATGAACATAGCTGAAAGCTAACTAACTAAAAATGTAACGTTTGCAAACAAACACACAATGTTTTACCTTCACATGGTCTAGTCTACTGCTCTGTTTATTCTTACTCAACAAGTCCATATGCATGGTGATTATTCCTTCTGGCTCTGTCCTGCCGATTGCTACATTATGTAATTGAACTGTGTCTGCTAGTTTACCAGTAAGCATTGTGACCGCAATTGGCCTTATTTGTTTGGAACGGAAGAAAAATAGGAAGAAACGGAGTAAAGATGCCCTTCCATGACGATAAACATGTTTATAACGTGCGATGCATTTTCTCTCAGTACACAATACTTAGTATCCAGTAGTAGCAACATGGATGTCCTTCGTATTTGCCCTTGTGCATCATAACCTCCCCATTCATCACATAACCCCAGGAGGTCACAACTCTTACGCTGTTGGCAGTGTTGCAGGTAAAGACTGTTGCCACGAAAATTGTCTGTTGCTATAGTGGTCCGTCGTGGGTCCGAAGTGGGTGATTTCATAAAAAACGAACCTTTAAACAGTGATAGCTACGGCTGTCTCATGGCACAACCTGTAATACCCATTATGTTGCACAACATATTGTATTCACCATGTACACATTTCGTACATCAAATGGTCGAATTCTTCCTGTAGCCATCCCAAAAAAACGCAACATGTTGCGTTGTCAGTAAGTTTGAGCTGAACCCTCACACTGATTTCAATTTCGCATAGCTTTTTTGACAAGATGTATCTCACAGAGTTACTTAACCATGTGTGAACCATGCCTTTTGAGTTTACCAATCATTCGTGAACCATAACTTTCCTACCATTCAGACAGAAGATAACGAGTTGATTCACTTAACACAACGAACAACGTGAAACAAAACTTTGCGCGACATGTCTGACGTATCTGCTCCAGTGACAGGAACAGGAGCCTCATGTATCAAAGGATTTAGGAGAAGGGTTTCCAGGAAATTGGATTCCGGGAATGAAAGGGCACGTGTACAGAATGAATGTACGGTACATGCCCGAGGCGGGAAGGTAGTATACAGACAGATAGCGTTGCCTCCGGACAAAATTAAATCCAATTTTGGATGAACTGCAAAACTATCATCCGATTTCGTGGTTTTTCATGATGAACATCATTAGCTCTTAAAACAACAGGAGCTAATTGAGTCATTAGCATACAACCTTGTCTTGACTTACTATTCTATTGAACCATCGGAAGTTGTCCTCACTTCTTTAACATATCTATTCAGATATGTTGGTATAAAACATGGTTCTGCCAGACCTTTCCTTAGTCACTGACGAAAGATTGAGGATGCCGTCTGAAACGTCTGGCTGTTTCAAATTTGTGTCCAGTTGCTTGAGTAACTATTTTGGGCGTATCTTATTACCTGGATGTCTAACCTTCATCGACGGATGATTTAACAATTGTCATACTTAGCATTCTTTCCTTTTTTGTTATTTGGCGTACCTGGATGTCTACCTTCATCAACGTTTTATTTCCTGTCATTGAAGTTGAGTTCCGTGAGTAAACTAAAAAAAAGAAAAGATCAGAATGTAAACTTTCCATCACACTCTTCAAAAGACTACATAAGTTTCTCATGAACAATGTATGAGGGAATATGTGAACTTCCGGACATTTGGTCGATTAATGATTGATATCTTCGTTAGCAAGCTTTTGATTGACTTTGATTCTTCCTGTAGACAGACAGTAGCAGACCTGACGGCGTCTCCATCCATCTCCTACTGATACACATGTAAGCTCGCCGCCAATCCGATGGAATCTTCATTCACCGCAAATCTAATTGGTATTTTCCAGTCTATCACCTTTGATTTACCTCATTGATATTCAACGAAATTTAGGAAAAGACCGAATATCATTATTTCCCAAAGCACTAAAAAAACTAGCTTTAGTTACGGCGCTTTGAAATACATAGCACAATGTTATTGATATTACGTTAACTATTGTACAGCACACTTCAAATGGTGTGCCATGGAATCTCCATACTATCAAATAAAGACCCCGAGAACGTTGACAGTGTGACATCCTTCTGGTGATATCCGAGACACTCTATCGACATCTTCGTATGAAATATTTGGTCACTATTCAACACATCTCATGGGTAAGCAGTTTGTTATCAAGATACTGTAACTACAGATGAAGAATGTCTGTACGGAATCTGGGTCCACAGAGAAGTTTATATATATACCCCATCAACAAGTTACCTGAATAATGTAGTTGTTACACTTGCCCTCTACGAAGAGACAAGATAGTGTGATGTAGTGAAATGTATTAGATACACATTATGAGATTCATTCCCCAAATATGTATAGTGGTAGCTTGTTTACGCAGTTCTCTCATTACCAGGGGCTAATTGACCGGTCTTTCGGGTGGGTCGCAAGGAGTGAGACTAGACGGCGATCAAAGAGATACCGTACAGCGACCAAAATTGATTTGTGGGACCCTTGATTTCATATTTAGATTATAATGCAAGCTGTACAAGTATGATTTAAAGAAAGCAACGTATTCAAACGTAAAAAATGTTCTTCAGCTTTAAAATGATCTGAAATTTGTTAAGTTATCTGTTAAATCTTTGGTCGCTTGTTAGTCGCAGCGCGGTCCCACCCTCTAGTAAAAAGGGGTTGTTAGCCAGGCTATGTGTAACGTTAATGTCAACGTGCCAAGCCAATAGGGTAAGGCTTTAAATGATCTAATCTTAGTTTATAGCCGCGGTTGTACCATCGTAGAACCAACGGACCAACTGGAGATTAGCTTAACTCCTCTCTTTGGTCTACAGCGGTCGTTAAAGGCCAGCTGGATATAGCATCAAGGCCACAATAAAGAGTTCACGGTGTACAAGCGAGCCGTAAATTACTTTATGGCTGCCTCTATTGGACAAGTTCCAGGAGACAATTCCTAGTAGTTGACTTTCATGTGCCATAGAGCAGTAAGGTATGAGAACCGTCCGGGCTTGACAGACGTAAACCCACGTAATGTAATTTTACGAAACGACGATATCGTTGCCTGGGGAAGTGTTCCGCCTTCATAACTAGGAGTACAGAGAATAAAGAACAGTCAAAACTAATTGCAACTCGTTAGAATTCGTAGTGTTGTCATAAAATACCCACGCACTTTGCCATTCGTGTGAAGCAAACTGCCATACCATGCAGTTTACAGTCGTATCATCTGTACCAGAAAGAGCCCGCAGAAATTAGCCACGACGGGTTTCCTAATACTACTAATAAATCATTGCGCTAGTGATAAAGTACGTGCCATGTGTAGTCTGGCGTATGCTGGATACTCTGACAGTCCCTATATCCAGGCATGAAGGTGAACCTTTGATATCGTCCCTGGCGGAATCAGCACGCTTTGCAATTATCGGTTATCTCCAAACCGGGTGTCGTTTTTAAGTGACGTATTGTTCACAAAATTGGGCATGTAAGTTTTGTCGTCACTTCTTTGCTTTGAATGATACTTAGGGTCTGTGTAACTGTCATTAATGGAATTGAGTGAGATCTCTAGTTATTGAGGGCAGACGAAAATCAAGTTAGTTTCTCTCTGATGTAGTATCACTCATTTCCTCTAGGCTTGTTGCATGATCCCTCCCCCCCCAAGCGACTTGCACCGCTCAAAGCTCATTATAGACAGAAAGTTCATCCATAGAATTGATTACAAATGACAAAACAGTCTATTGGAATACGAAGTTAAACTTGCACTGACTTCAAACGAATGTGTCAGGACAAAGACATACCAGAGCTTGAAATTAAGTTTTAGGAATAAAAGTTAGGGTGAAGAATTTTGGGTGCACAACATAGAATAAAGTAGAAAATCAGCAAAACGCAATCACAAACCCTATTGCCTCTCTTAAGAACTTCAAATCTCAAATTCTATAGCCCACTTCAGAATGTTAAAGTAGTACATCAAACAAATAACACTTCAATAAAGGTTATATTTCTTCTGATACATAGATTTCAAGAATAATCTGTATACTAGTGTGCTATATGGTACCTCTACCCTATAGATTACACAAGTAGACTACACGAATTTTGGGTGCACATAGTACATGCACCCAGTATTTCGAAGCCTGCATACATGTACGTTCCAAAAGTAGGAGACGTTAGATATGGTAAGTGGTAAATATAATGGTAGAGATTTGGTTAGCCATATGTTACGTGCAGATGTGGAATGATAAGATTCTACCGTAGGTTGTATAATCTTATGAGAGGAATGTAGGACTGTTTCAAGTGGTCTCAGGTATACTTTGGACGATGTTCAAGACCTCACAGGCAGAATCCCATTAACGTATGGAGTAGAAGGACTTTTATGTCTGTGCTTAAATGACACGGAATGCGCCCCTAGACATATTTGGTAGGGCAGGGTCTCGTGATTGGCAGGCTACACCAACTGTGAGATATTCTGGTAAAAATCTGCAGTTGTAAGAGCGACTCTTAACTACTGAATTGCAATTTTCCAACATTTATTCCCTCGTTCAAATATGATTTAGGTGCTCTGTGTGCATTTAAGATCAGTTGGGAAAAAAATCAATTTTGTTTTGTTCTGCAAAGAACCCGAGTCTTGCCTTTGAATACAGAACCCAGACGGTGGAACATATCCCTGTTAGGTAAGAGTAATTGAGATAACATTGAGAAATTAATAGCCTTAGGCAGCCGGTCGCAGGCTCAAAGCTTGGAGAGTACCTATGGGGAAGAAGAATGAGATTCTCTTACCGCGCCATCAGCTCTAGTTTTCCCATTCCATCAGTGTATTGTTATTACTACAGAAGGGCAGTCATGAGATGTATCAAGAACAGAACCTACCTCCATGAATCATACACGGCGGTACTGTAGAAGTCAGGCTTACCACAAGGATAGCGGGGTGATGTCATAAATCTCCCTGTCTGTGCTGCACAGGATTGAATCCTCGCGTGATGGCACGTGGGTGGGAGCGTGTTTGAGTTTTCACACTTCTAATATTCTCTTATAACCCCGTTCCACTAGGGCGGCGCTATCTCTGCGACCTAAAATTCAACAGTCTTAAACGAATTTCATAGATAAAAAAGTGAATCATTTTACGCTTTGTGTATTTTGTTGTCTTTTCAGTCATGCTTTTACATTTTGCATGATATTCAAATTATGAAATCAAGGATTAAATCCGATCTAGGTCGCAGTAAGAGCGCAGAGCGATCACTGGCTAGTGAAATGGGGGCCTAAAGAATTGATGAATGATGGTGAAAGAATTGATAAAAAATATATAAGAATGGAAGTGGAATTGACTTGTATGATGTGCGTTTTTGTCAATCTATTCACACCCCCCTTTCTAAAGTATGTGACCTGCGGCATGTTGCAATAGTCTAAATAGTGTGCGCTTCCACACCACACTTCACAGCTACACTCAAGCCCATAGTCACTGTTGATCTGAACCACTGCCATCATCTGTGGGGACCCAGAAGAAAGATTGAGTGCTATAAACGTGATCCTGGAAAACTACCCGCACCCGCCGGTGCTCTCGTTCACATCGATATCTATTTATTATTCACAATGTTTTTAAAGCAATATATCATATACAAATTGCAAGACTCCAAAAAGTTATATTCTCATTGTCTTCTATGTGAAATATACGTATATTAGTCATCCAGGAAAACGAATAATAAAATATAATCAATGCATACCACTGGATTACAATATGAAAATATCAGACGTTTCACAAATCCTTCCAACATCTTTCTTCACTGATTCAAAATTGTGTACATCATCCTAATGTTTTGAATCACTGAAAAAAGATGTTGAAAGGACATCTGAAAAGTCTTATATTTTCATATTGTAATCCAGTGGTATAGATTGAATAACATTTTAGATGAACTTTATTTATCCTTTACCTGAAGGTAGTCTTCCGTAAGGACAATTTCAAACAGAATGCCTCTGGCAAATGAAAAATCGTTTCACCCCGACCTTCATGTGTTGTAGGGAACGCCTGACAGGCAAATAACTTTAATAAGTTTCTCTACCTTTCGATAAGCCCGCATTCAGCTTCCCCTTTACTAAAGACCCTTAGGAGAGACGCGACTCAGTCTGTTGGAGAATTCGATTGTGAACTATGGACTTTGTACGTGCTTTAGCCTAAACCTTCAGCGGCAATTTACACATCTCAACTTTGAAAGTTGATTACCTTATCTAATAAAGCTTTGATTTCCCTCAGGCTTTAATGAGTGGCTTACCTGTATCGTCAGGGGACTGTGTCTAATGGAGAATACGATCTTCTCCTTCTAGCCGTTTACAAGGACGTTGTTACCAGAAGGATTGCTGTGAACGCCCTTGGATGAATGTTATGTCCCGGGTGGATACGTCTCTTCTTACGTCTTAAATCTATCCATTAATTTGGAAGCAAGCTGACGAAAGAAGATTCCATTTCAGATACCATATGCCCGCAATATGTCTTAGAATATCATGAATGATAATTCAATGATCTACAGGAGAAAACGTCAATTGCACTAAATTGGTACAGCAAATGATTATGACGCTTTGGTCCAAGAATCTCCTTGTTTAAAATCAAGTAACGGCTTGCCAAGAAGGTCAGTTTGTACATATGGCTAGTTTGAATCTCCATACCAGAAAATTCTCGTTAAGAGAAAAACGAAAACCAAAGGTTAGGATGATATCTATTTAAGTTTTTATCTTATTTTATTAAATTGCAACATGCAATACTAGACATCCAAGGCCGACAGCAGTAGCTGATACATAGCAAGATCTATTCAAGTCACCGAGCTACAGGCTAGCTGGTTGATCCAAAGTGCCCGTAAAGTACACTGGCTATTACAGGATAGACGAAAGTGAGCCTGAACTTACAGCTGCTTTGGTTTATTTGATTGCCTTTGGACGGCCAAAAACTATTAGATCGTGTTTATAAGTATCTATACCACCAAGGCTAAGTTGGCAGAGATACCGACCTAAGGTAGTTTGCAAAATCTCTGATGCATGATTTTTTTTTCAAAACAGGTAAATCTTTTTTCATGATAGCACAAGTCGTAAGACAGTGATTGAAATGGGACTCTATATGTAGTGATTGATAACAGTTTTATCCATATCTTGTTTAAAAGCAGTGGCACCACGCCCATGCCTATGTCCATTCCTCAACTAAAAAGACAATTTATGCCGTGCCACTTCTTTAATTTTTCTCAATGTACTCCCAAAATTCAATTTGTTAAATGAGTTCTGTTTGGCATTTACGAAATATTTTTGTTGATTCATGAGACAATAAAGAACGTAACCTCTTGCAGAATATAGCCTAAAGTAAGGCACAAAGCAGGATACTATCAGGAACGCTGCCTTAAAGCTACCATAGGATGCTACAATGTGAATAATGAGTATGACCATTTGTGAAATAAACAAAATAACATAACATACCTGCTGTTGAAGCTCAAGTGCCATGGAATGCACGATAAAGTGGTATTCGTCAAACGGACTTGAGTGGCGTTTAGCTTCTTTAGCAAAGTCGAGCTGCAAGTCAAACGTATCGCACAGCTACCAACGATGTCCTTCAGTTGCCTCTAAAAGCATTACCAGCAGTATTCACTCGGAGAAAGGCTGAGCGCAGCTCCTACTTATATGTTATGACGTTGGCTTTTATACCTCCAATCGCGTTTATTCTCCTTGCGCATGCAGTGTGGCAAATTAAGTATTACCGCGGATGTGGCAGACGATACATTATGTAAGAATAGCCGGCAGCACGCCATAGGATAAAGAACTTGACCGCTCCATAATCCGCATCTTGTAATAGACGCCGTATTGGACTGTCTTCCTAGATCTTGATGGATGATGTTTTCCTGGCCGGATGTACCGCAGCACGCTGTTAGATTCCCAGCTTGTCGGGTATACAGACGAGGAAGCTGTGGTCAATGAGGGATTGTTCGTGGAAGCCGTATCCGGCAGTGTCGTCGGATGAATCAGTCAGATTCGTTAGTTCAACATATCTTATCTACGTATCCATCCGTTCCCAATGAGGCTAATGTCAGCCTACCGCCGGCGTTGTTGTATGATAGAGTGGGAAGCAGGAGATTCTCATCAGTCTGGGGTCAGACACGGAGCAAGGCACTGGAAATGCACTAAGTAGCCAGGAACGCGAGACAAGTATTCTTCAATTTTGTACAATTCCAAATCAGATACTTCAGGGATTGCTTTGCAAAATTCACCACAAATATCTTAAGGTAGCTGGCGCCAACAAAGACCGTTGTAGATGATACATATTTCTCTGTAATCCAATATGAGATAGATCATTCGATTTCTTAACGAATATAAGAATATAAAACACAAAATCTTTAACAGTGAAAGGAAATCTAATGCTGTGTTACTGTTTGGCCTTTGGACGAATTAAGAAAAATGGATTATGTAGTTACAGCACAAAAAAATCATGTATTGGCTTTATCAACCTGTCGGGAAAATTGTTTTGGTCGCACGTTATATTTTGCGGCATACTTGTACTTGTGAGTTGTGTCAAACAATAATTCATGAAGATACTGTTTTTGTACCTACTGTTCTGACACTTGAGCGCGGGAGGCCAAACTTGCTTGACGGCATATAAAATCCGAAGATAAAGTGATCAATGGGGACCTATTTTTACATGTTTTCGGCTGTTGTATCTTCCCACAGGAGGCTTGCATTTGCAGACGACGTTATCAGATTATATGTATTCTGTACAGTGCTGATAGCTTTCAACCAGCAGACTCCGAATGGAGACCATTTTTCCTTTGAGATTATGCTTTATCCAAAGCTTTTCAGTGTACAAAGACATAAAAGCACGAAGAAGTTTACCCTCGGGGTTGTATTGAAGCACTTTACTTTATTGTTGTGAATTCTAGTTTGATGTACAACTGCCACGATAAGAGCTTTGCAATATTTCTTAGTGAAGGGAATCTGTGACAATGATTTATAGAAGTAACCCTTTCATAATGGAATTCATGCATAGGAGTCATGCTGCTTATGAAGCTTATTTAGGTCAGGTAGGTGATATAGGTCACGAAAAATGTTCAATAATATAAAGCACTTATATAGGGTCTATTCGGAGCTCAAGCTATTTATCCCATTTTTTTAGTTAAAAATATATTTCCATCGAAAACTGTGATAACTACTTTTACACGGAATAGCGACTGTCCCAAAACGTATCCCATTATTTCACTGTATGACAATCTCTTAATCCTCTTACATATATCTTCTTTTAATGAATTAATGGGGTAATGGGGTGCTATCCTATTAATTTACTAGTAGGAGTTTCGCAAATGCTGATGAATTAACACTGCGAATAAAAGTTATACCATCTTTTCAAACTGTCCCGTTTTCTGACAAGAATTATTTTCAGATCTAAATAAATGTAATAAATCATCAAGTCTGGACTAGGTAGGTAGGTATATGATTAATGACAATTCATAAGATAGCAGACAGTGCGACACCTAGGGACCCATTCACTTCACCCATTGTCAGTACAATAGCAGTGTCACGTCAATCCATAATTGCGCGGCCAACATACATCTGTCCTGTTTTGTGGACCATTGTTATCTTGATATGGACCAGGGCCTTAATTCAGGGATGTTTGTGTCAAGGTCCGACAGGTCATTGTTGGATATTGGCCTTTCTGTACCTTATCAAATGACCTCCCATAATCATCAACCGACCAAGGCGACTTCTTCGCAACTTTTACATCGTAATACGATCACCGTTGGCCCGTATACCCGACCTGTAGACCCCACGTTAAACTACTGACAGCAAATATGAAGAAAATACGACTTGATGAAATAGCTGGCTTTGATTCTGATGTCATTCCGTATGGGGCACTCAAAGGATTCATCTATGGTTGTCAAATAAAGAGCTCGGGTACACTAATGTTTGCTCTTTGATGTCATCCTGTGACTGTTCGTATCTGTTAGCTCCCATGTAGAGCAGAAAGCCAAATACGTATCATCGACTCAGAGGAATTACCCTTTTAACGTACCTATGATACGAGATGAAACCTGTCGAATCTGGAATCTTCGCACGCTTAACGTCCCTTACATGCAGTTCAGTAAGCCTAGGAGTAACGGAATAGTGTATGGAACCTGAAGTTCACTTATATCCTTTGAGATATTTCGCTTTGCACATAGCCATGCGTCATATTAGGCATCTTTCCACTAGACGCAGATCCCTGAACGGTCGTTGATGAGCGACCAAAATCGGATTTATGCATATGAAATATTGTTCCACACTAAGCAAATAAATCACTGCCGATAACTATGACATCACTCGGTTGCAGTAATGGTAGATAAGGATAGCTCTTTAGCCTCCTACTGATAGCATCCCCCTCTCAACAGACATGCAGCCTGAAGGACAGGAGAATATGATAACTCCACAGTAGGTTATAATTCATAAGGGATGCAGATGTTCGTCAGAAGCGCAGACGCCATGCTGAGGAACTCTGTATAATAACTTTATGTCGTAAAACTGTAGCGTTCATGGTACCAAAATTCACCATTGCAATTTAAAAAGTCAGCATTCACGTATTGAAGAAATTTGGTTCTACCGAATGTTATATTTGTATCAGGACGCGATGACTTCACAGTTGCAAATGACATTATGTTAACCCTGTCGTGAAATGGACATGAAGACGGCAAAATTTTTGCAAAGAGAATCCACCATCATGCTGTGGGATGTATCGCCAGAGTGTAGTAGCTAGATGAGGGTAAGAGTGTCCTTCAATAACACGGTACACTGTTGCTGTCGGTTTTGCAGAACTTGATTGGTGCTCTTGAGTACAATGAAAAAGTGTTCATTGCAAAGGATCAAATGGCATTTTGGCTTAGTTCAACTTAACCAATAATTCCGCTACATGCTTTTATTCTATCTTCGACATCACATGGCTTGCAGGACTTAGTTGAACATGGAAACTCATTACGCCTTGAATTAAGCATCTGGCGTATCCGAAAACATCGATTCCAATATATATGTATGTGTGTTATCCTAAGGTAGAGTGTAATAAACTTAAGTAAAACTTTCATTACATCTATCGATATTTTCAGAGCGGAAACCAAGACTCCAAAGGGCATAGTTCACACACGTAGCGTTAGTAATATTTCACTTCATAATCGATTGCTAGCCGCCTCACGATTCCATGTAACCGTATCGCAATCGGAATATGATAATGGGCTCTGTGGTCACAATTAATAAGGTTGAGAATGCTGCTACCGATCGTATGACTTTGGCTGTGAGGCTGTCCACGTGCATTAATGATAATGATAAACTTGATAAACACAACAATTGTACAAGGTGCAACATATGGCATATTCAGCTTCATGCCATTTTTTTTTACAAAATACTATGTAGTATGGGATGAAAATATGCATTTAGAAATTGGTGGAATTTTAATGTTAAGGCATGTTCTTGTATATTGTTCTTTATGTTCAATTCAGGGGTTGTCACATGTCAATATGCACTTGAATTTGCTGTTTCCAACCATTGAGAGAAATTCTGGTATATAAGATGGTAAACTTCATATATATATTTATATAGTGAATTACGCATATCAAAATATTTGGGACAAACAACCAAAGAATGATATTCGTTTTCTATCATTATGGGCGAAATGGATGAAGCTCGAAGATGATTTGTGGCGTGATACCTCCCTACTTGTACGGGGTGACTTTGCTTACACTCAAGCTCACGGCATTATTTCAAGAAAAGGCACCTGAAATTAACACAAGGTCATGGTAGCCGGAAGTAGCTGCGGGCTGAAGCAATATTTAGTACGGAACCTTTGCTCTTCGCACACATAACTCGTTGTAAGAGCAATAGTAATCAATGTCCTGGCTATCAATTTCCATTCCATCAAATGTCTCAAAATTATTGATTACATTCACTGTGGAACTGTCGTCATTCTACTATAAATCAGTAATTCTATAAGCAGCCTTTCGAAACCACTAACTAACACAGCCTTATTCAAACTTTAAACATTTGCCACTGACATTGACACGAACCTTTTTAACTGCTACAAACCAGATAATGGCATGCGAGTAGTATTTGTCTGTGCCCATTATGTATTATGTAGAAGATTACTAACATATGTCACAGTATCACGGCTGATCTGCGTGCCATTTGAGGCATCCTTACCTGTACGTCAGAAACCGAAGGTGAAGGCTGTACAACAGATAATAACACGTAGGGACGCTGTTTTATATGTGCTGTCATCCATCAATATTGACCCTTGTGTTTAGCGTGTCTTGTTATACCCCCATTCCAGATTCATTCTGATTGACTTTAGAATAGAGCAGATCAACTAGTGAATACCACCCATGTAACGTAATCTAGACTGAGTGGCAGTTAAGTTTCTGCAGAAAATAAAGACTTGATGAATAAAAATTAAACAAGTCCATCTCAACTTATATTTCTAACATCAAAAAGAGACGAGAAGAAGCCGAACCTATGAATTAGAGTATTTTTAGCACCATTGTTTAGATTAGTATTAGAAATCCTGTCAGTGTCATTATATGAACGTTATCATGTATTTTGTATCCACATGCCTGTTATTAGCCCGTGATTGGGCATTAATGTACAACAAATGTCATTATCATTATACAACATCGCCCTCCCGTCCACTATAGCACCACAGTGATGGTTATCACAGGGAAGATCGTGGGTCGTCGATACGGAAAGTTTCTTTGTTACCCTCCATGGAGTGAATGACATTAAGAAATTAAGAGTAACACACAGGAACTTAACTCACCACAGATCAATAGAATTACCTTGGAGGTGAAGGTTGCGTAGCAGAATTGTGTCAATTGTCACCTCTTAATGTTGAACCTCTTTTGGACTGCCTTTCTAGAGCACGTATTGAATACCACCCATGTATCGTAATGTTAACTAAGAGGCAGGTAATTATCTTGAGCGAGAAAGAGGCTGAATAAGTAATACAACATCGTCCCTCCACCCACCTTCGTTCCAGAGTGATCGTTATGGTGGGGTTAAGGTGGGAAAGGCCGTTGACACCCCCATTCACTAGGGCAGCGACCTCGATGCGACCGAGCGATTAACAGAGCGCTCAACGGATTTCATAGATGAAAAACGTTTTCATGGCTAAAAAATCTTTTTATTCTTCGCGTGTTTTGTTCTCTTTTCAGTGATACTTTTACATTTTGCATGACATTCCAATGATGATGTCAAGGGGTACACAAATCCGATTTAAGTCGCAGCGACATCGCCGTTTAGGGTAATGAGGGCCTTATACCGAGCGCCTCTTTGTGACCATCTACACACTGAGGTAATGCCGTCCCATACCAGAACATATGCAATGGAACGCCTTTGACAGCACAAACCGGACGGTACCGATAACCCTCAGATCCAGTGATAGGTTGTCATGTGTCGAGATTCATCCCTTCATGACGTCGTGTTACAAAACGTAATCTGATTCAATCAGATCAGCTCCAGTGCTGCTTTCATAATGCATCCGTATGTGATATGATCACAAAATCTACCAGCAGAAAATCAGAGCTGATGAACATAGACGCTACTGCCATTCGTGGCCTCTTCGTCAATTCAGTCCTATTTCTGAACCAAAAATAAGTCATTGCGAGTCGTCACATAGAGGATTATACAATTCCTTTAGGCTGCAGTGTGCGGGAAAATGGAGCATAGGAAAAGCTTTTATCGGCTCAGAAGATTCGTGGGTTGGCGGACTGAATCAATTAACCTCTATAAAGCAATTGATTGGCCTCTTGGCCTCAGTGTCATTAACGCTGGCAGCAGGTCGGGCAAAGTCTGGAAAAGATGGCATGCTGTCCCGAAGGAGCTCATTTACCGCAATTGGATTGTGTGCCCTACATGCCAACATACATGTTGAACATATAGATTTTTTCGCACAAGTTTGAATTTAGTTCAATTTCCTCATGAGATCTTGGGAATAACTAATAACTTGTATCGCTACTGCCGCAGAACGAGCTAAACAAACAATTATCTACAGCTCATTTCAGGTTCCCTCAAACGGTTTGTGTGTGTAATGCGCAGAATAGAAATCTCTGCAGTTTATTTGTATAAGCATGCTCATAGTTGCAACTGCGCTTTCACAGCGAGATGCATTGTGAGCAATGTGTCAAAAGTGAATGCATCTGTCTTGTAACAGACGCGTTTTGTTTATGCCTCAGGGGCAGGTGCCTTTGACATATTACCACAATGCATATCGCTGCGCATGTGCAGCTGGAACCGTGAGCAAGCTTATTACTTGCTCTTTTGATGTAGATTGCTGTCTCTGTTACATCTTTGTCTCACACGTATGTCTGGATCTGATAGCTGTGTACCTGCCACCAGATAGGCACCGGAATCTTCTTTGTGGAACGCATGGTTTTGACAAATTACTATGGGGAGAAAATGTATTGTAAATGCTTTATCAAAAGAAATCAGAAGGTTGCGCCAGGTGCAGGTTTTGATTTTATGTGGGAAATGGCTTTGGCTGTTGGTGGTGCGCCAAAGGCCATGTTTATCACAATCTAACATGTCCTTACCCATTACATGTGGAGTCGCAGGTTCCAATATTTACTGTCTTTTATCGAGTTTCTAATATCAGAACAGCCAGGTTGATTAGCTTATTCGCCCACCCGGAAAATAGAGGATATTAATAGGGTAATCTCTTATAAATTCCAAGCGTCGAAAATGAAGAGTCATAGCATAGCTGCATGAAGGTATTGATATTCACAGAATATAAATGATCATTGCAATATATATAAGATATCAGAATAACATTCTTTCTATTTTGATAGAAGTCTCGACGACGTAATCATTCCTTGTGACGTGAAGTTAAATCATCTTCTCAAAGCCCGAAAGCCATTTCAAGACAAACTTATGATGCTTTCGTTTCGTATATGAGGATGAATGAGCTCCCAAAGATAGTTTGTTCCTTCTGCAACAGATCCTAAGGTGACAGTATATATCTGGAGACTCTAACTCTTCTACGAGCTTAGAATTTATCAGTAGTGAATCATTAGGCGTGGTCTGATGCAATTGACAACCTTACCCTCGTAGATGATCTTAATTCGCAGTATCCTTGGTTGATTCCCCAACCATATGCAATTCCCATGAACATGTGTGGCTGTGATCTCTATGGAGAGCAGTCTTGTGGAAACACTAAGGCTTGCTGAAGGAGCAGCCCTCGAAGACATTCTCATCGACTTTGATTGCCTGCAGCTTCTTCTTGACTTCGGGGGATGACGTCAGCCTATCTAAATTGAATGAGGCATTCCACAACTGTCACCTTTAATATCGCTACTGGCATTTGATATAGATTTCATATTAATAGTACATAGACATTTGGCATTAGCGCCCCAAGTATGACGTGCTGATCGAGTTATCTGTGCCCAATTGGAACCTCAGTACGTTGGTCATTTAATTTTATCCGAAAGCATCATGCCTCTGGTCAAACGGAAGTAACGTTACAACAGTGAAAAAGCCAATCAAACGTTTTACTCATTCTTCTAAGTGTCAGGTAATCCATTGAAATGATATAATGACGTGGTGGGCATTATATACCTTGTGCACGATTCAGCATTATCAACGTTGCCCTAATGTGTATCGAGGGCACCATAAAACGGTAGATTGATCCCTGATACACCTAGATCTTCCACTTGGGATTTAGGATCCGGCCATCTGACCACAGTAAGACCCTGTTTCATGACGGCGGTTGATCCATTTTATGTGTTTCCCAAAATATCGTTATAAAGTTCCTACGTAGTCGTAGATTGTAGTTAACAAGTTTGAAATGTGCTCTGTCTATCCCCCGCTGCTTTTTGTGCTTTGTATGGTCGGTAAACCAGAAGGGTCAATCCTCACATTGCCGTGGGTATACTACATCATTAACTCGTGTCCCAAGAGGTTTTAAGTATGCACTTTTCCTTCAGTGATTAATTCACTTTTCCTTCAGTGATTAATTCCACTTGTTCCTCCAAACACAAAGCCTGCGTAATTCTTCACAACACCGTTGGCCTTTCGTTACAATAATCACCTCCAGCTTGTAGCTAATATGTAAGGATACCTACTGGTTGTCCTCTACTATCATTTGTAACAAAGCAAGCTACGCACGAAATTGCCATAAACGTAGAGCTTCATGACATTCCAAATCTGCAAAGAAATATGATCATCATTTCATATCGCTACCAGATGTTACCATCTATTTATGAACCCATCTATTTGGCCAGTGAATGGCACTGCGGTCTCATATGCGAAGGCAATACCGATGAAGACTATAAATCAAAGGTGAAATAAAACATGCTTCGACAATATCTTACTCTTTAAGTGATGTGTGGTGTGACCCACATTCCATGAAATATATTCCTACTTGTCACATATTTCTTGCCAAAGTGCAGACATACGCGGCCCATATCTTCCATCATTTTCCAATGCTTATCTACATCAGTAGGCGCTATTCTGATACTCAACGGTATGGCGAAAATGGAGACATCGAGGCACATGCAATGGATACGATCTATGTCCATAGGCTGGCGGTTAATACAAAATATGTACAAGATAGGATTATACCTTAGACACTTGGCAAAAGACAGGTTTTCAGCTTCATAGCCATGAGCGCTCAGTCCTATAACGATCAGCCATGGCAAGCTGTTGAATTTTTGACATCATACAGCGTATCACAGCTATCATCTGGTACTTTTTGGGTTGAGGCCGTCGAATACCTGCTAAATTTTGGCTAGTTTGATTACAACAAAAATAACATACTGGTGCCATAAGATGGAATAGAATTCATCAAAACATATACCAACCTTAGGACTGCAGTCACTCGATTCCAGGTAGCTCAGGGTCCCGTAATATTCATCGAGTGATGTCATTTTGTGTTCTTCAAGCATCGAAGATTTTGGATAGCGTCCAGCTAGTAGTATTCCCGTGTGATGCAGCCCTTCACCACTGAGCCGATTGCGAACGATGTAGAAGAGCCCTCTAGGAGGAAGCAGGAAAGCTAGAATACAGACGATCGACCTGGTGGGCTGATGCTGACGTTCAGAATCCCAATCAGAACAACATTACCATTCAGGTGCCCTTGAGTTTAATGAGATTTCAATTCCCGTCTGTCGAGCCACCGTTCGCAAACGCTCCATGGAGGTCCGCACGTGTTGATCAGACAGGTCAGACGGCGATAACACTGGATGCAACCATTCGTGCATAGTTAAGACAAGAAATGCAGTTGGTATTGACTGTTGCCAAGTGTTTAATATAAGAAATCACCAATATTCTTAGGAAAAGCTTCCGGCCTACATAAACAATGTATCAAGATTCAGATGTGAATCGCGTACCTGAATCGATGTATTTATGTGAAGAATACTGACATTTGCTTCTTTAATGACATTGAACCCTCATTTCAGATTGCCTTGTACATTAAAATTAGCTCAAGAGTTACCTCGATATAACGTTTAGACAATGCTGATTTAATTTTCAAAGATATCATGGCATAACAGTAAGATGATCTACATCAGAGAGAAAGATCTGAACGCAGACACAGCATTACATTATCACTGGTAAGAGTAGCAATTATAGAGCACTCATCGTGTATTCAATTATTGCTGAGATGGCCCGCATGTTCACAGACTCTCTAACCCATCACAAGAGGTGACTTGCGTTCAGCACGGCGCGTACGACTAACTGTTGAATGATCATTAAGTACGCGACACGCCTCCACCCACCCTGTCTGCATTAAATTGATTCTATCAAGAGCTAAATTAGATTGTATCTAAAGGGATGACTTAAGCTGAACTGAATGTCAATTATGTGATGAGTATGAGCTCAGTATATCAATGATCCTACCTATACATTTATTTAATGATTTAGCCTTGAACCAATAGAAAGAACTGAAAAAAATATTCCAGATAAAGTTTTTATTTCTATTTTTAGTATGTCAAATTGTATCCCACTGATAAAGAAAAATCATGGTACTGAATTGTCTAAAATGCCATGTTTTAAATAGGAAAGTGTCACGGATTCAGTCGCCAAATTCAGAACTACTACTGACACATCATTAAAGCCGAGTTACGCACTTACTGTACATGTCCTAACCTGCAAGCACCACTTAACAGAGTGACGTATTACGTAATGAGAATCTCCAACGGATATAAAAGCCTCTTACACGGATCTCCGCGTTCTCAGATGGACTAGTGAACCAGACGTAATGGAATTAATAGCTGAGAAGTGCTATCATATTGGTTAATAAATCTGGAAATGTGGAGTGCACCAAATTTTCCAAAACTACAAAAGAACCGATTTCTGGCAAAAAAACACTTGTTTACACATTTGGCGTAGAATTTCTTTGAAAACCGATCGGTTAAGACATACTTTTATCTTCACTCCTGAAAAAATCGAAGATGATTAAGAAATCTGCAGTCTCAGGGGCCCGAACTAATGAAGATTGGGAACCTAGGATCGATCTAGGAAATGGCTTGGTCTGGGGCAAACGCACCAAGATACAGAAATGTATGATCATCTGAGAGTACCCGATTCTGTTCTAATTACAGTATTGTTGTCGTTAAAACCGGAAAATGATTAGGTGATACGGTCGAGTATACTATCGGGTGCTGAGAGATGATGAGTGCTTTTTCTGATAACTTTTTTCGCGATAGTGACCCTACATCTCTTTTGTTTTTTGCTTTAATGTGTTTTAGTCCCCCCCCCCCTCTCCTCTAGACGGCAATCGCGCTACGACCTTGTTTCAACCTTGCTGCGACCAAAATTGGATTTATGCAACCGTTGATTTGATTGGAATATGATACACGGTGTAACAGTATGATTTAAAAGAAAGCCAAAACACAAAACATTCGCCGTATCTTTACGCAATTCGTTTAGTAATATGTCAAATCACAGTGCGGTTGCAGCCACTAGTTGAATGGGGTCGTAAGTGAAACAACCATAAGATGAACAAGTTTTAAAACGTTCTCATTGCCAGGTAACAGGATCAACTAGTAGGGTGCCAAAACGCCACCAACATGCAGCTATCTCTTGTATCCTGTGTGAACCAGCATCCCAAACCATATCTTCCATGATCAGATATGAATTAAAAGATGATATAAGCTTTTCAAGCGATTGACAAATTCAGTCTACGGTCGATTTGAAGTTTACTTTGCGTGTAATTGTCGACATGAATCAAGCTGTCAGACTTTGAATCGACTGAAACGTTTCCTGACGCAGTTCGTTCGTTCAGTTCGCTGTGGCACATAGGGCAGCAAGCTTCCTTGCTGTTTCAGAGGCATGGTATATTTCTACAGGGAAGGGTTGCTAATGCTAGCCCTTCCCCTTTGACGTGCTCGTGGCACATCCCCGAACACTGGGCCCTCATTTTACGTCCCTTCCAAAAGACGACTGCAGCCCTAAACGAGATGTCATGCCTGACATTGAACCGGGGTCTCTCATTTAGCAACTAATTGGAAACAAGAGCTCAATTGTGAGGTTGCTACCAGTTGTGCTATAGGGAGATATCTAGTAATGAAAAGCAAAGGCAAAGGCCATGAAGCAACTCTTTGAACAAGCTTATCATTATCCGCTTATTTTATGTTCAAGACGAGAAAAATGATGAGCACAACGACGGGCCCTCCAGACAGCAAGAATGCGAAAAGAGCGCATACGACAGAAAATTGTTAACGACCGAAAATACGATCTATGTCTTTTCTCTAGATTAAACGATGGAAACATTTTTCAAACTTTCAATTTCATGCACGTACTTTCCACACACCAGTCAAGGCTACGCGTTGCTAATGGTCGATTTGAGCGGTAAGGAATTGCACTATAAGTGAGGTAAGTGAAGTGGAAGCACTCTCACGTCCCCGTTGGCGTCTGGCGCTTTTCTCCCGTCGCTGGACCTTATAGACCACATGCAACTTCCAAACACGAAAAGAGTCAATATAACTCATGCGCACAGCCACGGTTGGCCAAGCACGCGCCGGCTTCCATTATTTTCCACGACATTGCCTCCTGCAGACTTTAATCGCCAACACGATTCAAGTACACCGCTTTGTAATATATCGATTTCTCAGTATGATTCATTACTTTGAACCGCCCTCCCTTTAACGACTCACCACATACTGGTTTCACGCCGGCAATACTTCCCGCTAGATACATCATGTGTGCGTATGTTACAAGGACTGATTGTTCTTCACGACATCACCCTGTGAGCAGTCGAACATAGGCGCAGAGAACAGATAAGAATCGTTCGACTGGAACAAGATACGTAAATAATGCAGGTTATCTCCCAATGTTGGACCACAGAGGTCGATAAAACTAATGCGCCAAGAGGCTAAGTGGTTTGCAGAGGAAACTTTCTGTCACAAAGGTAGAAACAGTTTATCAATGGGTGACATGAAAGGGTTCATGTGAAAGTCGACGAGTGTTGACAATGATTAGTAAGTACATGTCCGTCCAATTTCACAAGTATAGGTGTTGTGGCGCATCAATTACTATGGCATAGAAAAGGTTTACGGCACATTTTCACAGATGTAGGCGAGAAACTAATCCGTATGGTTCAGGCAGGCGTTTGCGTCATGTATGAGTGTAGACATGTAATTATCACTGCGAACTATTGGCCCCGTACTGAAGGCGACGTTAACATTATTAGTTAAACTGTGTCCTTACCAATGCATACCCTTACCCGGGGTGGTCTTTGGTGATATATACATGTGTGTATGCGTACCGCTCGTGGTGCTGACATGCCAACCACAAAATAATCTTCATATGGCTTACCTATCCTGAAACATACCCAGTTTTAAATGTGGTGTCTATTCATTCACACAAGTGCAGCAGTTCTAGAAGCTACCTAAAAGACATGTTGTCTTCACTGGCTGATACATGCCTTGGGATGTAGATTCCTTTCTCCCGCAATAATCAGCTGTTTAGTGTGCCAGTCTGCCGACCAAGGCCGTCCAAACTACCTCATCGATTCATGCCAAACTTCATACATCTCGGCACATTGTGGAATATGAGGTTATCTTTAGTCCTTTATCCGTTTAGTGTATTTTATAGCGGGCCCATTTTCTCATCCCAAAACCTCTTGAAGGGCTTAACCCTATCACGACTTTCCATTACATACTGATCGATGGGATGTTCAGAATTATTGCTCTGGAATTCCTTCCCTCCTATTCATTATAACCACTTTATGAAACAGCTAACGTTAGGCAGACTGCTGTGTACTAGCCTACCCGTTAGACATGTAATTTCCCGCCGGATTCCGCGCCCTTGGCGTTGACGTCCCCGGCGTGGTTACATTTGGATAAGTAATGATGGTGATAGTTGAAAGCTGATCCTTCAACATCGACTGTTTATAGAATATGCCCGCTTGGTGTTCCAGGAATTAAACGCGAAGTCCCTGGTGAAAATGGGTTCCTCTTTTTGATTCTGCCAAAGTTTGTAGCCTTGTTTTGCATTATGATGAAGTGGGAAAGGATGTAGTTGAAGAAAGTGCTTACAAATGTCAAAAAATCCATTTATAGAATATGCTCGCTTGGTGTACCCAGGTAAAAATGGTTTCCTCTTTTTAATTTAGTAGAAGTATGTAACTCTATTTTGCATCATGGCGTAGTTGGAATAGATGACATTGATAAACGTGTTTACAAATTCCATTGATCCTGCTTAATTAAAAGTTAAGTAATTACAAGTGATGCTCAAAACAAATTTATGAAGTGCAGCGCTTCATATATCATATCATAACACATATATGTTTCAGACACGTTCAAGAGGTACCCTGCGTGAAAAAAGTTAATTATAGATTATTTCTCCGCCTTTGATCAAAGCAGAGACATCTAAGTAATGATACTGGCTGATAATCTATGGTGTTGGCACTGGGATCAAGGAAGGTAAAGAGGCTTAGTTGACCTTCGTTCCGTAAATGCACATGTAAATTAGTGAAGGAGGCGACGAAGGTTCCTTGGGTCAGGATGGAGAAGTTAAAAAAGGCTTGAAACATCATCGACCTCTTTGTGTAGGTTAAAAGACCCAGCTATTTGTTTAAACCCTGTAACTAAATAACTTTTGTGATGCTAGCACTTCGTTTGTATCCCTCTCCACATTCCTTCATAATAAGGTTCACTGATCTCTGACTTTTGTCATAAATCTACTAAGGCTAAAGGTTCCAAACTGCCTAAAACTACCCGACTTGATTGATGGTACTCCCCAGAGGCTATCTCAACAGAATACGAAGTGACTGATTTGGTAGATCATCGGGGCGCAAAGCTCAGAGAGCTAGAAATTTGCTATTCACCTTTATTCACCTTGAAGTTATGCTGCCATCTAATTTTCAGTATCAGCATCATAATCATTCATCAGAAATATCTGCAAATTCTGCTGACACTGTTAAGTAGTAAACGGTAACAAGCGATCGCACTTGTTCATGCAAATCGTCGGAAGATGTACGCTTGGAGAGTCTACATTGATGACCGTTAGACAGTGATAACAATCATGTGTGTAATAAATGTAAAATAAATGTAACGAAGGTATCAAGCTAACTTTGATTCCACAGTCGATTAATGAGTGTGTGTCATAGAAAGAGCTGCTGATACGGCAAAAGCTTAGAGTGCTGATATTGCGTTCTGAGATGTATGTCTCGCTATTGAATATAACGTGACCCTATCATGGGTCCCCCAATAAAAGGCGTCCCCTAAGAGTTTCCTTGAACTCTGGTCTAATCTATTGAACTCCTGAAAGACCCAGATCCTTAATCCCTCTAGCTGATATTGCTTTCACAGGCGTGCCCTCTTATTGAATTTTCAATCAATACCATCCTAATACCCGTATTTTTCTGGTCTTGTAACCGCGTATTTTTATAGATTAAATCTTAGGATCTGCTTCATCAGGAACAAGTATTCCAATATCGGTAACAGACTTACATTTGAAATCAGTTGGGAACACCGCGCCACTACAACAAACTTTGCACAATTTTAGCATAAGAGAGTTGGAATAAGCAAATTGGCAGAGGTATTTGAACATCATCTCAGAAAACCGTTAACTGTTGAGTCATGTGCATAAACGTTGTCATGAACATCGGACTTCGAAACAGGGACATTATCATCAAAACTGTATCAATGTGCATCAACATCGGCATCTAAAACAGCTAGGAACATCATCATCAACATTGTATCAAAGGGTACCGCTACCACAATATGTGCTTCTTTTTAGCATAAGAGTGTTGGAAAAAGCAAAATGCACAGAGGTATTTGAACATACTCTGCGAACTGCTAACAGTACGGCCATGTGCATCAACACCATCGTGTGCATCAACATCGGCATCTACAACAGGAACATTATCATCAACACTGTGTCAAAGGGTCACCACTAACCACAATCTCTGCTTCTTATCAGCATAAGAGTGTTGGAAAAAACAAATGCACAGAGGTATCTGAACATACTATCAAAAAACCGCTTAATGTAGGTTCATGTGCAACTGTTCTCTGTAGGATCACATCAACTATAGGAACGTCAACACTTTATCAACATTAGATAACAATCGACGCGACATGAAGAATAAAGCCAGCATCAACAACTGCATCACTATGTGTGCTATTTGCGACCCTAAGGAAAACAAGAAATCGAAAGTTATTAAGTGAGTAATAGGCTCGGATATTTTAATCTATTAAAGTGGCAGACAGGAAATATCGTCATCGATTAGGAGAATAGATCGGTCTGGAGACTAATGACCGGGAAGCGAGGTGCTTATAACCCTGAACGGGTGAAGGAACGGTCATGATTCCAGCCTAGACGACATGAAGGTGTTGCACCATTCAATTTATACAAAAGCCGCAGTTAGCCAGCTGTTGAATTAGCTCTCAATGATTGTATGCATTGCATAATGCATTGGGAAAAAATTTGTTTGAGGAAGCAATTTCTAGAAAGCAAATAACTTAGGAAATTATGTATGCTTTGTAATTGTAAATACCGTCGTTTTCAAATTCTGGATACCCTGCAACCTGCTTTGTATGATCTTGCAAAGGCTTCATTTAGAATGATAACGATGTGTTAGAGGCTGAAGTTTAAGGAAGTCTTCTGTCAGCCTTCTGATCACAAAAATTACGGTTTTTCTTGTGAACTTTCCAACCCTCTAAGTTACATTCATCGTTCATGACAAAGAATTCCAACGAAGATTGAAAGGACCACCGCACTGCGAACCTCCCTATCATTGCTCCCGTGACGCATCAACCTGGGTGCCGACATCTTGAAGGGCCCGACTAAGGTCACACGTCTCGCAATGTCTCATCCCACTTCTTCTAACAGAGGCCTTTAACAAAACAGTCACCATTCATTATTATCTTACGGTAATGCTGTATGGAGGTCATGGTGTCGCCCTTTCAGACAGTCAAGTTCCCCACTCACATACGGATATAGATTAAAAAGTAATACGCGTTGCCCTTGCAGCATCCCCAGAGAGGGCCATTGCCAGGACCACCAAACGTTTGTCAGAACGCATTTGGCCAAGCGTTTGATTAATCGTCTAGCTGTACGTAGAGGTCAATGAAGATCAGTGGGCAGCTCACCCACCTATTGTGGTTTAAGATTTTAAAGATATTGATTAGCCATGGGCCACAGGGGGCTCCTACGGCGATTGGGGTGGTAGGATTTATGGCGTTGGTGAACACAAAAGCGATTATTTCCTCATTGCCGTAACATGAACATTGTACACCACGAATCTATTACCGTTGCTTTCTAACGGAACAGCTGATGCCAATTAAAACGTTATGATGGCCCTTTAAAACAGTCATGGTCAAGCCGGAGTATATCTTAGAACGGCCGTAACTTATCATGTTAAAGAAAAATGATCTTCGAATCAAAAAGGTCTGGTGATTCCCTAATCTGCTATTAAATACATTCTAAAGAAATAGAACTCTGTGGTTTTCGCAGGCTCGGTATCCTTATCTGAGTGACAGCAAAGTACAAAATATACAGAATACATGACACAACATTGCCACAGTGCACGCTAAGGATATAAATGATCACTTCTGCCATGTCACAGATGCAAAAATGTGGGAGCGAAACTAGGCACAGAATATAAACTGTATATATCAAGGCATACCTTTATATGACAGTTGATTGAAGCTTCGGCATCTTTCAACAATCCTTTTGTCAAACTGTAAAAGTCTGTCTATCATGGTGAGAGTTAGTGAGTATGATGGTACAACAATGAACGACAATACAGCCTTGACTGCATCCCAGCAGCGGTGCTCGCCCGTCTGGCTTGACCGGCAGCAGCGTGTGGAATCCTAATCACCGGCGGGCTGGAGCTCACGCGCCCCGGTATGTCAGATGTCAGGGGATTGGGCTTTCCAAACCAATGAAGATCGCCCGTCTGTCAAATTGTCCTCTAGACGCCCAAACTCTCTTTATCAAGCACGTAAAACGGTTTCCGAATGCAACAGAAATCGGTAGTTTCAGCTTCAGATGCGTATGTTGGTCTTACAGTGCCCAGAACTGTATTTGTTAAAGTACAGTGAGCAAAAAGAGAGTTGAAAACGTGAGTAGAATACCTGGAGGATGTCATTTAGAGGTTGAGCATGAACCCCGTCATTTTCTGGTAAAGTCCACCTAATCGTTGAATGAATCACAGCATCAACCAATGGTTTACAGCATCACTATGACGTTCTAGCGATGATGAAATCAGTTTGCTTATGTCTACAAAGTACATTAGACTCACATCGCAGGTAGCAATTAAGACTCTATCTTTCCAAATGTAAAATCAGCAATCTTCCAAAACCAACGACCTTTTGGTACGATAATAAGAAAATAAGCAGAAAGCTATTGGAAATGGTTTCTCTACAGAGTTATGATTAATTAACATCTCCAAAACTACCTGTAATAGCATATCACCACTACATATTAGTTGTTGGAATGTGGAACTCTTAACGCGTTGAAGTACGATAACATGTTTTGTATTTTGCATTAAGATTTTGTTGGGCAAATTTCGGAAACTTTGTATCTAACCTATTTGACAGTACGCATGCAATAATTAAACGATTGGTTGGAAGACCATCGAGCAATGAACATTTTACTACTCCTCGCGCACAGCGATGTAAAAACCTATATCAAGAAGGTTCTATAAAATAAAGAGAATGGAAGTAGTTAAAAGCGCTACAGTGCTTCTCTCAAAGGCACTGTCTGAGATGTAAAAGG
Source organism: Branchiostoma lanceolatum (assembly GCA_035149815.1). Taxonomy (NCBI): domain Eukaryota; kingdom Metazoa; phylum Chordata; class Leptocardii; order Amphioxiformes; family Branchiostomatidae; genus Branchiostoma; species Branchiostoma lanceolatum. The sequence goes on along the minus strand of CM068867.1, from coordinate 9,557,497 downwards.
ACAGTTTCTGTCATCTTGCGGGCAATCGTTTGTTCAAGCTGGGTACGAATGGATTAGAGTATTACGTAACAAACAAACGTGCTGCTTGACAAATAGACATCTAGAGATCGTTCCAAATTTTTGAAGAACTGCATGAACCTCTTGATAAGATCAGATAAGACGAAAATTCACCCACTCTTCCTCAAGCGAGGATTCCCAAGGTCAATAGCGAGCCCTTCGTTCTGAGAGAGGAAATTGCGCGGGTGGCTCGGTTTAGTCGCTCGCAATTTGTCTTCATCAATTTTGGAGTAGACTTGAGTTACCTAGCTGAGGTTACGAGTTGGCTTCGGCTTAGTAGATGTACAATCGATACAGTCTTTTACATGTAACATCTACATCATCAATATTTCAAAACTGTTCAGCCCCGCGCCATACAAATTAGAGTTGCCGCCTCACATATTAAAACTGTGATATGTCTTGTATATCTAAGTGGGAATCTGGCCAAGCACACTGATTTTGTGAATGCAAAAGTTGCAACATATACTTAGCGTGATGGGTGAAGGTACACGTAGGATCTCACTGTTATGGTATAACTAATGTGACGTCGAATGCCCGAACGGCAAGGCTAGTGGCCTCTAGATCTATAGCTAGGGGTCACAGGTTCGATTCCTGGCGGCTAGACATTGTGTTATTGTCACTTAACACGACTTTCCTGACTCCACTCAGGTGTAAACATGGGTACCTGACTTCGGTTGGGAAGGTGAAAGGTGGTGGAAGGAGATGGAGAGAGGGATTTGCTCCACTTTCCAGTTCAGTGGAATACAACCCACTGCCCCTACGGCCCCTCAAAGGCAATGAGACTACCTTTTTTTTCCTCTCGTCGGAAGCATCTTGTAGATAAGTATGATCCTTTAGCACATCAGAGGGCCGTTACCTTGACATTGATACTCCAGCAGATTTAGATGAACTACAGTCAGCACGTTTCCAATCGAACTCACTAATGGTTCACGCCGCTCAACCAACAACCAATATCGATCCACAAAGCCCCGCGTTACTAATCATATCAACCCACCAGACAGGTCATACACACGGATCTCTCGGGAACTGCCAGCACTTAGACGATCACCCGAGGTGGTCACCGCATGCTTGTGGGTGGATGATAATGGTCAGTCGACTATAACAAGGTTCATAGAAACACACCGGCTTATCTCTGCTTTTTAACTACATATGCTGTTATTGCGTCTCCTGAAGGATAGTCTGCAACATTAAAGATAAACAACGCCATAGCCATGATGTGAAGTGAGGCATGCCTTTATATAAATGTTCAGAGGAACATGACCATGAGAGGTAATGGACGCATTTTTGTGTAAACGAGAAAAATTCAATAACATGTAAATGCCAGTTGAGTGCTTACTACCTGCTTTTATTGCTGACATATAGAAGATGCACAACGACGGCGTTGTATTGTCTAATAGATTTACCATGTGCAGGCATTTATGATATTGAGTCATACTTCAATGAATATGAAATCATATCAAACCATACCGTAACATCCCGTGGCTGCCATAAGCCTATTTACTACCTAAAAATAGACTTAGACACCAACGTGGCAAATTGCTTAATCTAGTATGGATCTCTCGACCATCATTTTATCGACTTCCCGAATATGTACACATGTGTTTTCACATAGAACGACTGAACCCTCAGATGTAGCCGCGGTTACTTAATAAGCCATAGATTTCACAGTAACTTCAAAGCTGTTCATACATGGTTGTTACTGAAAACGTGAAGGATGACGGCTGAGACACAACGATTTACCGGTTTCGACCTTATTCAAAAGTTTTCATCAGAATGACAAAGAGTGGTACCGCACTTCCTTTTATAGCCTCTAGTTCAAGTCAGGTCAGGGCATTCTACTCCTTGCTTTAAAAGGTCAGGGCGCTCTAGGAAATAGCCAATCAGCTTACAGGATTTCGCTTTGCACTGGCTAGAACTGACCAATCAGAGCCTAGAGAACATGCTGACTCAGCGAAAATGCTGTTTGTCCAGGTCAGGTCGCTCTGAGCGTTGTCCATTGTTCTCCTGACCAATCAGGTGGTGGTCCGCTCTGATGGTGATTGTCCTAATGGACCAATCAGGTGACACTCAGTGCTAACTGCCCTTGCGCCTGCAGTATTCTTCTAACAGATAGGTGGCGCTTTGGGCGGGAAATACAAAAAGGAGTGCGGTACGGCTATATATGAGCACTTATACAGCAGTTGAAGAGACTAGGCTATACGAAAGCAAATCTATGGTGATTAAAGGTTAAACAGCTGAATGTAATAGCCTTAGCTGTCCGTGTGGTGAGGTGTGGAGTCTACCTGGCTCGATCCTAGATGGTGAATTTTGTTCCTGAGAAAAACATTCCTCGGGCTTGTGTTGACTCTGCTGAAGTAAATCAGAATTGCTGAAAATCTTTAGAATGAGATTAAAAGTGAAGGTGTAGGTGACCTAGGCCCCCATTCCACTAGATGGCGATCACGCTACGCTCTTGCTGTGACTTAAATCGAATTTGTCTAATTCTTGATTTCATAATTGGTGTATGATAGAAGATGTACGCGTATGGCTGAAAAGACAGCAAAACGCACAAAGCGTCAAAATATTCATTTTTTTATCTATGAGATTCGTTGAGCGCTCTGTTAAATTTTAGGTCGCAGAGAGAGCGCCGTCCTAGTGGAATGGGGTATAAGCGGGATACAGTAACCAGATGGTTTGACGTTCGGAACGTCATAATTTCAGCTGAACTGAACGGAACGGATGGATTGAATATAAAGACGTCTTACGTTCATATTACGGGGTTCCGTTTTTTGTTCGACAAATGGGTTCTTTATACTATGTATTAAGTGCCACAGTTTTTCCCGTCAAAGAAACTGTGTCACACCGTGATCTAAACGGAAGGTGTATTTTATCATCATTATGTGAACAATTAACGTCTGGTTAATAAATATCTTCATTATAACAGTCAGGCAGAGGGATGATTCTAATGGTTTCACTGCTGGAAAACGTGATGGAAGCTATAACATGTTATTCAATTTTCTTGAAACCTTTGATCGCTACTGTATTTCTATAATCCAAACTCACGAGAATCAATGGAGGATGGATACTGAAGGAAGAGATTGTAATCTAATCATGCACGAGTTTCTTTCACTATGGATAATCGGTAAGTGAGGCAATATATTCCGGTATCATATTTGTGTCATCAGTCGCAGTTCTTGCAAAAAATACTACTCTCCAAGCAGAGGTTAGACTCTGGCTTGTTTGTGACGAGTTTTTGTGGGCTGGCATACAATAAGAAAAGCTGACAAAATAGCAAGCCCGAAGAAAAAAGAAAACCTAAACTATGACAACAGCAAGCCGAAGCCTAATCTCTGCTTGGAGAGTAATAGAATATCACGTAATTGCTGAATGTCTGTTGATATGCTGGAACGAAGGCATAAAGCTGGTGTGTTACGCCGAAGGGCGGTTATACCTATTTCTTCGTGTTTTGTTGTCTTTTTGGTCATACTTGTACGTTTTGAATGAAATTCCCATTATAAAGTCAAGGGTAACACAAATCCAGTTCAGGACGCAGCGACGCCGCCAGCGTGCCGCGGGTCCAGTGAGAGGGGGATTTTAGCGTTACTGAAAAAACGAAGCCCAGACAGGACCTTGTCTGAATGCATGTTTCTGGTCCCGCTCACGTGCATCCTCCCAAACTAAGAAGAAATCTGCCGCCCCTAAATGTCGTGGGAGATCGTTTCCTGACAGAATGGAAAGCCTACATGTCTCTATACTTCTCGTCCGTTTTTGCTAATCCCCTTTTAAAAATCTGCATCCTCCCGATTAAATAAAGCGATCTAATTAAATGTCGGTGGCGCCAGGCATGGTTAACTTTGATGTCTCCGTCATTACGAACCGTCAAAACTACAAAATTGTGTGTTGTCAACGTCTTACTTGTTCGGTCGACGTTGCGTTTTAGTAAAGGCCTTTCTACTGACAGACATTATGAGAGATGAAGGTTACAACATGATGTTGCAGGCGCAATTATACATTGGTGGGATGCCCATGTGTCTCTATAGACTTCGTCAGTGTGTTCGGAGAAAGAACGATCTTACTTCCCATATTCAAAGGAAGGTTTGATTCTTAGAAATAGCTGTGTTATACAGACAAAAAATGCAACACTTATAAGTCCCAGCGAGCTAACAGCACACTTTGTACAACCGCGAAACGTTAAACACCGGCCACCCACCGATCATTGATGACCTTCTTCCCACCGGAAATTTCCGCGGAAAATGTATTTGCATATATATATGGATTAGTCTGAAAACGGAAAAGGGCACCATGTGGCTTAGAAAGTGTGTTTTTTCTGCTAAAATGTTTGGGATCAGAGTGCACTACCTCCGAGCGTCAATCACTGAGTCCTTTAGAATACGTTGGATAACCTTTGGGGCCAAAGCAATGCTTCCACAGTTATCGCGTTGGAGATAGCATTCGTCTCGCATGGTGTTATATGACCGTTACTGGCACGGCCCACCCAGGTAAAGGTAAACTAAGAGGGCGGTTCGGAACGATATGAAATGGATTTTCACTTAAAATGTACTGGGGGCACTGGAACCATTACCGCACAGACTAGGCAGCGAAGTTACAAATCGGACTATTGGATTATATGATACAGGGGAGAACTACATCAGTGATCCAGGGTCCACCTTTACCCTGCATCTGCACTGAACGATCAGCCAAATGTAAAATCACAGGAAACTTGACTCGAAAGTGTACAATAACAATCAAATTTAAGAATGTAAAACAGTTCAAGTCAGGAATTATGACGATTTTTTTTTTCAATCCATCTCCTTGTGATCCCTGGAAGTCGTCAACCTGATCAGCAATACCCCAGGGGCACATTGTACATTATGATAAAAGAGATTATCTTTACGACTCTCCTTTTAAAATGACAGTTTGATATATAGTACAGGTTATCCCACTGAATAAGGTCACTGATGGACAAAACTAATCCGCTAGTCGATAAGTTTCAAACATTTCTGTTGTGTAAGAAAACACACAATTTTAATGCTAAGGCATTTTATTAAGTGTTCTTGAAGTATTTTTCTAGTCCTTCCTTGCAAAAAAAATAGCCACACAGGTTGTTGCTGTACTACCTAATTATTGTATTCTTTTTCAACGTCTGGAGAAGAGTGATTTATTTTTATCATCAATGTTAACGCAGGTGCAATGGCCATTGGCAAGATCAGCGGGGAGGGGCGAATACGCCTTTGTCTGAGTTTAAGCAATACATTCTTTATTATCACCTCAAGCAACCTTAAAGTATCTCCAAGACAAGGGTGTTTGGGGCACCGGTGGCGGTAAGCAGCTATTACTTCCCCGGCCAATATGAAGTTTCGAGCAAAGCCTGTAATCCATTATACTCACAGGGAGGTGAGGGAAATATTGGCGAAGTAGCCTGATCGAAACCTTGGCTCGACAAGCCGATGTCTACAGCGTACCGTCTTGGTATTCGCAGGACTTAAAGCCTCTTATGTTTACTGGGAGTTGCATTTTCCAGTCTAGAAATTTTCAGCCAAGGGAACGATTCTCTCGTCTGATAGTGCCATTATTATACTAGCAGGCGAGAAATAACTCATGCATCGTCAAGTTGGTAATGCATGGTCTGGAAACATAGAATGCGCACAATTTCAAGAATAATTTCACACCAATTTTTGTTGGTAATATCCTATACTCACTCCGAGACCTGCATGGCATATCGGATGTAGAAGAGTTTATACACGTACCCTGTGAGTGTGTAATGCAAATTAATGTGTATGTGTTGATAATCCTCTTTTGCAAGTTCATGTCAATGGCACCAATCATTATGCCTTCACCCCAGATGAACTTGAACCTTAAGTCCCTTAATCTGTATCCTGTGGTCAGAAAAGTCTGGTCGTAAAAAGATACTTCATCTGACCGCTGGTGTCAGAGTTTCCTTTGAATCGTCACGTGGGTAATAAAGAAACAAAGGGTTAAATCTGTCTTCCGGGAGGTATAATCGTTACTAGGACATTGCCTGTCAAACATTGATTGGATCTATTTAACCTTAGACTGTTGCAGGCCTCCAGGCGAGTCGGAGGTAAAGAGGTTACCGAAGATCCATTACGGGGAAATGCCAACCGGTACTCTCAATCCCTCCGATCCAATCTAACTTTCGGTCAAACAAACCAATTGAATCCTCCCGGGGCTCACCTGGCGGAGATTTAAGTGCCTAAACTCTCGTCGATTGTGCTGATAAAGTTACGGCAGCAGTAAGTCATGATCAAAGGGCCCCCAAAACATCCCACCCAAGGTGCAGAACGAAATATGTTAAGGTAGTCACAAAGCCTTTTTGAGGCCGCAGGGGCAGTGGGTTGTTATCCAGCCTTCCAGCCGCCTCCCCAACCGAAGTCAGGTACCCTCTTCTACACCTGGGTGGAGTGAGGAAAGTCGTGTAAAGTGTCTTTCCCAAGGGAACAGCATTGATGGCATGTTAGAGGATTCGAACCCGAGATCTCTAGGTTCTGGGCCAAACACCCTAACCGTTACGCCAACACGACGCCACACGAACTAAAGATGTCAGTTTAACAAATGCTTCACAACCAAGAGGCATTTACTGAAAATACCGTCTGTGGGGTGCAAAAGATTCTTTGGTCAAACTATCCCCACAGCAGGATCGTACTTCACTTGCCTGTCGACAGATTTCCCTTTAAACTCGGTTGTGTGAATAAAGATCAATTCAATTCAGTTCTAAACATAATCATCAATGTTGCACTGTTGGCTGAGAAAGAAACACTTTGTCCATTAAATAGTCTCATTGATATTGAAGTACTATAAAAGACCAAGATGCATTGTTCCTTTTACCCTTTCAAGTTCCTACGATCAAAACCCTTTCATCACTCTGTAGGGACGGAAGAATTATCCAGGGTGATAGTACCTCCTATTCCACTAGGATGGCGCTCTTGCCGCGCGCTCTCTGTGACCTAAAATTTATCAGAGCGCTTAACGAATTTCATAGATTAGAAAAATGCTTTTTCCGCTTTGAATCTTTTGTTGTCTTTTCAGCCATATTGTTATATTTTGCATGATATTCCAACTATGAAATCAAGGATCAGACAAATATGATTTGCTTCACAGAGAGAGCGTAGTGCGATCACAGTCTAGTGGAATGGGGGTCTAAGCTTCTCTACACTTCCTACAATCGGAAAACCTTCATCACTCTGTAGGGACGGAAGAATTACCCATGGTGATAATGCACTGAACCTCAACAGATAGGAATGTATGGGGGTCATTTGTATCGACTAAAGGACGGTAATAGCTTTTATTGATCAATTCTCCCAAGTGTAAGTCCCTCCCCCATGGCGAGTCATACATCACTACGTGCGGCCCCATGGACAGACCGTGCGGGTACATGGTATTCATCTTGTGTACAGACTGACATCCATGGTATTTTAGACCATTATCTAAATGATTTAATGAACTATTACCTCCCTGTTCCACAACCCCACTGCTATCCATAGCCACCCTGTGTCATCATCTGATGCAACTGGTGCGCCAAAGGGTAGCTTTAAAGAATGCTTGCAGCTAGATGTGCAAAGGTTAGGTGTGACAGGTCATTCAGTGTAATGAAACCAGCTGCTGTCATGCCGCGTGCCTGCGAAGCTGGTGTGTTACGCCGAAGGGCGATAATACCGGCTATACAGATACGGAGGTTGTGTTACTTTCCTTATATGTTGGACCTTACTGATTACCAATGTGCCAAAACATGAAACTAAGACATAAGTATTCAAAGGTCCCACCCAGGCCTTCTCGTTTTGCTGTGCATCTATATACAAACATACATACGTACAAACATACATACATATAAATGCTGCCCAAAACATTACCTTATTGGCGAAAGTAGCTAAACAATTCACTAAGGTCTTCCTCTGGTACTGTTCAAATGAAACAGCTGCTATTGCCTTCGAAATGGTGGGAAATAATTTCATATGCTCACAAAATGTGGGGAACATTTGCAAGGCTAGTGTTTGAGTATAAATACTATAGTGTTGTATTGCTAGCTGTCTCCATACTTTCGATGTGTCTAAAATTTGTAGCAAATTTCCTGTATCATCTAAAGACATGTGTCGTATCATACAGTCTTCCATGTAGCTTCCACCTGAAGTTTCAAGTCAGCGCTTTTGCGTAAAGGCAGCAATATATATGCTAATGTCGGAAGACTCATAACCAGTTACCAAAGGCGTTCTGTTTGGGGTATCGGAGATTCTTTTTACACAACCGGTAATTCTCACCTGCTGACGTTTCGATGTCTGTCAGACACCTTCATCAGAGCTTCTGACTGGAGTACTGCTTCTCAACGCTATAAGTAGCCGATGTAGGTGGTGCTTTTGCGGTGAGAACACTGTCCCAAATGTGGCTAAGTTTGTATCCCCCCTCGTCTCGGTTCATCACCGGAGTTGCCTTCCTTATCCAGACTGCCTCCTTAATCCACCGGGTGCGTACGTGGATTAAGACAGACATCGAAACGTCAGCAGGTGAGAATTACCGGTTGTGTAAAAAGAATCTCCAATACTAAGATTCTACTAAGCTGATGAAATTATTTTCGGGAGTTCTGTTTGGTTTCTGAGTCCGTTCTATGGGGAGGTAGCAGAAACATGGACAATCTATTTTGTTATATGAATAGACAGCATTGTCAATACTGTGGTAGGATGTAGACATGAAGACTATCCCTATTCAAAACAAAATAGAATACTAAAATCTCAAATTCCTTGGTGTACATTTGTTATCTCGAGAAATATTCTCCAAGCAGAGCCGGTTTTGGTTGAGAGGGCTAGTTCTAAATGCCCGCAATTTTTTAAAGTTTCATTAGAAATAACGGAAAGGTTTAAAAAAAATTCCTACAGAAAACTTTGCTTGGGGAATAGTTTCTAGAATCTTGCATGTGACGGTGACCTAACTCAGGACAGCCCTATAAGTTCAACATCTTCACCAGTATACAAAAGTTACTCTTCTACAGGAATTTGAATGTCTTGATGTTCTCCTGATTTAGGACATTCTCCAAGTGCATGGAATCATTATTAAAGCTATGTGGCAATTGTTGTGGTAATAATTTGATAATAGTCTGGTGAAACAAATGGTACAAATATATCAAGACCGTTTGATGGAGCAGACCTTGGTGGAGAAGATTGTGATATTCGTGTTATTTGTCAGACTGAAGCAGAAGTCAGGTGCTCAGTTACTTTTGTCAAAACATTTCGCAAACTCATAATATGCATTGATTGAATTTTGCTGTTAACAAAATCAGTCATTTATTCCTAACTTCTTGTCTGACAGCCATATTTGAAAAGACCTCGTATCTTATTTCAGAGTCAATTTCTTTTCGATGAATGAGTGCAGAGGCAATGTTCTGCACACTCCGGTAGATACACTGTAATCATAAGTGGAATTTCCAAATTTTGCATGGAGCGTGCTTGATGTGATAATAAACATTAGATACCAAATTGAGGAAGGCGTCAGCAGACAGACGCGACGTTATGGGGCCATCACCGGAAGCGTGCCATTAAAAGTTCTCACTGGAGCTAAATGGCTTAAAAGACTTGCCAAGCTGCGACAATGGCGCTAAACAGGGGATTATTTGGCTGATGTGCTCAATAGTGCTGATTAGAGGACGTGCAAAGATTGAGCCTCCCTTTAAGATTTGTAAGCCTCTTTAATTCTATGATGTATCACTGCCATATTTAAATAGGAAGTGGAAAATACGAGTCCTTAGTTAGGTAAGGATGGAAGATGTAGCCAAAGAGGGTAACTAGAATATTCCATTTTAAGGCTTTACAGAAGGGAAGAAGAGAGAGACTAATGGGTTTATAAAAAAGGCTAATGCAAAACGTCTGGGGAATTCTTAAACAGGGAGTGTCGCCCCACACGCACGCATATACAGACATTCACACAAACAAACACACACACACACACACACACACACACACACACAAACACAAACAAACACACACACAAACACACACACACACACACAAACAATGGTAGATACCCCTTACGTCCACAGACTTGTACAAATTTGATTAAGCCACTTTGAGACATGGACCTACTATCACCACGGGAATTCCTCCATTACGGTGGTCCGTGATGGATAGATGAAGGTCACTTCCTGGAGACGGTCCATCCATTTCGTAGCTCTTCCGGGAAAACGATGAAGCCCCGTGGAACTTCCTCGTCAATCCACGTATAGTGACATTGCCTAGAATAAGTCTTTATCCAACGTTTGTATGCTTGAGGCACACATTCAACTTGACGTTCATCTGCCCAAGTTTCACATACATATGTGGCGATACATTCTAATTGTGCACAGCATGAATTTTGAACGTGCTGTAAGCTGGGGATAGACTCATCATAGTAAACGTACATAGATAGCCCTTCATTAATTTTTGATGAAAGGCAAGTATTAAAACAAGAACGTTGGCCACTGACCAGAGTTCATTGTAATCAACATCATCTAGACCCTTTCACGCGAGTACTTTTAGTACTAGACTGTATAAGTTTTCTTCATTGTGAAGTTACTGGCTTATCATTCACTGCCATGATAACTGTACACAAATCCAGACCTAGATAAAGACGTCAGCCCCCATAACTTTGTTGTTAGCCCACAGAAGTCACCGTGTCTCATTGCTTCGCTCAGTCTCCCGAGTGCTAGACTGAATTAGCTTTCTTCATTGCGAAGTTCTTGTCATTCCCTGCCATGACCCAGATGCCAGCCCCTGCAACTTTTGCCGTAAGCCCACAGAAATCACTGTGTCACATTTCTTCACTCAGTCTTGCGAGTGCCAGACCGCATAAACTTTCTTCGTACAACGTTACAGCCTTGTTATTCCCTGTCATGATAACGGTACGCTCATCCAGACCTAGATGAAGACGCCAGTCCCCATAACTTTTGCCGTAAGCCCCCAAAGATCACTATGTCTCATTGTTTCGCTTAGTCTTGCGAGTACCAGACTGCATAAACTTTTTTCATAGCGACGTTACTGGTTTGTCATTCCCTGCCATGATAACGGTACGCCTACCCAGACCTATAGCTAGATGCCAACTCCCAGAAATTTTGCCGTAAGCCGTGAGAAATCAGCGTGTCCCATCGCTTCACTCAGTCTTCATCCTAAATGTTCATCCTAGTTTTACGGGTGTTTTACCGTCAATCAGCCGGATATGACCTCGTGACGTCTAATTCCTTTCACTGGGGAAGCCACGCAAGGGGATCCCATCTTTGCGTCAGTGCACAGCGTATTTAGTCACTACCGGTGTAAAATCACCATTTTACTGGTTAGTATTTACCATGGATTTTCAGGTTAAAGCACACGATGCAAGTGTAAGAAGATAAAATCCTGAACAAAGTGATTTTGGATATATCTACAGCATGATTTGCCTCCCTGATTTAATCAGCATGGTAGGAACATGTAAGTAATGTTCCTCTCTTTAACAACATGTTTACTCTCCAAGCAGAGGCTCGGCACCGGCTGGTTTTTGACGCGTTTTTATGCGTTTTTGTTGGACTTTCTATAATTGACCCGTTTTCTTTATGTCCAACAAAACGCCTAAAAACACGTCAAAACCAGCCGGAGTCGAATCTCTGCTTGGAGAGTGCAACATTTATATGCAGCAAAGCCGATGTCTAAAACTGCTGTACTCTAGAGACGACAAGTAACATGATCCTTATTTGACATATTGTATATTGTGTTCCAACAAATGCTATTGCGCAGGTAATTCTCTAGGCGAATAATTGAAACAAAAGATACTCTATGTGACACATCCTCAAGATTAAATTTGTTGGATATGACATTGATTCTAACCAGAACGCGAGAATAGTCTCATAAGTTACATAAAGACAGAATAGAAAGCCCTCAGGCTTTGAAAAATGTTAGATTATTCACGTACTAAGATCAACCCACAAAAACTACAGAGAAACTATCTTTAAGGTGAAATACCCCATAGCCCGCCATTCCGCTTGAAAACAAATGTGTTCGGTCAACACATGAGTTGTAGTTTGCATCAGAAATGTAAAAACGTCCTATGACTGTCTACAAAGACGCTGTTTTTCAGCCCCCCCCGTGTGACTTCATCTTGGAAGCTTCTCTGGGAATAATATTTACCAAGCATCTCATAAAATCTTGTTAATCCTTAACAGCGGTACAACTCGACAGAGATGATAAATTTATTAAACATGCATAATTAAAACACGTGGGGTTGACAAATATATCTATTGTGTTCATGTGCCATGCTGTAGGTTGACGTGCAAGGCATTGTAAATCTTCCCAAAGCTATTTTACTGAACACACTACCCTGCACCAAGCTGTCCCGAACGAGTAAAATTTCTGCTTCAGAGCAAGGAGGTTTTATCAAGTCCTTGTTCAGAATTTACCCTCTCCTGATTTTTCCGAAATTCCCCGCCTTCCCACTTGATATCCTTTATTACCACCAGAAGGAACGTTCCCATATCTCCTGAACATCACTGTCAGGAGATGCTGTCGATAAAAAGCAAACAGGATTGTTTTTATTACAACCTGGAGGTATGAAACCGTCAAGTATTAACCGCAGGCAGCAATTTATCCCGTTCGCCCGAAAAGTAAAATCAAAGATGAAGGGAATATTTTGTTCCCGAGCGTTTCCTCTTCTTGCAGCACAAATCCGCACGTGATAAAACAGCACAAGCGGTATATACTCTCTTTCAGTTATTGGAGGTTGTACACCGCAGATTTGAAGGACATGAGACATATATAAAATTCGAGAAATAGATATAAACATAAGAAATATATCTATTGTGCAGTTAGTTGAATGTTTTTATGATCACTTTGGCCCATTAATAAAGTTTATACAGCTTCTCAAAGTAGTCGTTCTTGGAAAGCTCGAGAAAGCGCGATGCAAACACTCCATCAGCCGTCACGTGATGCCGTGACGTAGCGAGTAGGCACTCATCCACAGGGCCCGCTATTAGCCGCTATTCGGGCGCTAGCACAGCATGGACAGTCATGACGTTCTTGAGACCTTTTCGGACTCCTCGTCCAGCAAGGACTGCGTCTCTGAGAGACTCTGACTCGGGGCCTAAGGATGTCGTAGGATGCCTTTTGCCGTACAGATTCGAACCATATCTGTCGGATGAGCTGTAGGATGAGCCCGATAGCGACGATGCCGATGGCGACGCCACCGGAGCTGCTGGCGCGCATGGCGATGACGTTCTAAGCGTCGAAGGGATTCCGATGGATATCGAAAGACTCCAGAATACAGAATGGTAAGAGATGCTCAGATGATGTTTCCGTTGTTGTTGTTTTTTCTGATAGGATGGAGAATACACACTATGGGGAGGGGTACATGTTGTATTTACGATGTTTTGACCGTATTCGTCACATTGTGATAGTGTATGCATCTCGCGATAGTGCAGCTCCGTTTGGAGGGTCACCGTCATTAGCTTCTGGTATTTGTCGCCCTTCAGTGCCGGTTACTACCTTCATCTTTTTTTTTTACGTTATCTTTATGAAAGAATACGAAAGTAGCGCATAAGATGTCAACAAAGATTGCCAAAAACAACAGTTGAACATGGCGGCCACGCGGGTGATTGATATGCAACCTCTTACCTTCAATGTCGCTACCGACACAGTTCAAAGAAACGCAGTGTTTACAACGTATTCTAATTATGTTTTTACATATTCAAAACTATTCTCAATTTGTTATTGGATTTGGCCTTTTAGGTTCTCTTGTGGGAGATGCATCAACATGCCGACTTTGCAAGAAAGCGTATGCTGCTGCGAGCAGATGCGGGTGTGTGAGCGGAGGGAGAGGCAGTCCAAAATTGTGTGTATCACATACCACCGTAGCCTGGAAACCATACCATCGGGGCTCCCCGATATCTCTACGGTGCTTGGGGTGATGCCCGCCCGACCAGACAGCTTAGCCCGCTCGGGGGTGGGTTTACGGCCTCGGATTAAATTAGCTCGCCCCCTACGTGGCGGCGAAACTCTCTGTGGCAGCTAAGTGGACAGGTGGACAGAAACGAATGAATAAAGCTGTCTGGGCCCGGTAAAAAAAACCTACGCCCACCCCTACAGCCTGGGACCAGGCTTACACCACCGTGGCATTCATGAAGTCTGCTTGAACGGGGATGTCCTAGAAACGGTCTACCTTGCCACGGGGTTAACTTTGGAAATGAGTGAGTATGCAAACAGCATACGGAAAATACTGATTAGACTATGGTTATACCTTGACAATAGCAGTAAGCTAGTCGGGCAACCATTACAGTCTCATGTATGATTCAGTCAAACCAATGAACAAATAAATGGCAATATTTTTTTGTATTGTAACATGATCATGTGTGTAACATCTACTATTCAGTCATACGATGTGATTAAAAAAGTGTTAATTTACCTCATAACCAACACTTTTCTACCTTTCAGATGGAAGAGGTACACAGCGTACAGACAATTTGTAGGCTGGTGCTACCATCACCTTGGCAAGTCTGTGCCTTCGGTGCTGTGGATGCTATACGGAGTCACTATTCCTCTCCTGATAACACAGGCTTTCAAACAGCTAATGACTAGTGATGTTTTGGAAATTGTTTTTAGAACTGTTTGGGCTGATCCTACTTCTTTTTTTTACCTAGTGCCTTTGATTGATATGTAACGTGTACGAAATTTACTGGTTAGGTAGAAAAGTCTCCCAGTACTTTTGTGAAGTAGATGTTGCAATACATAACTAAGATAATCAATCTCTGATATCTTAATTTTGTTATAAGCCTAGGAGGCAGTAGAAGAAGTTCCGGTTATAAGTCTCCTTCCTTTGCACTGGAGATTTACTGCTTATCCTTTCAGTTTAAAGAACTTTGTTGGAACGTAAATATATAACTAGAAAGGCAACATTTGCGAGCAAATACAGCATGTTTAGCCATACTCCTCGCCATGCAAAAAATGGACTCTCCCAAAATAACAATGGACCATTCTAAAATACTTGCACTAAAAAAATGAATCACCCAGTCCAAAATTGAGTCTTCCAGTAGCACCTCAACACAATATGGACCAGTCCACAACCATATCCACTTATTGATTAACAAATACACTTCTGCTAACAAATGGACTTTTTCATAATCATTCCAGCTCAAAATTGAAAGAAATAATCAAAGAATCCTCCCCTTGCAAGAATGGGATATTCCCTGCCATTTCCATGTGAACCCGTCGAAAAATATCCGCTGAAAATTACACTCTTGCGCATAATCAACCCAGTTCAAAATTGAATTAAAAAAGATCAACCCCAGGGAAGAATGAAGTTTTCCATAGTATACATATGAAGATTTGACAGGAGAAGAAGGAAATGACCAAAAACAACATATTTGAGTCAATTCCAAGTCACCGAGAGGGTTTTGGTATAATATTTGTAATATGTTTGAACTATTTTGATTAAAAGAATGTCTAAGTCACAATAGTTCTAAAGTGTTCAAACAATTAGAATTGAAACTTATAACATGTTTGAACTTATTTCACATACGTTGGAAACATTTCGAACGTAACTACACAAAAATCTCCTATTTAGAACAGTTTCAAACCATCTATCCAAATGTTTCAATGTTCGAACAATTTGTAACAAAAGATTTTCACAATTGCCCCCATAAACGAAGGTGCTAAGTCCTCCTGTGTGTTTCTGCCTATTTTCGGTGGCCGCGCTAGACCACCAGCGGATTTGTTTTGACGGAGCGTCACCCGCGCGCGACGATGTACACTGTTCGGCACCGCTAATATCCGGCATTTTCCCGCTCCAAAACACTCCACAAGACCCACGTTTTTAGTGTTTTGCCTCGTGTTCAACACGATTCGATTTGCATTACTAACGGGACGAAAATGTTAGGATAGAAAAAAAATTCACCCCGTCCCGGCGTTCGTCCCAAAAACATGAACGACATGAAAATATATTTTCTTACAGATTCAATCACGAAAATCAACAGCATGGGATTCCAAATTTTCGCAACGGCCGACCATTTATCATGGTTGAACTTCCTTCCAAGGCGTGCGATAGATAAACATTCCCGGCACATAATAGTCACTAGTACCAGACTAACGCAAGCTAATGATGATAATAGGGAGAAAGTTTGTCAGTGAAGTTTGGCCACCAGAGGGTACATTCATTTAACGTTACAAGCTAGCGCAAACGGGCGAATCATTTACCTTACCGGGGACTGACTCTACTGGCCTAATCATTCCTTTTTTGCCGAATTCTACGATCCATACGCCCGTACGTAGGACATGTAGGAAGGCCTGGTGGACGCTACACATCTGATACATGCCCGTAGCCAGGATTTTGAATGGGGAGGTTCTTTTTATTGTTTAAGTGACCAGCGAGCGCCGCAGGCGCGAGACGAGCGCCGCAGGCGCGAGCTTCCTAGGGGGGTCCGGGGGTATGCCCCCCCCCCCGGGAAATTTTAAAATTTGAACCTTCTGATATGGCATTTCCTGTGCTTTTGAGAGGATTTCAAAGGAAGAAATCAGAGACAAAGTTAGCAGTTTTTCTAGCATTTCAGCTCATTTTGTGATACAAATAGATCCACCTTGAAAAAAAAACCCTGGACGTTACAAAGTGGACCCTTGAGCGTTTCAAATTCTAAGAATTGAACCTTCTGAAAGGGCATTTCCTGTGTTTTTGAGAGAATTTCAGAGGAAAAATCAGAGACAAAGTTTTTTCTAGGATCCTAGCCTCTGTGGCATTGCTGGTGATGCAAATAAGTCCACCTTGAAAAAAATCTTGAACATTAATAAGTGGACCTTCAAGCCTGTGAAAGTGGACCTTCAAGCCAATGAGGGGGTTCGTCCGAACCCCCCGAACCCCCCCTGGCTACGGGCATGCATCACGGGAGACACGTGTTGGTCCGAGACAGACAGCGGCGTGCTTTCGATCGCGTTGCGGCGACGCACCGCTGCGAGAACGTGCGGGACCAAAACGCCTGTACCCACGGTGAGACCGTGTGTTTTTCGCGGCATGCCCCGAATCCGTCTACCATTGCTGAATGTAGCCCGATTCATAGAGGTCTATTTTGTAAGCATTATTTCATGTACCCCTCAGCGTGAGAATTCCTTGTGCAACACTTCGCTACATTATACATGTAATTAGATTAACCCAATTGACCAATCAGGTGGTCGCAAGGCTCACAGGCATGCAAGGCCAGGTGCAAGGCACTTGGGGTCAATGACCTTTAGGTCATATGTAGTATTGAAAGTGACAGAAGTGGCAAATATTGTCAAGAAAGCCCAAAATAAATCGTTTTGAATATATGTATGCCAAAAATGGGAATGTAGTCCTTTAAATATTTGTTCAAGCCACATATACAGCAAATTTCAGGTCATTCGGTTGAAATACCAGGGCGCAGGAGGCCAAGATATGCTAAAAATAGCCTAAAAACCTCAATAAAATCACTTTCAAGGTCAATATCAAAAAAAGGAAAAGAAAGTACATTGGTTTTTGCCTACATTACCTCTGTACCAAATTTCAGGTCATTTGGTCAAAAAATGACAGAGATGAATCGATTTGAAGATTTGACAGGAGAAGAAGAAGAAGAAGAAGAAGAAGGAGAAGAAACATGAGTAAAAACAATATGTTGAGCCATACTAGGTATGGCTAAACATAATGATTCCAATAAAAGGTGAAAGCTATGATCACCCGGGAAGACAGTGTTGGATTGCCGGCTTACACCGTCGTTGTTGTTGCTCTTATAGTCCAGGGTTCAAGGTAACCTCCAACAACATTAATCCGACGAGTTACATAAATCTGCCACTTTGAAAAGAAGTATTTTTGAGAGATCTCTAGTGCATCATCCCCAAGGTATGCACAGTTTAGATATACAGGAAAGGGCGTCCGAATGCATAATATACTGGGAGACGTTGGGCTGGAGATCTATTTATTCAATTGCTTTTAAATTTTGGACAGACAAGGACGACGTGGCACTACACTTAAGTTTTTATAACTTATATTAACAGTGCCATGCACAGAGAACGACAACCCAATTTCACACCTGGGTGGAGTGAGGAAAGTCGTGTAAAGTGCCTTTCCTAAGGACACAGCATCGGTGGCGTCAGGGGATTCGAACCCGAGATCGATTTGCACTTATCTTTTCAGGGTGGTGGAATTATGTACCCTGGTGGAATTATGTTAGTAGATGTTACTGGTGTTTGGGATTTGGGTGTTCTATTTAACCAGCAACTTGTTCGTGACTTTTGTATCTGCTTCGCTGAGAATCCATGCTGTGTTATGGATGTTTTATTCGCGGTCGATTTGAACCATGGTACATGGACTCTCCTGGGATATCTTCTGTATTCACCAAAGCCTCAGATAATCCCGTGTTTGATTCGCCAGGGGCTTGTGTGTCGATGGGAGTAAAAATGAGGAGGCAAGGTCGGTCACTTAGCGAGGACAGCACCATGAATCATCCCGCTGATCGATTGGGGAGACCTTCTTACGTGACGGGTGTGTCTGACTCCTGTCCGATATCATTAACTCAGAATCTGAGGGGAATCATTCTTCCATTTGGAAGGAAATGTTCTATAGCTAGAGTTTTAGATCGTTTTGACAAGCATGACAGACGACATTATCGATGTACGTAGTCCTAGTCACTAACAGACTCCATAGATTGCTCGAAATAGTCTAAATTGGCCAAACAGAATAACATGCAAGAGGAGATAGCCAGCCATAGAGTAAAGTTTGCAATCCCCTGGCCAAGTATTCACCCAAAGTTTGCCGAAGTCTACCATCCATGAACCCTTAAAAATGCCTAGGTAGTCCAGCTTTAATTCAATTCCATGTTGTTCTTTATCATAATGTTTTGCAGTACACGGGAGGTAGGATGGTGATCATACTCATTGACAACACTGTACGTTGCACATGCTGCTGTAATCCATCCGTGGAAGATTGATTACCGAAACTTGACGTGGTGATAGGAAGACCTTTGGAAACTACGTAGTTCTTCGAGCTTTGATTCTATGGCATTATTTGTCATAATGTTCTACAGTACATGGAGTGGAGGCTACCGTAGACTGCCGATCTGAATGATGATCATATACATTGACTACACTGCACATGCTGCCGTAATCCATACGTACAAAACTGATCACCAAAACTTGACACGGTGATACCTGATCATGTCGGGTCGGTGTAAATTTGCTTTTTTATCCATTCTTGTACCGTATCCGACAGTGAGCCTGCCTCAGCCTTACTGATTGATGCCCTGTGCAGTATTAGCACGGTCAACTTGCAATTGCACTTTCCAGTGCTGCTAATGTGGGCAGTCAACCTAAAACATATTTCGTGTATAGGCCCTTTGGTGCAGAGCAGGGGAGAGCAACGGAATACAGAACACCACGCAGGCAAAATGGATGTTTTATGTGATTTTTATTGTTGAAGAATCACTCCTCTTTGGGAACAATAAGCTGTGAATAATTCATCATTACTGTTGTATGACCTCGAAAAGTCCGCAGGACCCAAAAAAAGAGTCACGGTATGATGGTTACCTACTTGGCGAAGCAGCACTACTCGTACGCCTGGGGAGTTCTTGAGTTGGGCCTTTTGATCAAAATCATAGGCCTATACTGAAAATCCGCCTTCTGTCAAAAGATCGTGTACCTCGCAATAAGTCTGAAAATCCATACAGATCGTCTGCTCCTCTTCATAACTCTTTACTCTATACACAATTGCTCTTTTGACATTGAAGACGTCACAAAGTGTTGGTGATAGATCTGGCAATGACGATTTCCTTGATCTAGATCTATCCCATCTTATTTCGGTGAAGTTTTGGTCTGTAACCCATGAAGCATTCTGCTAGCCGAGTTTGTCGTGACTAGAGCTGTGCATTGGTAATATGTACCGGTACTGTACCGTGAAAGTTGTAAGCAGTTTATTTATGTTTTTGTCATTAATTAAGTTCAGAAGAACACATGTTATTTTTTTCAAATTGTCCAGGTACAGTTACAGGTACAGGTACAGGTCCGGATCTGTACCTAAATCCCTGTACTGGTACCTGTACCTAAACCCCTGTACTGGTACCTGTACCTAAACCCCTGTACTGGTACCTGTACCGGTACCTGATGTTACGTTTATGTACGCAACCCTAGTCGTGACGCTTGCCTCATGCAGAAAGTAGAGTCTGCTGCGTGCCTCCCGTGTAGCGGTTTGGCTCGTGCTCAGCTGCGCGAAACTGTCTTACTTATCTTCAAGTGCAGAGGAAGTGTTAATGAAGTGAAGCAGTTGAAGGTGTGATACTTAGCAGTTACCGAAGCACGTATTTAGCAAAGGCATTGTACTGCCATATTGGTACACCTGTAAATGAGTGTATCTGTGTAATATTTTGCTATCATGTAATGGCTCTTCCTTGAAATACAACACATGCCCGCAATTAGAATCTGAACTTAATTAAACTTTCTGATGTTCTTATGGCGGTCTAAGATTTGTTTACGTCTCTGACGTAGCTATGGCTATTTTATAGTTATAGTTTATCTTTATAGTTATAATTACAGTATATGACATCAGTAACTTGCCAGTAGCAAACCCCGTGCTTGGAACATCGACAGCGAGCGCGCAGTCTGTTTAACGATTTGCTCGTAACTTTTCCTGAAAGCTAATTTGTCCGTTTCTTTTGACAAAAAGAGGCAATTACTGCGAGATGTCAGACTGTACAACTCAAACGAGCTGTACAAAAGCATAAAGCTGCTAAACGTGAGAAACATCTCCCGACACAAACACCACATCACGCGCTGAGCTGCGCAGAGCCCCGGGGAGTTTCTGTGAATGATGATTTTCTTTCCTTTCAAACAACCTGCGGCGCCAGTCTGACACATGAATCTACATCTTCTGTTGTTACCAAAAGACGTAGCTGACGACTGGCTTACATATGACGTCAATTTGGGACATCATTCTCGATCGATATTACATATCAAACTCATCACCATCACTCAGATCACTACCGTGGACTGTAATATATAGTACTAACAAGGTAATAAGTTACTCTACTGTATTCAACATACATCCATATACACAGGGAACTTCGTATGCTGCATCCATACTACTTAAACGTTATAACAATTTTGAGATGTAATTCAATCTCCTCAATTGTGCTGCACAATGCATACTGGCAGGAACCACGCAAGATTGCGGATCGACCGTAAATTGAATCATATTTTGCTTTAACAGATGTCGTATAGACACAGAAGGCACCTATATTGCATCTGTTACCAGCTGTTATTCACTCAATGCATTCTTTGTACACAATAATCATAACGACTCCTTAGATAACACTTCATCTGAGTCAGCAATTGTATGTAAGGTAGCAAATAATTGTTCTGCAAGGGAAGACTTACTACTCCTTTGTGCAAATGTAACGTTGATAAAAATCACCCTAAGGCTGAGAATCTCGCAAATGTTTTTTTTTTTTTTGTCAGTGTGTGAATCTCTGTACGATCACATGGGATTAAAAGTAATGGATCTAGAGGATCTCGTAATCTTTCTTTTAATGCTGAGTACGTCTAGCAGAAACCGACATTGGCTGTGTGGTCATGTGGTAGGCATATATCGTTAGTTCGTTCGGACTATTGCAGTGCCTATTGGCACATAGATCAGCATATTTTCACTCGAAGGGGTTGCTAGCACTTTCCCTTAACGCGCTCGAAATACCTCCTCGAACTCAATTTAGATCCTCTCCGAAAGACGGGTGCACCCCCATCCGAGATGCCCCCAACCCAGGATTGAACCGGGGTCTCCAAGTTACCCACAAATTAAAATCAGAAGCTTAAGTGTGAGGTCATTAAAATGTGAGCTACATTGACATCCACGGTAGGCATATATCAAATAAATGAAAAGAAAATTGAACGAAAAGGGGATGGCAATCGATGACAGACGCTGCTTTCCAAAATCAGCGTAACGTTTACCACAACATTGTATTACAATGAATCAAGAAAGTACTATATCACATGGGTTCACGATGGGGTCCTCACAGATAGGGTGTCTAATACCTTTGCTTCACATCAATAACCTCAACTATCAATATCCCCACAGTCACTTTCAGAGCATTGCTCAGCCTTATACTGGGCCATTCGGGATCTCTGGGCCTGCCTTTGTAGATCGTGTCTATTTTAGAGGGGTTCTCTGTTGAAATCTTTCCCTCCATCTGGTTGCCATGTAAGACTGGTAGTCAGTCACGTTGTTACATGTTCCATTGTTGCTTTCATGTCGGAAGCAATTGAGCATATTCCTACGTAAATCTCTTGGACGGGCTGACAACTATCCAAGCACAAGTAGAATGCAGTATCCTTGACGGCAACATGAGTGTAAAATCTGAACGTGTCAATCCCGTTTTTTTTAAAAAGCACCTCGCCGAAAACACCTGAACCACTTCGTAGCACATAACCTAAAACTATGTTATCATACGGTAGAGAAAAACAACATAATTTGGGTAAAAATAAGCAGGAAAAGTGTTGAAGACAAAGAAGGTAATGGATCCTCTGGGGTTTGGAAGTAAAATACCTTAGTATTGCTGAGAAGACATACAAACAAACGGAAGAAATAGATATTCTATAATCAATATGCAGTTCCCGGTAGATTACTCCGACTTATTTTGTTTAATACACTCCAGTTGTGTGTTAGAAATAATCATACTCAAAATAAAAAAAAATGATTACTCAGGAAACTGGATAAAATTGTGAAACATCCGCTATCTTTCGTCAGTGACTAGGGACAGTTCTGAGAAACCAGGTTTAATACCAAAACTCTAGATAGATATATTAATGAGGTTCGGACATGTTTTATCCAGTTGCTTGAGTAATCATTTTTGGCATATCTTATTACATGGATGTCTAACCTTCATCAACATACTCAATATTGCCTACCTTCCGTGTAGATGGTCCAATGTCAGTCCAAGGTGTTCTCAGACATGCAGCTTCTTTACCCAGCAGTAGATCGGAAATGCCACGGCGCATCGGTCTGTATAAATACATGAGAATCAGCGCTCGCTTGACTGCTACACTTGTGTTGGTTAACGAATCAAATGTCACCAGTGGGAAATCTTTCTGAATGCCAGCATTGTACGCCACACTGACGTAGAAGACACACCATTCTGTCTCAATTTTGCGCTGCGCGTCTTGAGCGCTGATGTGCAGTCCCGTGGTTTAATTTGAATGCTACGGGTATACGCTCTGCTTGGAAGTGATATATCAGAAAGCGTATGCCTTGTTAGACGGCGTCTTGAATACGTACACCAGGCAGAGCAGAACACATATATGAAGGATACACATGTAGGATACATTTGTTTATCTACTTTTTTCTTAGTGTCACAATGATAATCCTGACCATAAACTATCAAATAAATATTAGCTCCGTAAAAAATAGAGGTATTGATTTTGGTCTGTCTGTTTGTCCCTGTGTGAATGTGTGTGTGTGTGTGTGTGTGTGTGTGTGTGTGTGTGTGTGTGTGTGTGTGTGTGTGTGTGTGCGTGTCTTTCGATTTGTGTTTCCGGATATCTGTAGTCGGAATAACCTAAAAACCTCTTGATGGATTGTGATGATATTTGGTATGCGGAGAGATGTCGGGAAGACAAAAGTCAAAATAGGTTTTAGGCCCCCTGGTGTGTGACTTTGGTACTGCAGCAAAATATCCGTTTTTTCCCCAAACATTTTGTCCCAGACATGCCTTTTTTTTGTTTACGCTGTTTTCCCATGCTTGTAGCATGGGCTATTGCGTCCTGCCGTTTGTATTGTAACTGCCGACGGGGCATGGGTGTAAAAACGCAGAACGTGTTTGACATACGTGCTATAATTATCTGCAAGGTGTCTGTCAGGGCGGAGTTGTGCAATGGTTCGTGTACGCGTTCCAGTAGAAATGTGTCCCCGAAGAGACAAGATGATGAATTGGGTGTTCTCCGTTTCTTCATACAATCATTCCTGCGTGCCCAGCTTCACGGTCTCTGAGGAGAGAGGTTGATTAATTCGATTTGACGCAACCGCTAAGCAGTGTTTCAATCCTGGCATCGGGTACAATGCAGTTGGTGAACTTGACTAAGGATAAAGTCTAGGGTAGCCGAAACTGTTACATCGGCAGTCAACCACAGTAGACTCCACCAGGCCTTCCTACGGGGGTACGGATCGTAGAATCTGGCAAAAAAGTTCGATAATTGACCAGGAGAGTCAGTCCAAAGGAAGGTTAACATCGCCTGCAAATGAAAACCTACGGTGGCGAAACTCTCCTGGCATATAATCGGCGTCATGATCAGTCTGGTAGAGACTACAACTACAGTACGGGACTTGCTGAAGTAACCATATAACAAATCTACTCTTCGCTGAACTGAGCAAGATAAGACGCGAAGTCACGACGACAGGAATAAAATTGAGATAATATCGAGGAAGTATCTATGACAACACGTATTCTGAACATCTGATATCGGAATGCATAAATGCATGCCTTTGACGTCTTACTGCTTTTTACCTTGTCTAAATACTCTTTGACTATAAAATAAAATCGAAGTTGTAAAATCGCAAACACGGCCGATAACATCACCGAAGACGTATGTATGGAACCCTTTAAGGAATAGATAGTGAACTTTACTCTCAAAGCAGAGGATGGATGGGTTCCGACAGGTTTTTGACGTGTTTTAAGGCGTTTTGTCGGGCTTTCTACTTTGTCTTTTTTCTCTCTTTAAAACAAACAAGAGACCAACAAAATGACAAAGTAGAAAGCCCGACAAAAACGCCTAAAAACACGTCAAAAACCTGCTGGAACCCATCCTCTGCTCGGAGAGTAAGCGAACTCGACGTAGTTATATATACAACGAGAGATGGATCTCCCCAGCCTGTTTTATAGTGATGAGATAGAATCGCCAGGTCACGCTGTAAACATCACCCCAGCTCATTGCAGCCCTCACACCGACGCGGCACCTATAGGTCTAACCAAATGGCAGCGCATCGTCTCCGTTATGGTTATAACTTTACTTTTAAAGCCATGCAGACGGTACGAGGGAGGGAAGGATGTGTGCATAGAGGCCAGACGTACCATAGAATGCTTTATGGCCGCGCCAATCAAAGACTTATGAGTTAACTCACTCTTTTCACTAGAGGCTGAGACCTCGATGCGACCGTGCTGCGACCTAAGGTTTTACAAATCGCTTTACGAATTTCATAGCTAAAAACTACTATTTTTACGATTTGAGTGTTTTGTTGTTTCTCAGTCATCATTTTGCACGATGTTCCAATGACGAAATCAATGATTACACAAATCCAATTTAGATCGCAGCGAGATCGCAGCGAGATCGCCGTCTAGTGGATGAGGGTCTTATCGTCTCGCCCATTGACAACAAAATCGTCTGAGTTAACTCATAAGACTTGACTGTTATGTGAGTCAAAGGAATATGAGCTGGTAATTTTGTAAAGGTCAGAACTTACATAAACCCCCTGGAGATGGAACGGTTTTACGAATGGAGAATATCAGCGCCGGAGGAGAACTTCAAATAAAACAAGGGGAGTTTTTATGGTCAAGTTTTTACGAGTAATCTCTTCAGAACACTCATTCAAGGACTACATTTTTGATGTAATTATTGAAGCCAAATTGTACACCATGCAGTGCCGAGCGAGCTAACAACATCTGTGCCTGAGGAACGTTTACACCCCATTCCACATGGGCGGCAACCTCACTGCGACCACGCTGCGATCTAAAATCAATGAGTGCTCAATGAATTTCATCAAAAAAATAACTGCATGTGTTTTGTTGTCTATTCAGTCATACTTTTACATTTTGTATGATATTCAAATTGTGAGGTCGTTGGTTACACAAATCCAGTTTAGGTTGCAGCGAGGTCCCAGCGCGATCGCTGTCTAGTGTGATAGGGGACCCTATGGAACTGTCGAAATACGTACGAAATTGATTCTCTCAGGTGTTTTCTCATAATATCGAGTGCGTGTGTACGGACGGGTGAAGTGTTATTGTTCCAGGAAAATCACTATGTACAGAAATTGGCAGCGTGTTTGGGTTTACTAATGATCACAAAAGCATATCCTGAAGAACCGGCAATGAGACGTAAGGGATTATTGGATTTCTGCGAACGTGGAAACACCATTTACCAGAGACAATGAGGCACTTAATATATCCCATAGTTCCGCATGTCTGGTGTGCCTTTGCCGGAATGCCTACTTTGATGACCCTTTAATGTCTTTCTTTTAGCCGTTCAGGTTTAAACGGGTCATTTAAAGTGGCGCTATTGCAGGCCAATCGTCAATACCATCATTGTATAAGAATAAGGGGTTGACTTCTTGGAAACTGTTCCAGGTACATGTAAGAGGGTGAGTCAAAAGTAATGAAAGTTGTATCAGAGCATGTTTATTTTTCTATGAAATGAGTTGGAATTTGGCACATATCTTTTTGAAACTCAAATATCTCAATTTTTTCTTCAGATTTATATGGGCGACCGAGCTGATTTCAAGATGACCACCCCTAAGAAGTCCATCACACGAAGGGACGTCCAATTGAACATTTCCAATAACAAAATGAGATATTTCGGTCTCAGGAAAATATGTGCCTTTACACATAGCTTTACGCCAAATTTCAACAAATTTCATTAAAAAAAAGAACCTGCTTTATATGATACAATTTGCATTATCTTTTGACCCACCCTCGTATAAATGTCATGTGTCCTTGTTTATAACATAAGTATTCATAACGGCTTCTGTTTTCAGAAAGATAGCTGGTGGCTGACAACCGATAGAGTGTAACGAATGCCATGTTTTATTGTAATGAATGGATGCGGAATGTGTTGGGGGAATGAAGTGATGTAACTAGGTAGTCACGCGCAATTCTCTTAAGTACATAATTTATTTCAATCCCTCTAGTTAATATAACAATAACACTGTCAACAAAACTATAGTTTAAGGGGGATTATGGTTCCGAAAAGCACGTCGTTAGCATCTAGACACATCTATCTTAAGAATAATTAATTTTGGTGTCAATTGTAGATATGAAATGTAACGATACGTTGTTTCCTAATTTGTTCAAGGAGACGATGTCAAAATGTTGACATTTAAGCCTTTCTTATTTCTCGTTAACTTTATCCAGCATAGATTAGTCTTGGATAATTAGCTCTTCAACCATTGCTAGTATAGATGTCACACGGGCGCGGGGTAAGTGGTAACAAGATATACCTACATTCAACAAGGGCGGCGACCTCGCTGGGATCATGCTGTGCTTTGACAGATCCCTTAACGAATTTCATAAATTAAAAAAAAAATGTTTAATGCGTCTTGTTGTCTTTTGCGTCATATATTTTGCATGATATTCCAAATCTGAGATCAAGGGTAACACAAATCCCATTTAGGTCGCAGCGAGGTCGCAGCGTGATCTTCTAGTGAAAATCTGAGATTTGTTCCATCTGCACACAGCGAAATCCGCCAGCAGGCTAGGCGATAGAAGATATTAGTTTCTAACATCTCTGTTATAATCTAACTGTCAAAACGGATACTGTTTCTTTAATACATTAATTAAATTACTAATGATAACCTGGAGCTCCTTACGCTGAGATAGGTGGTATGACGTCATCATAAGGAGGGGTGATATCCTCCCATAATTTGAAGGTGTTCTTTGACTTTTGATGTTCCAAATCTCCTCCGTCAGAAAACTCTTTCAGGAGAACTGCGATTATCTATTTTGCCGCAAGGATATTTTGGGACGTAATATGTATGCAATTGCTCGCCATCAGTTTGGGTCTTGTTGTAAAGAGTACGAAGCAAAACCCCACTAATAGCAAAGAAATGAACGAAGTTATGATTTTTTGATCGTAGTGTATCCTTCTAAACATGTTATTGAATCATCTGCGAACGGATATTATTAGGCACTTCATCAGCGTTGAAGGTCAAATATCAACTAGGGCAGAAACTACAATGTACAGATATGAAAGCAAACTAACTAGAAACCCTAAAGTTTGCAAGCTGATACATACATAATGTTTCCCTTCACATGGTCTTGTCTACACATTCATGTAAGTATATGATAACCAGCCCCTCCAGCTCTGTCCTGACACATGCTACATGTAATCGAACACCACAGGGTGTCTGCTACTTTACCAGTGGTTACCGCCGTCTTCTCCAGGACATTGACCTTATTTGTTTCGAGTGGAAGAAGAAGAGGAAGAAACGGAGTAAAAGTTCCCTTTCGTGAAGGTAAACATGTTTATAACGTGCTACGTAATTTTCTCTCAGTACACAGATATAGACCTAACATCCAGTAGTAGCGACATGGACGTCCTCCGTGTTCGCCCTATCATGACCTCCTCATTCATCTCATAACCCCAGCAGGTCACAACTCTTACGCTGTTTGCAATTGTGCAGGTAAAGACCGTTGCCACGACAAAAAATTCAAATTGGTATTTTCCACCTTTGATTTATCTCATTAATGTTCAACAATATTCAGGACAAGATTTGATATCATTATTTCCTAAAGAACTAGAAAACTAGCTTTTGTTACGGCGCTTTAAAATACATAAGTATAATTTTATTGATATTATGCTATTGTACAGCACATCAAATGAAGACCCCCAAGAACGAAGACAGGGTGACATCTTTCTGGTGATAACCGAGGCAGTTTGATGACAACTTTGTATGAAGGATTTGCTCACTATTCCAAATATTTCGTGGCTAAGTAGGTCTTAATAAAGGTACTCGATCGTTCTGCAGATGAAGAATGTTTGTACGGAATTTGGGTTCATAGAGAAGTGTATACATATGCCCCATCAACGAGTTAGCTCAATAATGTAGTTGTTACACGTACCCTCACGAAGAGATACGATGAGATAATGTAATGACATGTACATTGCAGAGATTTATTACCCAAATAAATGTAGTGGTTGCTTGTCTAGGCATGTTACACAGTCTCACTTTACCAGAGGATAGTTGGTCGGTCTTTCGGGCGGGTCGCAAGGAGCGCGGCTAGACGGCGAACGAAGAGAGACCGTACAGCAACCAAAACTGTATTTGTGGGACCCGTGATTTCATAATTAGAGTATGATACAAGCTGTACAAGTATAATTTAAAAGACAGCAAAGCATACAGAAGGAAAAAAGGCGTTCTTCACCAATAAAATTCGTTAAGAGATCTGTCAAATTTTTGGTCGCTCATCAGTCGCAGCGCGGTCCCATCCTCTAGTAAAAAGGGGTTGTTAGCCAGGCTATGTGTAATGTTAGTGACAACGTGCCAAGCCAATAGGGTAAGGCTTTAAATAATCTAATCTTAGTTCATTGACGCGGCTGTTCCATCGTAGAACTAACGGTCCAACTGAAGATTAGTTTTACTCCTCTCTTAAGTCTACAGCGGTCGTTTACCGCCAGCTGGATATAGCACCAAGGCCACAATAAAGAGTCCACGGTGTACAAGGGAACCGTTTATTACTTTATGGCTTCTTCTATTGGACAAGTTCCAGGAGACAATTCCTGGTAGTCGACTTTTATGTTCCATAGAGCAGTAAGGCATAAGAACCGTTCGGGATTGACAGACGTAAACCCGCGTAATGTAATTTTACGAAAAATATCGTTGCCTGGGGAAGTGTTCCGCCTTCATAACTAGGAGAACAGAAAATAAAGAACAGTCAAAACTAATTCCAACTCGTTAGAAATCGTAGTGTTGTCATAAAAATACCCACGCACTTTGCCTTTCATGTGAAGCAAACTGCCATACCATGCTGTTTACTGACAGTCGTATCATCTGTACCAGAAAGAGCCCGCATGCAGAAATTAGCCACGACGGGTTTCCTAATACTGCTAATAAATCATTGCGCTAGTGATAAAGTACGTTCCATGTGTAGTCTGACTTATACTGGATACTCTGACAGTCCCTATATCCAGGCATGAAGGTGAACCTTTTGATATCGTCCCTGGCGGAATCAGTACGCTTTGCAATTATCGGTTGTCTCCAAACCGGGCGCAGTTATTAAGTGACGTATTGTTCACAAAATTAGGCATGTAAGTTTTGTCGTCACTTCTTTGCTTTGAATGATACTCACGGTCTGTGTAACTGTCATTAATGGAATTGAGTCGGATCTCTGGTTATTGAGGGCAGACGAAAATCAAATTAGGTTCTCTCTGATGTAGTATCACTCATTTCCTTGA
Organism: Branchiostoma lanceolatum; assembly: GCA_035149815.1. Lineage (NCBI taxonomy): Eukaryota > Metazoa > Chordata > Leptocardii > Amphioxiformes > Branchiostomatidae > Branchiostoma > Branchiostoma lanceolatum. Next base: position 9,527,330 of record CM068867.1, on the reverse strand, counting down.
GGTTTGTTGCATGCCCCGAACGACTTGTGCCACTCAAAGCTCATTATAAACAGAAAGTTCATCCACAGAATAGGCAACAAATGACAAAACAGTCTACACTTTAGAATACGGAGTTAGACTAAAAACAAATGTGTCATGACAAAGAACATAATTTAGGTGCACAAAAAGAATTTTGGGTGCACAACATAGAATAAAATACAAATCAGCAAAACGTATTCACAAACCTTATTGCCTCTCTTAAGAACTTCAATCTCAAATTCTATAACCAAACTTCAGAAGTTTAAAGTAATACATCAAACAAAGTATACTGCAATAATGGTATAAATTTGTTGACACTTAGATTTCAAGATTATTCTGTATACTAGTGTACTGTGGCACCTCTACCTTAGGCCTACAAAAATATCTAGATGCACTGTTGCACCCACAGTCTCGACCTTTGGGTGCACTTAGACATGCACCCAGTATTTCGAGCCCTAAAACGTGCGTTCCAAAAGGTAGAGACGTTAGATATAATATGTGGTAAATATAATGGTAGAGATTGTGTGAGCCACATGATACTTACAGATGCGGAATAACGATATTCTACCGCAGGTTGTATAATCTAATAGGAGGAATGTAGGACTGTTTCAAGTGGTCTCATGCATACTTTGGACGATGTTCAAAATCTCCCTGGCAGAATCCCATTAACTTATGGAGTTGAAGGACTTTTATGTCTGTGCTGAAATAACATGGAGTGCGCCTCTAGACATATTTGGTAGGACAGGGTCTAGTGATTGGCATGCTACACCGACTGTGAGATATTCTGGTAATCAAATCTGCAGTTGTAAGAGCGACTCTTAATCTGTTGTGAACATCAGAACTACTGAATTGCAATTTTACAAAATTTATTCTTTCACTCAAATGTGATTTCCCCTTGTTCCGCAAAGAACCCGAGTCTTGCCTTGGAATACAGAACCCAGACGGTGGAACATATCCCTGTTAGGTAAGAGTAATTGAGATAACATTGAGAAATTAATAGCCTTGGGCAGCCGGTCTTTTGACTTGTCGCAGGCTCAAAGCTTGGAGACTACCTGGTTTTCCCATTCCATCAGTGTATTGTTATTACTACAGAAGGGCAGTCATGAGATGTATCAAGAACAGAACCCACCTCCATGAATCATACACGGCGGTACTGTAGGAGTCAGGCTTACCACAAGGATAGCGGGGTGATGTCAAAAATCTCCTTGTCTGTGCCGCACAGGATTGAATCCTCGCGTAATGGCACGTGGGTGGGAGCGTGTCTGTGTTTTCAAACTGCTAATATCCTCTCATACCTCATTCCGCTAGGGCGGTGCTCTCGCCGCGCTATCTCTGCGACCTAAAATTTAACCGTGTTCAATGAATTTTATAGATAAAAAACGAATCTTTTTACGCTTTGTGTGATTTGATGTCTTTTCAGTCATACTTTTACATTTTGCATGATATTCAAATTATGAAATCAATGATTAAATCCGATCTAGGTCGCAGCGAGAGCGCAGAGCGATCGCTGTCTAGTGAGATGGGGGCCTAAAGAATGATGAATGATGGTGAAAGAATTGATAAAAATATATAAGACTGAAAGTGGAATTGACCTGTATGATGTGCGCTGTTGTCAGTCTATATTCGCCCCCCCCCCCTTTCTACAGTATGTGACCTGCGGCATGTTGCAACAGTCTGAATGGTGTGCCGATTCCAGACCACTCATCACAGCTACACTCAAGCCCATGGTCACTTATGATCTGAAGCAGTGTCATCATCTTTGGTGACCCATAAGAAAGATTGAGTGCTATAAACGTGATCCTGGATAACTATCCGCACCGGTGCTCTCGGTCACATCGATATCTTTTTACTATTCACAATGTTTTGAAAGCAATTTATCAGTACAAATTAAAAACTCCACAAATGTAGGTTCTCACTATCTTCTATGTAAAGTATGCGAATATTAGTCATCCAGGAAAATGAAGAATAAAATCTAATTCAATCTATACCACTGGTTGACAATATTAGAATATCAGACCTTTCAGATGTCCTTCAAACATCTTTCTTCACAGATTCATTTTTTTTACATCATCCTAACGTTTTGAATCACTGGCGAAAGATGTTGAAAGTACATCTGAAGCGTCTGATATTTTCATATTGTAATCCAGTGGTATAGACTGAATAACATTTTATTCTGCGGAGTATTTTAGATGAACTTCATTATCCTTTACCTGAGGGTTACCTTTCGCAAGGACAATTCAAAACAGAATGCCTTTGGCAAATGAAAAATCGTTCCACCCCGACTTTCATGTGTTGTAGGGACACACCTGAGAAGTAAATAACTTTAATAAGTTTCTCTACCTTTTGATAAGCCCGCCTTCAGTTTCCCCTTTACTAAAGACCCTTAGGAGAGGCGCGACGCAGTCTGTTGGAGAATTCGATTGGGAACTATGAACTTTGTTCGTGCTTTAGCCTAAAATTTACATATTTCGACTTTGAAAGTTGATTACCTTATCATCTAATAAAGCTCTGATTTCCCTCAGGCTTTAATGAGTGGCTTACCTGTATCGTCAGGGGACTGTGTCTTAATAAAGAATACCATCTTCTCCTTCTAGCCGTTTACAAGGACGTTGTTACCAGAAGGTTTGCTTTGAACGCCCTTGGATGAATGTCCCAGGTGGATGCATCTCTTCTTACGTATTAAATCTATCCATTAATTTGGAAGCAAGCTGACGTTTTCAATAGGGAGAGAAGATTCCATTTCAGATACCATATGCCCGCAATATGTCTTGGAATATCATGAATGATAATTCAATAATCTGCGGGTGAAAACGCCACTTGCACTAAATTGGTACAGCTAATTATGATGGCGCTTTGGCCCGTTTTGCCGAGTCTCGTTTTTTCAGATCAAGTAACGGCTTGCTAAGAAGGTTAGTTTGCACATACTGCTAGTTTGAATCTCCATTCCAGAAAATGCCCGTTGATCATGAGAGAAAACCAAAAGTTAGGATGATATCTATTCAAGTTTTTTTTTCATTTTATTAAATTGCAACAGGCAATACTAGACATCCCAGGCAGCAATAGCTGATACCAGGCGTCTAACACATAGCAAGATCTATTCAAGTCACGGAGCTACAAGCTATTACAGGATAGACGAATCTGAGCCTGAACTTACAGCTGCTATGGTTTAGTTGATTGCCTTTGGACGACCAGAAACTATAAGATCGTGTTTATAAGTATCTATACCACCAAGGCTAAGTTAGTAGTGAAATCGACCTATGGTAATTTGCAAAATCTCTGATGCATGATCTTTTTTTTCAAAACAAGTAAACCTCGTTTTCATGATAGCACAAATCGTAAGACAGTGATTGAAAGGGGACTCTATATGTAATGATTGATAACACTTTTATCCATATCTTGTTTTAAAGCAGTGGCGCCACGCCCATGCCTCTGTCCAGTCCACAACTAGGAAGACAATTTTTGCTGTGCCACTTCTTTCATTTTTTTTAATATGCTCCCAAATTCAATTTGTTAAATCAGTTCAGTTTCGCATTTAAAATATAATTTTGTTGATTCTTGAGATAATAACGAACGTAAACTCTTGCAGAATAAAGCCCAAAGTAAGGCACAAAGCAGATACTTAGCACTAGCAGGAACGCTGCGTTAAGCTACCATAGGATGCTACAATGTGGATAATGAGTATGACCATTTGTGAAATGAAAATATTACATTTTTACAATATTACAACATACCCTGCTGTTGAAGCTCAAGCGCCATGGTATGCACCATAAAGTGATATTCGTCAAATGGACTTGAGTGGCGTTTACCTTCTTCAGCAAAGTCGAGAGCTGCAAGTCAAGCGTATCGCACAGCTACCAATGATGTCCTTCAGTTGCCTCTAAAAGCATCACCAGCAATATTCACACGGAGAAAGGCTGAGCACAGCTCCTACTTATATGTTATGACGTTGGCTTTTATACCTCCAATCGCGTGTGTTCTCCTTGCGTATTACCGCGAATGTGGCAGACGATCCATTATGTAAGAATAGCCGGCAGCACGCTATAGCATAAAGAACTTGACCGCTCGATAATCAGCATCTTGTAATAGACGCCGTGTTGGATTGTCTTCCTAGATCTTGATGGATGATGGTCTCCCGGCCGGATGTACCACAGCACGCTGTTAGATTCCCAGCTTGTCGGGTATACAGAAGAGGAAGCTGTGGTCAATGAGGGATTGTCCGTGGAAGCTCTATCAGGCAGTGTCATCTGATGAATCAGTCCGATTCGTTAGTTCAACATATCTTATCTACGTATCCATCCGTTCACAATAAGGCTAATGTCAGCCTGCCGCCTGCGTTGTTGTATAATGGAGTGGGAAGCGGGAGATTATCATCAGTCTGGGGTCAGACACGGAGCAAGGCACTACAAAGACACTAAGAAGCCAGGAACGCGAGACAAGTATTCTCCAATTTTGTACGAATCTAAATCAGATAGTTAAGGGATTGCTTTGCAAGATTCACTACAAGTATCCTAAGGTAGCTGGCGCCAACAAAGACCGTTGTACATGATACATATTTCTCTGTAATCCAATATGAGATAGATCATTCGATTTCTATTATAATATGAAACACACAATCTTTAACAGTGAGAGGGAATCTAATGCTGTGTTACTGTTTGGATGAATTAAGAAAAAATGGATCATGTAGTTACAGCACAGAAACGTGATGTTCTGGCTTTATCAAGCTGTCGGGAAAATTGTTTTGGTCGCACGTTATATTTTGCGGCATACTTGCGAGTTGTGTCAAACAATAAGTCATGAAGATACTGGTTTTGTACCTACTATTTTGACATTTAAGCGCCGGAGGCGAAATTTGCTTGACGGCATATAAAATCCGAAGATAAAGTGATCAATGGGAACCTATTCTTTACATGTTTTCGGCTGTTGTATCTTCCCACAGGAGGCTTGCGTTTGCAGACGACGTTATCAGATCATATGTATTCTGTACAGCGCTGATAGCTTTCAACCAGCAAACTCCGAATGGAGACCATTTTTCCTTCGAGATTATGCTTTGTCCAAAGCTTTTCAGTGTACAAAGACATAAAAGCACGAAGTAGTTTACCCTCAGGGTGGTTTGTATTGAGGCACTTTACTTTATTATTGTGAATTCTAGTTTGATATACAACTGCCACGATAAGAGCTTTGCAATATTTTCTTAGTTAAGGAAATCTGTGACAATGATTTATAGAAGTAACCCTTTTATCATGGAATTCATGCATGGGAGTCATGCGGCTTATGAAGCTTATTTAGGTTACTATATATGTAGGTGATATAGGTCACGAATAAATTTCAATAATATAAAACACTTATATGGGGTCTACTTTAGTTAAAAAATGTATTTCCATCGAAAACTGTGATAACTACTTTTACACGGGATAACGACTGTCACAAACATTATTTCACTATATGACAATCTCTTAATCCTCTTACATATATTCTTATAGTGAAAGGGGTGCTATCCTATTAATTTACTACTAAGAGTTTTGTAGATGTTGATGAAATAACATTGTTAATAAAAGTTATCCTATCTTTTCAAGCTATCCCGATTTCTGACAAGAATTATTTTCAGAACTAAATAAATGTAATAAATAATCAAGTCTGGACTAGGTAGGTAGGTATATGATTAGAGACAATTCATAAGATAGCAGAGCGACACCTAGCGACCCATACACTCCACCCATTGTCAGTACAATAGCAACTGTTGTGTCACGTCAATCCATAATCGATTATCGCGCGGTCAGCATACATCTGGCCTGTTTTGGTGGACCATTGTTAACATGTTGTGGACCAGAGCCTTCAGTGATGTTTGTGTCGAGGTCCGACTGGTCATTGTTGGATATTGGCCTTTCTGTATCAAATGACCTTCCATAATCATCAACCGACCAAGGCAACATTTTCGCAACTTTTACATGGTAGTACGATCACCGTTGGGCCGTATACCCGACCTGTAGACCCCACGTTACACTACTGACACCAATTATGAAGAAAATACGATTTGATGTAATAGCTGGCTTTGATTCTGATGGCATTACGTAGGCGGCACTCAAAGGATTCGTCTATGGTTGTCAAATAGAGGGCTAGGGTACACTAATGTTTGCTCTTTGATGTCATCCCGTGACTAGGCCTGTTCGTATCTGTTAGCTCCCATGTAGAGCAGAAAGCCGAGTATATATCATCGACTCAGAGGAATTGCCCGCTTAACCTATCATACGAGATGAAAACTGTCGAATCTGGAATCTTTGCACGCTTAACGTCGCTTACATGCAGTTCAGTAAGCCTAGGAGTAACGGAATAGTAAATGAAACCTGAAGTTCACTTAGATCCTTTGAGATATCTCGCTTTGCACGTAGCCATGCGTCACATTAGGCGCCCTTTTTACTAGACGCAGATCCCTGAACGGTCGTTGATGAGCGACCAAAATCGGATTTATCTGACCCTGAATCAAAATGGGATTCAATATGTAAAACAAAATGCATACAACTTTAAAAAAATGTTCTCGATCTGTCAAATTTTTGGTTGCTCAGATGTCGATTAGCTTCTAATGGAAAGAGGGTGTTACTTAGCAAAATTTCTTTCCTTCTAAGTTACCACAACGGGACAGTGATAAGTTGCGAATTGTCAGCATATGAAATATTGTTCCATACTAAGCAAATAAATCATTGCCGATAACTATGACATCACTCGATCGGTTGCAGTAATGGTAGATAAGGATAGCTCTTGAGCCTCCTACTGATAGCATCACCCTCTCAACAGACATGCAGCCTGAAGGACAGGAGAATATGATAACTCCACAGTAGGTTATAATTCATAAGGGATGCAGACGTTAGTCAGAAGCACAGACGCCGTGGAACTCTGTATAATAACTCCATGTCCTAAAATTGTAGCGTTCATAGTCCCAAATTAACCGTTGCAATTTAAAAAGTCAGCATTCATGTGTTAGAGATATTTAGTTCTCCCGATGTTATATTTGTATCAGTACGCGATGACTTCACAGTTGCAAATGACATTATGTTGACCCTGTCACGACATGGACATGAAGACGGCAAAATTTAAGGAAGGAGAATCCAGCATCTGTTGGATGTACTGGCATAGTGTAGTAGCTAGAAAGGGTAAAAGTGTCCTTCAATAAGACGGTGCACTAGTGTTGATGTCGGTTTTGTAGTAGTTGATTGGTGCTCTTGAGTACAATGAAAAAGTATTCATTGCTTTTCAGGATCAAATGGCATTTTGGCTTAGTTCAACTTGACCAATGATTCCGCTACATGCTTTCATTTTCTGTCAACGACATCACAGGGATTACAGAGCTTAGTTGAACATGGAAACGCCATTGCGCATTGAATTAAGTATCTGGCGTATCCGACAACATCGATTCCAATATATATGTATGTATGTTTTCCCATGGTAGAGTGTCAAGCTTAAGAAAACTTTCATTATATCTATCGATAGCGGAAATCTAGGCTCCAAAGGGCATAGTTCACACACGTAGCGTTAGTTCTATTTCACTACATAATCGATTGTTAGCCGCCCTACGATTCCACGTAACCGTATCGCAATCGGAATATGATTATGGGCTCTATGGTCACAATCGATAAGGACCGTGGGTTGAGAATGCTGCTGCAGATCGTACGTATGGTTTTGACCGAGAGGGCCTTCACTGGTATTAATGATAATGGTTAACAGAGTTGCACAACAATTGTACAAGGTGCAACGTATGGCATCTTTGGCTACATAACAACAACTTTTTTTTACAAAAGACCATTTATATAACTTTATTGCAAGTTCATGCCCGAAGGCTAATTGCAGACAAACAAGTACATGAAAATACATGGAAATCGAAATAGTTTTCTAGTCTACTGTGAAAGTTCTATGTTAAATAAGGTTGACTATGGCTGGGTTTGACTTCTTTTTTGAAGTATTAATATGGGATAAAAATGTGCTTTAAAAATCTTTGGTGGAATTTCTTATGTTTACGCATGGTCTTATATATTGTCCTTCATGTTCAATTTAGGGGTTGTCACATGTCAATATGCACTTGAATTTGCTGTTTCAATCCACTGTGAGAAATCCTGGTATATACGATGGTAAACTTATGGAGTGAATTACGCATATCAAAATAGTTAGGACATACAATCAAAAAGTCACATTCTTTTTCTATTAGTTATGGACAGAATGGATGAAGCTCGAAGATTACTAGTGGCGTTATACCTCCCTACATGGACGGGTGACGTTGCGTACACTCAGGCTCACGGCAGTATTTCAAGAAAAGCCACCAGAAATTTGCATGAGGTCATGGTAATCGGAGGTAGCTGCGGGCAGAAGCAATATTTAGTACGGAACCTTTGCTCTTCGCGCACACAACTCGTTCTGAGAGAAATAGGAATTTATAATGTAGGTATTAATTTCCATTTGATCAAATGTCTCAAATCTATTGATTATATTCACTGTGGAACTATCGTCCTGATACTATCAATTAGAAATTCTATAAGCAGCCTTTTGAAACAGCTAACATAAGCCTTATTCAAACTTTTAAACTGTACCATTGACATTGACACCGACCTTTTTGAACGGCTACACACCAGATAATCGAATGCGAGTAGTATTTGCCTGTGCCCATGATGTATTATGTAGAAGATTACTAACATATGACACAGTATCACGGCTGATCTGCATGCCATTTGAGGTATCCTTACCTGTACGTCAGAAACCGAAGGTGAAGGTTGTATAACAGATAACAACACGTAGGGACGCTGTTTTATGTGCACTGTCATCCATCAATATTGAGCCTTGTGTTTGGCGTGTCTTGTTATACCCCCATTCCAGATTCATTCTGATTGACTTTAGAATAGAGCAGATCAACAGTGAAAACCACCCATGTAACGTAATCTTGACTGAGTGGCAGCCAACTTTCTGCTGATAATAAACGCTTGATGAATTATACAACATCGCCCGCCTGCCAACTTCAGAGACACAGAGATGGTTATCACATGGAGGGTCGTGGGTCGTCGATACGCGGTGCGGAGAGGGTTTCTTTGTTACCCTCCATGGAGATGACATTAAGAGATTAAAAGTAACACACAGGGACTTAACTCACCACAGATCTATAAAGCTACCTTGGAGGTGAAGGTTGTGTAGCAGAATTGTGCCCATTGTCACGTCTTAATGTTGAACCTCTTTCGGAGTGCATTTCTTGCTACATTGAGCTTCCTTCTGATCGACTAAGAACGAACTAGATCACGTCCTGAATACCACCCGTGTAAGGTAATGTGAACTAAGTGGCAGATAATCATCTTCAGCCGGTAAAAGGCTGAATAAGCAATACAACATTGTCCCTCCAACCATCTTCAAGCCAGAGTGATCGTTATGGTGGGGTGGATATTGTGGAGGGGGGAAAGGCCGTTGACACCCTCAATCCTATAAGACCGAGCAATCGACATACACTCAACGAATTTCATAGATGAAAAACGTTTTCGTAGCTAAAAAATCTTTTTACTCTTCGCGTGTTTTGTTCTCTTTTCAGTAATTCTTTTACATTTTGCATGATATTCAAATGCTGAAGTCAAGGGTTACACAAATCCAGTCTAGGTCGCAGCGCGATCGCCGTTTAGGGGAATGAGGGCCTTATACTGGCCGTCTTTGTGAACATCCACACAGTTAATGACATCCCCTACCAGAACATTAGCAAAGGAATGCCTTTGACAGCACATACTGTAGGACGGTACCGATAACCCTCAGATCCAGTTATAGACTGTCATGACTCATGTTTCGTGATTCATCCCTTCATGACGTCGTTTTATAAAACGGAATCTGATTCAATCAGCTCAGATCAGTTCGTGCTGCTTTCATAATGCATAACATATGTGATATGATCACAAAATCTACCAGCAGAAAACCAGAGCTGATGAACATAGATGCTGCTGTCATTCGTGGCCTCTTCCTCAATTTAGTCCTGTTTCTGAACCAAAAATAAACTCTTTGCGAGTCGTCACATTAGAGGATGATAAAATTCCTTTAAGCTGCAGTGTGCGGGAAAATGGGTGCATTGGAAAAGCTTTTATCGGTTCAGAAGATTCGTGGGTTGGCGGACTGAATCAATTAACCTCTATAAAGCAATTGATTGACCTCCTGGCCTCAGTGTCATTAACGCTGGCAGCAGGTCGGGAGAAGTCTGGAAAAGATGGCAGACTGTCTCCAAGGACCTCATTTACTGCAATTGGATTGTGTGCCCTACATGCCCACATACATATTGAACATATAGGTTTTTCCGCACACGTTTGAATTTATTTCTATCTCCTCAGGAGATCCTGTGAATAACTGACATCGCTACTGCCGCAGACGAAGCTAAACGAACACTTATCTATAGCTCATTTCAGGCTCATTCAAATGGTTTGCGATAGGCAATGTGTGTAATGTGCAGAATAGCAATCTCTGCAGTTTACTTGTATAGAACGGTTCATGGTTGCAACTGCGCATTCACAGCGAGATTCATTGTGGGCAATATGTCAAAGGTGAAGGCATCTCTCTATATTGCATACTCTAGACCATTCTTAATACATGCCCAGACGTGTTTTGCAATATGTCTCAGAGGCATGTACTTTTGACATATGACCCAGAAAGCCTCTCGCTTTGCATTCGTAGTTGGAGCCATGAACAGTCTTATTACTTGCTCTCTTGCTGTAGATTGCTTTCTATGTTACATCTTTGTCTCCCATGTATGTCTGGTTCTGATAGTTGTGTACCTGCCACCAGATAGGCACCGAATTCTTCATTGTGGAACGCATGGTTTTGACAGATTATAACTGGATGAAAATGTGTTGTTAATGCTTTAACAAAAGAAATCAGAAGGTTGCGCCAGGTGCAGGTTTTGATTTTATGTGGGTAATGACTTTGGCCGTTAGTGGTGCGCCAATGGTCCTGTTTATCACAATCTAACATGTCCCTTCCCATAACATGTGGAGTCGCCGTTTCCAATATCTATCGAGTTTCTAATAACAGAACAGCCAGGGTGATTAGCTTATTGGCCCACCCGGAAGATAGAGGAAATTAATAGGGTAATCTCTTATAAATTCCAAGCGTCGAAAATGTAGAGTCGTAGCATAGCTGCATGAAGGTATTGATATTCGTAGAATATTCATGATTATTGCAATATAAGACACCAGTAAGACATTATTTCTATTCTGATAGCAATCGCAACGACGTATCATTTCCTGTGCAATATTCCATCAGTTAGATTTTGATCACTCGTCGCCATCAAACCACAATATCGTGGATACCTTTGTTTAGTTGGCGTGACGTCCTATAAACATGTCAAAGCCCAAAAGCCATTTCACGACAAACTAAGGATGCTTTCGTTTTATATAGGCGTATGAATGAGCTCCCAAAGATAGTTTGTTCTTTCTGCAACAGATCCTAAGGCGACAGTATACATCTGAAGACTCTAGCTCTTGTATGGTCTTGAAATTAATCAGTAGTGAATCACTAGGCAGTGGTCTGATGCAAATGACAACCTTAAACCCTAACCTCTATTCCTTAAAACAGTTGCGAAGAGTGCATCTCGTAGAAGAGCTTGGTTCGCAGTATGCTTGGCTGATTCCCCTGCCATATGCAATTCCCATGAGAATGTGTGTCTGTGATCTCTATGGAGAGCATTCTTGTGGAAACACTAAGGCTTGCTGAAGGAGCAGCCCTCGAAGACATTCTCATCGACTTTGATTGCCTGCAGCTTCTTTGACTTTTGGGGAATGACGTCAGCCTATCTAAATTGAATGAGGCATTCCACAACTGTCACCTTTTATATCACTAGTGGCATTTGATAGTACATAGACATATTGGCAGAGCGCCCCAAGAATGACGTGTTGAGTAATCTGTACCAAATGGACACGTTGGTCATTTAATGGTACTCGCCGAAGGCATTATGCCACAATGGTCAATCAGAGGTCACGTTACAACAATGAAAGAGCCAATCAAAAGTTTGGCTCATTCTTCTAAGTGTCAGGTAATCCATTGAAATACAATAATGACGTAGTGGGCATTAGAGTCTTTGTGCACGATTCAGCATTATTAATGTTGACCCAATGTGTACTGAGGGCAACATAAAATGGTAGATTGATCCCTGATACACCTAAATCTTAGGATCTGGCCATCTTACAACAGTAAGACCCCATTACATGACGGCAGTTGATCCATTTTATTTGTTCACCAGAATCTCGTTATAAAGTTCCTACGTAGTCGTAGCTTGTAGTTAACGGATTTGAAATGTGCTCTGTCTATATCCCCCACTGCTTTTTGTTCTTAGTATGGTCTGTAAACCAGAAGAGTCAATCCTCTTATTGACGTGGGTATACTACATCATTAACTCATATCCCCAGAGGTTTTAAGTATATATATGCACTTTTTCAGCAATGATTAATTCCACTTGTTCCTCCAAGCACAAAACTTGCGTAATTCTTCAAAACACCTTTGGCCTTTCGTTACAATAATCACCTCCAGCTTGTAGCCAATATGTGAGGATACCTACTGGTTGCCCTCTACTATCATTTTTATCAAGGGAAGCTACGCACGAAATTGCCAGAAACGTAGAGCTTCATGACATTCCAAATCTGCAAAAAAATATGATCATCATTTCATATCGCTATCAGATGTTACCATCTAGATCTATTTATTAACCCATCTATTTTGCCAGTGAATGGCACTGCGGTCTCATAAGTGAAGGCAACACCGATAAATTCTATAAATCAAAGGTGAAATAAAACATGTTTGGACGATATCTTACTCTTTAAGTGATGTGTGGTGTGACCCACATTCCATGAAATATATTCCTAATCGTCACATATTTCCTGCCAAAGTGCAGACATACGCGGTCCATCTCTTCAATCATGTTCCTGTGTTCATCTACTGTAGTCTCTATGCTGATACGGTATGGCGAAAACGGAGACATCGAGGCACATGCAATGGATACGGTCTATGTCCATAGGCTGGCGGTTTATACAAAATGTGTACAAGATGCAATGTACTTTAGCTACATGACCTAAGACAGGTTTTCCGACTGCAAAACCATGGGCGCTCAGGACTATAACTATCAGCCATTTGAAGCTGTTGAATTTTGACATCTTACAGCGTATCACAGCTAGCTATCGTCTGATACGTTTTGGGTTGAAGTCGTCGAATATCTAAAATCATATGCTAGAATTTGACTACGTTGGTTGCAAATTAACTAACATACTGGTGACATAATATGGAATAGAATTGATCAAAACAAATACCAACCTTAGGACTGCAGTCACTCGATTCCGGGTAGCTCATGGTCCCGTCATATTCATCGAGTAATGTCACTTCGCGTACTTCAAGCATCGCAGATTTTGGATAGCGTCCACGTAGTAGTATTCCCGTGTGATGCAGCCCTTCACCACTGAGCCGATTGCCAGCGATGCAGCAGAGCCCTCTAGGAGGAAGCAGGAAAGCTAGAATACAGACGATCGACCTGGTGGGCTGATGCTGACGTTCAGAATCCCAATCAGAACAACATTACCAATCAGGTGCCCTTGAGTAAATGAGATTCCAGTCTGTCAAACCACCGTTCGTTCGCAAACGCTCCATGGAGGTCCGCGCGTGTTGGTCAGACAGGTCAGACGGCGATAACACTGGATGCAACCATTCCCGAATACTCAAGACGAGCAAGGCAGATGGTATTGACTGTTACCAACTGTTTAACATAAAAAACATCAATATTCCAAGGAAAAGCTTCCAGCCCACACAAACAATGTAGCAAGATTCAGATGTGAATCGCGTACCTGAGTGGATGTATTGATATGAAGAACAGCAAATTTTCTTCTTTAATGACATTTTACCCTCATTTCAGATTGCATTGTGCATTAAAGTTAACTTTAGAATTACCTCGATATAACGTTTAGACAATGCTGTTTTGTATTGAAAAGCTGTCATGACATACATGTAGCAGTTAGATGGTCTACATCAGAGAGACTGAACGCAGACACAGCATTACATTATCACTGGTAAGAGTAGCAATTATAGATCACTCATCGTGTATTCAATTATTGCTGAGATGGCCCGCTTGTTCACAGACTCTCTAACCCATCACAAGAGGTGACTCGCGTTCAGCACGGCGCGTACGACCAACTGTTGAATGATCATTAAGTACGCAATACGCCTCCACCCACCCTGTCTGCATTAAATTGATTCTATCAAGAGCTACATTAGATTGTATTTAAAGGATGACTTAAGCTGAACTGAATGTCAATTATGTGATGAGTATGAGCTCAGTATATCAATAATTCTACCTATAAATGTATTTAATGATTTAGCCTTGAACCAAGAGAAAGAACTAAAAAAAAATATTCCAGATAAAGTTTTTATTTCTATTTTTAGTATGTCAAATTGTATCCCACTGATAAAGAAAAATCATGGTACTGAATTGTCTAAAATGCCATGTTTTAAATAGGAAAGTGTCACGGATTCAGTCGCCAAATTCAGAACTACTACTATGTGAGATGACACATCATTAAAGCCGAGTTACGCACTTACTGTACATGTCCTAACCTGCAAGCACCACTTAACAGAATGACGTATTACGTAATGAGAATCTCCAACGGATCTAAAAGCCTCTTACACGGATCTCCGCGTTCGCAAATGGACTAGTGAACCAGACTTAATGGAATTAATAGCTGAGAAGTGCTATCAGATTGGTTAATAAATCCGGAAATGTGGAGTGCACCAAATTTTCCAAAACTACAAAAGAACCGATTTCTGGCAGAAAAGCACTTGTTTAAACATTTGGCCTAGAATTTTCTTTGAAAATCGATCGGTTAAGACATAATTTTATCTTCAGAAATTATATCTTATGAAGAAATCTGCAGTCTCAGGGGCCCGAACTAAATTGAATGAAGATTGGGAACCTAGGATCGATCTAAGAAATGATTTGGTCTGGTGGAAACGCACCAAGATACAGAAATGTATGATCATCTGAGAGTACCCGATTCTGTTCTAATTACAGTATTGTTGTCGTTAAAACCGGAAAATGATTAGGTGATGCGGTCGAATATACTATCGGGTGCTGAGAGATGATGAGTGCTTTTTCTGATAACTTTTTTTCGCGATAGTCACCCTACATCTCTTTTGTTTTTAGCTTTAATGTGTTTTAGCCCCTCCCCCCTCCTCTCTCCTCTAGACGGCAATCGTGCTAGGACCTTGTTGCAACCTTGCTGCGACCAAAAGTGGATTTGTGTAACCGTTGATTTGATTGGAATATGATACACGGTGTAACAGTATGATTTAAAAGAAAGCCAAAACACAAAACATTCGGCCTTTCTTTACGCAATTCGTTGAGTAATTTGTCAAATCACAGTGCGGTCGCAGCCACTAGTTGAATAGGGTCGTAAGTGAAATAACCATAAGTTTTAAAACGTTCTCATTGCCAGGTAACAGGATCAACTAGTAGGGTGCCAAAACGCCACCAACATGCAGCTATCTCTTGTATCCTGTGTGAACCAGGACCCCAACCATATCTTCCATGATCAGATATGAATTAAAAGATGATATAAGCTTTTCAAGCGATTGACAAATTCAGTCTGCGGTCGATTTGACGTTTACTTTGCGTGTAATTGTCGACATGAATCAAGCTGTCAGACTTTGAATCGACTGAAACGTTTCCTGACGCAGTTCGTTCGTTCAGTTCGCTGTGGCACATAGGGCAGCAAGCTTCCTTGCTGTTTCAGAGACATGGTATATTTCTACAGGGAGGGGTTGCTAATGCTAGCCCTTCCCCTTTGACGTGCTTGTGGCATATCCCCGAACACTGGGTCCCCATTTTACGTCCCTTCCAAAAGACGACTGCAGTACTAAACAAGAGTCTTAGGACCTAAAATCTCCATGAAACTTTTTTATTATTAAACCTGTTCCCCACATTCTATATCGCTCAATGGTATGACCCCCGGCCACATGTTGGGGGCTCAGGTTCCACAGTGACCCACTTTCACTATCAATAGCTAGTAGCAGCTGTTAGTAGTGCTACAATGGCCAAAACTGCAAATATAGATTTCCCCATTACTTAGGCAACTTAAGTCCAATTTGCATAATTTGCACTTCATTGTATACAACCCTCTCTAAGCTACCTGCCAAGTAAATAACATGAAAATCTGTCGCTCCTTTCTTCAGTTATTCTCCTTTGAAGATTTTGACAAATACGCCATTGCAGTTCCAGTGACACATACCAGAGGGCCCAAAATCGACCTTGACCTTTCTCCTCCCCACACCTACCCACATAACAAATATCATTACAATTCATCTACACGTTCTATAGTTATGCTGATTTTACGCATTCGGTGACACATACATACACACACGGTGACCAATTCATACACACACGCGCACACGCACGCAAACACACTAACTTTGCATGATTTGCACTTCAGTGTGTACATCTCTGTCCAACCTACCTGCGTACCAAATAACATGAAAATCTGTTGTTCCTCTCTTCAGTTATACCCCTTTAGAACATTTTAACAAATAGGCCATTGCAGTTCCAGGGACACAAACCAGGGGGCCCAAAATCGACCTTGACCATTCTCCTCCCAGCGCATACCCACATACCAAATATCATTACAATCCATCTATACGTTCTACAGTTATGCTGACTTTAAGCATCCGACGACACCCATGCAAACGATTTACCTCCTTACTTATGCAAATTCGGTCTCATTTGCATAGTTTGCACTTAAGTGTGTACAACTTGGTCTAACCTACTTGTGTACCAAAGAACATGACGATCTGTGGATCCACTCTTCAGTTCTTCTACATTGAAGATTTTAACAAATACGCCATTGCAGTTCCAGTCACACATGCCAGGGGGCCCAAAATCGACCTTCACCTTCCTCCTCCTAACACCCACCCACATACCAAAAATTATTACAATCCATGTACAGGTTCTACAGTTATGGTGACTTTAAGTGTCCGGTGACACATACATACACACAAACACCAAACGCAAGCAAAACAGTATCTCCATGAAAAAGCCTTTTTTCATGGAGATAACGAGATGTCATGCCTGACATTGAACCGGGGTCTCTCATTTAGCAACTAATTGGAGACAAGAGCTCAATTGTGAGGTTGCTACCAGTTGTGCTATAGGGAGATATCTAGTAGTGAAAAGCAAAGGCAAATGCCATGGTGCCACTCTTTGAACAAGCTGACCATTAGCAGCTTATTTTGTGTTCAATAAAAGGAGAATGATGAGCACAAGGACGGGCCCTCCAAACAACAAAGGGGTGCCAAAGAATACATACGAATTTTACAGAATACATACGAATTTTACAGAATACATACGATCCATTACTAGAAACATACGATCCGTACAGAATACATACGATCCAGTACGCAGAAACATACGATCCGTACAGAATACATACGATCCGGTACGCGGAATACATACGATCCGTACTAATTTGGAGAAGTCTGCCTGATCACGTGACATCGGCGGCAGATTCAAGATGGCGGACTCGGGAGAAGGTGCGTGGATTCAGTTCTTCCTACAATATCTCGGCTCTAAAGTACATTTAGAGCTTACTCCAGCCTGATAAACACCAAAAACATCAACCTGAACTAATGTGGGCTTCTTAGGCGACATATTAGCCCGTATTTTAGACCAACTAGTACGGCGAGGCCGAGAATCGGTGTTAGCGCGATGGTGACTTTAAACTTTAGACACATGTCAACACTATGACCATATCCCTCATCAAATACACTAGATTCCACGGTTGGTGGATAGCAAATATCAGGACGGTTCCCCGGTTAATACATACTTTGTGATTAGTATGTAGTCTACGCTCCAGTATAGAAAGATTGTTATGGTTGGAAAAAACATTGTGGGTGGGGGGGGGGGGGAGCGGATGTAGGGGTGGGGGGCGAGTAATGAAGTATTCGCATGAAATTGATGTGGCTTTTATAAGTTGATGATATAATGCAAATATGCTACTTCCTACTTAACACAAAATAAATAGATGAACTTGTGTTGTTATCTGTTAATTGTTTTTCAACTCAAGGTTAATTTCAATGTTATATATTTCCCCTCTCATGTGCAGAAGTACACATGGATCCAGCACCAGATGGGACTTTTCCATGTAGTCAATGTGATAAGTCTTTCAAGACTAAGAAAGGACTTAACTTACATGTGCGGGATTCTCACAACAACAATTACCCATTTCGCTGCAACCTTTGTGGAACTGGAGTCTTTTCCCGAGCAAGATTGCGCGAACACTCTGCCAGACATCTGAAGAAAGGGCTGTCAGAATGCAAAGTATGCAAAAAGGCTCCACGAACGATGGCTGGCGTCCGCTATCATGAACAGCTCCACAAGACAACTCCGACACTACACAAGTGCGGTTTGTGTGAGAAAACATTTCACATAAGAAGGAACATGCTGGAGCACAAGAAAACTCACACTGTACAGTTTAAGTGTAGTGCATGTGATAAGATATACAAATCTAAGAAGTCTTTGGTGAAGCATCAGAAAGCCATCCATACTGAGCATGCCAGCAAGGACTTTGTATGTGATGTTTGCAAGAAGGCCTTTCGTACAAAGGATTATCTTTTGCAACATCTTTCGCATCACTCAACAGAGCGGAAGTTCATGTGTGAGGTCTGTGGGAAGACGTTCAAGGCCAAACATCACATGCAGGTGCATCAAGGGAGTAGAAACTGCAAACCCAGAGAAGATGACCATGATGAGGAAAGTATTTGGGAAACAAGTGAAAACACTATTTGACTTATTGTGTAACCTTCACCTTGTTTCATCTCCATCTCATTGTGTAACATAGATACATGATTATGTGTATGTAAAATCAGATATAAATAATATATATATATAGTAGGAATATAGTAGTTCAAATTCTGTTAAGTTCTTGTTACCAATAATAGAGGACAGTGAACAATTGTGGAACAGTAATCATTTATTTGCAAGGAATAGTACACACCTTTGCAAATATACATAACCGTTTCCAGCTCTTTACGTTTAAAGAAACCTGAATTTTGGCTGCTCTATCAAGCACAACAATTGTTCACAATACTTTTGGTGTATGACATGCTTTCTATTACAAATATATTTGCAATTAACATACAGCAGCCTGCTTCATTGCACTGAGGTATCATGGCTTTGTCTCAACATCACTTGTCATTATATAAAGCTGAAATACAATGTATTTCTTGAATTGAATACCACAATATACACACATTAAATAACTGCATCCTGAATACTGGTACAAGTGGAAGGATAATTTTCTGTCAATCTAAAAAGGTTCATTTATTGTTTGTAGAGTTTGTAGTTTTTTTCTTCAATACAGGCTGACTGAATTGTCCATAAAAAAAAGGAGCAAAATGACTCATACTTCATTACTTCATTAAGTCAGCCTACCTTGTAGTTAACAAAGAAGTTTGAGGGTTACAAGGAAGGGCATATAACCTCTTGCTAATACATTTTTAATCAAAGGCCTACAGTGCTGTT
The DNA here is from genome assembly GCA_035149815.1 of Branchiostoma lanceolatum. Taxonomy (NCBI): domain Eukaryota; kingdom Metazoa; phylum Chordata; class Leptocardii; order Amphioxiformes; family Branchiostomatidae; genus Branchiostoma; species Branchiostoma lanceolatum. Next base: position 9,507,769 of record CM068867.1, on the reverse strand, counting down.
AAACTGATCTAAAGCAGTATGTGTGTACAACTGTTAAGACGTCTGGCTAATGTCCAACCGTTGCATTTTCTTTCAATATAGTTTGTTGTTATATCCCGACTTGTTTCTTTTTTTCTATCTAACAGTACTGGTAGCACAAAAAGATACCCTAATATACAAGAACTTCCAGTTCAAGAATCATTATATACCATAATAGCTTCTTCAGATTAGACAAGAGGCATTTGCTAACCACACATCAGTTATGAACAAAACAAACCTGTTTAGATAATATGCAATCTTACACATATACATGGTGTGTTCATCTATCAAGCACACATCTTAGTACATTGGCTTTGAAAACTCAAAGTGTCTTTGACACACTGTAATGTCAGCAATAGGGGTAAGGCATGTTAACATGTGTGCCTGAATGTTCAACAAGCATTCCTAACAAATTGTAGCTCAAGCGCTTACTCATAAAAGTTTGAGTTTTTTGTGTGATTTGATTTAGGATAAGATTCTTACACTCCTCTGCTGCAAATTAGTCTGCCCTCCAACCAGGGACCATTAAAACGGTTCTCTGGTTTATGAGAACATTACTGCTGTGTGAATATTACTGCAGCTGGTCCTAGGTCAAATTGTCAATATAATGCAATATTTTAATTAGAAAAAATAACTGGTGGTATCTAAAGGAACATAACCTTTTTTTTTCTGAACTTGAGTGCTCCTTTAAATACATTTGAAGAACATGTCATGGTACTCAATGGGACAGCACAAGAGAATTTATATGATACAGGACTTACACATTGAATTCAAATGAGGCAGATAGCCCCATCCTGGATAAAGGATTCAATTTGCCCTCATCGACCTTGTGGTGCTGTCGGACCCCTTGAACCCATCTGTGTTCAGGAGTACAGTTCAGTCCTACAAGTGACTTCTTAACATCACTGTCAGCACACTTGTCCAAGCTCTCCTCTCTACATTTGGAACACAGACAGCCAGTATGGTGGGCGTGTGCCGGTTCAGCTTCATTGTAATGCCCACAATTTTCACACACGTATGAAGTCTGTTGTCCTGGTTGTTGACAGGAAGGAATACCACACAATTCACATCCAACCTGATGAGTTGTTGACTTTGGTGAATCAGAAAATAAAGATTTCTTCGACCGTTTCTTTAGTTGAAATGGAGACCGACATGGATTAGGCGATCTTGGAGAAAACACCATGGGCCTCTTCTGACTCATTCTGTAATATAATAAAAAGTTCAATGTTACTTGACATACATGTATTGTGTAGCAAAATAACATTTGTTTCATGCTGCAGTAGTATTTCTAGTGATTGTATACCATTGTTTCACACTGCAGAAGTATTTCTAGTCACTCATAGTATTTGTATTCATCAATACAGATGTACAACACTACAAGGAATATAAACTCTTTGCATTGACTACAGGTCAAACTCAAAGGCAACCAATTCTATATCTAAATGCACTGGAGGCTAGACCTATCATCCTTATAAGTTAATTGCAATACAACTCATGGAGCAATTGAAAGCAAATTGCAAAGGTTGCCCTTTTTACAAAGGATAATTGAAATCTAAAAAACTATCCCATGAAACAAAACAGTGAAAAAGTGTGCTATTTCATTCTAAACCTTCTTGGTCTAATTTCAACATGATTTCTGTTGTTTCATTGTTCAATTTTTCCCAGCTCAAATGATGACAACTTGTACTGACCTGACAAGTTATTCCCCCTTGTAGACAGCCTTGTTATTGTGACAAACAGGTACCGGTGTTAGTGTGGGGAGAGTCATGGCATTTGAACTGTATAAAGCCAGTCCCTGCTGCTTGAGGACAAGAAAGTACAGCTATTAGTCAATCATAATCACCATCATTCATGGTTACATTCACTGTATTCTGATACTGCAGTGGTCTGTATATGCCGCTGCTACTAATCAGTAACCACAGATCTAGAGTTTTTATGAGCAACAAATGTGTCACCCTCAAAGGGGTTGTGGGCAAACTTGTAATCAGCCTTTATAAGATAGAAGTAGCAACAGAAGATGTACATTGAACTAACGTTATACTGAATTGTCAATTTCAGATAAGCCTTATCAATTATCAAATAATATAATAATTGTGTACGTGTGCCCCAACTACGGTACCATAACTCCCAATTGGCGTGCCCGAATTAAAAAACCTGCCCCTTCCATACAGCATATCATGGTCTTTTATAGGTAATGATTTGAAACAAGAACAAATCTATCGTTTCTTAAATCGATAGCGATGATTTACAAGCTGCCATTATAACATTTACGATTTTCGGCCTCGCCGTACTAGTTGGTCTAAAATACAGGCTAATATGTCGCCTAAGAAGCCCACATTAGTTCAGGTTAATGTTTTTGGTGTTTATCAGGCTGGAGTAAGCTCTGAATGTTCTTTAGAGCCAAGAAATTGTAGGAAGAACTGAATCCACGCACCTGCTGTTACGCGCCGATTTGAGGCACAAGACATGGTCACGTAAAAACTCAATAGTCCTCGAACGAAAGGCCAAATCATGCATATAAATGTGTCCTCGTAATGTCAAGACGTTCCTCAAGCCCCTGCAATAAAGCGGGGTATCTAAACTTCTCCAAGAATCAAGATTTCTCGAGTTAAAGATGACACATTTTCCAAGGTTTTCCCTATGGTTTAAGTATTACACTCCGGACCAAGAACGCACCATATGGGGGTTTCGCGGCATGTGGTTTGAGGGCGACACTCCACTGTTTCCGGGTCACACTCAGCGTGACGCAGAATACTGGCAAGACAAAGCAAAAGAAATGTTTCGTGTTGATTCTGATGACAGTTGACTGTGTTCGGGCGGGAAGCGCGCAAGGAGGCGGCCCAGTACACGTTTTAAAGTAACGATGGCATTGTTCTGGCACACTTTCTAGTTATGCTGTTAAAACTTTTGGCTTTTATACCCTCCGAATTATAACTTAAAACCGTTCCGTTGACAACGTTAAGATTGCATTATTAAACGGGTTATACCCGCCAACTTAAGACAGGTTTGATACTGTTCTTTAGCAAAACTTCGTAAGTGTTCTATAACATACTTAAAATACTTTTCCGTTTCACGTCTGTACCTATATGGGTGTACACACGCCCTTTAGAAGGCAAGGTTGAAATTGGGTCAATGGAATGACCCAATTCTAAAAGGAAAACTTTCCGTCCTACGTCCGTGCCTACATTGCTGTACACACGACCTTGAGAAAGCAAGATTGAAACTGGTCGATGGAATGACCTAATTCTAAAATGAAAACTTTACGTTTGACGCTCGTGCCTATATGGGTGTACACACGCCCTTGAGAATGAAGGTTGAAAATTGGGTCAATGAAATGACCCAATTCTAAAAGGAAACTTTTCCGTCCTACGTCCGTGCCTATATGGGTGTACACACGCCCTTGAGAAAGCAAGGTTGAAATTGGGTCAATGGAATGACCCAATTCTAAAATGAAAACTATTCTGTTTGACGTCCGTGCCTATGTGGGTTATACACGCCCTTGACAAAGCAAGGTTGAAAATTGGGTCAATGAAATGACCCAATTCTAAAAGGAAAACTTTCCGTCCTACATCCGTGCCTACATGGGTGTAACGTTACACACGCCCTTGAGAAGGCGAGGTTGACATTGGGTCAATGGAATGACCCAATTCTAAAATGAAAACTTTTCTGTCCTACGTCCGTGCCTATATGGGTGTTCACACGCCCTTGGGAAAGCAAGGTTGAAATTGGGTCAATGGAATGACCCAATTCTAAAAGGAAAACTTTCCGTCCTACCTCCGTGCCTACATTGTTTTACACACGACCTTGAGAAAGCAAGGTTGAAAATTGGGTCAATGGAATGACCCAATTCTAAAATGAAAACTTTCCGTCCTACCTCCGTGCCTACATTGTTGTACACATGACCTTGAGAAAGCAAGGTTGAAATTGGGTCAATGGAAATTCTAAAAAGAAAACTTTCCGCCCTACGTCCGTGCCTACATTGTTGTACACACGACCTTGAGAAAGCAAGGTTAAAATTGGGTCGATGGAATGACCCAATTCTAAAAAGAAAACTTTCCGTCCTACGTCCGTGTCTACATGGGTGTAACGTTACACACGCCCTTGAGAAGGCGAGGTTGACATTGGGTCAATGGAATGACCCAATTCTAAAATGAAACTTTTCCGTCCTACGTCCGTGCCTATATGGGTGTACACACGCCCTTGAGAAAGCAAGGTTGAAATTGGGTCAATGGAATGACCCAATTCTAAAATGAAAACTATTCTGTTTGACGTCCGTGCCTATATGGGTTATACACGCCCTTGACAAGGCAAGGTTGAAAACTTGGGTCAATGAAATGACCCAATTCTAAAAGGAAAACTTTCCGTCCTACGTCCGTGCCTACATGGGTGTAACGTTACACACGTCCTTGAGAAGGTGAGGTTGACATTGGGTCAATGAAATGACCCAATTCTAAAATGAAAACTTTTCCGTCCTACGTCCGTGCCTATATGGGTGTACACACGACCTTGAGAAGCCAAGATTGAAATTGGGTCAATGGAATGACCCAATACTAAAATGAAAACTATTCTGTTTGACGTCCGTGCCTATATGGGTGTACACACGCCCTTGAGAAGGCGAGGTTGATATTGTGTCAATGGAATGACCCAATTCTAAAAGGAAAACTTTTACGTTTGACGCTCATGCCTATATGGGTGTACACACGCCCTTGACAAAGCAAGGTTGAAAATTGGGTCAATGAAATGACCCAATTCTAAAAGGAAAACTTTCCGTCCAACGTCCGTGCCTACATTGTTGTACACACGACCTTGAGAAAGCAAGGTTGAAATTGGGTCGATGGAATGACCCAATTCTAAAAGGAAAACTTTTACGTTTGACGCTCATGCCTATATGGGTGTACACACGCCCTTGACAAAGCAAGGTTGAAAATTACACACGCCCTTGAGAAGGCGAGGTTGGCATTGGGTCAATGGAATGACCCAATTCTAAAATGAAAACTTTTCCGTTTGACGCCCGTACCTATATGGGTGTACACATGCCCTTGAGAAGCCAAGGTTGAAATTGGGTCAATGAAATGACCCAATTCTAAAATGATAACTTTTCCGTTTGACGTCCGTGCCTATATGGGAGTACACACGGCCCTGAGAAGCCAAGGTTGAAATTGGGTCAATGAAATGACCCAATTCTAAAATTAAAACTTTTCCGTTTGCCGTCCGTGCCTATATGGGTGTACACACCCGCTTGAGAAGGCGTGGTTGAAATTGGGTCAATAGAATGACCCAATTCTAAATGAAAACTTTTACTTTGACGCCCGTGCCTATATGGGTGTACACACGCCCTTAAGCCGGCGTCAATATTCATGCGAGCGTCGGCCGAATTCGTAGATCGCCCAAAGCTCGCCGAATTTCAAAATCGCCCGAGCATATTTGGATCAATTTGATTTCTAAAAATCGACCGAAGCCCGCGTAATCGACAGAACGTCGACCGTCCTTCGGCCGAAAATACCCATTTGGAGCTCGCCGACACGTCGGGCGAGCTTAATTCTTGATTTGTGACGGGGGTTTAAGATGGCAAGGTTAAATTGCGTCAATAGAACGAGGGCATTGTATATAATGTCCTAACACACTTTCTAGTTTACACTGTTTTCAGCTCTTATACCCTGAAAATCATAGCTAAGAGCGTTCCTTAAGAACGTTTAGAATTGCATTATTAAGCGGGTTCTATCCGCTAACTTAAGACGGGAAACTCTTGTTTGGAAAAGTTTGTAAGTTCTATTCCATACGTGTGAGTTTTCATTGTTAGGAACTTACGGTCGTTCACTATAAGGACGGAATGTTTTTTGCACTCTTAGTGGCTTCTGTGTAATTTATACCCATATAACCTACTTTCCAAGCAGAGGTCATGGGGGAAGATTGACTTTTTTTATCATATGCCTCGTTGGTTATACACCCACTTAGGACGGACAATTCTTTTATGTCCGAACTGTTGCGATCCTTTGAAGCGGTTTCAACTTTGCACTCTTAAGGGATTGTTTATATACACTGGTCCAATTTCAACCGTGCATTCTAAAGGGCGTGTTCATACCCCTACAGGCACGGACGTAGGACGGAAAAGTTTTCATTTTAGAATTGGGTCATTCCATTGACCCAATTTCAACCTTGCCTTCTCAAGGGCGTGTGTACACCAATATAAGCACGGACGTCAAACGGAAAGTCTTTTATTTAAGAATTGGGTCATTCCATGGACCCAATGTCAACCTTGGCTTCTCAAGGGCGTGTGTACACCCATATAGGTACAGACGTCAAACGGAAAAGTCTTTGTTTATAGAATTGGGTCATTCCATTGACCCAATGTCAACCTTCCCTTCTCAAGGGCGTGTGTACACCCATATAGGCACGGACGTCAAACTTAAAAGTACTTCATTTCAGAATTGGGTCATTCCATAGACCCATTTTCAACCTTGCCTTCTCAAGGGCGTGTGTACACCCATATAGGCACGGATGTAGGACGGAAAAGTTTTAATTTTAGAATTGGATCATTCCATTGACCTAATGTCAACCTTGGCTTCTGAAGGCCGTGTGTACACCCATATAGGCACGGACGTCAAACTTAAAAGTACTTCATTTTGGAATTGGTTCATTCCATAGACCCAATTTCAACTTTGGCTTCTCAATGTCGTGTATACACCCATATAGGCACAGACGTCAAACGGAATGTTTTCATTTTAGAATTGGGTCATTCCATTGACCCAATGTCAACCTTGGCTTCTCAAGGGCGTGTGTACACCAACATAGGCACGGGCGTAGGACGGAAAAGTTTTCATTATAGAATTGGCTCATTCCATTGACCAAATGTCAACCTTGCCTTTACAAGGCCGTGTGTACACCCATATAGGTACGGACGTCAAACGGAAAAGTTTTCATTTTAGAATTGGGTCATTCCATTGACCCAATGTCAACCTTGCCTTCTCAAGGGCGTGTGTACACTCATATAGGCACGGACGTAGGACGGAAAAGTTTAAGTTTTAGAGTTGGGTCATTCCATTGACTCCATTTCAACCTTGCCTTCTCAAGGGCGTGTGTATACCAACGTAGGCACGGCGTAGGACAGAAAAGTTTTTGATTATAGAATGGGTCATTCCATTGACCCAATGTCAACCTTGGCTTCTCAAGGGCGTGTGTATACCAACATAGGCACGGACGTAGGACGGAAAAGTTTAAGTTTTAGAGTTGGGTCATTCCATTGACTCAATTTCAACCTTGCCTTCTCAAGGGCGTGTGTATACCAACATAGGCACGGCGTAGGACAGAAAAGTCTTTGATTATAGAATTGGGTCATTCCATTGACCCAATTTCAACCTGGCCCTCTCAAGGGCGTGTGTACACCAACATAGGCACGGACGTAGGAAGGAAAAGTTTTCATTATAGAATTTTGGGTCATTCCATTGACCCAATTTCAACCTTGCCTTTTTAAGGGCGTGTGTACACTCATATAGGCACGGACGTCGAACGGAAAAAGTTTTCATTATAGAATATTGGGTCATTCCATTGACCAAATGTCAACCTTGCCTTTTCAAGGGCGTGTGTACACCCATATAGGCACAGACGTCGAACGGAAAGGTTTTTATTATAGAATTGGGTCATTCCATTGACCCAATTTCAACCTTGTCTTCTCAAGGGCGTGTGTACACTCATATAGGCACGGACGTCAATCGGAAAAGTTTTTATTTTAGAATTGGGTCATTCCATTGACCCAATTTCAACCTTGGCTTGTCAAGGGCGTGTGTACACCCATATAGACACGGACGTCAAATGGAGAAGTACTTCATTTTAGAATTGGGTGATTCCATTGACCCAATTTCAAACTTGGCTTCTCAAGGGCGTGTGTACACCAACATAAGCACGGCGTAGGACAGAAAAGTCTTTGATTTTAGAATTGGTTCATTCCATGGACCTAATTTCAACTTTGGCTTCTCAATGTAGTGTGTACACCCATATAGGTACGGACGTCAAACGGAATGTTTTCATTTTAGAATTGGGTCATTCCATTGACCCAATTTCAACCTTGCCCTCTCGAGGGCGTGTGTACACCCATATAGTCACGGACTCAAACGGGAAAGTTTTCCTTTTTTTGAATTGGGTCATTCCATTGACCCAATGTCAACCTTGCCTTCTCAAGGGCGTGCGTACACTCATATAGGCACGGACGTAGGATTGAAAAGTTTTGATTTTAGAATTGGGTCATTCCATTGACCCAATTTCAACCTTGCATTCTCAAGGGCGTGTGTACACCCATATAGGCACGGGCGTCAAATGGAAAAGTTTTCATTTTAGAATTGGGTCATTCCATAGACCCAATTTCAACCTTGCTTTTTCAAGGGTGTGTGTACACCCATATAGGCACGGACGTCAAACGGACAATTCTTTCATTTTAGAATTGGGTCTGCTTTCATGAAGGTTGCCTCCAGAGTGCCGAAGCCACCGTCTTCTTTGGGCTTCTCCAACTTTTCCCGGAACACAGCCCCCTATGTCTCAACTGCTTCTGAGCATATACGTACAAGCTTACCGCAGCGAGCACAGACACTTTAGGTGACGTATGCCCGGTAGGTGTCGTCTGTTCCGTACTGGGCGCCCAGTAAGGAGCCGGTTACATTTGTTTATTTGCACTGCATGACAAATTCTAAAATAAGAAAAGTATTCTAACATATCTTTGGATAGAACGTGAAGATTGACCACACTTCCGTGTTCGGCCGCAAGCCCTTCTGCTACGACCCGGAAGTAAATTACGCCTGATAATGCTGAAACGGTAGCACGGAAACCCCCATGCAGTGCGAAATCTACGACAGAATTTAACACAAGAAGGCTCATTTGGGGCCAACTTTGAGTGTGCAAATCTCGTTCGAAAATTATATTTGGATCTCCAAGTGTATCGCAGGAGCTTAGATAGCTTCTTGACATTACAGGGACACATTTATATGCATGATTTGGCCTTTCGTGCGAGATCTATTGAGTTTTTACGTGACCATGTCTTGTGCCTTAAATCGGCGCGTAACACCTTCTCCCGAGTCCGCCATCTTGAATCTGCCACCGATGTCACGTGATCAGGCAGACTTCTCCAAATTTGTACGGATCGTATGTATTCCGCGTACCGGATCGTATGTATTCTGTACGGATCGTATGTTTCTGCGTACTGGATCGTATGTATTCCGTACGGATCGTATGTTTCTAGTACTGGATCGTATGTATTCAGTAAAATTCGTATGTATTCTGTAAAATTCGTATGTATTCTTTGGCACCCCTGTATACGACAGAAAATTGTGAATAACCGAAAACACGATCTATGGCTTTTCCCTAGACATGACGATGCAAACCATTTTTTAAACTTTCTATTTCATGCACGTACTTTCCACACACCAGTCAAGGCCATGCGTTGCTAATGGTCTATTTGAGCGGTAAAGAATTGCACTATAAGTGAGGTAAGTGAAGTGGAACAACTCTCACGTCCCTGTAGGCGTCTGGCGCTATGCTCCCGTCACTGGACCTTACAGACCACATGCAAGTTTCAAACACGAACACAGTCAATATTATAACACATGCGCACAGCCACGGTTGGCCAAGCACGCGCCGACTTCCATTCTTTTCCACGACATTGCCTCCCGCAGACTTTAATCGCCGACACGATTCAAGTACACCGCTTTGTAATATATCGATTTCTCGGTATGATTCATGACATTGAACCGCCCTCCTTTTAACGACTCACCACATACTGGTTTCACGCCGGCAATACTTCCCGCTAGATACATCATGTGTGCGTATGTTACAAGGGCTGATTGTTCTTTACGACATCACCCTGTGAGCGGTCGAACATAGGCGGAGAGAACAGATAAGAATCGTTTGACTGGAACAAGATACGTAAATAATGCAGGTTATCTCCCAATGTTGGACCACAGAGGTCGATAGGACTAATGTGCCAAGATGCTAAGCAGTTTGTAGAGGAAACTTTCTGTCGCAAACGTACAAACAGTACATCAATGGGTGGCATCAAAGGGTTCATGTCCGACCAATTTTACAATTATAGGTGTTGTGGCACATCTATGTACTACGGCATAGAAAAGGTTACGGCACATTTTCACACATGTAGGCGAGGAATTAATCCGTATGGTTCAGGCAGGCGTCTGCGTCATGGATGAGTGTAGACCTGTAATCATCATTGAAAACTATTGGCCCCGTACTTGTGTACTGAAGGCGATGTTAATATTTGTTACTTAAAGTATGTAGTTACCAACGCATACCCTTACCCGGGATGGTCTTAGGTGACATATATGCGTACCTCTCGCGGTGCTGACATGCCAACCACAAAGTAATCTTTATATGGTTAACCTATCCAGAAACTTACCAATTTTAGATGTTGTGTCTATTGTACAGCAGCTTTAGAAGCTACCTAAAAGACATGTTGCCTTCACTGGCTGATATATGCCTTGGGATGTAAATTCCTTTCTCCCGCAATAATCAGCTGTTTAGTGTGCCAGTCTGCCGAACAAGGCCATCCAAAATACTTGATCGATTCATACCAAACTCCATACATTTGGCCAAATTGTAGAAAATACGAGGTTATCTTTAGATCCGTTTAGTGTCTTTTACAGCGGGCACATTTTCTCATCCCAAAACCTCTTGAAGGACTTAAACCCTATCACGACTTTCCATTACATATCGATCGACGGGATGTTCAGAATTATTGCTCTGGAATTCCTGCCCTCGGAAAACTGACTCCTATTCATTATAACCACTTTATGAAGCAGCTAACGTTAGACAGACTGCTGTGTATTAGGCTATCCGTTGGAATGTAATTTACCGCCGGATTCAGCGCCCTTGGCGTTGACGTCCCCGGCGTGGTGACATTTGGATAAGTAATGATGGTGATAGTTGAAAGCAGTGCCTTCAACATTGACCATTTATAGAATATGCCCGTTGGTGTTCCAAGATTTAGACGCGAAGTCCCAGGTGAAAATGGGTTCCTATTTTTAATTTTGTCTGAGTTTGTAGCCTTGTTTTGCATGATGATGTAGTGGGAAGGGATGTAGTTAAGGAAAGTTCTTACAGATTCCAGAAATCCATTTATAGCATGTGCCCTCGACCTCTTGGTGGTCACAGGTGAAAATGGGTTCCTCTTTTTGATTTTGTAGAAGTATATAGCTCTATTTTGCATCTTGGTTTAGTGGGAAGAGATGACATTGAGGGAATTGCTTACAAATTCCATTAATCCTGCTTAATTAAAAGTTAAGTAATTACAAGTGATGCTCAAAACAAATTTATTGAAGTACAGAGCTTCATATATAATATTGTATCACATATATGTTTCAGACACGTTCAAGAGGTACCCTGCGTGAAAAAAAGTTCATTATATATTATTTCTCCGCCTTTGATCCAAGCAGAAACATCTAAGCAATGATACTGGCTGATAATCTATGGTGTTGTCACAAGGATCAAGCAAGGTTAAGAGCCTTAGTTGACCTTCGTCCCGTTAATGCACATGTAAATTAGTGAAGGAGGCGACGAAGGTCCCTTCGGTCAGAATGGAGAAGGTAATCTCCCAAAAGGCTTAAAACATCATCGACCTCTTTGTGTAGGTTGAACGACGCAGCTATTTGTTTTAACCCTGTAACTAAATAACTTTGATGCTAGGACTTCGTTTGTATCCCCCTCCACATTCCTTCATAATGATGTTCACTGATCTCTGACTTTTGTCATAAATCTACTTAGGCTAAAGGTCCCCTACTGCCGAAAACTACCCGACTTGATTGATGGCACTCCCCAGAGGCTATCTCAGCTGAGTACGGAGTGACTGATTTGGTAGATCATCGGGGCGCAAAGCTCAGAGAGCTAGAAATTTGCTATTCACCTTTATTCACCTTGAAGTTATGCTGCCATCTAATTTTCAGTATCAGCATCATAATCATTCATCAGAAATATCTGCAAATTCTGCTGACACTGTTAAGTAGTAAACGGTAACAAGCGATCGCACTTGATCATGCAAATCGTCGGAAGATGTACGCTTGGAGAGTCTACATTGATGACAGTTAGACAGTGATAACAATCATGTATGTAATAAATGTAAAATAAATGTAACGAAGGTATCAAGCTAACTTTGATTCCACAGTCGATTAATGAGTGTGTGTCATAGAAAGAGCTGCTGATACGGCAAAAGCTTAGAGTGCTGATATTGCGTTCTGAGATGCATGTCTCGCTATTGAATATAACGTGACCCCATCATGGGTCCCCCAATGGAAGGCGTCCCCTAAGAGTTTCCTTGAACTCTGGTCTAATCTATTGAACTCCTGATAGACCCAAATCCTTCATCCCGCAAGCTGATATTGCTTTCACTCCCTCTTATTGAATTTTCAATCAATACCAACCTAATACCCGTATTTTTCCGGACCAAGTATTCCAATATCGGTAACAGACTAACATTTCGAATCAGTTGGGAGCACCGCCACCACATCCTTTGTTCACTTTTATCATAAGAGTGTGCGAATAAGCAAATGCACAGAGGTATTTGAACATATTCTGAGAACTGCTAACTGTACGGTCATGTGCATCAACACCATCATGTGCATCAACATCGGCATCTAAAATAGGAACATTATCATCAACGCTGTATCAAAGAGTCACCACTACCACAATCTTTGGATCTAATCAGCATAAGAGTGTTTGCTTCTTATCAGCAAAAAGCAAATGCACACAGGTATTTGAACAATCATACTAACGGAAAACTGTCGGGTCATATGCATCAACACCACTATGAACATCGGCAAAAAAACAAAGGAAATCATCATCAACACAATATCAGAATCGACATAAGCAATAAACAAAAGTATCAGCTGCTTCGCTATGTGTGCTACCTGTGACCCTAAGGAAAACAAGAAATCGAAAGTTATTCAGTGAGTAACAGGCTCGGATGTTCTAATCTATTAAGGTGGCAGACAGAAAATATCGTCATCGATTAGGAGAATAGATCGGTCTGGAGACTAATGACCAAGAAGGGAGGTGCTTATAACCCTGAACGGGTGTAGGAACGTTCGTGATCCCAGCCCAGACGACATGAAGGTGTTGCACCAAACAATTCATACAGCAGCCGCAGTTAGCCAGATGTTGAATTAGCTCTCAATGATTGTATGCTTTGCAAAATGCAATGGTAAAACAATTAACACTTTTAGGGCTTTGAAGAAGCAATTTCTAGAAAGTTGATAACTTGGGAAATTACGTGTGCTTTGTAATTATGGATAACATCTTCTTCAGATGCTTGACAACCTGCAACCTGCAACCTGCTTTGTATAATCTTGCGAAGGCTTCATTCAGAAAGATAACAATGTGTTGGAGGCTGCAGTTTTAGAGAGGTTTCCTGTCATCCTTTGAATCACGACTCTTTTTTTTTCTTGTGAACTTTTCAGCTTTTTAAGTTACATTTATCGTTCATGACAAGTCTTCCAACGAAGATTGAAAGGACCACCGCACTGCGAACCTCCCTATCATTGCTCCCGTGATGCATCAACCTGGGTGGCGACATCTTGAAGGGCCCGGGTAAGGTCACACGTCTCGCAATGTCTCATCCCAATTCTTCTAACAGAGGCTTTCAACAAAGCAGTCACCATTCATTATTACATTACGGTAATGCTGTATATGGGGGTCATGGTGTTGCCCTTTCAGACAGTCAAGTTCCCCACTCACATACAGATATAGATTAAAAAGAAATGCGCGTAGCCCTTGCAGCATCCCCAAGAGATGGCCATTGCCAGGACCACCAAACGCATGTCAGAACGCATTTGACCAAGCGTTTGATTAATCGTCTAGCTGTACGAAGAGGTCAATGAAGATCAGTGGGCAGTTCAGCCACCAATTGTGGTTTGAGATTTTAAAGATATTGATTAGTCATGGGCCACAGGGGGCTCCTACGGCGATTGGGGTGGTGGAATTTATGGCGTTGGTGAACACAAAAGTGACCATTTACTCATTGCCGTAGCATAAACATTGTACACCACGAATCTATTATCGTTGCTTTCTAATGGAACAACTGATGCCAATCAAAACGTGATGATAGCTCTTTAAAAGAGTCGTGGTCAAGACGGTGTAGAATGGCTGTAACTTATCAACATCTTTCAGAAAAAATGATCTTCGAATCAAGAAGGTCTAGTGATTCTCTAAACTGCTAATACATTCTAGAGAAATAGAACTATGTGCATGTGGTCTTCGCAGGCTTAGTATACTTATATCCGAGCGAAAGCGACGCACAAAACATACAAAATCATGAAACAGCATTTCCACAGTGCACACTAAGGATATAAATGACTGTTGCTGCCATGTCACATATGCAAAGATGTGGTAGCGAAACTAGGCACAGAATATAAACTGTATATATCAAGGCGTACCTTTACATGACAGTTGATTGAATCCAGGTAGCTTCGGTATCTTTGAATCATCCTTTCGTCACACTGTCAAAGACTGTCCATCATAGGGATAGTTTGTCAGTATGATGGTGCAACAATGAACGACAATACAGCCTTGACTGCATCCCAGCGGCTGTGCTCGCCCGTCTGGCTTGACTGGCAGCAGCGTGCGGAATCCTAATCACCGGCGGGTTGGGGCTCACGAACCCCGGTATGTCAGATGTCAGGGGATTGGGCTTTCCAAACCAATGAAGATCGCCCGTCTGTCAAACTGTTTGTCGTCCAGACGCCCAAACTCTCTTTATCAAACCCCTAAAACGGGTTCGGAATGCAACAGAATTTGGTAGTTTCAACTTCACATGCGTATGTTGATCTTACACACAGTGCTCAGAACTGTTTATTTGCTAAAGTAAAGTGGGCAATAAAAGAGCTGAAAAACGTGAGGTAGTTATTTAGAAGTTGAGCATGAACCCCATCATTTTCTGGAAACCTCCACCTAATCGTTGAATGAATCCCAGCATCAACCAATGGTTTACTGCTATGACGTCCTAGCGATGATGAAATCAGCTTGTTAATGTCTACATCAGACTCACGTTGCAGGTGGCAATTTTAAAAGACTCTATCTTTCCAAATGTAAAATCAGTAATTTTCCGAAACCATCGAGATTTTGGTACTATAATCAAACATAAGCAGAAAGCACTTGGAAATGGTTCCTCTCCAGAGTTATGAATAACATCTCCAGTAATGGCAAATCAAGTCTACATATAAATAGTTAGAATGTGGAACTCTTAACGCGTTGAAGTACGATGACATGGGAGGGGGGACATATTATTTTGTATTTTGCATTAAGATTTTGTTGGGCATTTTTCGGATACTTGCTATCTAACCTGTTTGACAGTACGCATGCAGAAATGAAACGATTGGTTGGAAGACCATCGAGCAATTAACATTTGACTACTTCTCGCCCACAGCGATGTAAAAACCTGTATTGGGAAGGTTCTATACAAATAAAGAGGATGACTGCAAGCGGTTCAGTGTTGTCGAAGGCACTGTCTGAGATGTCAAATAATGGTTTCTGCCATTTTGCGTGGCAATGATTTGTATTCATTCTGGGTACGAATGGACTAAAGTTTTAGGTAACCCACAAAAAAGTGTTGTTTGGCAAGTAGACATCTAGAGATTGTTCCAAATTTCAGCAGGACTGCACGAACCTCTTGATAAGATAAGATTAGAAAAGACAAAGATTCACACACTCTTTCCAAGGTCAATAGAGCCCTTCGTTCTGAGAAAGGAAATTGCCCGGGTGGCTCGGTTTAGTCGCTCGTAATTTGTCTTCATCAATTTTGGAGTAGACTTGAGTTACCTAGCTGAGGTTACGAGTGGGCTTCGGCTTAGTAGATGTACAATCGATACAGTCTTTTAGTACATGTTACATCTACATCATTAATATTTCAAAACTGTTCAGCCCCGTGCCATACAAATTAGAGTTGTCGCCACACATATTGAAACTTCGATGTGTCTTGTATAAGTGGGAATCCGGCCAAGTACACTGATTTTGTGAATTCAAAATTAAACATATACTTAGCGTGATAGGTGAAGGTACACGCAGGGTCTCACTGTTATGGTATATCCGATGTGGCGTCGAATGACCGAAGGGCAAGGCTAGCGGACTCTAGATCGAGGGGTCACGGGTTCGAGTCCTGGCGGCTAGACATTGTGTCATTGTCACTTGACACGACTTTCCTGACTCCCCCAGGTGTAAACATCGGTACCCGACTTCGGTTGGGAAGGTGAAAGGTGGTGGAAGGAGATGGGGAGAGGGATTTGCTCCACTTTTTAATTCAGTGGAATACAACCGACTGCCGCTACGGCCTCTCGAAGGCAATGAGACTACCTTTTTTCCTCTCGTCGGAAGCATCTTGTGGATAAGTATGATCCTTTAGCACACAGAGAGCCGTTACCTTGACATTGATACTCCGCCAGATTTAGATGAACTACAGTCGGCACGTTTCCAATCGAACTCACTCATGGTGCACGCCGCTCAACCAACAACCAATATCGATCCACAAAGTCCGCGTTGCTAATCATATCAACCCACCAGACAGGTAAAACACACGGATCTCTCGGGAACTGTCGGCACTTAGACAATCACCCGAGGTGGTCACCGCATGCTTATGGGTGGATGATAATGGTCAGTCGTCTAAAACAAAGTTCATAGTAACACACTGCCTTATCTTTCCTTTATAACCACATATGCCGTTATAGTGCCACCTGAGGGGTAGTCTGCAACATTAAAGATAAACAGCGCCATAGCCATGATGTGAAGTGAGGCATGCCTTTATATAAATGTTCAGAGGAACAGGACCATGGGTGGTAATGGACGCGCTCTTGTGTAGAAGAGAAAAATGCAATAACATGTAAATGCCAGCGGAGTGCTTACTACCTGCTTTTATTACTGACACATAGAAGATTCACAAGTCATGGACAAAGTACAACGACGGCGTTTTGTTGTCTAATAGATTAACCATGTGCAGGCTCTTATGATATTGGATCATACTTCAATGAATATTAGATCATATCAAACCATACCGTAACATCCCCTGGCTGCCATAAGCCTATCTACTACCTAAAAATAGACTTAGAACTAACGTGGCAAATTGCTTAATCTAGTATGGATCTCTCGACCATCATTTTATCGACTTCCCGAATATGTACACATGTGTTTTCACATAGAACGACTGAAGCCTCAGATGTAGCCGCGGTTACTTAATAAGCCATAGATTTCACAGTAACTTCAAAGCTGTTTATACATGGCTTGATCCTAGATGGTGATTTTTTTTCCTGAGAAAAACATTTCTTGTGTTGACTCTTCTGAAGTAAATCAGAATTGCCGAAAATCTTTAGAATGAGATTAAAAGTGAAGGTGTATGTGACCTAGGCCCCAATTCCACTAGATGGCAATCACGCTACGCTCTTGCTACGACTTAAATCGAATTTGTCTAATTCTTGATTTCATAATTGATGTATGATAGAAGATGTACGCGTATGGCTGAAAAGACAGCAAAACGCACAAAGCGTCCAAATATTCATTTTTTTAATCTATGAGATTCGTTGAGCGCTCTGTTAAATTTTAGGTCGCAGAGAGAGCGCCGTCCTAGTGGAATGGGGGTATAAGCGGGATACAGTAACCAGATGGTTTGACGTTCAGAACGTCATAATTTCAGCTGAACGGAACGGATGGATTGAACATAAAGACGTTTAACGTTCATATTACGGGGTTTTATTTTTTGTTCGACAAATGATGGGTCATTTCTACCATGTATCAAGCGCAACAGTTATTCCCGTCATAGAAACAGTGTCGTACCGTGGTCTAGGCAGAGAATATATTTTATCATCATTATGTGAACAATTAGCGACTGGTTATCGTCATTATAACAGTCAGGCAGAGGGATAATTTTGATAGTTTCGCAGCTAGCAAACGTGAAGGAAGCTATTACATGTAACTCAATTTTCATGACACCTTTGATCGCTACAGCATTTCTATAATCCGAACTCACGAGAATCAATAGAAGATAGATCCCAAGGGAAGAGATTGTAATATAATCATGCACGAGTTTCTTTCACTATGGCTAAGCTGTACGGGAGGCAATACATTCCTGTATCATATAAGTGTC
Source organism: Branchiostoma lanceolatum (assembly GCA_035149815.1). Taxonomy (NCBI): domain Eukaryota; kingdom Metazoa; phylum Chordata; class Leptocardii; order Amphioxiformes; family Branchiostomatidae; genus Branchiostoma; species Branchiostoma lanceolatum. The sequence continues at coordinate 9,489,639 of CM068867.1, read as the reverse complement.
ATCAGTCGCAGTTCTTGCAAAAAATACTACTATCCAAGCAGAGGTTAGGCTTGTTTGTGACGAGTTTTTGTGGGCTGGCATACTATGAGAAAAGCTGACAAAATAACAAGCCCGATGAAAAAAAAGCTTAAACAAGAGTTCTGCGACCTCATATCTCCATGAACTATTCTGTTTATGCAAATGACTCACACATTTACGTTATATATGCTTGGTCATAAGCACCTTTATCTAACTTAAACATGCAATATTGGCAGTCACAGTCACTATCATTTTCCACTTGGATGAATTATGGCGCTTATGCAGTTATTATGCAAATAAGGTATTTATTTGCACAATTGGTATCAGCTGATACTCAACTTGCCATAAACTACATATGTTACATGTATTTGCGTCTTATAATGGAAAACACTGAAAATATAGATTTTCCTCATTATCTCCATGAAAAATGGAGATATTGTTTTGGGTGTGTCTGTTTGTTTGTCTGTCTGTTTGTCTGCTTGTCTGTTTGTCTGTTTGTGTTTCCGCAACACTCCAGTCAGCATAACTCTTGATGGATTACAATGATATTTGGTATGTGGGCAGGTGTTGTAAAGCCGAAATTCAAGGTCGATTTTGGGCCCCCTGGTATGTGACCTTGGTACTGCAGCAGAACTTCAATTTTTGTATCTTTTGACCTGGACGTGCTGTGGTCTTGATTTTTGAGTGGCAGATAGCTTGTGATGTAATAAAGAAGTGGTGTAGGTTTGGGCCCCCTAGCAGCTTCCTCTGAAACTGCAGGGGCGTTTTTGTGTAAATCTTCTAAGGAGAATAACTGAACAAAGAACGAAGGATTTCCATGATATTTAGTATGTAGGTATCTTAGATAGAGATGTACACAATGAAGTGCAAATTATGCTAATTGGGACTTAATTTGCATAGCTAATGAGGAAAATCTATATTTGCAGTGTTTTCCATTATCAGACTCAAATACATGTAACGTATGCAGTTTATGGAAAGTGGATCATCAACAGATACCAATTATGCAAATGAATTCCTTATTTGCATAATTAATGCAAAACACCATATCTCATCTAATTGGAAAATTGTAGGACTGTCAATATGATACTTAGTGTGCAGGTAGCTTAGACAGAGATATACATAATGAAATGCAAATTATGCTAATTTTGACTTAATTTACATAGCTAATGAGGGAAATCTATATTTGCAGTGTTTCCCATCATCAGACTCAAATACATGTAACATGTAGTTTATGGAAAGTGGAGCATCAACAGATACCAATTATGCAAATAAATTCCTAATTTGCATAATTAATGCAAAAACACCATAATTCATCTAATTGGAAAATTATAGGACTGTCAATATTGCAACATGTGTAAGTTAGATAAAGGTTTTTTATGACCAAGCATATATTATGCAAATATGTAAGTCATTTGCATGAATAGAATTGTCATGGAGATATGAGGTCGTGGAACTCTTGTTAGTTATGCAAATTAAGTGTCGATTAGCATAATTCACACATCACTGTGTACATCTCTGTCTAAGCTACCTGCATATTGAATATCATGGAAACCCGCTTATACCTGCTATATTGATACAGATACAGATACATGTGCAGAATATGTCGAAACATGAGAAAATCACTCCCGACCAAACCCTACTGCTGGTTAATCCCGCACTTTTCGTGCTATTTTCCGCCTGGCTGAGTAAGTATTAAACCTCTCTCTGTTCCGTCCTGAGAAGAGTACACATTTATTGCCCCACATGGGAGGATCTGTAAAAGTTTTTCTTCGTGGCTTTTAGAGCCAAACAATTCCATAACCATTCCATGTTCAGCGATTCGGAAGGCAAAAGTAAAGTTGTCCAGCTGACATGTTATACTTAGAAGTGTTCATCAAATCGCGCCAATACACATGCCTACACAAAGGCATACCTCAGGAATATAAAAAAAAAATCAATTGATCATTTCTTATCAAAAGTCTTAGAGCGCGCGTTTTTCTTGGTCTTATCAATTTGCAATGGCGTCGCGACGCTTCAACATTATACTGAAGAAACGAAGCCAAGACAGCACCTTGTCTGGATGCAAATTTCTGGTCCCACTAACTTGCATCCTTACCGTTGTGGGAGATCGTTTCCTGGCAGTATGGAAAGCCTTGATGTCTCTATACTTCTCGACCGTTTTTGCAAATCCCCTTTTAAAAAACTGCATCCTCCCGATTAAACAAAGCGATCTAATTAAATGTCGGTGGCGCCAGCGATGGTTAACTTTGATGTCTCCATTATGACGACGTAGTTAACGTTATTTAGGGGACTGTATACTGCATGATGAAGTTGTTGTCGAATGCGTGAAAAGAATGTACAGATTATGAAAGTACTCATAGCTATGACTTTACAAACGGGGCCATTTCTGAAAAACCTTTAACTAGTCTGTAGTGACCCTGTACTAATGGAAGGACGTAATTATGAGCCACGGATTGTATTCACACTTAGTTAGTTCGCTCTTACCATTTATGCACTCTGCCTAAGTCGATGACTTACGTAAGCCAGTATTGACGTTTCCCAGCAAACATGTCTCCAGCACATGACAAAGCCCAACTGCCAAAATCCACAAAATTGCGGAACCAAAACAGTTCCAATGTTGCCAACGCCTCATTTCTTTGGTAGACGTAACGTTTTAGTAATGGCCTTTCTACTGACAGGCATTATGAGAGATTGAAGGTTACAACATGATGTTTCAGGCATAATTATTCATTGGTTCCCATCAATAAATTTCAGCGAAGCTTTAGGAGCAAGATTAATAGTATATTTTACGCCCGACTTACAAGAATTCACAGAATTGCACAGGAATTTCAGGAATCCGTCCTCCTGTCTGTCACTCAATACCTCGTTAGCACGTCGGGCATCCAGGTCAATGACAGATGACCTACTTACGTGGTGTCGGATTTCGTACTTGTGGGAGCGTGTCAGGGAGTTCACCGAATCTAGTATTCCAGCTTTGAGAAGGGTGAACATCATGCCTCCCGCCAAGAAACCTCTGTGAACACCAAAACTTGAGGAGATCCAAGCATATATAGAATTTAAGAAAGGCAAAGTTTTTAACGGGACGATAAATAGCTTGGTTACCGCTCGGGCAGTCTACACTGAACACTTTACTGGGAGTGTTGCGGTGTCGGACAAAACAACAGTAGCTCCTCAAAAACATATCCTACATACCTAAAATAACAACCAAAACTACATGAACGATCATAGGAGCCCCAGCAAACCGAATGTCAACACTTCTGGCCTAGATTTTCACTCCACCAAACAATGGCAGAGAAACGACACTACTACGAGTGTGCTCCAGCCTTTCGATATCTGCAAGGAACTCCTCGAGTTATGGTGCCTTTCTATATCTGCTTGGCAGATGCCTTTCTGATTTCTAAGTGCGTTTTGAACAAATATTATGGCAGAAGTAAGAGTGCTATGTTGGTACTTTCCTAACAGTGAAGTAAAAGATCCACCCAGACACCTTCGCTATGGCAATAATTTTGGACAGCCACACTTATTTCATTTTACGACGTCACGCTGGGATGCTAAGTTGTCTCTGCAGACTTCGTCAGTGTGTTCGGAGAAAGAACGACCTTACTCCCATATTCAAGGGAAGGTTTGAGCCTTAGAAATAGCTGGGTTTTACTGACAAAAACGGCAACACGAATAAATCCCAGTGTAATCGCCAACTTACTGTTTCTTAAATTTGCCGCCTTTAGAAATGTTAATAAGATACAGGCAAGTTCCCGCCAAATCTAGGACACGTGTTTTTGGATAGACTCTAGGGACCTCAGCACATGGAAAGAAAATAGGCTCACTCAGAAGAGAGGGACAGGCTTCTCAACACAGGAGGGCTCAGGGCTTTCTCACAGGGAGAAAGAAGAATTTAGGCTTCCCACAGGGGGAAGAAATCAGGGCTTTCTCACAGGGAGAAAGAAGAATTTAGGCTTCCCACAGGGGGAAGAAATCAGGACTTCCTTGCCGGACAAGCAGGAAGAAATCAGGCTCTTCACTGGGAGGAGAAAAACAAGTCAAGAAAGGATAAAGGACTGGGTCAGAAAGGTTGGGAGAATTGACCAGTTTTTACGGTACTTATCTGGACTTTGGAGGCATTTACCAGGATACATGGACAATGGTTGGATCGCTATTCAACTTGGATTACTGCGACATCCACTCGGAACTTTGAACTAATCATACAACTCGGACTAACTTCAAGATTCCACACGAGGAGGCATTCATCACAATCAAGAACTGTACCGGGACTTGCATTAGTCAGTAGACTCAGGCGGCATATATGTAATCACGGTGAACTACTAACTCTTCTTAATTAAACCATCAAAACGCAACCTTCCGACTCCGTTCATGTTGCCATCAAACCAGGTAAGACCAGTTAAATTCCCTCTCCTAACTTGCTGGCCGGCGGTGTCAAGCACAGGGCAAGTCACCGCGCTTACACCCAGTGACCTAACAGCACAATTTGTACAACCGCGGAACACCGGCCACCCACCGATCATTGATGACCTTCTCCCCACCGGAAATTTCCGCGGAAAATGTATTTGCCTATATGTATGGATTAGTCTGAAAACGGAAAAGGGCACCAGGAGGTTTAGAAAGTTTTTTTCTGCTAAAATGTTTGTGAACAGAGTGTGCTACCTCCGAGCGTCAATCACTGGGTCTTTTAGAATACTAAGGAGAACATTTGGGGCAAAAGCAAGCTTGCACAGTTATCGCGGAGATAGCATTCGTCTCGCACGGCGTTATATTACCGTAACTGGTGCGGCCCACCCAGGTAAAGGTAAACTAAGAGGGCGGTTCGGAACGATGTGAAATGGATTTTCACTCAAAATGTACTGGGGGCACTGGAACCATTACCACACAGACTAGGCAGCGAAGTTACAAATAGGACTATTGGATTATATGATACAGGGGAGAACTGCATCAGTGATCCAGGGTCTACCTTTACCCTGCATCTGCACTGAACGATCAGCCAAATGTAAAATTACAGGAAACTTGACTCGAAAGTGTACGATAACAATCATATATAAGACAGTAAAACAGTTCAGGTCTGGAATTATGACGGTTGTCTGTTCGATCCATCTCCTTGTGATCCCTGGAAGTCGTCAATCTGAGGAGCAGTTTCCCAGGGGCACATTGTACATTAAGATAAAAGAGATTATCTTTACGACTCTCCTTTTAAAATGTTTAATATGCAGTACAGGTTATCCCACTGAATAAGGTCACTGATGGAAAAAACTAGTCCGCCAGTCGATAAGTTTCAAACATTTCTATCGTGTAAAAAAAGGGAGACCTGGCGCATCCCCATCTTATATGACAGCCAACGAAAGGGTATGTCACATAGTAGAGGGCGGTATAACCCGGTCGTCGCTAAAGCACGTCGACTGATGATGGAAAAAAACCCCCACAAATTTCCAATGCTAAGGGTATTTATAAGGGTGTTCTTGTAGCATTTTCTAGTCCTTGCGAAAAAATAGCCACACAGGTTGTTGCTCTACTACCTACTTAATGTATTCTTTGTCAACGTCTGTAAGCGAGTGATTTATTTTTATCACCAGTGTTCACGCAGGTGCAATGGCCATTGCCCAGATCAGCGGGGAGGGGCACGTACGACTCTGTCTGAGTTTAAGCAATAACGGGAGTCGCCCAAACATAGGACGTTTTTTTACGCGCTCGAACTCACGGCGCTCCATTGCTGGTTGCCAGAGAATGGTCATGTTTTACTGAATGAATTTTGAACACATTCATCTAAAGAACATACATGGACAAGAAATGTATTCATAATGTTCATGGGCCCTTCACGCTCCGAGTTACAAGCGGCAAACGCTGTGAGACGTTTTCACGAATGTACCTTCTGATTTAGTGCTACGCCAGATAGTGTGACTAACTTAGTACGCTTTGGTAATTTTGCTCTCTTCGGAAGTTGGTGATGAAGTTAGGGAAATGTAAATAAGGCTTGAAGTCTGCTATATTCTAGCTTTCTTTTGACCGGAAAATTTTGACTGTGTGCACTTCTAACGTCATGTGAGAAGGGCTATATCTAGCGCATCCCAGCTCATGTTTTGGCGGGAAATAGGCTACTACGCACTTTGTGCGCGGCCCGGCGTACGTCTTGCATGCGACCCGACTTACAAAATCATTACGAAAAAACGACACCACTTACATCAACAATATTCCGTCTACTTATTGGGAAATATCTTCGCCATCTCTGTATACAGTTTCCTTTTCATAGACGGTACCAATCACATGTTAGAGCGTTACAAAGCTGTGCGTTGAATCGCCGTCCGCCACTATCGCGGCCCCCAAAAATGGCGGGAAAACAACGTTGCCAGACGGCAGCGATGTTTACGTTGTTTTCTTTGGTCGGTTTTCTTCTCAAGAAACACTTAAAGACCCAATTTTTTTGTGTTTTATGAAGTTATATTTCTTATGTGTATGATAGTTGTATATCTGCTTGGCACAGGTCGTATATTTAGGTGTCGGGCCGTCTAGCTACGCAGTGACCCTCTACTCAGCGTTGCCATCATTATTGTCAAAATACTATTCTCGACAAAACAAGAAATGAATATGTACACATACATTTTGAATGCAAATAAAAATTATGTGCATGGACTTGGTTTATTTATCTTCCTTATGAGCATAGTCAGTGGACACAAACACGGCGTACTTATGCATAACAAGATCACTTAAAAGTCCGTCCCAAGTTAGGGCGCGTCCTAAGTTCGGGCAACCCCCGTTACATTCTTTATTATCACCTCAAGCAATCTTATAGTATCTCCGAGCAAGGGTGTTTGGAGGCTCCTAGTTATTACTTCCTAAGGCCAATATAAAGTGTCGAGCAAAGCCTGTAATCCATTATACTCACAGGGAGGTGGGGGAAATATTGGCGAAGTAGCCTGATCGAAACTTTGGCTTGACAAGCCGATGTCTTCAGCGTATCGTCTTGTTATTGGTAGGACTTAAAGCCTCTTATGTTTACAGGGATTTGCATTTTCCAGTCTACAAATGCTCGGGTGTCCTCACCAGGGTCAATCAATGAGATAGACGGAGAAGGGAAAATGTTAACCTGGCTACGCCGCCCTTTTATTTGCGCTCGTTCTCTTGTCCATATAAAAAGTACATGGCATTTAATACTACTTATTGTAACCGCACTGTGTTTGATATTGATCTGTAGCAGTTTATTCGTTCTTCACAAATATTGCAGATCAAAGCACGGTTTCTGAATTTCAGCCAAGGGAACAATTCTCTCGTCTGATTGTTCCATTATTATAACAGGCGAAGAAATAACTCAGGCATCGCATAGAAGGTAATGGTCCAGAAACATAGAATGCGCACAACTTCAAGAATAATTTCACACCACTTTTTCTTGGTAATATCCCATACTCACTCCGAGACCTGCATGACATATCGGATGTAGAAGAATCGTACACGTACCCTGTGTAATGTAGGTTAATGTGTATGTGTTGATAATCCTCTTTTGCAAGTTCATCTCAATGGCAACGATCATTCTGCCTTCACCCCAGATGAACTTGAACCATGCGTCCATTAATCTTTATCCTTTGGTCGACCGGTCAGAAAAGTTTGGTCGTAAAAAGATATTTCATCTGACCGCTGGTGTCAGAGTTTCTTTTGAATCATAATGTGGGTAATAAAGAAAATAAGGGTAAAATCTGTCTTCCGGGAGGTACAATCGTTACTGGAACCTTGCCTGTCCAACATTGATTGGTTTTATTTAACCTCCGACTGTTGCAGGCCTCCAGGCGAGTCGGAGGTAAAGAGGTGACCGAAAATCCATTACGGGGAAATGCCTACGGGTACTCTCAATCCCTCCGATCCACCAACTTTTGGTCGAACAAAACCAATAGAATTCTCCCGGGGCTCACCTGGTGGATATTTAAGTGCCTAAACTCTCGGCGATTGTGCTGATAAAGTTACGGCAGCAGTAAGTCATGATCAAAGGGCCCCCAAACATCCCACCCAAGGTGCAGAACGAAATATGTAAAGGTATAGACCCAAAGACTTTTTGAGGCCGCAGGGGCAGTAGGTTGTTATCCAGCCTTCCAGCCGCCTCCCCAACCGAACCAGGTACCCTCCTTTATACCTGGGTGGAGTGAGGAAAGTCGTGTTAAGTGTCTTTCCCAAGGGCACAGCATTGATGGCATGTGATGGGATTCGAACCCAAGATCTCTAGGTTCTGGGCCAAACACCCTAACCGTTGCGCCAACGCGACGCCACACGAACTAAAGATGTCAGCTTAACAAATGCTTCACAATCAAGAGGTATTTGATAAAAAAATACCGTCTGTGGGATGCAGAAGATTCTTTGGTCAAGCTATCCCTACATAAGGAGTGTACTTGACTTGCCTGACGACAAGTTTCCCTGTAGATTTGGTTTTAAACATTATCATCAATGTTACTTTGTTGGCTGAGAAATATACGCTTGGTATAGCAATTACAGTCTTCAAGTATTTTCCCATTGAATAGTATCATTGATATTGAAGTAATATAAAAAGGCCAAAATGCATTGTTACTAGTACCCTCTCCAGGTATACTTAAGCTTCTCTATCGTTCCTACGATCGAAACCCCTTCATCACTCTGTAGAGACGAAAGAATTACCCAGGGTGATAATACCCCCTATTCCACTCGGACGGCGCTCTCGCCCCGCGCTCTCTGTGAGCTTCAATTTAACATAGTGCTCAACGAATTTCATAGATAAACAAACAAAAAAAAATCTTTTACGCTTTGTGTGTTTTGTTGAATGTCTTTTAAGCCATACTTCTACATTTTGCATGATATTCCAACTATGAAATCAAGGATTAGACGAATCCGATTTAGTTCACAGAGAGAGCGTAGCGCGATAGCCGTCTAGCTAGTGGAATAGAGGGTCTACGATTCTCTACACTCCCTACCATCGAAAAACCCTTCATCACTCTGTAGAGACGAAAGAATTACCCAGGGTGAAAATGCACGGAACCTCAACAGATAGGAATGTATGGGGGTCATTTGTATCGACTAAAGGACGGTAATAGCTTTTATTGATCAATTCTCCCAAGTGTAATTCCCTCCCCCATGGTGAGTCATACATCACTACGTGCGGCCCCATGGACAGACCGTGCGGGTACATGGTATTCATCTTGTGTAGAGACTGACTTCCATGGTAATCTAGACCATTATCTAAATGATTTAATGAACTATTACCCCCCTGTTCCACCACCCCACTGTTGTTCACAGCCAGCCTGTGTCATCATCTGCTGCAACTGGTGCGCCAAAGGATAGCTTTAAAGAATGCTTGCAGCTAGATGTGCAAAGGTTAGGTGTGGGAGGTCGTTCAGTGTAATATAACCTGCTGTTGCCATGCCGCGTGCCTGCGAAGTTGGTGTGTTACGCTGAAGGGCGGTCATAGATGTACCGGCGATACAGACACAAATGTTTTGTTGTTTTTCTTGTGTTGGACCTATTTCATTACCAATGTGTCACAACATGAAACTAAGACAATATTCAAAAGTATTCAAAAGTCCCTACTGGGAGACATGACTTATTAACAAACACACCAAATATCAAGACAATCCACCCAGGCCTGTTCATCTACATATATACATACTTACATACATACATACGTACGTACAAGGAAACATACAAGTCTTGCGAAAAACATAAACTTCTGGTACTTTGAAAATGCGACAGCTGCTATTGCCTTTCAAAGTGCTTGGCCATAGTTTCATATACTCGAAGAGAACATTTGCAGTCGAAGAAGGCTGGTGTCTGATTATCAAATGCTATCGTAGTATAGAGTTAGCTGTCTCCATACTTTTGATGTTGTCATCTGTAGGAAATCCATCACGAATCAACTGCATTCCCCTTAATTTCCTGTAGTCTTTCTTCCTTGACGTGACTTACTTCGTACCATACAGACTCCTTCTAGGTTCCCCATGAAGTTTTAAGTCAGCACTTTTGTGTAAAGGCACCGAGAGCACTATGTATACTAATGTCGGAAAACTAATAACTAGCTATATAGTTACCAAAGGAGTTTTAAAAGCACCGCTGTTTTCTGAGCTCGTTCTGTGGGGAGGCCGCAGGAACAAGGAAAATTTATATTGTTGTATGAACGGACATTATTGTCAATACTGTGGTAGGATCCAGACATTTGACAACCATCTTAAATCACGAAACGGTCAATTACAATACTGAAATCTTGATTTGGCTGGTTTTCATTGCAAGGAAGGGATCTTGAAAAGTTACTAGTTCCCGAAGTTCGTATACCAACTTACTTCTCTGATGAAGCAAAACTCTTATTCCTGACTTCTTGTACATGTCTCAGCCACATTGAAAAGAGTTCATATCTTATTTCAGACTCGATCAATTTCTTTTGAATGAATGAGTACGGAGGCAATGTTCTGTATACTCCGGTAGATACACTGTCATCATAGTTGGCTTTTTCTAAATTTTGCATGGAGCGTCCTTGATATAATAATGCACATTAGATATCAAACGGACGACGGCGTCGCCAGACAGACGCGACGTCCTGGGGGTATCACCGGAAGCGTGCCATTAAAAGTTCTCACTGGAACTAAAAGGCTTAAAGGATTTACCTAGTTGCGAAAATGGCGCTAAACAGGGGTTTATGTGGCTGATGTGCTTCATAGTGCTGATTAGAGGACGTGCAAAGATTGAGTCCAATAATCTCAACAAGTGCTGGTCCATTGCCTCCCTCTTTAGAATGTAATTCACTTTAATCTGATGATTGATCACTGTCATATCTAAATAGGAAGCGGAAAGTGAGGATCCTTAGGTAGGTAATGATGGAAGATGTAGTCAAAGAGGGTGACTAGAATATTCCATATCAAGGCTTTACAGAAGGAAAGACGGGAGAGACTAATGGGTTTATGAAAAAGGCACACGCACACAATGACACACACATTCAGACACACACACACACACACAAACACTCAGAAACACACAGAGAGACACGCACACAAACACACTCACACACACACACACACACTCACACACACACACACTAGTAGATACCCCTTAAGCCGGCGTCACAATTGATGCGAGCATCGGCCGATTTTGTAGATCGCCAGAAGCTCGCCGAATTTCAAATTCGCCCGAGCGTCGACCGTATTTTTCGCTGAAAACCTGCCCCGTCACAAATTGAACGGAACTCGGGCGACGTCCGTCGAACACTAATAATCATAAATCTCACATAAGACGGTACCATCTCTTGGACACGGACGAAGTCAGAATCAAATGGCCTGGTAACAATCTCAAATTTGGACCAACTTTACTTTCTGAGTTGTGACAAATCTGTAGGGCACGAGTGAAGTAAGTGGGCACACTGAAAATGATAACATAAACAGGAATTTTGTTATATGCCAATCAAACTACAAGCGCAGGAGCCACAAAGTCAACAGATCAGTCGTTTAACCCCGATCCAAACATTTTCACCAGATAGAAATCGACCGAAGCTCGGCCGAACGCCGTCCGAGCTTCGACCGACCGTTGATAAGCCTATCGACGCCCTGCCGACGCCTGGGCGTGCCCCGGCAGACAAACATAGATCTATACTGACTCAGTGGACTTTCAACTAGTCATTTTGTGGAGAAAAAACTCAGGAAGTGAAGTTAAACCTCAAAAGTCAAGCCCCAGTTCATTAATATACAAATTGAAACATCCAAACCAATACCAAAAAGAAACAAGAAGCATTGTCTTCGGTGTCCACATTTTATTTATAATAATTTTTTTTAATAAAAATTTAACTTTGCATTGAATTGTCTTTCATTAGAAAAGTTTGGCAGCATTCTTTGACAAGTTGATATTAGTATTAGTTAATATTACAGTATCATTTATCATCTCATGTTATAAACGAAACTGTCGTTTCCTTTTATCTATAAACAAGAAGGAGTTCGGCCGAGGCCCGTCCAAGCTTCCATCGACACCTGCACAACGCTCGCCCGAAGCACGCCTTACTTTTCATGAGTCGGCCGGAACACTGACGACGGTCGACCGATTATTGTACAAGGCCCGTGCGAGGCTCGCACGAGGCCGAAGAGTTCGGGCGACCTCCGGCCGACCAAAAATCGGATCTAAAATCGTCGGATGCCCGCCCGAATATTGGCCGAGCGCTGGGCGTTGCTCGGGCGAGCTACGCGCAAACTGTTGACGAGCTGTGCGAGTTCAAATATCGTCGCCGAGGCCTCGCTGAATTTAAGCGCAGCTTCAAGTGACACGCGAACGTCGGCCGAGCTCCGAAAATTCGCCCGAAGCCCGTAGAATCGACAGGACGTCGGTCGTACTTCGCCCGAAAATCGCCATTTGGAGCTCGCCGACAAGTCGGCCGAGGTAAATTGTTGATTTGTGACGGGGGCTTTACGTACAGACTTGTACAAATTTGATTTAGCTAGTTGGAGACATGGACCTACTGTCATCACGGGGATTCCTCCATTACAGTGGTCCATGATCGACAGATGAAGGGCACTTCATGGCGACAGTCCATTCATTTTGTGGCTCTTCCGGGAAAACGATGAAGCCCCGTGGAATTCCCTCATCAATCCACGTGTTGTGACATTGCCTAGAACAAGTCTTTATCCAACGTTTGTATGCTCTACGCCGACGTTCAACTAGACGTTCATCTGACTTTTTTCAAGGCCCAAGTTTCACATACATATGTGGCGATAGATTCTTATTATGCACAGCATGAATTTCCAACGTGCTATAAGCTTGGAATAGACTCATCATACTAAACGTACATAGATAGCCCTTCATTAAATCTTGATGAAAGGCAAGTACATGTATTCAAGCAGGAACGTTGCTAACAAGCCACTGACCAGAGTTTATTGTAATCCACTTAATCCAGACCCTTTCAGGCGAGTACCAGACTGCGTAAGATTTCTTCATTGCGAAGTTACTGGCTTTACATTTTCTGCCTTTATAGCAGAACACAAATCCAATAACTTTTGCTATAAGCCCACAGAGATCGGAGTGTCCCATAGTTTCACTTAGTCTTGCGAGTACCAGACTGCATAAGCTTTCTTCATTCCCTGCAATTATAACTGTACGCTCACCCAGACCTACATTATAGATGCCAACCTCCATAAATTTTGCCGTAAGCCCGCAAAGATCACCGTGTCTCATTGTTTTACTCAGTCTTACGAGTGCCAGACTGCATAAACTTTTTTTTTTCCTAGAGACGTTATTGGTTTGTCATTCCCTGCATTTATAACGGTACGCCCACCCAGACCTAGATGCCAACCCCCATAACATAAGCCCACAAAGATCACCTTGTCCCATCGCCTCACTCAGTCTTCATCCTACATGTTCATCCCAGCTTTACGAGCGTTTTACTGTCAATCAGCCGGATGGGACCTCGTGACGCTTAATTCCTTTCACTGGGGAAGCCACGAAAGGACATCACATCTTGGTATCAGTGCACAGTGCATCTAGTCACTACCGGTGTAAAATCACCATTTTACTGGGTATATTTTACCATAGATTTTCAGGTTAAAGCACGCGATGCAAGTGTAATAAGACAAAATCCTGATCAAAGTGATTCTGGATATATCTACAGCATGACTTGCCTCCCTGATTCAATCAGCATAGTAGGAACGTGTAAGTAATGTTCCTCTTTTTGACAACATGTTTACTTTCCAAGCAGAGGTTTGGCACTGGCTGTTTTTTGATGCGTTTTATGCGTTTTTGTTGGACTTTCCATAATTGACCCGTTTTCTTTATTTCCGACAAAAGCGCCTAAAAACACGTCAAAATCCAGCCAGAGTCGAATCTCTGCTTGGAGAGTGCAACATTTATATGCAGCAAATTGTGTTACAACAAATGTCATTGCGCAGGTAATTCTTTAGGCAAATAATTGGAACAAAAGATACTCTATGTGACAAATTTGTTGGATATGACATTGATTCTAACCAGGACGCGAGCATAGTCCCATAAGTTACATAAAGACGGTATAGAAAGCCCTCAGGCTTTGAAAAATGATAGATTATTTACGTACTAAGATCGACCCACAAAAACTACAGAGAAACTATTTATCAAGGTGAAGTTCCCCATAAGCCACCATTCTGATTGAAGACAAATGTGTTCGGTCAACACATGAGTTGTAGTTTGCATCAGAAATGTAAAAACATCGCAAACTCAAACAAAGGCTCTGTTTTTCACCCCCCACCGTGTGACTTCATCTTGGAAGCTTCTCTGAAAATGATATTCATCAATACAAATCAAGTTAATCTTTTACAGATCAATTTATCAAAAATGAATAATCAAAACTGGGGGGGGGGGGTGATCATCATATCTATTGTGTTCATTTACCATGCTGTAGGTTGACGTACAAGGCATTGTATATCTTCCCAAAGCTATGTCACAATACTGAAAACACTACCCTGCACCAAGCTGTTCTGAACGTAACACCATGTGCTTCAGACTAAGAAGATTTTATCAAGTCCTTGTTCAGAGTTGATCCTCTTCTGATTTTTCCGGAATCCCCCGCCCTCCCAGTTGGCTCCTGCAATATCCTTTATTACAACCAGAAGGAATGTTCCCATATCTCCTGAACACTGCTGTCAGGAGACGCTGTCGATAAAAAGCAAACAGGCTTGTTTTTATTACAACCTGGAGGTATGAAACCGTCAAGTATTAACCGCAGGCAGCAATTTATCCCGTTCACCCGAAAAGTAAAATCGAAGACGAAGGGAATATTTTGTTCCTGAGCGTTCGTTTCCCCTCCTTGTAGCACAAATTCGCACATGATGAAACAACACAAGCGGTATATACTCTATTTCAGTTATTGGAGGTTGTACACCGCAGATTTGAAGGACATGAGACATATATAAAATTCGAGAAATAGACATAAACATCAAAAATATATCTATTGTGCAGTTAGTTGAATGTTTTTGTAATCACTTTGGTCCATGAATAAAGTTTCTACAGCTTCTCAAAATTGTCGTTCTTGGAAAGCTTGAGAGAGCGCGATGCAAACATTTCATCCGCCGTCACGTGATGCCGTGACGTAACGAGTGGGCACTCATCCACCAGGCCCGCTATTAGCCGCTATTCGTGCGCTACTTTCACAACATGGACAGTGGCGATCTTGAGACCTTTTCGGACTCTTCGTCCAGCGAGAACTACGTCAGTGAGGAGATCGACTCAGACTCAGAACCTGAGGATGCCGTAGAAGACCTTTTGCTGTACAGGTTCGAACCATATCCGTCGGACGAGCAGTAAGATGAGCCCGATAGCGACGATGCCGATGGCGGCGCCGGAGCTGCTGGCGCGCATGGCGGTGAAGTTCTAGGTGCCGAAGGGATTCCGATGGATATCGAAAGGCTCCATTATACAGAATGGTAAGTAAGGCTGAGCAGATGTTTATACTGTCGTTGTTTTTTTTTCTGATAGGATGGGGACTACACACTATGAGGAGAGGTAGATGTTGTATTTACGATGTTTTGAGCGTGTTCATAACATTGTGATAGTGTATGCATCTCGCGATAGTGCAGCTCCGTTTGGAGGGTCACCGTCATTAGTTTTTTGTCTTTGCCGCCCTTCAGTGCCTGTACTAGATTTTAATACCTTCAGCTGTTTTTTATTACCTTATCTTTATGAAAAAATAAGAAAGTAGCGCATTAGATGTAAACAAAGATCCTTAAAAGCAACAGATGAACATGGCGGCCACGCGGCTGATTAGCATGCAACCCCTTACCTTCAATGTCGCTACCGACACAGTTCAAAGAAACGCAGTATTTACAACGTATTCTAGTGATGTTTTACAAATTTCAAGACTATTCTCAATTTCGTATTGAGGTTTGGCCTTTTAGGTGCTCTTGTGGGAGATGCCTCAACATGCTGTCGGCGCAAGAAAGCGTATGCTGTCGCGACCAGATGCGGGTGTGGGCGGAGGGAGATCGAGGCAGCCCGACATTGTGTGTATCACACACCACCGTAGCCTGGAAACCATACCCGATCGGGGGCTCCGCGATATCTCTACGGCGATGGAGTGATGCCCGCCCGCCCAGACAGCTTAGCCCGCTCAGGTCGGGGTGGTTATACAGGCATTCAGGAAGCTAATGACTACAAGTCTCCTGCTTTAGACTGGAGATGAACTGCATTTCCTTTCAGTTAGATGAACTTTGCTGGAACATAAATATATGAAAATCAACCTGAGGGTTACAGCCAGTACTTATAAAGAGACACTTTTCGGCTGACTGAAGTACTGCAACCAGAGCTCTTGACAAAGTCTGATTCTAAACCTGATGTACAGCCACAGAATGTCCCACGGGGCCACGCAGGGGTCACGCCCGAAACGGTCCAAGTACATCATTCGTCATTGTCAGGAGCAAAGGTGTATAAAGAATACCGACTAACAGCTATGACATGATTGTCTTTATTGAAAACTGCAGACGTTTGTTTGACACATTTGACTTATTTCCAAGGTAAAGTCAAGTATTATGTAATGTAAGTGATATTGTAGAGAGCAAAAGGTTACCAATCTTATACCGTAACCATTCTTTACCATTCTAAAACCACACGTGTTAAGTTTCAAATTGAAATAATATGTCAGCTTATTGTTCTTCGTCGTAAGGAGCAAAAGATCATCAAACAATACAACCAGCTGTGAGATTTCCAATTTGGCCTTACTTACAGACTTCAGGAAACTATTGGTAACAGATAAATATCTACAAATAACTGCAATAGTGTGTGCCAACTAGCTCCCTGACCACGCCCTTTAAGCAAAATTTTTCTCTGGTCAAAGACCATACCCACTAAGTGTAGCCAAAAATGAATTCCCAGGGGAATGCATTCGTTGAATTATCTGAATAGTTTCGATTCAATCGCAGTACAGTCAAAAATGCCTCCGCCCCTGAGGCGTCGCCAAAAAAGCTTTTTCTAATTGGGACCGAAGCATAAAGAAAAGCATTTGTTTCTGCTGGATTTTTTTTTTCGCCCTCGCAATTTGGGGTCTCCAGAGGATGTCATCCTTAAATTAAGAGAAAACGATTCAAGAAATATCAACAGAAATCTACTGTTGCAGAATTAGTTTTGATCGACGTCTCAGATATTTTCGACCTCAGCACAAAAGCATTGCGCGCCAATAAACTTTGGCTTAGATTTGAGTTGGCAGGTGTAGCAGCCTCAACACACAAGTCCAACTTGTGTTAACATATTTATATTCGTGTTGTGAACCCAATATCATTATGGTCTTTCATTGTCTTAGGTCATTGTTTGGTCTGAGATGAACGCTATGGCATTGTACTGACTACCATGTTGCACTTGACTGTCCGCGCGTTCTTAGAAATGAATGAATGATCTTTATTGCATGTTCATGTCAATATGGGCTAAATGCAGTACTCATATCATTGAAACTGGTGTGTTACGCCGAATGGTGGTTATACCGGCTCTATGGATACAGATAGCAACAAAGAAAGGAAAGAATATCATAGCCTGTAGTGTTGATAATGATAAGTGTAATGAACTCTCAACACAAATATTTTGATTATGCAAATGATTTCCGTATTTGCATATGTAATATAGCGCATATTGAAATCTGTCCGTAGTTGGAGGACTCCACTAGCTTTCTGAGAAATGTACTCTGTGCATGACACATGTGTATGACTAATCCTGTACAAGGCTGTGCAAGTTGGCACTAGGCTCGCCATTGCCCCTGAGACTGTTACTCCTTTACCACATCCTTTATGACTAATCTTGAAGATGTTGAGAAACGTATAAAATTAGGAACACAGTATGTTAGACAGGACAGACCGGCTCAAGGAATAGAGAGGAGCGAACATGTGAGTTTGGAATAAAGATCGTTTCTCGGCCACGGCAACAACTGGAGTCTGTCTTCACTTTCCATCGGAGGACCTCTCCCTGCTATTTTCCTTACACATAATCTATGCTTGGTAATGTAGACCTTTAACAAACTTACATAGGTCACACTTTTGACAGTGCAATCGTTGTTCAATCACCACTTAGATTAATTTTGGCACTTTTCCATTGATTATGCGAATTCGGAATTTTATAGCATTATTGATATATATTGATATTCCACCTGACATAAGCTACAGACATGTATTTTGTATGTATTTAGATTATAAAGATTTTTTCTCATTAATTATGTAAATGAAGTGCCAGTTTGCATAATTCGAAGTGCCAGTTTGCATAATTCGTCAAACACGGGATTACCTGAGGCTTGGCATCTTTATCTTTGTTACCTGCAGATTAAATATCATTGAAATGCGTCGTCCCTTTGTTAAGTTATTCTCCTTGAAGGACTTTGACAAAAACGCCCCTGCAGTTCCGGAGCAAGCTGCTAAGGGACTCAAACCTACAATATCAAGACCATATCACCTCCGGGTCAAAGATACAAAAATTGAGCTTCTGCTGCTAATCAACTAATCATTGAGATGATTCCTTCAACCCAATGCGAATGAAGATATGTCGATGACCAAAGAAATGAAATATATCAAAAGCTATTAGTAAGTTTTGTAAAGCTATCTTCTAATTATCTCATCTCATATATCCCTAAGTCTAATTGTTAGACCGCTGGGACACAACAGAGGCTCTGGCAACCAGTTTTCTTAAAGTTTCCTTAAAGTAATCTTAATGACAAGCAAACTAACCAGCCCCGACGGAGACAAGGCATCGGCTTATATATAGTTGTAGCCCAGCCATCACGGAAAGTGTGCCCATGAAGTGGAAGCATTGTGAGGGAAAAGAGATGACAATTGCTGGCAAGAGGAATGACGGTGGTCAGAGAGGACCTTCTAGCAATATCTAAGGATTCGAAGCACTCTAAGTGTCAGGGATGTCATGTGCACATGAGCACAAGAACCTCGTATTCCCTTCCTCAGGCAAATCCTTGCCTTTTCAAGTCTTTTGGGTCAGTTGTAATATTGCAATCCTAAAACCAGCCTGACTATTACAGGATAATTCTTCCTTTAGGGCAGATCACTAAGTGTTGGATCAATAACGTCAGGACCTTCACATGAGCGAAATAGACTATATATGCTGGTTGGGACGCATTTTTTTCATCTAAAAATGTAAAAGCTCCTAAGTGGTAGACACACATTTCACTTATCTTTTGTCAAATTCCTTTTTTATTTGTTGCGTACGAAATGGATGTACTTTAACTTACATGCAGTGATGTCATTGGAAGTAACTTTCTTCTGACTAATATATTCTCAAAGTGTATTTAGCGTGGCATGTATCTAACTTGACCTACTCTAAAGGTTCTCCTATCTCTCTTTCTCTCTATTGCATTTGATTAACATCATATCCAAAATCCTACTTACGACCATACTGTACGTATTACGGAGAAAAAAGGTACAATATCAGGCACAGAATCTTATCTTACCGGGTATTTCACTTCAACATCTATCAAGCCATCGGATGCTTTGGGAGATAGCAGAAAGCTCTCCTTGCTGCGCTGGTGAGTATAGTTTTATGTGACTGACTGAATGTCGTGACATTTAGATCTAAGGACAGTGGCGTTCCTTTCCGAAAGCAGGATCGCAGACTTCTATCAGTCGGAAACCGTAAGTGGCTTCCGGATCCACTTGTAATAAATCTGGAAATCCCATGAATTCATAAATCAAATATTAACACCTTTTTACCAACCTGAAGCGGGTGAACAATGATAAATGGTGGCATCAAGGCAATGACCTGTGAAAAATACAGCTGGAAGCCTGGTAGAAAACACCGTGAAGGTTATTCCCCACGATTTATCATATCAATATCATAAATATCATTCACTGGTTAGGGATGTATTCTTATTACGGTATCTGCAAAATGCAAACCAGATTTCGTCCACACTTTTTACTCCAGCATTGTCTACAGTCGTACATCGTTAATTCCCTCTTATTTAGCCTTGTAGATCTTCAATTCTGGTGGGCAACAGTCCATCTTACGTTCCCTGCTCAACTGCCGAAACTAAAACTCTTGACTGCTTTCATCCTTTAGTTAGCTGTTTACGCTTTCCCATTTGCTGTTCAAAACCCTTAGTTAGGGACAGGGCAGTCCGTAATTGTCACCCTGCAATGGTTCTTCTGAACTTCCATACATCTTACGTGCCTATTTTCGTCTTTTGTGCAGACCAAATCCCCGACCCGTCCCATGGAGATCCCGGGGTAACAAGATGCTGCATTGCAATGATTGCTTTGCCATCGTTTGATTTGAAGTTCGCCTTGCTTGCCTTCGCGTATGTACAATCATATATCACATTATCTTAAAAACACAAGGAAAATACTTAAAACGTCTTGACATACATTATCAAAATATCCATAATGGTTAAAACGAATCAAATTTATCTACAACTCGGTGACATAACAAGATTCTTAAAAGGTAATGAAGCAAACTATTCTGTATCCCATTGTGATTAATTGTTGAGTAAGTGGACTAGATATGGTACTGGGGAGTTCTTGTAGCGGTTAGTTCTGCACTTGATGTTTCTGAGTTTCCCACAGTTTCTAGTGTTTCTGCCATGTAGTTCCCCCACTGTAGGTGGGAGGAGTTCGGGGATAAGTTTGTTCGCAAATTTTCGGCATAGGTCCTCTCGACGGTCGTTCAGTGTCTCAAGACCTGTTAGCTGCAGGGCTGAGTCATAGGTGGTGTATTGTCCTCTCAAAATTGTGCGCAGCGCCCTCTTATCGTCTTCGGGATTAACCTTCCCGAGGACGCCAGCAAGTCCTCTAAGTTACACTGAAGTCACAATACATACATGAGAGGACACAAACTATCTAGAACCAAGTTAAGTGTACAGCGAGGTTAAGAGGCATGACAGACATGAGGGACCATAGCGTACAAATGCCGAACAGAAACCTCCATGAACACAGAAAAACCCGACACAAAATAACTTTTCAGCGCGGACCTTAGAACATTATCTAGACCGTGGTTTGAGGTCAAACATTAGCAGTCGTGTCTTACATATGATCTTTGCCCCGGTGCGTCAAATTCGACAGCGAAGAACCATAGGTCTTCCTTCGGGCAATCATTCCGAAATCATATGCAGACGTTAAAACGCAGATATACAAAAGGTCACCAGTGGCCTCCAATAAAACCGCACTTAACGGCAGGATGTACAAAGGTATAAAACTGTAGATTGGTTTGCCGGAGGCTAAATAGACTTGTATCAGCCGTGCAGCAAAGTTCAGAACGCTAAATGATCTCCGGGTCGTTTAGATGGAATGAAGTTCAGGCACCAAAGCGTTCCCTTCTCACTTAACATTGATATGTAGAAGTCTCACTCTGAAGGAAAATAGATTACCTTGTAGTTAATCAGAGAACTGAAATAAAGCCAGAAGAACTGACTATATTTACCACCTAGCTCAAGGGAACAACCATACCGGATGCAATAGTGATTAGGTTCACTTCCTTCAGGCGCCGTCGGTGTTCGAGAGGACATGTTTAAATCAACATGGCATCGAGGGAGGATAACGAACGACTCATTGGATCAGGATGGCGTTTTGTGTGGCCACTATGGTAGGATAAGACAGTAACTGGCAATGTTATATGTGCATTCATTGACAAGACAGGGAGGATCTAGGAAGCGTACCTCATAAAATGCAAACTCAGACGTTCTCTACATTTGCTTTTGGCAGAGAAAACCCAACAAATTCAATGTCAGGCATCAAGGTCATCTTCCATAACGCGTGACGATACATTTAAAATGTGTAAAGATTATGGAGAATGCCTGAGGATGTTGGGGGTGAGTTCCATGCCCTCATGAAACATGGAGATGGCACTGACACAGACTACACAACCTTAGGTCATGTTCACCTTATTTACCCAATCATGCCTGACTAACTTCAGCATGGTTTGAGTAACCTTACATGACATCTCTACATATTTAGTAGCATGTTCAGAGATGTAGAGCTCATTCCGTCTCCTCTGAGGATGTACACCTGGACTCTGCATCATCCCCATCTGTCCTCGGGCGTTCCTCAGAGAAAGCAGGTATTAGAGTCCATGCATGCTGGCGGGAAATCATTTGTCAGGGTTACCAAGGCTAATGTCTCTCGTCATCGACCAAAAATAGATAACGTGTTTTCCACAAGGTTGAAATTTTAGTTTGAATGATTCCTATAAAAGGTGAAATCTATGCTCACCAGGGAAGACAATGTTGGATTGCCGGATTACATCACCGAGTTACCTGAATCTGTTACTTTGAAAAGCAGTATGTTTTAGAGATACCACAAGTTATGCACAGTTTAGATATACAGGAATGCATTACACTGGGGACGTTGGGTTGGAGATCTATTTTTTTTCAATTGCAAGGACGACGTGGCACTGCACAAGAGTTTATAACTTCTATCAACAGTGCCACGTACAGAGAACGACAACCCATTTTTACACCTGAGTGAAGTGAGGAAAGGCGGGTAAAGTGCCTTTCCTAAGGGCACAACATCGGTGGCGTCTGGGGATTCGAACCCGAGATCTATTTGGATATATCTTTTCAGGGTGACGGAATTATGTACCCTGGTGGAATTATGTCAGTAGATGTTACTGGTGTTTGTGATGTGGGTGTTCTATCTAACCAGCAACTTGTCCGTGACTTTTGTATCTGCCTCGCTGAGAATCCATGTTGTGTTATGGATGATTCATTTGCGGTAGGTTTGAACCATGGTACATGGACTCTCCTGGGAGAGCTTCTGTATTCAGTAAAGCCTCGGATAATCCCGTGTTTGATTCGCCAGGGGCTTGTGTGTCGATGGGAGTAAAAATGAGGCGGCAAGGTCGGTCACTTAGCGAGGACAGCACCATGAATCATCCCGCTGATCGATTGGGGAGACCTTCTTACATGACGGGTGTGTCTGACTCCTGTCCGATATCATTACCTCAGAATCTGCCGGGAATCATTTTTCCATTTGGAAGGAAATGTGCTATAGCTAGAGTTTTAGATCTTGTTGACCAGTATAACAGACGACAATATCGATGTACGTAGTGCTAGTCATTAACAGACTCTATAGATTGCTGGAAATAGTATATATCTATTCTTGCCAGAGTCTACCATCCATAACCCCTTAGAAATGCCTGGTGGAGGCCGCCTAGCTCGTCCAGCTTTAATCCAATTCTATGTTGTTCTTTATCATAGTGTTCTATAGTACACGGGAGGTAGGATGGTGATCATATTCATTGACTACACTGTACAGTGTACATGCTGCTGTAATCCATTCGTGGTAGATTGATTACCGAACCTTGACATGGTGATAGGAAGACCTGTGGAGGCTACGCAGTTCTTCCAGCTTTGATTCTATGGCGTTCTTTGTCATAATGGTCTACAGTACATATGGAGTCAGAATGGTGATCATATACATTGACTGCACTGTACATGCTGCTGTAATCCATCCGTGGTAGACTGATCACCAAAACTTGACATGGTGATACCTGATCATGTCGGGTCGGTGTAAATTTGCTTCTTTATCCATCTTGTACCGTATCCGACAGTGATCCTGCCTCTGCCTCACTGATGGATGCCCTGTGCAGTATTAGCACGGTCAACTTGCAATTGCACTTTCCAGTGCTGCTAATGTGGGCAGTCAACCTGAAACGTATTTCATGTATAGGCCCTTTGGTGAAGAGCAGGGGAGAGCAACGGAATACAGAACACCCCGCAGGCAAAATGGATGTTTTATGTGATGAAAGGTGCATTTTTATTGTTGAAGAATCACTCCTCTTTGGGAACAATAAGCTGTGTATAATTCATCATTACTGTTGTATGACCTAGAAAAGTCCGCAGGACCCAAAGGAAGGGCCACGGTATGGTGGTTACCTACTTGGCGAAGCAGCACTACTCGTACGCCTGGGGAGTTCTTGAGTTGGGCCTTTTGCCAGTTGCTTTGATTAAAATCGCAGGCCTATACTGAAAATCCGCCTTCTGTCAAAAGGATCATGTACCTTGCAATAAGTCAGGAAAGCCATACAGATCGTCTGCTTCTCCACATAACTCTTTACTCTTTATATAATTGTTTTTTTTACATTGAAGATGTCACAATGTGTTGGAGATATATCTGGCAATGATGAGGTGTCCGCCCCTTTTCTTAAATCCAAATCTTTTGTGGAGTAAAACAAGTCGTTCTCTTAATCTATCCCATATTATTTCAAAGAAGTTTTAGTCTGTAGCCTATGAAGCATTCTGCTAGCCGAGTCTGTCATGACTAGGGCTGCGCATTGGTACTATGTACCGGTTCTGTACCGTGAAAGTTGTAAACAATTTATTTTATTTTATGTTTTGTTATTATTGAAGTAGTTCAGAAGCGCACATGTTATTTTTTTTTTTTCAAATTGTTCAGGTACAGGTACAGGTACAGGTCCGGACCTGGACCTATGCCACTGTACTAGCACCTGTGCCTGATGTTACGTTTAGGTACGCAGCTCTAGTCGTAACGCATACATCATGCAGCCAGTAGAGCCTGCTGCATGCCTCCCATGTAGCGGTTTGGCTCGTGCTCAGCTGTGCGAAACTGTCTTACTTATATTCAATTGCAGAGGAAGTGTTATTGAAGTCAAGCAGTTGAAGGTGTGATACTTAGCAGTTACCTAAGCACGTATTTAGCAACGGCATTAGTACTGACATATTGATACAGTCACCTGTAAATGACAATATCTGTGTAACATTTTGCTATCATGTTACGGCTTTTGCTTAAAATACAACACATGACCGCGATTAAAATTTCCCAGAATCTGAACTTAATTCAAACTTTCCTTGATGTTCATGTTCTTATTGCGGTCTAAGATTTTTTATGTCTCTGACGTAGTTACGGCTATCTTATAATTATAATTACAGTATATGACATCAGTAACTGGCCAGTAGCAAACCCCGTGCTTGGAACATCGACAGAGAGCGCGCAGTCCGTTTAACGGTCTGGTCGTAACTTTTTGTGAAAGCTAATTTGTCCGTAGCTTTTGAAAAAAGAGGCAATTACTTCGAGATGTCAGACTGTACAACTCAAGCGAGCTGTACAAAAGCATAAAGCTGCTAAACGTGAGAAACATCTCCCGACACAAACACCACATCACGCGCTGAGCTGCGCAGAGCCCCGGGGAGTTTCTGTGAACGATGATTTTCTTTCAAATAACCTGCGGCGCCAGCCTGACACATGAATCTACATCTTCTTTTGTTACCAAAAGACGTTGCTGACGACTGCCTTACATATGACGTCAATTTGGGACATCATTCTCGATCGATATTACATATTAAACTCATCACCATCACTCAGATCACTACCGTGGACGGTAATAGGACTAACAAGGTAATAAATAACTATACTGTAGTCAACATACAGCCATATACACAGGGAGCTGCATCCATACTACTTAAACGTTGTAATAGCATCGAGATGTAATTTAATATCATACCAATTGTACTGCACAATGCATACTGGCAGCAACCACGCAAGGGGGAGGATTGACCGATAAATTGAATCATATTTTGCTTTAACAGATGTCTTATAGACACATGAAGCCCTTATTGCTTCCGAATGCCAGCTGTTATTCACTCGATGCATTATTTGCACACAATAATCACAACGACTCCTTGGATAACAATCCATTTGAGTCAGCAATTGTATATAAGGTAGCAAATGGTTGTTCTGCACGGAAAGACTTACTACTCCTTTGTGCAAATGTAACGATGATAAGAATCACCCTAAGGCTTGTGATCTCGCAAATGGTGTTTTTGTCGGTGTGTGAATCTCTGTACAATCACAGGGGATTAGCAGAAATGGATCTAGAGGATCTCGTAATCTTTCTTTTGATGCTGAGTAAGTCTAGCAGAAACCGACTTTGGCTTTGTGGTTATGTGGTAGGCATATATCGTTAGTTCGTTCAGACTATTACCTAGTGGCATATAGATCAGCACGTTTCCTT
This sequence comes from Branchiostoma lanceolatum, assembly GCA_035149815.1. Lineage (NCBI taxonomy): Eukaryota > Metazoa > Chordata > Leptocardii > Amphioxiformes > Branchiostomatidae > Branchiostoma > Branchiostoma lanceolatum. Next base: position 9,463,734 of record CM068867.1, on the reverse strand, counting down.
GCTGTTTCCGTAGCAGGGTATATTTTCACAAGGAGGGGTTACCAGCCCTTCCCCTTTAACGCGCTCGAAACACCTCCTCGAACTCGGGACCCCCAATTTACGTTCTTTCCGAAAGACGGGTGCAGCCCCAACAGAGATGCCCCCAACCCAGGATTAAACTGGGGTCTCCAAGTTACCCACAAATTGGAATCAGAAACTCAACTGTGAGGTCACTAAAATCTGAGCTACATGGACATACCTGGTAGGTATACATCAAAGAAATGAAAAGAAAATTGAATGAAAAGGGGATGGAAATCGATAACGGACGCTGCTTTCCCAAATCAGCCTCAAAGTTTACCACAACATTGTATTACACTGAATCAAGAAAGTACTATATCACCTTGGTTCACGATGGGGTCCTCACAGATAGGGTGTCTGATACCTTTGCTCCGCATCAATAACATCTACTATCAATATCCCCACTGTCACTTTCAGAGCATGGCTCAGCCTTATACTCGGCCATTCGGGATTTCTGGACCTGCCTTTGTAGATCGTGTCTATTTTAGCATGCATGTCCAGTATCAGGGTGAAGTGGAAGAAGTTGGCAGAAGTTGAAATCGGGTTACGTCATATATAACTTCGGGATTTTCCGTCAGCCATCGGAAGAATCCGATGTTGTCCGAAGTTAGGAGTGACGTCATTCTAACTTCTGCCAGTTGCTGGGGGGTGGCAGAAGTTGGCAAAAGTTACACAACTTCTGCCACCCTAACTTTTGCCACTTCACCCTGATACTTGACAATACTCTATTTTAGAGGGGTTCTCTGTTGAAATCTTTCTGTCCATCTGGTTGCCATGTAAGACTGGTCGTCAATGTTCCATTGTTGCGTCTCTTTCATGTCACGAGTAATGGAGAATATTCCTACGTAAATCTCTTGGATGGGCTGACAAATATCCCAGGACAAGTAGAATACAGTATCTTTGAAGGCAACATGAGTGAAAAGATCTAACCGTTTCACCCCCGTTTTTTGTTTTTTGTTCAAAAGCACCTCGCCGAAAACATCTGAACGAATTCGTAGAACTATGTTATCATACGGTAGAGAAAAACAACATGATTTGGGTAAAAAGGAAGCAAGAAAAGTGTTGAAGACATAGAAGGTAATGGATCCTCTAGGGTTTGGAAGTGAAATACCTTAGTATTACGGAGAAGCCATACGAACAAACGGGAGAAATAGATATTCTATAATGCGTATGCAGTACCAGGTAGTGACCACTCTTATTATGTTTAATACACTCCAATTTTTAGTGTGTCAGAATTGATTATACTAAATATTCCCAAAATAATTACTCATTCAACTGGATAAAATAGCATCCGCTGTCTTTCGTCAGTGACTAAGGACAGATCTGGGAAACCAGGTTTTATACCGACTCTAAATAGATATAATAGTGAGGTTAGGACAAGTTGATCCAGTTGCTTGAGTAATTATATTTGGCGTATCTTATAATTATTACCTGGATGTCTAACCTTCATCAACATACTCAATATTGCCTACCTTCCGTGTAGATGGTCCAATGTCAGTCCAAGGCGTTCTCAGACATGCAGCTTCTTTACCCAGCAGTAGATCGGAAATGCCACGGCGCATCGGTCTGTATAAATACATGAGAATCAGCGCTCGCTTGACTGCTACACTTGTGTTGGTTAACGAATCAAATGTCACCGGTGGGAAATCTTTATGAATGTCAGCATTTTACGCCAGACTGACGTAAAAGACACACCATTCTGTCTCAATTGTGCACTGCGCGTCTTGAGCGCTGATGTGTAGTCCCGTGGTTTGAATGCTACGGATATACGCTCTGCTTGGAAGTGATATACCAGAAAACATATGCCTTGTTGGACGGCGTCCTGAATACGTACACCAGGCAGAGTAGAACACATATATGAAGGATACACATGAAGGATACATATGATGATCTACTTTCTTCTTAGTGTCACAATGATAATCCTCACCAGAAAACTATCAAATGAATGCCTTGTTAGCTCTATGAAAAATGGTTAAAAGTATTGTTTTTGGTCTGCCTGTGTGTAAAGGTTTGTGTGTGTGTGTGTGTGTGTGTGTGTGTGTGTGTGAGTGTGTGTGTGTGTGTGTGTGTGTGTGTGTGTGTGTGTGTGTGTGTGTGTGTGAGCGTGCGTGCGTGAGAGTGTGTGTGTCTTTCGATTTGTGTTTCAGGATATCTGTAGTCAGAATAACTTAAGAACCTCTTGATGGATTGTAATAATATTTGGTATGCGGATAGATGCAAAATAGGTTTTAGGCCCCCTGGTGTGTGAGTTTGGCAATGCAGCAAAATATCCGTTTTTTTCCAAACCTTTTGTCCCAGACATGCCTTTTTTCTGTGCACTGATTTCCCATGTTTGTAGCATGAGCTATTGCGTCGCACCGTTTGCATTGTAACTGCCGACGGGGCGTAGGTGGTGTAAAAACGCAGAACGTGTTTGACATATGCGCTATAATTATCGTCTCTCAGGGCGGAGATGTGCAATGGTTCGTGTACGCGTTCCAGTAGAAACGTGTCCCCGAAGAGACAAGATGATGAATCGGGTGTTCTCAGTCCCTTCATACAATCATTCCGGCGTGTCCAACTTCACGGTCTCTGAGGAGAGAGGTTGATTGATTCAATTTGACGCAACCGCTAAGCATGAATGTAAGCAGTGTTTCAATGTTAGCATCGGGTACAATGCAGTTGGTGAACTTCGCGAAGGATTAATTCTAGGGTAACCGAAACTGTTAGATCGGCAGTCAACCACAGTAGCCTCTACAAGGCCTTCCTACGGGGGCACGAATCGTAGAATTCGACAAAAAGGTTCGATAATTGACCAGGAAAGTCAGTCAGAGCCTGCAAATGAAAAACCTATTGTGGTGAAACTCTCCTGGCGATTATGCTTATAACCGGCTTAGTCATGATTACTCTGGTATAGAGGCTGTAGCTATACAACAGTACGGGGCTTGCTGAAGTAACCATATACATGTAACAAATCTACTCTTCACTGGACCGAGCAAGATAAGTGATGAAGACACGACGCCAGGACAATGAATGAGATAACATCGAGGAAGTATTCATGACACCAAGTTTTCTCTGATATCTGACGGCATAAAGGCATGCCTTTGACGTCTTACTGCTTTATACCTTGTCCAAATACTCTTTGACAGATAAGATAAAATCAAAGTTGTAATATTGCAAACATGGCCGATAACATCACCGAAGATGTATGTATGGAACCCTTTAGAGGCCCACTATGTAATATTTTGGCGCAAAAATTGAAAATATTCTTGTGAACAAATCCTAATACAAATGACATGGACAACCACTTTTTAGCATATTTTCATCATCAATTCGTATATTTCTGGCATGTATGGTGTTTTTAACTGTACAAAAACAAGCTGCAAAAGTCCGTGACACCACCTCAACCTAGAGTCTAATGTTTGTAAACAACAACTTCCTGCACAATGGCAGGACCTCTGGGTAGGCTAATCACTTAGCGACACTTCAGTGGATCTAGATAACAGCTGATGTTATGAAGATCATCTTCCTCAAAAACACTCATATCTTTTTGAAGGATAAAATATATTAGCCAAATTTGTAGGGAAGTGGTAAAGCGGATTTTCCCCGTCCAAAACTGCTAGAACTCAGATAAGAACGTTTGGCAGAAACTGTGGTGAACTGTAATCAGGCACCCCACTGGGCAGTTGGGCTGATGAGCCATGCGTGGCCCCAACTGCCAACCGACTTTGAAGGTTCAGTTTTTAAACTGGTTTATATGGTGCAATGATGTTGAAACATTCCTTCCTGAATACTGGTATCTCATTCTACAATGTTTATTCAGCATACTATATATGTAAAGAATTGGTAGAAAAATTGACTTTCTGTATACGTATTGACCACATCTTACATAGTGCAGCTTTAAGGACAAGATAGCTAACTTGGCGTGGTGATATGTACAGCCGAGAGATGGATCTCCCCAGCCTGTTTTATGGTGATGAGACAGAATCGCCAGGTCACGCTGTAAACATCACCCTAGCTCATTGCAGTATTCACACCGACGCGGCACCTATAGGTCTAACCCAACGGCTGCGCATCGTCTCCGTTATGGTTATAACTTTACTTTAAAGCCCTACAGACGGTACGAGGGAGGGAAGGATGAGTACATAGAGGCCAGACGTACCATAGAATGCTTTATGGCCGCGCTCATCAAAAACTTCACACACCATTTCCACTAGAGGCCTCGCTGCGACCGTGCTGCGACCTAAGCTGTACAAATTGCTTGACGAATTTCAAAAATAAAAACTAATATTTCTATTCAGTCATAATTTTGCATGATATTCCAATTATGAAATCAATGATTACACAAATTCAATTTAGGTTGCAGCAAGATCGCAGCTCGATCGCCGTCTGGTGGAATGGGGGTCTTATGATCGCGCCCATCGAAAACAAAACCGTCTGAGTTAACTCATAAGACTTGACTGTTATGGGAGTCAAAGGAATATGAGCTGGTAATTTTGTAAAGGTCAGAACTTACATAAACCCCCTGGAGATGGAACGGTTTTACGAATGGAGGACATTTTCAAATGAAATAAGGAGAGTTTTAATGGGCAAGTTTTCACGAGTAATCTCTTCAGAACACTCTTTCAAGGACTACATTATTGATGTAATTATTGAAGCCAAATTGTACACCATGCAGTGCCGAGCGAGCTAACAACATCTGTGCCTGAGGACCGTTTATAAACCATTCCACATGGGCGGCAACCTCACTGCGACCGGGCTGCGATCTAAAATTTGACGGAGCGCTCAATGAATTTCAGAGAAAAAAATAGAAAAAACACATCGTATTGGATTGAGTGTGTTTTGTTGTCTATTAAGTCATACTTTTATAATTTGTATGATATTCAAATTGTGAGGTCAGTGGTTACACAAATCCAATTCAGGTTGCAGCGAGGTCGCAGCACGATCGCCGTCTAGTGGAAGAGGGTGCCGCTATGGAACTGTCGAAATTCGTACGAAATCGATTCTATCAGGTGTACTCACATGATATCGAGTGCGTGTGCGCGAACGGGTGAAGCGTTATTGTTCCAGGAAAATCACTATGTACAGAGTTTGGGTTCACTAATGATCACAAAAGCATATCCTGAAGAACAGGCAATGAGACGTAAGGGATTATTGGATTTCTGCGAACGTGGAAACACCATTTACCGGAGACAACGAGGCACTTAATATATCCCATAGTTCCGCATGTCTGGTGCGCTTCTGCCGGAATGCCTACTTTGATGATCCTTTAATGTCTTTCTTTAAGCCGTTCAGGTTAAAACGGGTCATTTACAGTGGCGCTATTGCAGGCCAAACGTCAATACCATCAGTGTGTAAGAATAAGGGATCGTCTTCTTGGAAACTGTTCCAGGTACGAGGGTGAGTCGAAAAGTGATGCAAGTTGTATCGCAGAAGGTTTACTATTCTATGGAAAGAGTGCAAGAGTGCACCAATGCAAAGGCACATATCTTTTTGAGACTCAAATATCTCAATTTTTTGGTGAGATTTATATGAGCGACTGAATTGATTTCAAGATGACCACCCCCTTAGAAGTCCATCAGACGAAGGGACCTCCAATTGAAAATTTCCAATACCAGAATGAGATATTTCAGTCTGAAGAAAATATGCGCCTTTCCATTTAGCTTTACGCCAAATTTCATTGAAAAAAACCCTGCTTTGTATGATACAATTTGCATTATTTTTTGACCCACCCTCGAATAAATGCCATGTGTCCTTGTTTGTAACATTAGTATTCATAATAGCTTCTGTTTTCAGAAAGATAGCTGGTGGCTGACAACCGATAGAGTCTGACGACTGGCATATTTTATTGTAATAAATGGATACGGAATGTGTAGGGTGGATGAAGTGATGTAACTAAGTAGTCACACGCAATTCTGTTAAGTACAAAATTTATTTCAATCCCTCTAGTTAATATAAAAATAACACCGTCAACAGCAGTATAGTTTAAGGGGGATTATGGTTCCGAAAAGCATGTCGTTAGCATACAGACCCATCTATCTTAAAAATAATTGATTTTGGTGTCAATTGTAGATATGAAATGTAACGATACGTTCTTTACTGATTTGTTCAATGAGACGCTGTCAAAATGTTGACATTTAAGCCTTCCTTATTGCTCGTTAACTTTATCCAGCATAGACAAGTCTTGGATAATTAGCTCTTCCATCACGGCTAGTATAGATGTCACACAGGATTAGTGGTAACATGTTACACCTACATTCCACTAGGACGGCGACCTCGCTGCGATCGTGCTGCGCTTTGACAGATCGCTTAACGAATTTCATAAATTAAAAAACACACGATTTTTTATGCTTAGTGCGTCTTGTTGAATGTCTTTTCAGTCGTTCAGTTTACAAGATATTCCAATAATGAGATCAAGGGTTACACAAATCCCATTTAGGTCGCAGCGAGATCGCAGCGTGATCTTCTAGTGAAAATCTGTGATTTGTTCCATCTGTACACATCAGAATACACCAATAGGCGATAGAAGATATTAGTTTCTAACATCTCTGTTCTAATCTAACTGTCGGAATGCTGTTTCTTTTAATTACTATTGATAACCTGGAGCTTCTAACGCTGAGATAGCAGGAGGTATGACGTCATCAGGAGAAAGGGTGACATCCTCCCATAATTTGAAGGTGTTCCTTGACTTTTGATGTTCCAAATCTCCTCAGTCAGAAAGTTCTCTCAGGAGAACTGCGATTTCCTATTTTGCCGCAAGGATATTTTTAGACATAATCTGTATGCAAGTTTCTCGCCATCAGTTTGGGTCTTGCTGTCAACAGTGCTAAGCAAACCTCACTAACAGCGAAGAAATGAGTGAACTTCTGATTTCTTGATCGTAGTGTATCCTTCTAAACATGTTATTGAATCATCTGTGAACAGGTATTAGGCACTTCATTAGTGTTGGAATAGGTCAAATATCAACTAGGGCAGAAACTGCAATCTACAGAGATGGAAGCAAACTAACTAGAAATGTAACGTTTTCAAGCTGATACATAATGTTTCCCTTCACATGCTCTTGTCTACTGCTCTGTTTATTTCAGTTCAAACACATTCATATACTAGTATATGATGACCAACCCATCCAGCTCTGTCCTGACACTTGCTACGTATTGTAATAGAACACCACAGGGTGTCTGCTACTTTACCAGTGGTGACCGCCCATCTGCTCCAGGTCATTGACCTTATTCGTTTGTAACGGATGAAGAAGAGGAAAAAACGGAGTAAAAAATTCCCTTCCGTTAAGGTAAATATGTTTATAACGTGCGACGCACTTTCTCTCAGTACACAGATATAGATCTAACATCCAGTAGTAGCGACATAGATGTCCTTTGTGTTTGCCCTATCATGACCTTATTCATCTCATAACCCCAGGAGGTCACAACTCATATGCTGTTTGCAATGTTGCGGGTAAAGACCGTTGCCACGAAAGGGGTCTGTCTTTATAGTGGTCCGTCGTTGGGCCGAAGTGAGTGATTCCATTGAAAACGAACCTTTCGACGGTGATAGCTACGGCTGCCCCATGGCCCAACTTGAAATACTAATTATGTTGCACAACATTATGTATTCGCCATGTCCACATTTCGTACATTAATTCTTCCCCTAGTCATCCCCAGAAAATTCAACATGTTGCGTTGCCAGTAAGTTCGAGCTGAACCCTCACACTGATTAAAGTTTTGCACAGCTTCTTCGACAAGATGACAAGAAAGTTACTAAACCACGTGTGAACCATGACTTTTAAGTTAACTAAGCATTCGTGAACCATAACTTTCCTACCATTCAGACACAGGATAACGAGTTGATTCACTAAACACAACGAATAACGTGAAACAAACGTTGCTCGACATATCTGACATTGTCTGCTCTAGTGACAGGTACAGGAGCCTCATGTATCAAAGGATCTAGGAGAAAGTTTTCCAGGAAATTAGATACCGCGAATGAAAGGGCACAGGTATGTACGGTACATGCCCGAGGCGGGAAGGTAGTATACAGACAGATAGCGTTGCCTCCGGGCAATATTAGATCCAATTTCGGATGAACTGCACATCTATCATCCGATTTATCACCTGATTTAAGTTAGAATAACTCATTTCGTGGTTTTTGATGATGAACAACATTAGCTCCTAAAACATCAGGAGTCATTAGCATACAACCTTGTATTGACTTACTATTCTATTGAACCATATGAAATTGTCTCACTTCATTAACATATCTATTCAGTTTTGGTATAAAACATGGTTCTGCCACATCTTTCCTTAGTCACTGACGAAAGATAGCGGAAGCTGTCTGAAACGTCTGGCTGTTTAAAAATATCATCCAGTTGCTTGAGTAACTATTTTTGTCGTATATTATCATCTGTATGTCTAACCTTCATCGACGGATGATGTACATAGTTCCGATTGTCATACTAAGCATTCTTTCCTTTTTTTGTTATTTGGCGTACCTGGATGTCTACCTTCATCAACGTATCATTTCTCGTCTTTGTAGTTGAGTTCCTTGAGTAAACTAAGAAAAGATCAGACGGAAAAAAAATTCCATCACACTTTTGAAAAGACTACAGAGGTTTCTCATGAACAATGTATGAGGGGATATGTGAACTTCCGGACATTCGGTCGATTAATGATTGATATCTTCGTTAGCAAGCTTTTGATTGACTTTGATGCTTCCACCAGACAGACAGTAGCAGACCTGACGGCGTCACCATCCATCTCCTACTGATACACATGTAAGCTCAACGCCAATCCGATGGAATCTTCATTCACCTCAAATCGTCTGTGAAAAAAGTTCTAATTGGTATTTTCTAGTCTATCACCTTTGATTTATCTCATTAACTCTTCAAAGTTATACAAGAGAAAATTTGATATCATTATTTCCTAAAGCACTAGAAAATTAGCTTTTGTTACGGCGCTTTGAAATACTGTATAATGTTATTGATATAACGTATATGTTAACTATTGTACAGCACAATTCATATGGTTCGCCATTGAATCTCCATACTGTCAAATGAAAACCCCAAGAATGAAGGCTGGGTGACATCTTACTGGTGATAACCAAAACAGTCTAGTGACAACTTTGTATGAAATATTTAGTCACTGTTGTGTCAACACATCTCATGGCTCAGTAGGTCTTTATGAAGATACTCGTATTGCAGATGACAAATATTTGTACGGAAATTGGGGTCCACAGAGTGTATTACCACATCAATAAGTTACCTGAATAATGTTGTTGTTACACGCACACTCTACGAAGAGACAAGATAGTGTCATGTAGTGAAATGTATTAGATATACATTACAGAGATTAATTCTCCGAATATGTGTAGTGGTAGCTTGTATACGCATGGTACTCAGACTCTCGTTACCAGGGACCGTACAGCGACCAAAATTGTAATTATGGGACCCATGATTTCATAATAAGAGTATGATGCAAGCTGTACAAGTGTGATTTAAAAGACAGCAAAGCATTATACGTAAAAAAAAGTTCTTCACCTATAAAATTCGTTAAGAGATCTGTCAAATCTTTGGTCGCTCATCAGTCGCAGCGCGGTCAAACCCTCTAGTAAAAAGGGTTGTTGGCCAGGCTATGTGTAACGTTAGTGGCAACGTGCCAAGCCAATAGGGAAAGGCTTTAAATGATCTAATCTTAGTTTATTGCCACGGCTGTACCATCGTAGAACCAACGGACCAACTGAAGATTAGTTTTACTCCTCTCTTTGGTCTACAGCGGTCGTTGAAGGCCAGCTGGATATTGCGCAAGAGCCACAATAAAGAGTTCACGGTGTACAAGCGAACCGTAAATTACTTTATGGCTACTTCTATTGGACAAGTTCCAGGAGACAATTCCTAGTAGTCGACTTTTACGTGCCATAGAGCAGTAAGGCATGAGAACCATCGGGGCTTGACAGACGTAAACCCACGTAATGTAATTTTACGAAACGACGATATCGTTGCCTGGGGAGGTGTTCCGCCTTCATAACTAGGAGAACAGAGAATAAAGCACAGTCAAAACTAATTGCAACTCGTTAGAAATCGTAGTGTTGTCATAAAAATACCCACGCACTTTCCCATTCATGTAAAGCAAACTGCCATACCATGCAGTTTACAGCTGCAGTCGTATCATCTGTGCTAGAAAGAGCCCGCAGAAATTAGCCACGACGGATTTCCTAATGCCACTAATAAATCATTGCGCTAGTGATAAAGTACGTGCCATGTGTAGTCTGACTTGTGCTGGATACTCTGACAGTCCCTAATATCCAGGCATGAAGGTGAACCTTTTGATATCGTCCCTGGCGGAATCAGCACGCTTTGCAATTATCGGTTGTCTCCAAACCGGGCGCAGTTTTTAAGTGGCGTATTGTTCACAAAATTGGGCATGTAAATTTTGTCGTCACTTCTTTGCTTTGAATGATACTTACGGTCTGTGTAACTGCCATTAATAGAATTAAGTTTCAAGTGGTTTCAGACCTACTTTGGGTGACGTTCAAGACCTCACAGGCAGAATCCCATTAACGTATGGAGTTGAAGGACTTTTATGTTTGTGCTGAAATGACATGGAATGCTCCTCTGGACATAGTTGGTACGGAAGGGTCTCGTGATTGGCAGGCTACACCCACTGTGAGATATTCTGGGAAAAAAATCTGCAATTGTAAGAGCGACTCTTAATCTGTCGTGAAGATCAGAACTACTAAATTGCAATTTTCCAACATTTATTCCTTCGTTCAAATGTGTTGCGTTGTTTAGTTGAAAAAAAAAAAAAAACATCAATTTTGTTTTGTTCTGCAAAGAACCAGAGTATTGCCTTGGAATACAGGGCCCAGACGGTGGAACATATCCCTGTTAGGTTAGAGTGATTGAGATAACATTGAGAAATTAATAGCCTTGGGCGGCCGGTCTTTTGACTTGTCGTAGGCTCAAAGCTGGGAGACTACCTATGGGGAAGAAGAATGAGATTCTCTTGCCGCGCCATCAGCTCTGGTTTTCCCATTCCATCAGTGTATTGTTATTTCTACAGAAGGGCAGTCATGAGATGTATCAAGAACAGAACCCACCTCCATGAATCATACACGGCGGTACTGTAGAAGTCAGGCTCACCACAAGGATAGCGGGGTGATGTCATAAAGCTCCCTGTCTGTGCCGCACAGGATTGAATCCTCGCATGATCGATGGCACGTGGGTGGGAGCGTGTCTGAGTTTTCCCATTCCTGATATCCTCTTATACCCCCGTTCCACTAGGACGGCGCTCTCACCGCGCAATCTCTGAGACCTCTTCAATGAATTTCAAAGTTAAAAAAATTAACCTTTTACGCTTTGTGCATTTTGTTGTCTTTTTAGTCCTACTGTACTTTAGCATGTTGCATGATATTCCAATTATGAAGTCAAGGGGTACACTCATCCAATTTAGGTCGCAGTGAGAGCGCAGCAAGATCGCCGTCTAGTGGAATGGGGGCCTAAAGAATCGATGAACATATCATAATGGAAGTGGTATTCACCTGTATGACGTGCTTTGTTGTCTATTCGCCACACTTTCTACGTACATTGTGTACCCTGCGGCATGATGCAATAGCCTAAATGGTGTACCGATTCCAGACAATTCATCACACCTACACTGAAGCACATGGTCACTGTCAATCTAAACCAACTCCAAATTGAGTGCTATAAACGTGATCCTGGATAACTATCCGCACCGATGCTCTCGGTCACATCAATATCTATTTGCTATTCACAATGTTTTGAAAGCAATATATCATTACAAAGTAAAAACTAAAAAAGTAAGGTTCTCACTATCTTCTATGTAAAGTATGCGAAAATTAGTGTTCAAGGAAAATGAAGAATAAAGTGTAATTCAATGTATACCACTGGATTTCGATATTGAAATATCAGACGTTTCAGATGTCCATCATCCTAACGTTTTGAATCTCTAGAGAAAGATGTTGAAAGGACATCTGAAACGTCTGATATTTTCATATTGTAATCCAGTGGTAAAGGTTGAATAACATTTCATTCTGCGGAGTATTTTAGGTGAACTTCATTATCCTTTACCTGAAGGTTGCCTTTCGCAAGGACAATTCCAAACAGAATGCCTTTGTCACCGCTGTATCGTTCCACCCCGACTTACAGGTGTTGTAGGGAACGCCTGAGCTCATGAGAAGCATGTAACCTTAATAAGTTTCTCTGCCTTTCAATAAGCCCGCCCTCAACTTCCCCTTTACTAAAGACCCTTCGGAGAGGCGTGACGCAGTCTGTTGGAGAATTTGATTGGGAACTATAGACTTTGTACGTGCTTTAGCCTGAAACTTCAGCGGCAATTTACACATCTCGACTTTGAAAGTTGATAACCTTATCTAATAAAGCTTTGATTTCCCTCAGGCTTTAATGAGTGGTTTTCCTGTATCGTCATGGGGCTGTGTCTTAATGGAGAATGCCATCTTCTCCTTCTAGCCATTTACAAGGACGTTGTTACCAGAAGGATTGCATTGAACGCCCTTGGATGAATGTTATGTCCCGGGTGGTTTCTTTTTACGTTTTGAATCTATCCATTAATTTGGAAACAAGCTGACGTTTTCAATAGTGAGAGAAGATTCCATTTCAGATACCATATGTCCGCAATATGACTTGTAATATCGGGAATGATAATTCAATAATCTACGGGAGAAAACGCCACTTTCACTAAATTGGTACAGTTAATGATGATGATGCTTTGGTCCAAGAGTCTCGTTTTGTAAGATCAAGTAACGGCTTGCCAATAAGGTCAGTTTGTACATATGGCTAGTTTGAATCTCCATACCAGAAAATGCCCGTTAAGAGAAAACCGAAAGTCAGGATGATATCTATTCAAGTCTATTTTTTATTTTATTAAGCAACAGGCAATACTAGCATCCCAGTCAGCAATAGCTGATATCGGGGGTCTAACACATAGCAAGATCCATTCAAGTCACGGAGCTTCAAGCTATCCGGTTGATCCAAAGTGCCCGTAAAGTACACTGGCTATTACAGTATAGCCAAAACTGAGCCTGAACTTACAGCTGCTATGGTTTATTTGATTGCCTTTGAACGGCCAGGAACTATTAGATCGTGTTTATATGTATCTATACCACTAAGGCTAAGTTGGTAGAGATATCGACCTAAGGTAGTTTGCAAAATCTCAGATGCATGATCTTTTTTTCAAATTGGCAGAACAGGTAAACCTCGTTTTCATGATAGCACAAATCGTAAGAAAGTGATTGAAAGGTGAATCTATATGTAATGATTGATAACAGTTCTATCCATATCTTGTTTAAAAGCAGTGGCACCACGCCTATGCCTATGTCCATTCCTCAACTAGGAAGACGATTTTTGCCGTACCACTTCTTTCATTTTTTTAAAAATATACTCCCAAATTCAACTTGTTAAATCAATTCAGTTTGGCATTTAAGAAATAATTTTGTTGATTCGTCAGATAACAAAGAACGTAACCTCTTGCAGAATAAAGCCCAAAGCAAGGCACAAAGCAGGATAATTAGTACTATCAGGAACGCTGCGTTAAAGCTAACATAGCATGCTACAATATGGATAATGACCATTTGTGATATAAAAAATTACATTACATACCCTGCTGTTGAAGCTCAAGCGCCATGGAATGCACTGTAAGGTGACATTCGTCAAACGGACTTGAGTGGCGTTTACCTTCTTTAGCAAAGTCGAAAGCTGCAAGTCAAAAGTATCGCACAGCTACCAATGATGTCCTTCAGTTGCCTCTGAAAGCATCACCAGCAGTATTCACCCAGACAAAGGCTGAGCGCAGCTCCTACTTATATGTTATGACGTTGGCTTTTATACCTCCAATTGCGTGTATTCTCCCTGCGCATGCAGTGTGGCAAATAAAGTATTACCGCGGATGTGGCAGACGATCCATTATGTAAGAATAGCCGGCAGCACGCTATAGGATAAAGAACTTGACCGCTCCATAATCCGCATGTGTAATAGACGCCGTATTGGACTGTCTTCCTAGATCTTGATGGATGATGTTCTCCCGGCCGGATGTACCACAGCACGCTGTTAGATTCCCAGCCTGTCGGGTATACAGACGAGAAGACTGTGGTCAATGAGGGATTATCCGTGGAAGCTGTATCAGGCAGTGTCGTCTGATGAATCAGTCCGATTCGTTAGTTTAACATATCTTATCTACGTATCCATCCGTTACCAATGAGGCTAATGTCAGCCTTCCGCCGGCGTTGTTGTATAATGGAGTGGGAAGTAGGAGATTCTCATCAGTCTGAGGTCTTGCACGGAGCAGGGCACTGGAAATGCACTAAGTAGCCAGGAACGCGAGACAAGTATTCTTCAATTTTGTACAAATCCAAATCAGATACTTCGGGGATTGCTTTGCAAGATTCATTACAAATATCTTAAGGCCGTTGGCGCCAACTAAGACTTTTGCACATGATACATATTTCTCTGTAATTCAAGATGAGATAGATCATCCGATTTCTTAACGGCTCTTCAAATATAAAACACAAAATCTTTAACAGTGAGAGGAAATCTAAAGTGTTACTGTTTGAACGAATTAAGAACAATGTTACAGCACAGAAAGGTCATGCATTGGTTTTGTCAACCTGTCGGGAAAATTGTTTTGGTCGCACGTTACATTTTGCGGCATATTATCGAGTTGTGTCAAACAATAATTCATGAAGATACTGGTATTGTACCGACTGTTCTGACACTTGAGGGCCGGAGGCCGAATTTGCTTGACGGCATATAAAATCCGAAGATAAAGTGATCAATGGGACCTATTCTTTATATGTTTTCTGCTGTTGTACCTTCCCACAGGAGGCTTACGTTTGCAGACGACGTTATCAGATCATATGTATTCTGTACAGCGCTGATAGCTTTCAATCAGCAAACTCCGAATGCAGACCATTTTTCCTTCGAGATTATGCTTTGTCCAAAGCTTTTCCGTGTACAAAGACATAAAAGCACGAAGTAGTTTACCCTCATGGGGGTTTGTATTGAAGCACTTTACTTTATGGTTGTGAATTCTAGTTTGATGTACAACTGACACGATAAGAGCTTTGTAATATTTCTGAGTGAAGGGAATCTGTGACAATGATTTATAGAAGTAACCCTTTTATGATGGAATTCATACATGGGAGTCATGCTGCTTATGAAGCTTATTTAGGTCAGGTAGGTGATATAGGTCACGAAAAATGTTCAATAATATAAAACACTTATATAGGGTCTACTCGGAGCTCAAGCTTTTTTTACTTTAATATCCCATTTTTTAGTTAAAAAATTTATTTCCATCGACAACTGTGATAACTACTTTCACACGGGATAACGACTGTCAAAAACGTATCCCATTATTTTACTATATGACAATCTTCTAATCCTTATCTTGTTATTGTGAATTAATGGGATAAAGGGGTGTTATCCTATTAATTTACTAGTAAGAGTTTTGTAGATGTTGATGAAATATCATTGCAAATAAAAGTTATCCCATCTTTTCAAACTATTCCGTTTTCCGACAAGAATTTTTTTTCAGAACTAAATAAATGTAATAAATAATCAAGTCTGGACTAGGTAAGTAAGTATATGATTAATGACAATTCAAAATATAGCATTGCGACACATAGCGACCCATTCACTTCACTCAACGTCAGTACAATAGCAACTGTAGTGTCAAGTCAATCTATAATTACGCGGCCAACATACATCTGACCTGTTTTGTGGACCATTGTTATCATGATATGGACCAGAGCCTTCAGTGATGTTTGTGTCAAGGTCCGACAGGTTATTGTTAGATATTGGCCTTTCTGTACCTTATCAAATGACCTTTCATAATCATCAACCGACCAATGCGACTTCTTCGCAAATTTTACATCGTAATACGATCACCGTTGGCCCGTATACCCGACCTGTATACCCCACGTTAATAAACTACTGACACCAGATATGAAGAAAATACGACATGATGTAATAGCTGGCTTTTATTCTGATGGCATTACGTAGGCGGCGCTCAAAGGATTCGTGCATGGTTGTCAAATAGAGGGCCAGGGTAAACTAATGTTTGCTCTTTGATGTCATCCCGTGACTAGGCCTGTTCGTATCTGTTAGCTCCCATGTAGAGCAGAAAGCCGAGTATATATCATCGACTCAGAGGAGTTACCCGTTTAACCTATCATACGAGATGAAACCTGTCGAATCTGGAATCTTTGCACGCTTAACGTCGCTTACATGCAGTTCAGTAAGCCTGAAGTTCACTTATGTGGCGTCGCGTGGCGCAACTGTAGAGCACGCGGCTGTCAAACAATGGGTCCCGGGATCTAATCCCAGGTGTGCCCAGAGACATGTCCGAACTTGCGCCCCGACGTTGTGCCCTTGGGAAAGGCACTTAACACGACTTTCCTCACTTCACTCAGGTGTAAATGAGTACCTAGCTCATCTAGGGTTAGGGACGTCCCTCGGATAGGACGTTAAATGGAGGTCCCGTGTTTGGGGAGAGCAACACCCCGCGCACGTTAAAGAACCCACCACACCTTTCGAAAAAGAGTAGGGGCATGCCCCGGTGTGCGATGGTCCAAATCTTACAGTCCGGTCTGGGATGACATCTTGAAAAGGTGATAGTTCACCTGTTATGTCCATCCTTCCACAAAATGTGGTCAATCAAAATAAATAAATAAATAAATAGATCCTTTGAGATATCTCGCTTTGCACGTAGCGATGCGTCATATTAGGCGCCCTTTCCACTACACGCAGATCCCTGAACGTTCCGTGATGAGCGACCAAAATCGGATTTATCTGACCCTGAATCAGAATAAGATTCAATATGTAAAAGTATGACTTAAAAGACAACAAAATGCATACAACTTAAAAAAAAATGTTTGGTCGCACAGTGGTCGCTTAGCTTCTAGTAGAAAGTGGGTGCTTCTTAGCAATATTTCTTTCCTCCTAAGTTGCCACATCGGGACAGTGATACGTTGCGAATTGTCAGCATATGAAATATTGTTCCACACTAAGCAAATAAATCACTGCCGATAACTATGACATCACTCGGTTGCAGTAATGGTAGATAAGGATAGCTCTTAAGCCTCCTACTGATACCATCCCCATCTTAGTAATGTGCCATGCAGCCTGAAGGACAGGAGAATATGATAACCCACAGTAGGTTATAATTCATAAGGGAAGCAGACGTTAGTCAGAAGCACAGACGCCATGCTGTGGAACTCTGTATAATAACTCCATGTCCTAAAATTGTAGCGTTCATCGTCCCAAATTAACCGTTGTAATTCAAAAAGTCAGCATTCATGTGTTGAAGATATTTAGGTTTCCCGATGTTATATTTGTATCAGGGCGTGATGACTTCACAGTTACAAATGACATTATGTTGACCCTGTCATGAAATGGACATGAAGACGGCAAAATTTATACAAGGAGAATCCACCATCATGCTCTTGGGTGTACCGGCAGAGTGTAGTAGCTAGATGAGGGTAATACTGTCCTTCAATAACTCTGCGCATGTTGCTGTTAGTTTTGTAGAACTCGATTGGTGCTTTTATCAAAGATATAGAGTACAATGTTGAAGAATTAATTGCTTTTCAGGATCAAATGGCATTTTGGCTTACTTCAACTTAACCAATGATTCCGCTACATGCTTTCATTTTCTGTTACATGTTTGCGACATCACATGGCTTACAGGGCTTGGTTGAACATGGAAACGTTATGACGCTTTGAATTAGGCATCTGGCGTATCCGAAAACACCGATTCCAATATAAATGTATGTTTTCCCAAGCCAAGGTAGAGTACTAACCGTAATACACTAAAGTAAACTTTCATTAGATCTAGCGATAGTTTCAAAGCGGATCCGGAAATCTAGGCTCCAAAGGGCATAGTTCACGCCCGTAGCGTTTAGTTCTATTTCACTACATAATCGATCGCTAGCCGCCTTACGATTCCATGTAACCGTATCGCAATCGGAATATAATTATGGGCTCTGTGGTCACAATCGATAAGGACCGTGGGTTTAGATGCTGCTGCCGATCGTACGTATGGCTTTGACTGAGAGGCTCCACTGGTATTAATAATAATGGTTAACAGATCTAGAATTGCACAACAATTGTACAAGGTGCAACGTATGGCATATTCGGCTACATAACAACAACTTTTTTTTCAGAAGACTATGTAATATCATACTGGGATAAAATGTGCTTTCACAAGTATTGTTGGAATTTCTAGTGTTTACTAGGCATGTTCTTATATACTGTCCTTAATGTTCAATTCAGGGGTTGTCACATGTCAATAATGCATTTGAATTTGCGGTTCCATCCATCAAGAGAAATTCTGGTATATAGGATGGTAGACTTATACAGTGAATTACGCATATCAAAATATTTGCGACATACAATCAAAAAGTGATATTCGTTTTCTACAAGTTGATGACAATATAAATGAAGCTCGAAGATTGCTAGTGGCGTGATACCTCCCTACATGGTCGGAACTTTGCGTATACTCAGACTCACGGAAAATTTAAAGAAAAGCCACCAGAAATTTACATGAGGTCATGGTAACCTGAAGTAGCTGCGGGCTGAAGCAATATTTAGTACGGAACCTTTGCTCTTCAATCACATAACTCGTTGTGAGAGAAATAGGAATCAATGATCTGGCTATTAATTTCCATTCCATCAAATGTCTAAAATCTATTGATTACTGTAATATTCACTGTTGAACTGTCGTCCTTATACTATCAATAAGTAATGCTATAAGCAGGCTTTCGATACCGCAAATATCAGCCTTATGCAAAGTCTTAAACTTTACCATTGACATTGACACGAATCTTTTTAGCTGCTACACAGCAGATAATCGAATGCGTGTAGTATTTGCCTTTTCCCTATGATGTATTATGTAGAAGATCACTAGCATATGTCACAGTATTACGGCTGATCTGCGTGCCATTCGAGGCATCTTTACCTGTACGTCAGAAACCGAAGGTGAAGGTTGTACAACAGATAATAACACGTAGGGACGCTGTTTTATGTGTACTGTCATCCATCAATATCGAGCCTTGTCTTTGGCGTGTCTTTTTATACCCCCATTCCAGATTCATTCTGATTTACTCTAGAATAGAGCAGATCAACTAGTGAATACCACCCATGTAACGTACTCTAGACTGAGTGGCAGACAACTTTCTGCAGTCAATAAAGGCTTGATGGATTAATATTAAACAAGTCCATCTCAACTTATATTTCTAACATCAAAAAGAGACGAGAAGAAGCCGAACCTATAAATTAGAGTTTTAGAACCATTGTTTTAGATTAGTATCAGAAATCATGTCAGATACGTTACCATGTATCTATATGCCTGTAATTAGCCCGTGATTGGGCATGAATGTAAAATAAAGATGATTATTATTCAGCATCGCCCTTCCGCCCACTTTATCGCCACAGCGATGGTTATCACAGGGAGGGTTATGGGTCTTCGATACCGATCGTTCCTTTGTTACCCTCCTTGGAGATAATGACATTAAGAGATTAAGAGCAACACACAGGGACTTGACTCACCACAGATCAATAAAATTACCTTGGAGGTGAAGGTTGCGTAGCAGAATTGTGTCGATTGTCACCTCCTATTGTTGAACCTCTTTTGGAGTGCATTTCTTGCTACATTGAGCTTCCTTCTGATCGACCAAGAACGAACTAGAGCACGTCCTGAATACCACTCATGTCACGTAATGTAAACTAAGTGGCAGATAATAATCTTCAGCCGGTAAAAGGCTGAATAAGTAATACAACATCGTCCCTCCAACCACTTTCGAACCAGAGTAATCGTTATGGCCGGGTGGTTAGTGTGGAGGGGGGTGGGGGTGTGGGGGGGGGGCGTGGGGTAAGCCGTTGACACCCACATTCCAATAAGACCGAGCCATCGACATGGCACTCAACGAATTTCATAGATGAAGAACGTTTTCATAGCTAAAAAATCATTTTACTCTTCGCGTGTTTTGTTCTCTTTTCAGTGGTCATTTTACATTTTGCATGACATTCCAATGATGATGTCAAGGGGTACACGAATCCAATTTAGGTCGCAGCGAGATCGCCGTTTAGCTAATTAGGGGAACGAGGGCCTTATACTGAGCGTCTACACGTCGGATAATGACATCCCCTACCAGAACATTAGCAAAGAAATGCCTTTGACAGCACAAACCGTAAGACGGTGCCGATAACCCTTAGATCCAGTGATAGGTTGTCATGTGTCGTGATTCATCCCTTCATGATTCAATCAGATCAGTTCCAGTGCTGCTTTCATAATGCATACGTACCACTAAACCCATCTGCAGAAAACCAGAGATGATTAATATGATAGATGCTGCTGCCATTCGTGGCGTCTTCGTCAATTCAGTCCTGTTTCTGAACCAAAAATAAACTTGCGAGTAAGAGGATAATAAAATTCATTAAAGCTGCAGTATACTGTAAAATGGAGCATAGAAAAAGCTTTTATCGGCTCAGAAGATTCGTGGGTTGGCAGACTGAATCAATTAACCTCTATAAAGCAGTTGAATGGCCTCCTGGCCTCAGTGTCATTAATGCTGGCAACAGGTCGGGAGAAATCTGGAAAAGATGGCAGGCTGTCCCAAAGGAGCTAATTTACCGCAATTGGATTGTGGGCCCTACATGCCAACATACATATGGAACATATAGATTTTTCCGCTCAAGTTTAAATTTAGTTCAATCTCCTCAGGAGATCCTGGAAATAACTGGCATCGCTACTGCTGAAGATCAACCTAAACAAGCAATTATATAATAGCTCTTTTTAGGCTCATTCAAATGGTTTTACATTGTGCAATATGGGGAATACGCAGAATTAGAAGGGAATAGCAATCTCTACAGTTCATTTGTATAAGCCTGTTCATGGTTGAAACTGTGCATTCACAGCGAGATGCATCATGGACAATTAGTAAAAGATGAAGGTCCTTAACTTCAAAACAGTTCTTGTAGACAATACTTGATACATGCCCTGACGTGTTTTGTTTATGTCTCAGGGGCATTCGACTTTCACATACTAGTATTACCCAGATACCCGTAGCATTTCGCTGAGCATTTGCAGATTGACCATAAACAAGATTATTACATTTTACTTGCTCTTTTGGTGTAGATTGCTCAATATCATACCTCTATATCACATCTTTGTCTCCCACGTATGTCTGGGTCTGATAGTTGTGTACCTGCCACCAGATAGGCACCGAATTCTTCCTTGTGGAACGTATGGCTTTGGCAGATTACAATGGGAAGAAAAAGTATAAATGCTTCATTAAAGGGAATCAGAAGGTTGCGCCAGGTGTAGGTTCAGGATCTGATAGTTGTGTACCTGCCACCAGATAGGCAACGGATTCCTCCTTGTGGAACGCATGTTTTTGACGGATTACAATGGGAAGAAAAAGTATTGTAAATGATTGATCAAAAGAAATCAGAAGGTTGCGCCAGGTGCAGGTTTTGATTTTATGTGGGTAATGACTTTGGCTGTTAGTGGTGCGCCAATGGTCCTGTTTATCACAATCTAACATGTCCTTACCCATTACATGTGGAGTCGCCGTTTCCAATATTTACTGTCTTCTATCGAGTTTCTAATATCAGAACAGCCAGGTTGATTAGCTTATTCGCCCACCCGGAAAATAGAGGAAATTAATAGGGTAATCTCTTATAGATTTCAAGCCTTGAAAATGTGGAGTCATAGCATAACTACATGAAGGTATTGATATTTGCAGAATATTCATGATCATTGCAATATAAGACACATTCTTTCTATTTTGATAGCAATCGCAACGACGTATCATTTCTTGTGCAAAATTCCATCAGTTTGATCTTGTTCACTTGTCGCCATCAAACCACAACATCATGGATACCTTTGTTTAGATGGCGTGACGTCATACAAACATGTCAAAGCCCCAAAGCCATTTCACGACAAGCTAAGGATGCTTTCGTTTTATATAGGAGTATGAATGAGCTCCCAAAGATAGCTTGCTCCTTCTGCAACAGATCCTAAGCTGACAGTATACATCTGAAGACTCTAGCTCTTCAATTGGATTGAAAACTATCAGTAGTGAATCACTAAGTGCAAATGCAAATGATGCAAATGGCAACCATATACCCTTGCCTCTATTTCGTAAAACAGTTAAGAAGAGTACAACTCATAGAAGATTTTGATTCGCAGTATGCTTGGCTGATTCCACAACCATATGCAATCCCCATGAGAATGTGTGGGTGTGATCTCTATGGAGGGCAGTCTTGTGGAAACACTAAGGCTTGCTGAAGGAGCCGCCCTCGAAGACATTCTTATCGACTTTGATTGCCTGCAGCTTCTTCTTTGACTTCGGGGGAATGACGTCAGCCTATATAAATTGAATGAGGCATTCCACAACTGTCACCTTTCATATCACTTGTGGCATTTGATAGTACATAGACATATGGGTAGAGCGCCCCAAGTGTATGACGTGTTGAGTAATCTATGCCCAATGGGGACCTGGACACGTTGGCCATTTAATGGTACTCGCTGAAAGCATTATGCCTCAATGGTAAATCGGAGGTAACGTTACAAAGCCGTAAGAGCCAATCAAACGTTTGGCTCATTCTTCTAAGTGTCAGGTAATCCATTGGAATGCAATAATGACGTGGTGGGCATTACAGTCATTGTGCACGAGTCAGCATTATCAATGTGTACCGAGGGCACCGGAAAATGGTAGGTTGATCCCTGATACACCTAAATCTTCCTCTTAGGAATTAGGATCTGGCCATCTGACCACAGTAAGACCCTATTACAGAAGAACTGACGGTGGTTGATCCATTTTATGTGTTTACCAAAATCTCGTTATAAAGTTCCTACGTTGTCGTAGCTCGTAGTTAACAGATTTGAAATGTGCTCTGTCTATCCCCCGCTGCTTTTTGTGCTTTGTATGGTCGGTAAACCAGAAGGGCCAATCCTCACATTGCCGTGGGTATACTACATCATTAAGTCATGTCCACAGAGCTAGAGGTTTTAAGTATGTATTTTTCCTGCTGTGATTAATTTCACTTGTTCCACCAAGCACAAAACCTGCATAATTCTTCACAACACCTTTGGCCTTTCGTTACAATAATCTCCTCCAGCTTGTAGCTAATATGTAGAGATATCTACTGGTTGTCCTCTACTATCATTTGTAACAAAGCAAGCTACGCACGAAATTGCCAGAAACGTAGAGCTTCATGACATTCCAAATCTGAAAAGAAATATGATCATCATTTCATATCGCTACCAGATGTTACCGTTTATTTATGAACCCATCTATTTGGCCAGAGAATGACACCGCGGTCTCATAACTGAAGGCAATACCAATAAAGACTATAAATCAAAGGTGAAAAAAATATGTTTGGACGATACTTTACTCTTTAAGTGACGTGTGGTGTGACCCACATTCCATGAAATATATTCCTACTCGTCACATATTTCATAACAAAGTGCAGACATACGTGGCCCATATCCTCAATCATGTCCCAGTGCTTATCTACACCAGTAGGCGCTATTCTGATACTCAATGGAATGGCGAAATTGGAGACATCGAGGCACATGCAATGGATAAGATCAATGTCCATAGGCTAGCGTTTTATACAAAATATGTACAAGATGGGAATGTACCTTAGACACATGACCTAAGACGGACTGCAGACCCATGTGCGCTCAGTACTATAACGATCAGCCATGGCAAGCTGTTGAATTTTTGACATCATACAGCGTATCCCAGCTAGCTATCGTCTGGTACTTTTTTGGGTTGAGGTCGTCGAATAACTGCTAGTCGGGCTAGTTTCCTTGCCAATTAATAGAAATACTGGTGAAACAATGTGGAATAGAATTAATGAAAACAAATACCAACCTTTGGACTGCAGTCACTCGATTCCAGGTAGCTCATGGTCCCGTCATATTCATCGAGTGTTGTCACTTCGTTCTTCAAGCATCGCAGAATTTGGATAGCGTCCAGCTAGTAGTATTCCAGTGTGATGCAGCTCTTCACCACTGAGCCGATTGCGAACGTTGTAGCAGAGCCCTCTAGGAGGAAGCAGGAAAGCTAGAATACAGACGATCGACCTGGTGGACTGATGCTGATGTTCAGAATCCCAATCAGAACAACATTACCAATCAGGTGCCCTTGAGTTTAATGAGATTTCAATTCCCGTCTGTCGAACCACCGTTCCCAAACGCTCCATGGTGGTCCGCACGTGTTGGCCAGACAGGTCAGACGGCGATAACACTGGATGCAATCATTCGTGAATACTTAAGGCAAGGAAGGTAGATGGTATTGACAGTCCCAAGTGTTTAGTATTAAAAAAAACCAGCAATATTCCAAGGGAAAGCTTCCGGTCTACATAAACAATGTATCAAGATTCAGATGTGAATCGCGTTACCTGAATCGATTTATTGATGTGAATAATACCAAAATTTGCTTTTTCGATGACATTGAACCCTCGTTATAGATTGCATTGTGCATTAGAATCAGCTTTAGATTTACCATTATGTAACATTAAGACAATGATGCTTTGTACTGCAAAGCTGTCATGGCATACATATAGCGGTTAGGTGGTCTATAGCAGAGAAACAGAACGCAGACACAGCATTACATTATGACTGGTAAGAGTAGCACTTCTTTTACCTTATAGAGCACTCATCGTGTATTCAATTATTGCTGAGTTGGCCCGCTTGTTCACAGACTCTCTAGCCCATCACAAGAGGTGACTCGCGTTCAGCACGGCGCGTACGACCAACTGTTGAATGATCTTTAAGTACGCGACACGCCTCCACCCACCCTGTCTGCATTAAATTGCTTCTACCAAGAGCTAAATTGAATTCGATTTAAAGAGATGACTTAAGCTGAACAGAATGTCAATTTTGTGATGAGCATGAACTCAGTATATTAACTATCCTGTTGCCCAATTAATTTAATGATTCCAGATAAAGATTTCATTTCTAATTTTAGTATGTGTATCGCATTGACAAAGCAAAATCATGGTACTGAATTGTCTAAAATGCCATGTTTTAAATAGGAAAGTGTAACGGATTCAGTCGCCAAATTTGGAAGTACTAATGTGTGAGATTACAGATCATTAAAGCCGAGTTACGCACTTACCGTACATGTCTAAAGCTGTAACTACCACTTAACACAGTGACGTATTAAGAAACGAGGATCTCTAATGACTCTAAAAGTCTCTTACACGGATCACCGCGTTCTGAAATGGACTAGTGAACCAGAAGTAATGGAATTGATAGCTGAGAAGTGCTATTATAGATCCAATGATATCCGGTAATGTGGAGAGCACCAAATTTAAAAAAAAAAACTAGAAAAGTACCGATTTCTGGCAGAAAAACACTTGTTTAAACATTTGGCGTAGAACTTCTTTGAAAATCGATCGGTTAAGACATACCTTTATCTCCACTCCTGAAAAATTGAAGATGATTAAGAAATCTGCAGTCTCAGGGGCTCGAGCTAATGAAGATTGGGAACTGAAAATATTAGGATCGATCTAGGAAACGGCTTGGTCTGGTGCAAACGTACCAAGATACAGAAATGTATGATCAGATGAATGTACTCGATTCTGCTCTGAGTACAGTGTTGTTGTGGTACGGTCGAGTATACTATCGGGTGCTGAGAGATGTTGAGTGTTATTTCTAATAACTTTTTTTCGCGATAGTCACCCAACATCGCTTTTGTTTTTGCTTTAATGTGCTTGAATGCACACCCTTCCCACTAGACGGCGATCGCGCTGCGACCTTGCTGCAACCTTGCTGCGACCAAAAATTGGATTTGTGTAGTCATTGATTTAATTAGAATATGATGCACGGTGTTTGAATTAAAAGAAAGCCAAACACACAAAGCATTCGTCCTATCTTTACGCAATTCGTTCAGTAATCTGTCCAATCTTTGTTCGTACTACGGTCGCAGCCACTACTTGAATAGGGCTGTAAGGGAAAATAACCATAAGATGAACAAGTTTTTAAAATGTTCTTATTGCCAGGTGTCAGGATCAACTAGAAGGATGGCAAAACACCATCAGCATGCAGCTATCTCTTGTATCCTGTGTGCACCAGGATGTAGTTTGCATGACAAAAACCATGTCTGTCATGATCAGGTATGAATTAAAAGATAATATGAGCTTTTCTTGCAATTGAATAATTCCCTAAAGAAGTGCAGTCTACGGTCGATTTGAAGTTTACTTTGCGTGTAATTGTCGACATGAATCAAGCTGTCAGGCTTTGAATCGACCGAAACGTTAGCTGACGCAGTTCGTTCGTTCAGACCCTTGTGGCAGATAGGGCAGCACATTTCCTTGCTGTTTAAGCAGCAGGGTACATTTCTAGAGAGAGCGGTTGCTAGCCCTTCCCGTTTGGTACCCCCTCGAACACGGTACTACCATTTTACGTTCCTTCCGAAAGACTAGCGCAGCCCCAACCGAGATGTCCTGTCATGTATTGAACCGGTGTCTCCCATTTAGCAACTAATTGGAAACAAGAGCTCAATTGTGAGGCTGCTACCAGTTGTGATATGGGAAGATACCTAGTAGTGAAAAGCAAAGGCAAAGGCCATGGAGCAACTCTTTGAACAAGCTTATCATTATCCGCTTATTTTATGTTCAAGACGAGAAAAATAATGAGCACAACGACGGGCCCTCCAAACAGCAAGAAGGTGAAAAGAGCGCATACGACAGAAAATTGTGAATAACCGAAAACACGATTTATGTCTTTTCCCTGGACTTAACGATACAAACATTCAATTTCATGCACGTACTTTCCACACCAGTCAAGGCTACGCGTTGCTAATGGGTGATTTGAGCGGTATGGAATTGCACGATAAGTGAGGTAAGTGAAGTGAAAGCACTCTCACGTCCCCGTTGGCGTCTGGCGCTATGCTCCCGTCGCTGGACCTTACAGACCACATGCAAGTTCCAAACACGAACACAGTCAATATAACTCATGCGCACAGCCACGGTTGGCCAAGCACGCGTCTACTTCCATTCTTTTCCACGTCATTGCCTCCCACAGACTTTAATCGCCGACGCGATTCAAGTACACCGCTTTGTAATATATCGATTTCTCGGTATGATTCATGACATTGAACCGCCCTCCCTTTAACGACTCACCACATACTGGTTTCTCGCCGGCAATACTTCCCGCTAGATACATCATGTGTGCGTATGTTACAAGGGCTGATTGTTCTTTACGCCATCACCCTGTGAGCGGTCGAACATAGGCGCAGAGAACAGATAAGAATCGTTCGACTGGAACAAGATACGTAAATAATGCAGGTTAACTCCCAGTGTTGGACCACAGAGGCCGATAAGACTAATGCGCCAAGAGGCTAAGTAGTTTGCAGAGGAAACTTTCTGTCACAAAGGTACAAACAGTACATCAATGGGTGGCATAAGAGGATTCATGTTAAGTCGACGAGTGTTGACAATGATTAGCGAGTACATGTCCGTCCAATTTTACAATTATAGGTGTTGTGGCGCATCAAGTACTATGGCATAGAAAAGGTTACGGTACATTTTCACAGATGTAGGCGTAGAATCAATCCGTTAATTGAGTGCAGGCGAAAGTCTGTGTCATGTATGAGTTTAGACCGGGAATTATTATTGCGAACTATTGGCCCCGGGCCCTTACTGGTGTACTGAAGGCGACGTTAACATTGTTAGCTAAACTAGTATCCTTACCAATGCATACCATTACTCGGGGTGGCCATTGGTTGATATATGCTTGCTGATATGCCAACCACAAATAATCTTCATATGGTTAACATATCCAGGAACAATCCCAGTTTTAGATGTGGTGTCTATTCATTTACACAAGTGCAGCAGTTTTAGAAGTTACCTAAAAGACATGTTACCTTCACTGGCTGATATATGCCTTGGGATGTAGATTCCTTTCTCCCGCAATAATTCGTTGTTTAGTTTGCCAGTCTGCCGAGCAAGACCGTCCAAAATACCTCATCGATTCATGCCAAACTCCATACATTTGGGCGCATTGTGGAACATAAGAGGCTATCTTTACTGCTTTATCCGTTTAGTGTCTTTTACAGCGGGCCCATTTTCTTATCCCAAAACCTCTTCAAGGGCTAAACCCTATCACGACTTTCCATTACATATCGATCGACGGGATACTCAGAATTATTGCTCTGGAATTCCTGCCTTCGGAAAAAATGACTCCTATTCATTATAACCACTTTATGAAACAGCTAACGTTAGGCAGACTGCTGTGTATTAGCCTATCCGTTAGACGTGTAATTTCCCGACGGATTCCGCACCCTTGGCGTTGCCGTCCCCGGCGTGGTGACATTTGGATAAGTAATGATGGTGATAGTTGAAAGCAGGGCCTTCAACATCGACCATTTATAGAATATGCCGGCTTCGCGTTAAAGGAATTCAAAGTGAAGTCCCAGGTGAAAATGGATTCCTCGTTTTAATTCAGTCAAATTTTGTAGCCTTGTTTTGCATTATGATATAGTGGTAAGGGATGTAGTTGAGGAAAGTGCTTACAAATTTCAGAAATCCTTTTATACAATATGCCTGCCTGGTGTTTCCAGGTTAAAATGGGTTCTTCTTTTTAATTTTGCAGAAGTATGTAACTCTGTTTTGTCTCATGGTGTGGTGGGAATAGATGACATTGAGGAAAGTGCTTACAAATTCCATTAATCCTGCTTAATTAAAAGTTAATTTATTACAAGTGATGTTCAAAACAAATTATTGCAGCGCTTCATATATCATATTGTAACACGAAAATGTTTAAGACACGTCCAAAAGGTACTCTGCGCGAGAAAACAATGTTCATTATAGATTCTTTCTCCGCCTTTGATCCAAACAGAGACATCTAAGTAATGATACTGGCTGATAGTCTATGGTGTTGACACAGGGGTCAAGCAAGGTTAAGAGCCTTTGTTGACCTTCGTCCCGTAAATGCACATGTAAATTAGTGAAGGAGGCGACGAAGGTCCCTTAGGTCAGAATGGAAAAGTTAATCTCCAAAAAGGCTTGAAACATCATCGACCTCTTTGAGTAGGTTGAAAGACCCAGCTATTTGTTTTAACCCTGTAACTAAATAACTTTTGTGATGCTAGCACTTCGTTTGTATCCCCCTCCACATTCCTTCATAATGAGGTTCGCTGATCTCTGACTTTTGTCATAAATCTACTAAGGCTAAATGTCATCTAATGCCGAAAACTACCCAACTTGATTGATGGTACTCCCCAGAGGCTATCTCAGCTGAGTACGGAGTGACTGATTTGGTAGATCATCGGGGCGCTAAGCTCAGAGAGCTAGAACTTTGTTATGTTGCCATCTAATTTTCAGCTTCAGCATCATAATCATTCATCATAAATATCTGCAAATTCTTCTTTCACTGTTAAGTAGTAAACGGTAACAAGCGATCGCACTTGTTCATGCAAATCACCGGAAGATGTACCCTTGAAGAGATATGATTAGACAGTAATGGTAACGTATGTAATGAAGTTAAAACATGTATCAAGCAAATTTTGATTCCACAGTCGATTAATGAGTGTGTCTCATAGAAAGTGCTGCTGATACTGCAAAAGCCCAGAGTACTGACTGCTGATACTGCGTTCTAAGATACATGTCTCACTGTTGAACATAACGTAACCCCATCATTGGTCCCGCAGTTGAAGGTGTTCCATAAGAGTTTCCTTGAACTCTTGGTCTAATCTATTGAACTCCTGACAGACCCAAATCCTTCATCCCCAAGCTGATATTGCTTTCACCCCCTCTTATTGAATTTCAAATCAATACCATCCTAATACCCGTATTTTTCCGGTCTTGTAACCGCGTATTTCTATAGATTAAATTTTAGGATCTGTTTCATCATCAGGAACAAGCATTCCAATATCGGTAACAGACTTACATTTGGAATCAGTTGGGAGCACCACCACAACAATAAACTTTGCTCACTTTTAGCATAAGTGTGTGCGAATAAGCAAATGCACTGAGGTATTTGAACATACTCAGAGAACTACTAACAGTATGGTTATGTGCATCAACACCATCATGTGCATCAACATCGGCATCTAAAATAGGAACATTATCATCAACACTGTATCAAAGGGTGACCAGAGCACTATCACAATCTTTGATCGTTTTCAGCATAAGATTGTTGTAATGACCAAATGCACGTACAGAGGTATCTTAGCATACTATTCGAAACCTGTTAACTGTCGGGTCATGTGAATCAACCCCATGATGAACATCGGCAAGTACAAAGACAGGAAATCCTCATCAACACTGTATCAAAACAAGATCAGAACCGACATAAACTATGAAAAAACAGTATCAGCTATTTCGCTATGTGTGCTACCTGCGACCCTAAGGAAAACAAGAAATCGAAAGTTATTAAGTGAGTAATAGGCTTGGATGTTTTAATCTATTTAGGTGGCAGACAGGAAATATCGTCATCGATTAGGAGAATAGATCGGTCTGGAGACTTATAACTAGGAAGCGAGGTGCTTGCAACCCTGAACGGGTGTAGGAACCGCCGCGAACCCAGCCCGGACGACATGAAGGTGTTCACAATACAATACATACAGCAACCGCAGTTAGCCAGCTGTTGAATTAGGTCTCAATGATTGTATGCATTGCATAATGCATTGGGAAAAAAATTAACACTTTAAGTGGTTTGAGGAAGCAATTTCTAGAAAGTTGATGACTAAGAAAATTCCGTATGCTTTGTAATTGTAAATACCGTCGTCTTCAAATTCTAGACGACACCCGGCAACCTGCTTTGTATGATCTTGCAAAGGCTTCATCCAGAAAGATAAGGATGTGTTGGAGGTTGAAGTTTAAGGAAATCTACTGTCATCCTTCTTCTTCTGAACCTTTCAACTTTCTAAGTTACATTTATCGTTCAAGACAAGTCCTCCAACGAAGATTGAAAGGACCACCGTACTGCGAACCTCCCTATCATTGCTCCCGTGATGCATCAATCTGGGTGGCGACATATTGAAGGGCCCGGCTAAGGTCACACGTCTCGCAATGTCTCATCCCACTTCTTCTAACAGAGGCCTTGAACAAATCAGTCACCATTCATTATTACCTTACGGTAATGCTGTATATGGAGGTCATGGTGTTGCCCTTTCAGGCAGTCAAGTTCCGCACTCACATACGGATATAGATTAAAAAGTAATGCGCGTTACCCTTGCAGCATCCCCTAGAGATGGCCATTGCCAGGACCACCAAACGCTTGTCAAAACGCATTTGACCAAGCGTTTGATTAATCGTCTAGCTGTACGAAGAGGTCAATGAAGATCAGTGGGCAGTTCACCCATCTATTGTGATTTGAGATTTTAAAGATATTGATTAGCCATGGGCCACAGGGGGCTCCTACGGCGACTGGGGTGGTGGTATTTATGGCGTTGGTGAACACAAAAACGATTATTTCCTCATTGCCTTAGCAAAGAAATTGTACACCACGAATTTATTAACGTTGGTTTCTAATGGAACAACTGAGGCCAATCAAACGTACTGATGGACTTGTAAAAGAGTCGTGGTGAAGCCCGTGTATATCTTAGAACGGCTGTAACTTATCAACCTTATAAGAAAAATATCTCTCGAATAAAGGTGGTCTGGTGATTCTTTAAGCGTCGAATACATTTTGGAGAAATAGAACTCTGTGACTTTCGCATGCTTACTATATTTATCCACTACTAAAAATGATTTGTCTTGTTTTTTCTAGTTTTCTTGTTTTTACTTAATTCGAGGACAAATTTTCTTGAATGAAGAACTTCCTTGAAAATGATGAGAATAAATAAGAAAAGCACAACAGACCATTCCAAGAATCTTGTCTTGTAAATTCTCACAACAAGAAACATTTTCTTATTTTTCTTAAATAAAGAAATAATTTCTATAAAGGATTTTCTCTCATAAGAATTTTCTAGAAATTAAAGTTAAAAGTTCTTGTTTTTCTTGAATGGAGAATCTATTTCTTGCCATGTATAAGAAAAGACAAGAATTTTTCTCTCCCCTATCTTCTTTTTCTGGTAGTAAGAAAAAACAAGAATTCAAAATTATGAAAACAAGTAACAACTAGAATTTTGTTCTTGAGCGGTCTTGATTTTTGTATCAAGAAACCTTAAGAAAGAAATTCTTGTTTTTCTTGGGATGTTTAAGAAAATAGAAGAATTTTCTTCTTGCCTTTCTTGAGGTATCCTGCTTAGAAAAACGAGAATTTTTAAGATATTTAAACTAGAAGACAAAGCTCGAGTCATAACTAGAATAATATTCTTGAATATTCTTGATTTTTGTATCCAGAAACTTTGAAAAAGAAATTCTTGTTTTTCTTGGGATGTTTAAGAAAATAGAAGAATTTTCTTCTTGCCTTTCTTGAGGAATCCTGCTTAGAAAATTAAGAATTTTCAAGATATTTAAACTTGAAGACAAAGTTCAAGTCATAACTAGAATTATATTCTTGAATTTTCTTATTTTTCATATCAAGAAACTTTGAGCAAGGCAATTCTTCTTTTTCTTGATAATAATATTTGAAGAAATACAAGAAATACTTTGAAATTCTTATTTTAACTCGTATAATATAATGGTTGTTTCCTGGCTAAGATGAAGCTATTGCAAGAAATAGAAGCCAAGTTAAATTTTCTTTAAAAATCTTGATTGTTCTAGCAAATATCTGCATAAAATTTTGACCAATGGCAACACTTGCCATGTGATCTTTTCCTAACTCCTGATTGGTGGAATCGAATCCCACTGGCAGTTGACAGTAGGGCCAAAGCTGTGAGAAGTTCATGCCTTCAAGTGCTGTTCACTTCTAGTTCTATTTGTATTAATTGAAGACTCAAGTCGGTTTCAAAGTCAAAACCCAGGTACAAGAGAACATAAACAAGATGGGGATCATGGTCTGAGGCTGCAGCAGATGCCAAATTTTGCACGGAAAAAACTGGATAGCAGTATGGAAAAGGTAAGTGCCCCCCTTCCCACCCGACTATATGAAAATCAGTTCAACTTTATTTATCATATGAAAAAAAAACTAAGTTAAAGGGCCCCTGGTTGGTTTAATCATCAAAAGCATCAAGCATTAGAGATGATGATAAATAAAGCCTCTTTGGGTCCAACTCAAAACATCTTTTTGGCCGACGAATTAATAGATTTTAATTAAAAAGCGATCCGCACACATAGGAAGATTACATTCCACCGCTGAGGGGTGGACTATTTTAATTGTATTGTTTCTGGAAACATATATAAGGATAGGTTAAAGAATGATAAAACATATGATGTGCTTTGTGAAGAAATCATTTCAATTGGAACTTTCACTTCTAGAAGCTGGAAGTTAGTTAGCTCAACTCAGAAAGTAAAAATTAATGACATAGTCTTCATTTTTTTCCCCAGATGTTGGAAGATCATTTGAATGCCAATGGGAATGCCAAGTCAACAGAAATGGGCTTGAACAAGTTGAAGGGTTTGGTTTCCGTAGTCGAAGATCATCATCCAAGTCAGATGAGGCTGCTCTATACCACCTTCCAAGACGATAAAGAATTATATATTATGAAATATATCATATGTAATAAATCATATAGCATGTTGATTACATAGCAGTTTGTAATCTTTATGTTCTTTCAGTTTCAGAAGGCTTTGTATCAAAATTAGTTTTGGTATTTGTACAACAATACATGTATTGTCTAATCATATATTATTATCATACCTATTATTTTTGAAAAAATACACTGTAAAGCTTTGCCAATGTCATTTTTTTATACCAGACTCCACAATTTACAGAAATATTAAGCCATCAACATGTCATTTTAACTGTAACTCTTGGAGTGAGATTCTTCTTGTAAGAACATCAGTCTTATATTATAAGAGTAAGAAAACATTTCGAGGTAGCAAGAATTGTGTTCTTGAAGTAAGAAAAGTATTCTTGTTGTAAGAAGATTAATCTTAGAAGTCAGCTAACATTTCTTGACAGCAAGAATTGTGCTCTTGGTGTAAGAAAAGTATTCTTGGTGTAAGAATATTAATCTTAAAAGTAACAAAAAAATTCTTGGCAGCAAGAATTGTGCTCTTGATATAAGAAAAGTATTCTTGTTGTAAGAAGATTAATCTTAGAAGTAAGAGAAAAATTCCTGGCAGCAAGAATTGTGCTCTTGATATAAGAAAAGTATTCTTGTTGTAAGAAGATTAATCTTAGAAGTAAGCAAACATTTCTTGGCAGCAAGAATTCTGCTCTTGATGTAAGAAAAATATTCTTGGTGTAAGAATATCAATCTTAGAAGTAAGCAAACATTTCTTGGTAGCAAGAATTCTGATCTTGATATAAGAAAAGTATTCTTGTTGTAAGAAGATCAATCATAGAAGTAAGAATACATTTCTTGGTAGCAAGAATTCTGATCTTGATATAAGAAAAGTATTCTTGGAGTAAGACGATTAATCTTAGAAGTAAGCAAACATTTCTTGACAGCAAGAATTCTGCTCTTGATATAAGAAAAATATTCTTGGTGTAAGAATATTAATCTTAAAAGTAAGCAAACATTTCTTGGTAGCAAGAATTGTGCTCTTGATGTAAGAAGATTAATCTTAGAAGTAAGAAAACATTTCCTGGCAATAAACAATCTTTGCTCTTGATGTAAGAAAAGTGTGCTTATTGTAAGAAGATCAATCTTATAAGTAAGAAAGCATTTTCTAGGCAGCAAGAATTATGTTCTTGAGGTGAGAAAAATATTCTTTGTTTAAGAAGATCAGCTCTAGAAGAAAGAAAGTATTTCTAGGCGATAACAATTTTTGCCCCTGAAGCGAGAAAAGGATTCT
This sequence comes from Branchiostoma lanceolatum, assembly GCA_035149815.1. NCBI lineage: Eukaryota > Metazoa > Chordata > Leptocardii > Amphioxiformes > Branchiostomatidae > Branchiostoma > Branchiostoma lanceolatum. The sequence continues at coordinate 9,428,867 of CM068867.1, read as the reverse complement.
TGATGTAAGAAGATAAATCTTGATGTAAGAAAACATTTCTCAGCAATAAGCATGTTTGGTCTTGAAGTGAGGAAAATATTCTTAGTGTAAGAACCTACATCTTGAAAATAAGAAAGCAGTTCTAGGTCTTGAGAAGAGAAATGCATTCTTGTTATAAGAACATAAAACTTAAAGGGAAGAAAACCTTTCTTGGCAGTAAGAATTTTGGTCTTGAGATAAGAAAAAAAGTCTTGGTGTAAGAACCTAAATCTTAGAAATAAGAAAGTAGTTCTTGCTATCAAGAATTTTGGTCTGAAGAAGAGAAATGCATTCTTAGTATAAGAACCTCAGATCCAGGTGTCTGAATCAAGAATATACATAGAAAAAAAATCTTACTGCAAGAATTACTTTCCGGCAGTAACCAAGGTCATTTTTATAAGAAAGATTATCTTACTACAAGAAAAAGTTCAGTAAGTAAAAAATTGCTTAATTCGTGGACAAAACCTTTTTCTTGAATACAGAAAAATTTGCTTGCATGAAGTAATATTTTTCTGTATGCAAGAAAAAACTAGAATACAAGAAATTGTATTTTTGGCAGTGTCTTAGTGACAGCGAAGCTAAAAAAACATACAAACTACATGACACAACATTGCCACAGTGCACGCTAAGGATATAAATGATCACTGCTGCCATGTCACAGATGCAAAGATGTGGGAGCAAAACTAGGCACAGAATATAAGCCGTATATATTAAGGCATACCTTAAAATGACAGTTAATTGAATCCAGGTAGCTTCGGTATCTTTAAATCATCCTTTCGTCAAACTGTAAAAGACTGTCCATCATGGTGAGAGCTCGAGTTTGCCAAAATGATGGTGCAACAATGCACGACAATACGGCCTTGACTACATCCCAGCGGCGGTGCTCGCCCGTCTGGCTTGAGTGGCAGCAGCGTGCGGAATCCTAATCACCGGCGGGTTGGAGCTCACGCGCCCCGGTATGTCAGATGTCAGGGGATTGGGCTTTACAAACCAATGAAGATCGCCCGTCTGTTAAATTGTCGTCCAGACGCCCAAACTCTCTTTATCAAACCCCTAAAACGGGTTCGGAATACAACAGAATTTGGTAGTTTCAACTTCAGATGCGTATGTTGGTCTTACAGTGCCCAGAACTGTTTATTTGTTGAAGTACAGTAAGCAATAAAAGAGCTGAAAAACGTGAGTAGAATTCCTGAAGGATGTGAATTAGAAGTTGAGCATGAACCCCATCATTTTCTGGGAAATTCCACCTAATCGTTGAATGAATACCTCCATCAACCAATGGTTTACTGCTATGACGTCCTAGCGATGATGAAATCAGATTGTTAATGTCTACATTAGACTCACGTAGCAGGTAGCAATTTTAAAAGACTCTATCTTTCCAAATGTAAAATCAGCAATCTTTCAAACCGAACGAGCTTTTGGTAAGATAATCACAAATAAGCAGATAGCTCTTGGAAATAGTTTCTCTCTAGAGTTATGATTAACATCCCCGAAACTACCTGTAATATCATATCAATACTAGATATTAGTACATAGAATATGGAACTCTTAATATGTTCAGGTACGATAAATTGTTTGATATGGGCGTTATGTTGTATTTTGCATTAATGTTTTGTTGGGAAAATTTCGGAAACTTTGTATCTAACCTGTTTGACAGTACGCATGCGAATTGCAAGAAATAAGCGATTGGTTGGAAGACCATCGTGCAATTACCACTTTACACGATGTAAAAATCTGTATCGAGAATGTTGTACACAATAAAGAAGATGAAAGTAGTTAAAATTAAAGCACTACAGTGCTTATTTCAAAGGCACTGTCTGAGATGTAAAAGAACAGTTTCTCCCATATTGCGTGGCAATAGTTTGTATTCAAGCTGGCAACGTACGGACAAGAGTATTACGTAACACACAAAAGTGTTGTGTGGTATCTAGAGATCGTTCCAAATTTCCGCAGGAATGCATGAACCTCTTGATAAGATTACATAGACGAAGATTCACATACTCTTCCGCAAGCGAGGATTCCCAAGGTCAATAGAGCTCTTCGTTCTGAGAGAGGAAATTGCGCGGGGGGTTCGGTTTAGTCGCTCGTAATTTGTCTTCATCAATTTTGGCGTAGACTTGAGTTACCTAGCTGAGGTTACGAGTGGGCTTCGGCTTAGTAGATGTACAATCGATACAGTCTTTTAGTACATGTAACATCTACATCATCAATATTTAAAAACTGTTCAGCCCCGCGCCATACAAATTAGAGTTGTCGCCACACATATTAAAAATGTGATGTGTCTTGTCTCTAAGTGGGAATCCGGCCAAGTACACTGATTTTGTGAATGCAAAAGTTGCAACAAATACTTAGCGTGATAGGTGAAGGTACATGTAGGATTTCACTGTTATGGTATAACCAATGTGACGTCGAATAACCGAAGGGCAAGGCTAGCGGACTCTAGATCGAGGGGTCACGAGTTCGATTCCTGGCGGATAGACATTGTGTCATTGTCACTTAACACGACTTTCCTGACTCCACCCAGGTGTAAACATGGGTACCTGACTTCGGTTGGGAAGGTGAAAGGTGGTGGAAGGAGATGGAGAGAGGGATTTGCTCCACTTTTCAATGCAGTGGAATACAACCCACTGCCCCTACGGCCTCTCAAAGGCAATGAGACTAACGTTTTTCCTCTCGTCGGAAGCAACTTGTGGATAAGATATATTCTTTAGCACGTCAAACGGCTGTTACCTTGACATTGATACTCCAGAAGATTTAGATGAACTACAGTCGGCACGTTTCCGATCGAACTCACTAATGGTTCACGCCGCTCAACCAACAACCAATATCGATCCACAAGCCCCGCGTTACTAATCATATCAACCTACCACACAGATCATACACACGGATCTCTCGAGAACTGCCAGCACTTAGACGATCATCCGAGGTGGTCACCGCACGTCTAAAAAAGGGTTAATAGAAACAAACTGGCCTATCGCTCCTTTTAACAACATATGCCGTTATGGCGCCTCCTGGGGGTAGTCTGTACCATTAAAGATAAACAGCGCCATAGCCATGATGTGAAGTGAGGCATGCTTTGATACAAAATGTTCAGATGAACTTGACCATGAGTGGTAATGGACGCATTCTTGTGTAAATGAGACGAGAAAAATGCAATTACATGTAAATGCCAGCTGAGTGCTTACTACCTACTTTTATTACTGACATATAGAAGATCCACAAGTCCCGGACAAAGCACAACGACGGCTTGGTCTTGTCTAATAGATTAACCATGTGCAGGCTCTTATGATATTGGGCCATACTTCAACGAATATGGAATCATATCAAACCATACCGTAACATCACTTGGCTGCCATAAGCCTATCTACTACCTAAAAATAGACACCAACGTGGCAAATTGCTTAATCTAGTATAAATCTCTCGACCATTTTATCGAATTCCACTTAAGAAATCCAGAATATGTACACATGTGTTTTCACATAGAACGACTGAATCCTTAGATGTAGCCGTGGTTACTTAATGAGTCATAGATTTAAAAGTAACGTCAAAGTTCTTCATACATGCTTTGATCCTAGATGATGAACTTTTTTTCCCGCGACAAACATGCCTCAGGCTTAAGACGTTTTTAGGCTTTTCTGAAGTAAATCAGAATTGCTGAAACTCTGCAGCAATGAGATTAAAAGAGAAGGTGTCTGTGACGTTGCGGGATACAGTAACCAGATGGGTTCACGTTTAGAACGTCAAAATTGAACGGAACAGATGGATTGCATATGCAACGTCTAACGTTCATATTACGGGGTTTCATTTTTTGTTCGACAAATGATGGGTCATTTCTACAATGTATCAAGCGCAACAGTTATTCCAGTCATAGAAACAGTGTCGTACCGTGATCTAAACGGAAGGTGTATTTTATCATCATTATGTGAACAATTATCGTCATTAGAACAGTCAGGCAGAGGGACGATTTTTAATAGTTTCGCTGCTGGAAAACGTGATCCAAGCTATTACATGTAACTCAATTTTCATGAAACCGTTGATCGCTACAGCATTTCTTTAATCCGAACAAACGAGAATCAATGGAAGATGGAGACTGAAGAAAGAGGGAAGATTTTAATAGGTTCACTGCTAAAAAACGTAATGCAAGCTATTTCATGTAACTCAATTTTCATGAAACCTTTGATCGCTGAAGTATTTCTATAATCCTAACACACGAGAATCAATGGAAGATGGAGACTGAAGAAAGAGGGATGATCTTAATAGTTTCGCTGCTGCAAAACGTGATGGAATTCGAAGCTATTACATATAACTCAATGTTCATGAAACCTTTGATTGTCACAGTAATTCTATATTCCGAACTCACGAGAATGAATGGAAGATGGATACCGAAGAAAGAGGGATGCTTTTAATAGGTTCACTGCCGAAAAACGTAATGCAAATTATTACATATAACTCAATGTTCATGAAAACTCTGATTGTCACAATAATTCTATATTCCGAACTCACGAGAATCAATGGAAGATGGATCCCGAAGGCAGAGATTGTATTCTAACCATGCACGAGTTTATTTCACTATGGCTAATCTGTAAATGAAACAATATATTATGGTAGCATATTTTCTGTCCTCAGTCGCAATTCCTTTTAATACTACTCTCTAAGCAAAGGTTCGGCCTCGGCTCGTTTTGACGTCTTTTAACGAAAGGTTGACAATATAGAAGTCCCGAAAAAAACACGAAAAAAACGCCTTAAACTATGTCAACGGTTGGAATGAAGACACAAAGCTGGTGTGTTACGCCAAAGGGCGGTTATACCGGCTATATCGATACAGATACAGATGCAGAATATGTCGGAACATGAGAAAATCACTAGCGACCAAACCCTCCTGCTGGTTAAACCCGCACTTTTCGTGATATTTTCCGCCTGGCTGAGTAAGTATTGAACCACTCTCTGTTTCGTCCTGAGTAGAGTACACGTTTATTGCCCCACATGGGAGGATCTGTAAAAGGTTTTTCTTCGTGGCTTTTAGAGCATTTGCAAACGAATTAATAAGCTGTACTAGCTATAGTGTTAAGCAAGCGAGTCGGAAGGCAAAAGTAAAGTTGTCCAACTGACACGTAATACTCAGAAGTGTTTATCAAATCCAGCCAATATGTCTACACAAAAGCATACCGCAGGAATAAAAATACAAATCAATTAATCATTTCTTATCACGCTTCAACAATATATTGAAGAAACGAAGCCCAGACAGGACCTTGTCTGGAAAAATGTTCCTGGTCCCACTAACATGCATCCTTCCCAAACTAAGAGGAAATCTGCCGCCCCTAAATGTCGTGGGAGATCTTTTCCTGGCAGAATGGAAAGCCTAAATGTCTCTATACTCGACCGTTTTTTGCTAATCCCCTTTTAAAACTCTGCATCCTCCCGATTAAACAAAGCGATCTAATTAAATGTCTGTGGCGCCAGCGATGGTTAACTTTTATGACTCTATCATGACGACGCAGTTATTTCGGGGACTGTATACTGCATGATACAGTTGTTGTCGAATACGTGAAAAGAATCTTCAGATACTGAAAGTACCCATAGCTATATATGACTTCACAATGCAGGGGCCATTCCTGAAGAACCTTTTACTGGTTTTTAGTCACTCTGCACTAATGGAAGGACGTAAGCATGAGCCAGGGATTGTATTCAGTCTTCAGTTAGTTTTTAAAACTTACCATTTATGCCCTCTGACCAAGTCGATGACTTACGTAAACCAGTATTGACGTTTCCCAGTAAACATGGCTCCAGTACTCATGTAACATTGACAAAATTCCAATTGTCAAGATCCTAAAACCGCGGAACCAAAACAGTTCCCGTGTTGCAAACGTCTCACTTGTTCTGTCGACGTTGCGTTTTAGTAAAGGCCTTTCTACTGAAAGACATTATGAGAGATGAAGGTTACAACATGATGTTGCAGGCGCAATTATTCATTGGTGGGATGCCCATGTGTCTCTATAGACTTCGTCAGTGAGTTCGTAGAAAGAACGATCTTACTTCCCATATTCAAAGGAATGTTTGAGTCTTAGAAATAGCTGGGTTATACTGACAAAACCTCCAACACAGGTAAGTCCAAGAAAGCTAACAGCACAATTTTTACAACCCCGAAACACCGGCCACCCACCGATCATTGATGACCTTCTTCCCACCGGAAATTTCCGCGGGAAATGTATTTGCCTATGTATGGATTAGTCTGAGAACGGAAAAGGGCACCAGGAGGTTTAGAAAGTTTTTTTCTGCTAAAATGTTTGGGATCAGAGCGACCTACCTCCGAGCGTCAATCACTGGGTCCTTTTAAATACTTTGAAGAACCTTTGGGGCAAAAACAAGCCTTGCACTGTTATCGCGTTGGAGATAGCATTCGTCTCGCACGCGGCGTTATATTACCGTAACTGGCGCGGCCCACCCAGGTAAAGGTAAACTAAGAGGGCGGCTCGGAACGATATGAAATGGATTTTCAATCAAAATGTACTGGGGGCACTGGAACCATTACCGCACAGACTAGGCAGCGAAGTTAAAAATCGGACTATTGGATTATATGATACAGGGGAGAACTGCATCAGTGATCCAGGGTCCACCTTTACCCTGCATCTGCACTGAACGATCTGCCAAATGTAAAATTACTAGAAAACTTGACTCGAAAGTGTACGATAACAATCACATTTAAGAATGTAAAACAGTTCAGGTCTGGAATTATGACGGTTTTCTGTTCAATCCATCTCCTTGTGATCCCTGGAAGTCGTCAATCTGAGTAGCAATATCCCAGAGGCACATTGTACATTAAGATAAAAGAGATTATCTTTACGACTCTCCTTTTAAAATGACAGTTTGAAACATAGTACAGGTTATCCCACTGAATGAGGTCACTGATGGAACAACTAGTCCGCCAGTCGATACGTTTCAAACATTTCTATCGTGTAAAAAAAGGGAGACCTGGCGCATCCCCATCTTGTATGACAGCCAACGAAAGGGTATATCACATAGTAAAGGGCGGTATTACCCGGTCGTCGCTAAAGCACATCGACTGATGATGGAAAAAACCCCCACAAATTTCCAATGCTAAGGGTATTTATTACGTGTTCTTGAAGCATTTTCTAGTCCTTGCGAAAAAAATAGTCTCACGGGTTATTGCTGTACTACCTACTTAATGTATTCTTTTTCAACGTCAGTAAAAGACTGATTTATTTTCATTATCAATGTTAACGCAGATTCAATGGCCATTGGCAAGATCAACGGGGAGGGGCACGTACGCCTATGTCTGAGTTTAAGCAATACATTCTTTATTATCACCTCAAGTAATCTTATTGTATCTGAAACACAAGGGTGTTTTGGGGCACCGGTGGCGGTAAGCAGTTATTACTTCCTAAGGCCAATATGAAGTGTCGAGCAAAACCTGTAAACCATTATACTCACAGGGAGGTGGGGGAAATATTGGCGAAGTAGCTTGATCGAAACCTTGGCTCGACAAGCCGATGTCTACAGCGTACCGTCTTGGTATTGGTAGGACTTGAAGCCTCTTACGTTTACGGGGATTTGCATTTTCCAGTCTACAAATGCTCGGGTGTCCTCACTAGGGTCAATCAAGGAGATTGGCGCCCGTTCTCTTGTCAATAAAAAAAGTACATGGCATTTGATAATATTTAACCACACTGTCTTTTACATTGATTTGAATAATTCTATTCGTTCTTCCCAAACATTGTAGCTCGCAGCACGGTTTCTGAATTTCAGCCAAGGGAACAATTATCTCGTCTGATTGTTCCGTTATTACAACAGGCGAGGAAATAACTCATGCATCGTTTAGAAGGTAATGGCCCGGAAATATAGAATGCGCACAATTTCAATAATAATTTCACACCTTTTTTTCTTGGTAATATCCTATACTCGCTCCGAGACCTGCATGACATATCGGCTGTAGAAGAATCGTACACGTGCCCTGTGAGTGTGTTATGTAAGTTAATGTGTATGTGTTAATAATCTTCAATTGACTATTGCAAGTTAATGTCAATGGCACCAATCATTCTTCCTTCACCCCAGATGAACTTGAACCATGCGTCCATTAATCTTTATCCTGTGGTCAGAAAAGTCTGGTCGTAAAAAGATACTTCATCTGACCGCTGGTGTCAGAGTTTCCTTTGAATCGTCACGTGGGTAATAAAGAAACAAAGGGTAAAATCTGTCTTCCGGGAGGTACAATTGTTACTGGGACCTTTCCTGTCCAACATTGATTGGTTTTATTTAACCTTCGACTGTTGAAGGCCTCCAGGCGAGTCGGAGGTAAAGAGGTTACCGAAAATCCATTACGGGGAAATGCCTACCGGTACTCTCAAATATTAATCCTCCGATCCAATCCAACTTTTGGTCAAACAAAAACAATTGAATTCTCCCGGGGCTCACCCGGCGGAGATTTAAGTCCCTAAACTCTTGGCGACTGTGCTGATAAAGTTACGGCAGCAGTAAGTCATGATCAAAGGGTCCCATAACATCCCACCCACTGTGCAGAATGAAATATGTAAAGGTAGTCCCAAAGACTTTTTGATGCCGTAGGGGCAGTTGGCTGTTATCCACAATGTCAGGTGCACGGTAAAGGAGTGTGGAGCCCAACCCTCTCCTTCCACCGTCTCTCCAACCGAAGTCAGGTACACTCTTTTACACCGGGTGGCGTGAGGAAAGTCGTGTAAAGTGTCTTTTCCAAGGGCACAGCATTGATGGTATGTGAGGAGATTCGAAGCCAGGATCTCTTAGTTCTGGGCCAAGCACCCAACCGTTACACCAACACGACGCCAAACGAACTAAAGATGTCGGGTCTATAAATGTTTCACAATCAAGACGTATTTACTAAAATATAACGCCTGTGGGATGCAAAGGATTCTTTGAACAAAGTATCCCTACATCAGGACGGTACTTCACTTGCCTAACGACAAATATCCCTATCAATTTGGTCTCAAACATTATCATCAATGTTACATCATCGATATTGAAGTACTATAAAAAGGGCAAGATGTATTGTTCCTTTTACCCTTTCAAGTTCGAACTTAAGCTTCTCTACCGTTCCTACGATCAGAAACCCCTTCATCACTCTGTAGGGACGAAAGAATTACCCAGGACGACAAGACCTCCTATTCCAATAGGACGGCGCCCTCGCCGCGCTCTCCCTCTCTGAGATCTAAAATTTAACAGAGCGCTCAACGAATTTCATATATTGTAAAAAACATATATATATATATTTCGCTTTCAGTGTTTTGTTGTCTTTTCAGCCATACTTAGATTTTGCATGATATTTCAACTATGAAATCAAGGATTAGAAAAATCCGATTTAGTTCACAGAGAGAGCGTAGCGAGATCGCCGTCTAGTGGAATGGGGGCCTAAGCTTCTCTACACTTCCTACGATCGAAAAACCTTTCATTACTCTGTAGGGACGCAAGAATTACCCAGGGTGATAATGCACGTAACCTGAACAGATACGAATGTATGGGGGTCATTTGTATCGACTAAAGGACGGTAATAGCTTTTATTGATCAATTCTCCCAAGTGTAATTCCCTCCCCCATGGTGAGTCATACATCACTACGTGCGGCCCCATGGGCAGACCGTGAGGGTACATGGTATTCATCTTGTGTAGAGACTGACTCTCATGGTAATTTAGACCATTATCTGAATGATTTAATGAACTATTACCTCCTAGTTCCACCACCCCACTGCTATCCACAGCCACCCTGTGTCATCATCTGGTGCAACTGGTGCGCCAAAGGGTAGCTTTAAAGAATGCTTGCAGCTAGATGTGCAAAAAAAAGTTAGGTGTGGCAGGTCGTTCAGTGCTACTGCGCCGCGTGCCTGCGAAGCTGGTGTGTAACACCGAAGGGCGATAATACCGGCTATACGAATACAGAGCTGTTTTGTTACTTTCGTTATATATCGGACCTAACTGATTACCTATGTGCCAAAACATGAAACTAAGACATAAGTACTCAAAGGTCCCACCCAGGCCTTCTCCAGTTATTGTGTTCATCTACATACAAACATACATACGAACAAACATACATACATACATAGAAATGCTGCCCAAAACATTACCTTCTTGGCGAAATGAGGTAAACAATTCACTAAGGTCTTCTTCTGGTACTGTTCAAATGAAGCAGCTGCTATTGCCTTCGAAATGGTGGGAAATAGTTTCATATACTCGAAAAATGTGGAGAACATTTGCAAGTCACGTGTTTGAGTATAAATACTACCGTGTCGTATTTCCAGCTGTCTCCATACTTTCGATGTGTCTGAAATTTGTCACTAATTGCCTTCATGTAAGTGCCACATTAAGTTTCAAGTCAGCACTTTTGTAAAAAGGCAGCAATATATATGCTAATTTCGGAAGACACATAACCAGTTACCAAAGGAGTTCTGTTTGGTTTCTGCGCTCGTTCTATTGGGAGGTAGCAGGAACATGGACAATCTATTTTGTTATATGAATAGACAGTATTGCCAATACTCTGGCAAGATCTAGACACGAAGACTTTCCCGAATAAAAAAAATTACAATATCAAATTCTCGAATTCCTTGGTTTACATTGTAGAGAGGAGACCTTGAAAAGTTACTAGATCCTTTATCTCGACTTTTTTTTTCATCCAGAGATAAAAGTCAGCATGAACGTGGTTTAAAACATTCTCCAAGCAGAGAAGGTTTCGGTCGAGAGGGCTAGTTCTAAGTGGCCGCAATTTTTAACCATTTATCAAAAATCGCGGAAACGTAAAAAAAAAAATCAATTCCTACAGAAAACTTTTCTTGGAGAATAGTTTCAAAGAATCTTGCATGTGACGGTGACCTAACTCAGGACAGCCCAATAAGTTCAAGAGCTTCACCAGTAAACAAAAGTTACTCTTCTAAAGGAATTTGAATGTCTTGATGTTCTCCTGTTTAAGTATGTGATCTAGGACATCTCCAAGTGCACGGATTCATTGTCAAAGCTATGTGGTAATTGTTTTGGCAATACTTTGATATTCTGGTGAAACATCTGGTACGAATATATCGAGGCTGTTTGATAGAGCAGAGCTTGGTGGAGACGATTGTGACATTCTTACCATATGCCCCGTTTGCTGTAGGCACTCTCCACCAAGGGTGGTTGGAGTTGGTGGAGAATAGTGAGTTGAGAGTTGGTGGAGAGTGCCGACAGAAAACGGGGCATATGATAAAAGGTCACAATCTTCTCCACCAACCTTTGGTCATTGGAGAGTAGCCTCAGACGAACTTCAGATCTATTGATAAGGTGGCCAATGCCTTTGCTATCGGAATTCCTATACTTTATCTGATACTGGTATAAAATAACCATTATGATGCCGTGTAACGTACACGCTGTGTTATCACAGTGCTTGTTGCTAAAGAAGAGAGGATCGATCCGCATTCTTTGAATAACAGAAAATATCAGCATTGAATGTACTTTACAGCACAAAAATGGTAACCGTTGCAATTTATTTGTCAGACTGACGTAGAAGTCAGGTGCTCAGTTATTTTTGTCAAACTCATAATATGCATTGATTGAATTTTGCTTTTAGCAAAATCTGTCATTTATTCCTAACTTCATGTCTGACAGCCAAAGAAAATACCTCTTATGTTATTTCAGACTCAATTTCTTTTAAATATATACGGAGGCAATGTTCTGCATACTCCGGTAGATACACTATCACCATAGTTGTTTTTTCTGAAATTTTGCATGGGGTGTGCTTGATATAATAATGCACATTAGGTACCAAATGGACGAAGGCGTCACCAGACAGACACGGCGCTGTGGGGTTATCACCGGAAGCTTGCCATTAAAAGTTCTCACTGGAACTAAATGGCTTAAAAGATTTACCAAGCTGCGACAATGGCGCTAAACAGGGGATTATGTGGCTGATGTGCTCAATGGTGCTGATTAGAGGACGTGCAAAGATTGAGTCCAGTAATCTCAACAAGTGCTGTGTCATTGCCTCCCTTTTAAGATTGTAAGTCACTTTAATGTTATGATGGATCACCGCCATACTAAATAGGAAGTGGAAAGTGAAAGTCCTTTTCAGTTAGGTAAGGATGGGAATTGTAGCCAAAGAGGGTGACTAGAATATTCAAGGCTTTACAGAAGGGAAGAAGGGAGAGACTGATTGGTTTATAAAAAAGACTAATGCAAAACGTCTTGGGAATTCTTAAATAGGGAGTGCCACCTCACACGCACACAGACACACATGTACACATTCAGACACACACACACACACACACACACACACACACACACACACACACACACACACAGAGAGAGACACGCACACATACACACATGCACACACGCACACACCCATAACGTTTGCCGTAAGCCCGCAAAGATCACCGTGTCCCATTGTTTCACTCAGTCTTACAAGTAAGCTTCCTTCATTGCGAAGTTCTTGTCATTCCCTGCCATGATAACGGTACGCGCTCCCAGACCTAGATGCCAATTCCCATAACTTTTGCCGTAAGCCCACAAAAATCACCGTGCCCCATCGCTTCACTCAGTCTTCACCCTACATGTTCATCCCAGCTTTACGAGTGTTTTACCGTCAATCAGCTGGATGGGACCTCGTGACGTCTAATTCCTTTCACTGGGGAAGCAACCCAAGGAGATCCCATCTTGACATCAGTGCACAGTGCATCTAGTCACTAACAGTGTAAAATTAAAATTTTACTGGGTAGTATTTACCATGGATTTTCAGGTTAACCCGATGCAAGTGTAAAAAGACAAAATCCTGAACAAAGTGATTCAGAATATATCTACAGCATGACTTGCCTCCCTGATTCAATCAGCATTTTAGGAACATGTAAGTAATGTTCCTCTCTTTTACAACATGTTGAACTTCACTTTCCAAACAGAGGTTCGGCTCCGGTTGACTATCATATCTATTGTGGTCATTTACCATGCTGTAAAAGGACATACACGGCATTGTATATCTTCCCAAAGCTATGTTACAATACTGAAAACACTACCTGCACCAAGCTGTTCTGAACGTAACGAGTACAATGTGCTTCAGACTAAGGTTTTATCAAGTCCTTGTTCAGAGTTCGAGAAATAAATATACAAATAAAAAAAATATATCTATGGTGCAGTTAGTTAAATGGTTTTGTAATCACTGTGCTCCATGAATAAAGTTTATACAGCTTCTCAAAGTTGTCGTTCTTGGAAAGATCGAGAGAGCGCGATTCAAACATTCCATCAGCCGTCACGTGATGCCGTGACGTAACAAGTGGGCACTCATCCAGGGCCCGCTAGTCGTGCGCTAGTTTCACAGCATGGACAGTGACGTTTCTTTTCGGACTCCTCGTCCAGCGAGGACTGCATCTGTGAGGAGATCGACTCTGACTCGGGACCTGAGGATGCCGTAGGAGGCCTTTTGCCGTACAGATTCAAACCATATTTGTCGGACGAGCAGTCGGATGAGCCCGATAGGGTCCGATAGCGACGATGCCGATGGCGACGCCGGAGCTGCTGGCGCGCATGGCGGTGAAGTTCTAGGAGCCGAAGGGATTCCGAAGGATATCGAAAGGCTTCAGAATACAGAATGGTAAGTGAGGCTCAGATGATGTTTTTTTTCTGATAGGATGGAGAGTACACACTATGGGGAGGGGTACATGTTGTATTTATGATGTTTTGAGCGTGTTCATCACATGGTGATAGTGTAAACGTCTCGCCATAGTGTAGCTCCTTTTGGTGCATGGGTCACCGTCATTAGCTTCTGGCATTTGTCGCCCTTCAGTGCCTCTACTAGCTGTTAAAGCTGCACTATGTAACATTTTGGCGCACAAATTAAAAATATTCTTGTGAACAAATCCTAATACAAATGACATCGACAACCACTTTTCAGCATATTTCCATCATTAATTCGTCTATTTCTGGCATGTATGGTGTTTTTAACTGTACAAAAACAAGCTGCAAAAGTCTGTGACACCACCTCAACCTGAAGCCTAATGTTTGTAAACAACAACTTCCTGCACACTGGCAGGACCCCTGGGTAGGCTAATTACTTAGCGACACTTCAGTGGATCTAGATAACAGCTGATGTTATGAAGATCATCTTCTTCAAAAACACTCATATCTTTTTGAATGAGGATAAAATATGTTAGCCAAGTTTGTAGGGAACTTATAAAGCGGATTTTCCCCGTTCAAAACTGCTAGAACTCTGATAAGGAGGTTTGGCAGAAACTGTAATCAGGCAGGTGGGGTGATAAGCCTGTGTGGCCACACTACCAACTGGCTTTGAAAGTTCAGTTTTTAAACTGGTTTATATGGTGCAATGATGTTGAAACATTCCTTCCTGAATACTGGTATGTCATTCTACAGTGTTTATACAACATACTATGTAAAGAAATGGTAGAAAAATTTACTTTCTGTATTGACCAAATCTTACATAGTGCAGCTTTAATACCTTCATCTATTTTCATTACGTTATCTTTATTTCGAAACAAGAGTTCTACGACCTCATACCTTCGCGAAATGATTTTGACCTTTATGACTGACGTATTAGGAGTGTTTTTCATCAATCAAAAATCATACCAGTTGATCCTCCTCACCCAAATAACATAAGTTGTCCAAACCTCCTTGTTATGATTATGAGCTTAACAAAGAAGGTTATGCTAACATTTTTCATCAATAATGCAAATAAGCTCCTTATTAGCATAATTTGATTCAATGGTGTTCACATTCACACAACTTCTAAATGCAACAAGTATGAAATTGCCGTTATTTACTAGTATGGAATGATAGTAGTTTCTCATGAATTATGCAAATTAGGCCTACATTTGCATAATTTCTATCTATTGACATTCCTCTCTTCCTCAGTTACAAATGTCACATATTTGAATAGTCATATCATGGAACACAGCAGGTTTTTAAAATTGCCTCATTAATTATAATCTGATTTGCATAATTATCATCCAATCATACAAAGCATCACATAAGCTATCTACATACCAAAAATCATGACCATCCATCAAGCCCATCTCGAGTTATATTATTTTCTCATTGATTATGTAAATGAGGTTCTCATTTGCATAGCTGATATCTATTAATATTTCTCTCTTCCTCAGTTACATATGTCACATGTTTGCGAGTCCTATCATGGAAATTGATGAATGTATAAACTTTCCTCATTAATTATGCAAATTATTTACTGATTTGCATAATAAGTATCCAATCATGTACATCATCACTCAAGCTATGTACATGCAAAAAATCATGACCTTCCATCAAGCCCTTCTTGAGTTATTCCCTTTCAAAGTCTGAAGCAAAACCTACCCCTGCAGTTCCAAAAAAGTTGCTAGGGGGCCCAAGCCTATACCACTTACTCTCTGCCCAACGAGCTATCTACCACTTAAAAATCAGTTCCATAGCATGTCCACAACACGAGATATCATAACATGAAGTTCCGCTGCAGTACCGTAACAAGCCGATAGGGGGCCCAAAATCTAATCATTTTCAGGTTTCATCGAGACCTACCAACATACCAAATACCAAGACAATCCTTCCAAGAATTCTCGACTTATCGTGTTCACTAACAGACACACAGACATGCTCGGTATTCCCATGCTGTGGCACTGCATTAATGACTGTTCTTACTCATATAAGGCCGTGTATATCCAACTTTGGTCAAAATTTGTATGTTTCAGTCTTTTAATTGGTGTAAGGAGATATCTTTGTGGTTTGGTTTCACATGCTCCGAGTGGACTCTTCCAGGCTGGGAGTAGGTCAAAGTTGACGATTGTTTTCGTCTGTCAGCTGTTACGAGAGAACGAGCTGGTCAACTGTCTATTTTCTTTGCATGATTCTAAAGTAGACAGATGTGGCTTTCTGGTGCATAAGAATTTTTGGGGCTTGCAATTAAGGTGAATCCTTTTCTGAGCCCTTGTTTTAGTGCTTTAAAGCATTACTGCATGGGCAAGCCTATCTCTTGTATCTGCCCTACAGCTGGCTGATAGCCAATTTGTCCCTGGCAGCTGCAGTACATGTAACTGACAGTTTCCTGCCTGCCTCATGACCCCTCATGACCCCTCATGACCAACTTTGCCCCCAATCTACCCGTATCAATATCCCCGTCGCAACCAGAACGCATAGTAAAGCATACAATTGAACACATTTTTACACTTTTCTCGTTAATTATGCAAAACACTTCGCCCAAAATCTAATCATCTTGAGATTTGCCACATACACACCGACACACCAACTACGACAACAAACCATCCAGGCGTTCTCGACTTATTCTGTTCACTAACAGACACACAGACAAGCACCGTCGCATAACCTTCTCGACGAAACCATTCGTCGCGAAGGTAATAAGAAAGTAGTGCATAAGATGTCAAAAAAGATCGCCCAGAACAGCTGAAAATGGCGGCCCATGCGGGTGATTAGCATGCAACCCCTTACCTTCAATGTCGCTTCCGACACAATTCAAAGAAACGCAGTGTTTACAACGTATTCTAATGATGTTTCTACAAATTTCAGGACTATTCTCAATTCCCTATTGAGGTTTGGCCTTTGAGATGCACCAACATGCCGACGGTGCAAGAAAGCGTATGCTGCCCCGATCAGATGCGGGTGTGTGAGCGGAGGGAGAGGCAGCCCGACATGGTGTGTATCACACACCAGCGTACCCTGGAAACCATACCATCGGGGGCTCCCCGATATCTCTACGGCGCTGGGAGTGATGCCCACTCGCCCAGACAGCATAGCCCGCTCGGGATTGGGTTTACGGCCTTGGATTGAATTAGCTCGCCCCTTACGTGGCGGCGAAACTCCCTGTGGCAGCTTAGTAGACAGGCGGACGGAAACGAATGAATAAAGCAGACTGGGCCCGGTAAAACACCCCTAAGCCGACCCCTAGAGACTGGGACCAGGCTTACACCACCGCGTCTTTCATGAAGTCTGCTTGAACGAGGAGGATGTCCTCGAAACGGTCTGCCTTGCCTCGGGGTTAACTTCGGAAATGAGTGAGTATGCAAACAACAGACAAAGAATACTGATTAGAATATGGTTATCCCTTGACAATAGCAATAAGCCAGTTGGGCAGCCATTACAGTCTCATGTATGATTCAGCCAAACCAATGAACAAATGAATGGCAGTCTTTTTGTATTGTAACATGATCATATGCATGTGTGTAACAACTACGTCATACGATGTGATAAAAAAAGTGTTAATTTACCTCATAACCAACACTTTTTCCACCTTTCAGATGCAAGAAGTACACAGCGTACAGACAATTTGTAGGTTGATGCTACCAGCACCTTGGCAAGTCTGTCCGAGACCCTGTGCCTTCTTGTGCTGTGGATGCTATACGGAGTCACTATTCCTCTCCTGATTACACAGGCTTTCTGGAAGCTAATGACTAGTGATGTTTTTGGAATTTGTTTTTAAAACTGTTTGGACTGAATCTACTTTTGTTTTTTAAACTAGTGCCTTTGATTGATATGTAACAAGAAAAAATGTTCTGGTTTGGTAGAATAGTCTCCCAGTCCTCTTGTGAAGTAGATATTGCAATGCATCACTAGAATAATTGATCTCTGATGTTTGAATTTTGTTATAAGCCCAGGATCGGAGGCAGTAGCATAAGTTACGGTTACAAGACTGGAAATTAACTGCACTTCCTTTTCAATTAGATGAACTTTGTTTGAACATAAATATATAATAATCAACATAAGGCTTACAGTCAATACTTAATAAAGAGACACTTTTCGGCTAACTGAAGTACTGCAACCAGAGCTGTCGGCAAACTCCGATTCTAAACCTGATGCACAGTTCACATGCCTGATCAAAAACACGACTAAATTCTATCAGTGCTTTTCGAGTACGTCGGTATTGGAGCATGAGACTGAATATTTCGTCTTTTGCTGAGTGTCTAAACAAAATTACACAATCCGAAAACTTAATATAATCATTCAAAAACGTGCAAGTATCGGTTCGAGTAAGCAAGTAAACTTAATGTGACTAAAAAAAGACAAAATACTAGTGACATTCTTGCTACGTGCACATTCTAGGTAGAGGAGATTTGGTCCATTCAATATGATATGCAGCTACCTTATTCTATGATATATAGATCAATTTACCTGAATCTAAAACCCATTCCTATTGATTCAAATAATTATACATAAGCACATCCATCGTGTGTTCTTTGCCGTGTCATCAGAGCATATTAGCCATATTCTCGCCATAAATGTATAACGCATAAAGATATTTTCATGGAACCCGAAAAGAAACATGTCTAAGCATTACAATAATCAGCTATTTGTTGTTTACAACTGGTCTTCCAGCGCCCCTCTTTCTAAAAAAAAATCAGCACATTTGAAACTATTCTTCTTAACTGAACGTATCTATAATCTAGCCGGCCGCGGTATAACTGCCATTTGGCGCAACACACTAGGTTCGCAGGCACGCGGTGTCGAGGCAGCTGGTTATATTAGTATTATTATACTGAGCAGCCTGTCACAGCCCATCTAACTGTAGGCGTCATTTAAAGCTATCTATTAATAGTAATTAGGATGATCCTTCAGTGCTTGTGTACATCTACGAATACAAAGTGTCACCGAGTTCGCGACAAAACTGCCTATTCTCCCACGCGAATGTCTCCACTTTTCCGGGCCTGGTCCAGTCTGGCAGGGGCGGGATGACCGTGACCTACTGCCGACCTGATATGACCCTGGTGAAACGGCCGCTGATCCGGTCGAGAGTACTCCCACACCTCGGTCAGGCGGACCTGGCATATTTGGAAACAGTGAGATATCTTTATCTTAAGAACAAAAAGTAGGTATCCATAATGCTCCGGTCCTAATTGTACCGGTGCCCGTCGAGGGTGTAGAACTGGCCGGGTCACGAAGCCACGGAATTGTCCCAGTAGACAGCCGGCCGCGGGTACCGAGAGGGAACCTCCCAGTGCTCGCACGATTAGCTCACGGCGTCTATTTGTTACCGCCTCCCGCGTTGGTTTTAAGTCCGGGCTAAATGATTCGGGGTCCCGGCCGGGTCTAGAAATAGCCCGGCAGCAACATGATGTCCCACGGGCCACGCAGGGGTTACGCCCGAAAGTTAGAAAAAAACTTTCTAATTAAGACCGAAGCAAAAAGAAAAGCAATTGTTTCTGCTGTATTTTTCTTTTTTTTTTCGCCCACGCAATTTGGGGTCTCCAGAGGATGTCATCTTTGAATTTAGATGAAACGATTCTAAGAAATATCAACAGAATCTACTGTTGCAGAATTAGTTTTGATCGACGTCTCATAAATTTTCGACCTCAGCAGAAAAGAATTGCACGTCAATAACCGATGATAAACGTTGAATGGACTTTTCTATGAGAATTTCAACTCGTGTGATAGACGGGCTGATGTAGTACATCTGAACGCTTAAGTTTGAGTTGGCTTGTGTAGCAGCCTCAGCTCATAAGTCCGACTTGTGTTAACAATATTATATTCTTGTTTTCAACCCAATATCGTTATGGTCTTTCATTGTCTTAGGTCATTGTTTGGTCTGAGAAGAACCTTATGGCATTGTGCTGACTACCATGTTGCACTTGACTGTCCGCGCGTTCTTAAAAATGAATGAATGATCTTGATATCATGTTCATGTCAATATGGGCTAAATGCAGTACTCATATCATGATTGAAACTGGTGTGTTACTCCGAATGGCGGTCATACCGGCTATATGGATACAGATACAGACAGAAACAAAGACTACGGAAAGAATATCATTGCCTGTAGTGTTAGAAATAATAAGTGCAAAGATCTCCCTACAAAAATCTTTTGATTATTTGAAGGACTTCCATATTTGCATAATCCATGCTTGGTAATGTAGATCTTTAAGAGACTTACACAGGTCACAATGTTGACAGTCCAATCATTTTCCAATTACCACTTATACAAATTATGGCATTTTTGCATTGATTATGCAAATAAGGAAGTTATTGATAAGGTATCTATTGATATTCCACCTACCATAAACTACATATATTACATGTATTAAGATTACATATATCTTCCTTATTTATTAGGCAAATCAAGTTCCACAATTGTTGCATACTTTGCACTTCATTATGTACATCTCTGTCTAGGCTACCTGTATACTACATATCATTGAAATCCGTCGTTCTTTTGTTCAGTTATTCTCCTTGGAAGACTTTGACAAAAACGCCTCTGCAGTTCCAGAGAACAATGCTAGGGGGCCTAAACCTACACAACTTCTTCGTTACATCACAAGCTATCAGCCACCAAAATATCAAGACCATATCACTTCCAGGTCAAAAGATTTAAAAATGAAAGTTCTGCTGCAGTACCAAGGTCACATACCAGGAGGCCCAAAATATACTTCGGCGTTTGCATTGCCAAGACCTACCTGAATACCAAATATTATCATAATCCATCCAGGTTCTTAAGTCATATTCACTACAACATCTGGAAACACGCACGCACACACACACACAGACACAAACACACAAATCCAAAACAAAATCACAATTTTTCTCATTGAGATAATACCAATAGTCAGGTCTACAAGCATACAAAACCAATACTGCATCAACTAATCCTTGAGATGATTCCTGGGTCCCAACGCGACGCGAATAAAGATATGTCGATGACCAAACAAATGAAATATATCAAAAGCTTTTCGTAAGTTTTGAAAACTGTCTTCTCATTATCTCATCGTATCTGTCCCTTAGTATAATTGTTAGACCGTTGGGGCACAACAGAGCATCTGGCAACCAGTTTTCTTAAAGTTTCCTTAAAGTTATTTTAGTGAGAAGCAAACCAACTAGTCCCGATAACATGTTATTTTGAACCTTCTCGGCGGAGACAAGTGTAAGAGACATCACGGAAAATGTGCCCACGAAGAGGAAACATTGTGAGGGATGAGAGATGGCAATAGCTGGCAAGAGGAATGACGCTGATCAGAGAGGACCTTTGAGCAATATCTAAGGATTTAAAGCACTCTAAGTGTCAGGAATGTCATGTTCAAGAACCTCGTATTCTCTTTCTCAGGGAAATCCTTGCATTTTCAAGTCCTTTGGGTCAGTCGTAATATTGCAATCCAGTATTACAGGATAATTCTTCCTTTAGGGCAGATCACAAAGTGTTGGATTAATAACGTCAGAAGCTTCATACGAGCGAAACAGAAGATAGGCTCGTTGGCACAGCCTGGCGCATTTTTTTTCATCTAAACAATCATGTAGATGCTTCCTAGTAGTAGATACACATTTCATTTAACTTTTGCAAATTCTTTTTATGATTTGTTGCGCACGAAATAGATGAACTGTAACTTACATGCGGTGATTTCATTGGAAGCAACATTCTTCTGACTAATATCTCCTCAAAGTGTATTTAGCTTGTCTTGTCTCCGATATGGCGCGCGATGGACATTGCATGTATCTAACCTGAACTTTAAGTTAGAAAAAATACTCTAAAGGTTCTTCTATCTCTTTCTATTGCATTTGATTAAAACCATATGCAAAATCCTCCCAACGACCATCCTGTAGATACGGGGATAAAAGGTAAAATATCAGGCAAAGGAATCTTATCTTACCGGGTATTTGACTTCAACATCTATCAAGCCATCGGATGCTTTGGGAGATACCAGAAAAGCAGGTTCTTCTCGTTGGTAAGTTATAGTTTTATGTGGCTGGATGTCGTGACATTTAGATCTAAGGGCAGTGGCGTTCCTTTGCGAAAGCTGGCTCTCAGACTTCTATCACGCGGAAACCGAAAGTGGCTTCCGGATCCACATGTGATAAATTTTGAGATCCCATGAACGCATGAACCAAATATTAGCACCGTTTTACCGACCTGAAGCGGCTGAACAATGATAAATGGTTAAGGTGGCATCAAGGCAATGAACTGAGAAAAATACAGCTGGGAACCTGGTAGAAAACACCGTGAAGGTTATCCCCCACGATTTATAATATCAATATCATAAATACTATTCACTGGTCAGGGATGTATGCTTATCAAGGCATCTGCAAAATGTACACCAGATTTTGTCCACACTTTTTATTCCAGCCTTGTCTACGGTCATACATCTTCAATGTTATTATCTTCGCCGAGTACTAGTACTCGGGAAGATTATGTTTTCGGTTGAAAAATCTGTTGGGTGGGTCTGTATGTATGTCAGGAGCATAACTCAAGAAGACTTCAATGAATATTTATGATTTTTGGTAGGTGTGTAGTGGTTGTGCAAAGGAAGGTCAAGTTCGAAAATGGTTCACCTTGCGTTTTTCAACAGTACTGCAGCGGACTTTGAATTTTTTGTGTTTGTATGTAGGCAAAAAAAAGTGACGGAAACGTTGATGGATCTTCATGATTTTTTACAGGTGTATAGATGTTGTAGAAACGGAGGTCAAGTTCAAAAATGGTTCCCCTGGCATTTTCCGTCGGTACTGCAGCGGGCTTTGTGTGTATGTGTATTTGTATGTCGCCAACATAACTCGAGAAGCTGTCGATGGTTCTGCATGATACTTAGTGGGTGGGTAAGGTTTACAGAAAGGAAGGTCAAGTTCGATAATGGGCCTTCTAGCGGGTATCTAAAGTATTGCAGCGGAGCTTCAAAGTTTGGGGTGAAATTTTCTGGAGGCGCCAGGTTCATGATTTTTTTATAGTGGATGGGTCTTGGGGCAGGGAACAAGTGGTGTAAGTTTGGGCCTCTTGACGACTTGTTTTGAGCTGCAGTGGGCCTTTATGTATGAAACTTTGGGGGAGAATAACTCATGCAGGGTTTGGTGTATCTTTATTGCTTTTGGTACGCAGGTACCTTAGGTGATGATTAACATAATGAAATGTATAGTATGCAAATTGGGACTTCATTTACATAATTAAAGAGAGTAATGTATAATCCCATTGAAAGCTGTTACTCGACCTCAATTCAGGGACACTTGGAGGATTGCCTGGCTTGGGATTTAGGTCACCCAGCTGTGTGCCAGCTGTGCGCCCTTCATTTGGTCATAACTCAAGAAGGGGTCAATGGATCATCATGATTTTTGGTTTGTTAATAGCTTAAGTTATAATTTGATTTAGATAGATGGAAATTATGCATATGGGAGCCAATATGCATAATTGATGAGGAAACACCATAATTCCATAGTGATCAATGGCAGGAATTCGATACTTGTAGCATCTGAAAGTTCATTAAACTTGTTAGATATATCAGCAAACTCTACATATATACTAGTCCTGTACCACCAAATGATTTTTAACACTATCTAGACTGGACTCGTTCTCTCTCCCCCCCCCCCCAGCATAACTTCCAAATGGTATG
Organism: Branchiostoma lanceolatum; assembly: GCA_035149815.1. Taxonomy (NCBI): domain Eukaryota; kingdom Metazoa; phylum Chordata; class Leptocardii; order Amphioxiformes; family Branchiostomatidae; genus Branchiostoma; species Branchiostoma lanceolatum. Next base: position 9,405,545 of record CM068867.1, on the reverse strand, counting down.
GTGCATGATCAAATTTGCAGCGGGTGATAAGCATGTAAATATTAATCACTCTCCATAATAAGCCTTGATTATTTGGCGAAGATAAAGTGTTCGTGGAACTCTAGTATTATCTAGACTTCATCCTTGTAGATCTTCAATTCTGCTGGGCAACAGTAAATCTTACGTTCACTGCTCAACTGCCGAAACTACAACTCTTGACTGCTTTCATCCATAGCTATTTACGCTTTCCCATTTGCTGTTTAGAACCCTTAGTTAGGGACAGGGCAGTCCGTATTTGTCACCCTTCAATGGTTCCTCTGTACTTCCATACATCTTACGTGCCTATTTTCGTCTTTTGTACAGACCAAATCCCCGACCCGTCCCATGGAGATCCCGGGGTAACAAGATGCTGCATTGCAATGATTGCTTCGCCATCGTTTGATCTGAAGTTCGCCTTGCTTGCCTTCGCTTATGTAAGGGAAGAGGTTATCCCTCATCCTTGAGCGAAATCACTCTGTTTAAAAGTGTCATCTATGATCTTTGCCCTTTCGTTGTCTTCTACGCATCTTTCCTAAATCATTTGTTGGACAATTGTCATGCTTTGAAGTCATCAATTAAAAAGGGGACAAAAGTTAAGGAAACTAACAATTCCACTATTCTCCACATGATTAACCTTGCCCAAGACGCCAGGAAGTCCTCTAGGTTACACTGAAGTCACAACATAGATACATGAGAGGACACAAACTATCTAGAACCAAGTTACGTGTAAAGAGAGGCTAAGAGGCATAATAGAGTGACCACAGCGTACAAATGCCGAACAGAAACCTCCATGAACACACAAAAGCCGGCACAAAATAACTTGGAAAACATTATTTAGACCGTGGTTTGAGGTCAAACATTAGCAGTCGTGTCTTGCATCTGACTTTGCCCCGGCGCGTCAAATTCGACAGCGAAGAACCATAGGTCTTCCTTCGGGCTATCATTCCGAAATCATATGCAGACGTTAAAACGCAGATATACAAAAGGTCACCAGTGGCCTCCAATAAAACCGCACTTAACGGCATGACATACAAAGATATGAAACTGAAAATTGGTTTGCCGGAGGCTAAATACAAAGTTCATAACGCTAAATGCTCACCGGGTTGTTTGGATGGAATGAAGTTCAGGCATCAAAGCGTTCCCATCTCACTTAACATTGATATGTAGTAGTCTCACTCTGAAGGAAAATAGATTACCTTGTAGTTAACCAGATAACTGAAATAATCCCAGAAGAACTAACTAGACCAGATAACTGAAATAAAGCCAAAAGAACTGACTAGATTTACCACCTAGCTCATGGGAACAACCATACCGGATGCCCCAGTGATTAGGTTCACTTCCTCTCCGTCAGGCGCCGCCGGTGTTCGAGTGAACATGTTTAAAAAAACATGACATCGAGGAAGGATAACGAACGACTCATTGGATCAGGGAGGTGCTTTGTGTGGCCAGCATGGTATAATTAAACAGTAACTGGCAATGTTATATGTGCTTTCATTGACAAGACAGGGAGGATCTAGGAAGCGTACCTCATGAAATGCAAACTCAGACGTTTGCCTTTGGCAGAGAAAAACCCAACAAATTCAATGTCAGGCATCAAGGTCATCTTCCATAACGCGTGTTGATACATTTACAATGTGTAAAGATTATGTAGAATGCCTGTTGCTCTTATAGTCCAGGGCTTCAAGTAACCTCCAACAACAGCAATCCGACAAGTTACATAGATCTGCCACTTTAAAAGCAGTATGTTTGAGGGATCTCTAGTGCATCACCTTATAAGGTATACGCATTCTAGATATACAGTATTATACTTGGGGACGTTGGGTTGGAATTTTTTTTCAATTGCTTTTGGACAGGCAAGGACGACGTGGCACTGACGATACATTTACAACGTTAACGTGTAAAGATTATGGAGAATGCCTGAGGATGTTGGGGTGAGTTCCATGCTCTCATGAAAAATGGAGATGGCACTGACTCAGACTACACAACCTTAGGTCATTGTTTATCATATCTACCCAATAATGCCTGGCTAACTTCAGCATGGTTTGAGTAACCTTACATGACATCTCTACATATTTAGTAGCATGTTAAGAGATGTAGAGCTTATTCCGTCTCCCCTGAGGATGTACACCTAGGCTCTGCATCATCCCCTCCTGTCCTCGGGCGTCCCTCAGAGAATGCTGGTGTTAGAGTCCATGCATGCTGGCGGGAAATCATTTTTCAGAGAGCAAAGAGTTACCAAGGCCAATGTCTCTTCTTCTTCGACCAAAAAAAGATACTGTATTTTCCACAAGGTTGAAATTGTAGTTTGAATGATTCCAATAAAAGGTTAAATCTATGATCACCAGGGAAGACAATGTTGCATTGCCGGCTTACACCGTCGTTGTTGTTGCTCTTATGGTCCAGGGTTTAAGGTAACCTCCAACAACATTGATCCGACGAGTTACATAAATATGCCACTTTGAAAAGCAGTATGTTTGAGAGATCTCTAGTGCAGTACTCCCAAGGTATGCACACTAGATATATATACAGGATTGCATTATACTGGGAGACGTAGGTAAGAAGATTATTTTTTTCAATTGCTTTCGGACAGACAAGGACGACGTAGCACTGCACTTAAATTGTATAACTTATATTAACAGTGCCATGTACAGAGAACGACAACCCATTTTTACACCTGAGTGGAGTGAGGAAAGTCGTGTAAAGTGCCTTTCCTAAGGGCACAACATCGGTGGCGTCAGGGGATTCTAACCAGAGATCTATTTGCACGTATCTTTTCAGGGCGGCGTAATTATGCACCCTAGTGGGTAATTATGTCAGTTGATGTTACTGGTGTTTGGGATTTGGGTGTTCTATTTAACCAGAAACTTGTCCGTGACTTTTGTATCTGCTTCGCTGAGAATCCATGCTGTGTTATGGATGATTTATTTGCGGTCGGTTTGAACCATGGTACATGGACTCTCCTGGGATATCTTCTGTATTCAGCAAAGCCTCGGATAATCCCGTGTTTGATTCGCCAGGGGCTTGTGTGTCGATGGGAGTAAGAATGAGGCGGCAAGATCGTTCACTTAGCAAGGACAGCACCATGAATCATCCCGCTGATCGATTGGGGAGACCTTCTGACATGACGGGTGTGTGTCTGACTCCTGTCCGATATCATTACCTCAGAATCTGCGGGGAATCATTCTTCCTTAGTGGAAGGATATGTGCTATAGCTAGAGTTTTAGATCGATTTGACCAGCATGCCAGACGACAAGACCGATGTACGTAGTGCTAGTCACTAACCGACTCCATAGATTGCTGGAAATAGTCTAAATTGGCCCAAACAGAATAACCTGCAAGAGGAGAGAGCCAGCCATAGAGTACAGTTGGCCAAGTTTTCACCCTATTCTTGCCGAAGTCTACTATCCATAACCCCTTAGAAAGGCCTGGTGGAGGCTACCAGCTCGTTCAGCTTGAATTCAATTCAATTCAATTTTTTTAATTCTTTATCATAATGTTCTACAGTAAACGGGATCGAGGTAGGATGGTGATCATATTCATTGACTACACTGTACATTGTACAGGCTGCTGTCATCCATCCGTGGTAGACTGATTACCGAAATTTGACATGGTGATAGGAAGGCCTGTGGTTGCTACGTAGTTCACCCAGCTTTAATTCTATGGCGTTCTTTGTCATAATGTTCTACAGTACATGGAGATCAATTCATTGACTGCACTGCACATACTGCTGTAATCCATCCGTGGTAGACTGATCACCAAAACTTGACATGGTGATACCTGATCATGTCGGGTCGGTGTAAATTTGCTTCTTTATCCATTCTTGTACCGTATCCGACAGTGAGCCTGCCTCACTGATGGATGCCCTCTGCAGTATTAGCACGGTCAACTTGCAATTGCACTTTCCAGTGCCGCTAATGTGGGCAGTCAACCTAAAACGTATTTCGTGTATAGGCCCTTTGGTGCAGAGCAGGGGAGCGTAACGGAATACAGAACACCCCGTGGGCAAAATGGATGTTTTATGAGACGAAAGGGGCATTTTTCTTGTTGAAGAGTCACTCCTCTTTGGGAGCAATACGCTGTGTATAATTCATCATAACTGTCGTATGACCTCGAAAAGTCCGCAGGACCCAAAGGAAGGGCCACGGTATGGCGGTTACCTACTTGGCGAAGCAGCACTACTCGTACGCCTGGGGAGTTCTTGAGTTGGGCCTTTTGCCAGTTGCTTTGATCAAAATCACAGGCCTATACTGAAAATCCGCCTTTTGTCGAAATATCGTGTACCTCGCAATATGTCTGGAAATCCATACAGATCGTCTACTCCTGTTCATAAATCTTTACTCTATACATAACTGCTCTTTTGGCATTGAAGAGTGTCACAATGTGTAGGAGATAGATCTGGCAATGATGAGGTGTCCGCCCCTTTTCATAAATCCAAATCTTTTGTGTAGAAAAAAGTCGTTCTCCTGATCTATACCATCTTATTTCTCTGACGCTTTGGTCTGTAACCCATGAAGCATTCTGCTAGCCGAATCTGTCGTGACTAGGGCTACGTACTGGTACTGTGTACTGGTACTATACCTTGAAAGTTGTTAACAGTTTATTTATGTTTTTGTCATTATTGTACCTAAATCCCCTGTACTGGTACCTGTACCTGTACCTAAACCCCTGTACTGGTACCTGTAGCTGTACCTGTACCTAAGCCGCTGTTACGTTTAGGTACGCAGCTCGAGTCGTGACGCATACATCATGCAGCCAGTAGAGCCTGCTACGTGCCTCCCATGTAGCGGTTTGGATCGTGCTAATTAGCTGCATGAAACTGTCTTATCTTCAAGTGCAGAGGAAGTGTTGATGAAGTGAAGCAGCTGAAGGTGTGATACTTAGCAGTTACCTAAGCACGTATTTAGCAACGGCATTAGTACTGACATATTGATACAGTCACCTCTAAATGGCAATATCTGTGCAACATTTTGCTATCATGTAATGGCTTTTTTTTTAATACAACACATGCCCGCCTGCAATTAAAATTTGTCAGAATCAGAACTTAATTCAAACTCCTTGACGTTCATTTTCTTATGGCAGTCTAAGATTTGTTAATTTCTCTGACATAGCTATGGTTATTTTCATAGTTATAGTTACAGTATATGACATCGGTAACTTGCCAGTAGCAAACCCCGTGCTTGGAACATCGGCAACGAGCGCGCAGTCTGTTTAACGGCCTGGTCATACATTTTCCTGAAAGCTAATTTGTCCGTAGCCTGGAATCCATACCCTCGGTGCCTCCCCGATATCTCTACGGCACTGTGAGTGACCCTCACCCGCCCAGACAGCTTAGCCCGCTCGGGGTGTTGTTTACGGCCTTGGATTAATAAGCTTGGCACCTAGGGGCGGCGGAAAAGTAGGAAGGCAGCGGAAGTAGGGTATAGCGATAGTAGGATGGCAGCCAGAGGTAGAAAGGCCATCAGAAACTGACTGGCCCGGTAAAACACCACTAAGCCGACCCTAGAGACTGGGAGCAGGCTAATTTGTCCGTTGCTTTTGACAAAAACAGGTAATTACTGCGAGATGTCAGACAGTACAACTCAAACGAGCTGTACAAAAGCATAAAGCTGCTAAACGTGAGAAACATTTCCCGACACAAACACCACATCACGCGCTGAGCTGCGCAGAGCACCGGGGAGTTTCTGTGAACGATGATTTTCTTTTCCTTCAAATAACCTGCGGCGCCAGCCTGACACATGAATCTACATCATCTTTTGTTACCAAAAGACGTTGCTGACGACTACCTTAAAGATTACGTCAATTTGGGACATCATTCTCGATCGATATTACATATTAAACTCATCACCATCACTCAGATCACTACCGTGGACGGTAATATGACTAACAAGGTAATAAAGAACTCTACTGTAGTCAACATACATCCATATACACAGGGAGCTTCGTATGCTGCATCCATACTACTTAAACGTTATAACAGTCTCGAGATGTAATTAAATATCATCCCAATTGTGCTGCACAATGCATACTGGCAGGGACCACGCAAGGAGGAGGATCGACCGGCAAATTGAATCATACTTTGCTTTATACCCCCATTCCACTTGGACGGCGCTCTCGTCGCGCTCTCACGGCGACCTCAATTTGGCCAGATCGCCGTGAGAGCGCCTGGAGCGCGCCGAGAGCGCCGTGGGAGCGCGTCGAGAGCGCGGTGAGAGCGCCATGCGCGCCATGCGCGCCGTCACATCGGCGATGGTTTTGAACATGTCCAAAACAGTCGCCGTGAGGGCGCCGAGGATGGCGATGGGATCAAAGGACCTCAGCAAAGGATCAAAGGGCCGCAGCGAGCGCTCTACCATGATTGAAAGGTCTTATCTGTAGTTCAAACAAATTTCATTCTTGAAGTGGTGTATATAGAATTTCTAGGAATTTTGTTGTCAAATCATAGTTTTGCTCATGGGTAATACAAATTGGCAAATAACTACTTTCTTCCATTCAAATTAAACTCCTTCCAATTCTTATTGTCAGTGGTTCCAAAAGCGTTTCAAAAACCTGTGATTTACGTTTCTGTTTTACGAAGAATGATAAAATATATTCATTGCAAACAGTTAACATAACAGACAACGTAGAAAAAACTAGTAAAACATATATATAGCTTAAGACACTCACTGAGCGACCGTGCAGCAACCAAAATTGAATCTGTTTTCCCCTTGATTTTATCATTCAAATATGATGCAAGAGGTGAAGGTATGATTGAGAAGACAACAAAGCACACAAAACATAAAAAATAATTTGTTCTTTATCTCTGAAATTCGTTGACTGATCGGTGAAATCTTTGGTCGCTCATAAAAAGACATTTAACGTATAACATTTTGGTCGCGCTAAGAGCGCGCAAGGGTCGCCGTAGAGATTCCACTTGAGCACGTTTTCCAGGAGTTCGGCGCTCTCACGGCGATTTGGCCGATTTAAGGTCGCCGTGAGAGCGCGGTGAGAGCGCCGTCCAAGTGGAATGGGGGTCTTAACAGATGTCTTCTAGACATATGATGCACTTATTGCATCTGAATGCCAGCTGTTATTCACTCGATGCATTCTTTGCACACATTAATCAAAACGACTCCTTGGATAACACTCCATTTGAGTCAGCAATTGTATATAAGGTAGCAAATGGTTGTTCTGCACGGAAAGACTTACTACTCCGTTGTGGAAATGTAACGTTGATAAAAATCACCCTAAGGCTAGTGATGTCGCAAATGGTGTTTTTGTCAGTGTGTGAATCTCTATGCGATCACAGGGGATTAGCAGAAATGGATCTAGAGGATCTCGTAATCTTTCTTTTGATGCTGAATACGTCTAGCAGAAACCGACATTGGCTTTGTGGTTATGTGGTAGGTACATATCGTTCGTTCGTTCGTTTAGACTATTGCCTAGTGGCATATAGATCAGCACGTTTCCTTGCTGTTTCCGTAGAAGGGTATATTTTCACAAGGAGGGGTTGATAGCCCTTCCCATTTAGCGCGCTCGAAACACCTCCTCGAACTCAATTTACGTCCCTTCCGAAAGACGGGTGCAGTCCGAACCGAGATGTCACCAACCCACGATTGAACCGGGTTCTCCAAGTTACCCACAAATTGGAATCAGAAGCTCAACTGTGAGGTCTCTAAAAGGTGAGCTACATGGACATCCCTGGTAGGCATATATCAAAGAAATGAAAAGAAAATTGAATGAAAAGGGGATGGAAATCGATGACAGGCGCTGCTTTCCAAAATCGTATTACACTAAATCAAGAAAGTACTATATCACCTGGGTTCACGATGGGGTCCTCACAGATAGGGTGCCTGATACCTTTGCTCCGCATCAATAACCTCAACTATCAATATCCACACAGCCACTTTCAGAGCATTGCTCAGCCTTATACTGGGCCATTCGGAATCTCTGGGCGTGTCTTTGTAAATCGTGTCTTTTTCCACGAGGTTCTCTGTTTGTTGAAATCTTTCTGTCCATCTGGTTGCCATGTAAGACTGGTAGTCAGTCACGTTGTTAGATATACCATTGTTCCTTCTCTTTCATGTCAGAAATGATGGAGCATATTCCTACGTAAATCTCTTGGATGGACTGACAAATATTCCAGCACAAGTAGAATGCAGTATATTGGAAGGCAACAAGTGATAAAATCTAACTGTTTCGCCCCCGTTTTTTTGTTGTTCAAAAGCACCTCGCCGAAAACATCTGAACGAATTCGTAGAACTATGTTATCATACGATAGAGGAAAGCAACATATTTTGGGCAAAAATGAGCAAGAAAACTATTGAAGACATTGAAGGTAATGGATTCTCTAGGGATTGGAAGTAAATGCTTCAGTATTGCTGAGAAGACATACAAACAAACGGAAGAAATAGATATTCTATAATCAATATGCAGTACCAAGTAGTGATAACTCTTATTTTTTTAATACACTCCAATTTTAGTGTGTTAGAAAAAAATCATACACAGTATTCCAAAAATAATTATTCAAGCAACTTGATAAAATTTTGAAACAGTCAGACGTTTCAGACGGCATCCGCTATCTTTCGTTACTGACTAAGAACAGATCTGAGAAACCAGGTTTTATACCAAAATTCTGAATATATATATTAGTGAGGTTAAGGCAATTTATCAAGTTGCTTGAGTAATTGATTTTGGCGTATCTTATTACCTGGATGTCTTACTTTCATGAACATACTCAATATTGCCTACCTTCCGTGTAGATGGTCCAATGTCAGTCCAAGGTGTTCTCAGACATGTGGCTTCTTTACCCAGCAGTAGATCGGAAATGCCACGGCGCATCGGTCTGTATAAATACATGAGAATCAGCACTCGCTTGACTGCTACACTTGTGTTGGTTAACGAATCAAATGTCACCGGTGGGAAATCTTTATGAATGCCAGCATTGTACGCCACTCTGACGTAGAAGACACACCATTCTGTCTCAATTGTGCACTGCGCGTCTTGAACGCTGATATGCAGTCCCGTGTTTTGAATGCTACGGATATACGCTCTGCTTGGAGGTGATATATCAGAAAGGGTATGCCTTGTTGGACGGCGTCCTTAATACGTACACCAGGCAGAGCAGAGCACATATATGGAGGATACACAAGTCATGTAGGATACATTTGTTTATCTACTTTCTTCTTAGTGTCACAATGATAATCCTGACCATAAACTATCAAATAAATATTAGCTCCGTAGAAAATAGAGGTATTGCTTTTGGTCTGTCTGTTTGTCCCTGTGTGAGTGTGTGTGTGTGTGTGTGTGTGTGTGAGTGAGTGTGTGTGTGTGTTTGTGTGTGTGTGTGTGTGTACGTGTGTGTGTGTGTGTGTGTGTGTGTGTGTGTGTGTGTGTGTGTGCGTGTCTTTCGATTTGTGTCTCCGGATATCTGTAGTCAGAATAACCTAAAAACCTCTTGATGGATTGTGATGATATTTGGTATGCGGAGAGATGTCGGGAAGACAAAAGTCAAACTAGGTTTTAGGCCCCCTGGTGTGTGACTTTGGTACTGCAGCAAAATATCCGTTTTTTTCCCAAACCTTTTGTCCCAGACATGCCTTTTTTTTGTTTACACTGTTTTCCCATGTTTGTAGCATGAGCTATTGCGTCCTGCCGTTTGTATTGTAACTGCCGACGGGGCATGGGCGTAAAAACGCAGAACGTGTTTGACATACGCGCTATAATTATCTGCAAGGTGTCTGTCAGGGCGAAGATGTGCAATGGTTCGTGTACGCGTTCCAGTAGAAATGTGTCCCCGAAGAGACAAGATGATGAATTGGGTGTTCTCCGTCCCTTCATACGATCATTCCGGCGTGTCCAACCTCACGGTCTCTGCGGAGAGAGGTTGATTGATTCAATTTGACGCAACCGCTAAGTAGTGTTTCAATGCTGGCATCGGGTACAATGCAGTTGGTGAACTTCGCGAATTCAAAGGATTAATTCTAGGTTAACCGAAACTGTTAGATCGGCAGTCAACTTCAGTAGCCTCCACCAGGCCTTCCTACGGGGGCACGGATCGTAGAATTCGGCAAAAAAGTTCGATTATTGGCCATGATAGTCAGTCTACAAGAAGGTTTACATCGCCTGCAAATGAAAACCTACGGTGGCAAATGTTCTCCCTATACCCGGCGAAGTTAGTCTGGTAGAGACTACAACTACAGTACGGGGCTTGCTGAGGTAACCATATACATGTGACAAATTTACTCTTCACTGGACCGAGCAAGATAAGTGGTGAAGTCATGACGCCAGGACAATAAATGAGATAACATCGATGAAGTATTTATGACACCACGTTTTCACTGATATCTGACGGCATAAATGCATGCCTTTGACGCCCACGTCTTACTGCTTTTTACCTTGTCTAAATACTCTTTGACTATAAAATAAATCAAAGTTGTAAAATCGCAAACACGGCCGATAACATCACCGAAGACGTATGTATGTAACCATTTAAGGAATAGATAGTGAACTTTACTCTCAAAGCAGAGGATGGGTTCTGACAGGTTTTTGACGTGTTTTAAGGCGTTTTGTCGGGCTTTCTACTTTGTCTTTTTTTCTCTATAAACCCAACAAGAGACCAACAAAATGACAAAGTAGAAAGCCCGACAAAACGCCTTGAAACACGTCAAAAACCTGCCGGAACCCATCCTCTGCTCGGAGAGTAAGCGAACTCGACGTAGTTATATATACAACGAGAGATGGATCTCCCCAGCCTGTTTTATGGTGATGAGACAGAATCGCCATGTCACGCTGTAAACATCACCCTAGCTCATTGCAGTCTTCACACCGACGCCGCACCTATAGGTCTAACCCAATGGCAGCGCATCGTCTCCGTTATGGTTATAACTTTACTTTTAAAGCCATGCAGACGGTACGAGAGAGGGAAGGATGTGTGCATAGAGGCCAGACGTACCATAGAATGCTTTATGGCCGCGCCCATCAAAAACTTAACACACCCTTTCCACTGGAGGCTGAGACCTCGCTGCGACCGTGCTGCGACCTAAGATTTTACAAATCGCTTTACGAATTTCATAGCTAAAAACTACTATTTTTACGATTTGAGTATTTTGCTGGTTCTCAGTCATCATTTTTCATGATATTCCAATTATGAAATCAATGATTACACAAATTTAATTTAGGTCGCAGCTTGATCGCAGCTTGACCGTCGTCTAGTGGATGGGTGTCTTATCGTCGCGCCCATTGACAACAAAAACGTCTGAGTTAACTCATGAGACTTGACTGTTATGTGAGTCAAAGGAATATGAGCTGGTAATTTTGTAAAGGTCAGAACTTACATAAACCCCCTGGAGATGGAACGGTTTTAACGAAGGGAGAATATAAGCGCCGGAGGACATCTTCAAATAAAATAAGAGGAGTTTTTATGGCCAAGTTTTCACGAGTAATCTCTTCAGAACACTCAAGGACTACATTATTGATGTAATTATTGAAGTCAAATTGTACACCATGCAGTGCTGAGCGAGCTAACAACATCTGTGCCTGAGGAACGTTTACACCCCATTCAACATGGGCGGCAACCTCACTGCGACCGGGCTGCGATCTGAAGCCCCCTCTCACTGGACCCGCGGCACGCTGGCGTCGTCGCTGCGTCCTAAACTAGATTTGAGTTACTCTTGACTTTACAATGGGAATATCATTCAAAACGTACAAGAATAACCAAAAAGACAACAAAACACACAAAGCTTAAAAAGGTACGTTTTTTTTGATGAAATTCGTTAAGAGCTTTGTCAATTCGATCGTCGGCAGCGACGCCGCCAGCATGCCACGGGTCCAGTGAGAGGGGGGCTTTAAATCTGATGGAGCACATAGAAAAAACAAAGCAAATATTTTTGAATTGCGTGTGTTTTGTTGTCTATTCAGTCATACTTTTACAATTTATATGATATTCAAATTATGTACTCAATGGTTGCATAAATCCAATTTAGGTTGCAGCGAGGTCGCAGCACGATCGCGGTCTAGTGGAATAGTGCTCCCCTATGGAACTGTCGAAAACGTACGAAATCGATTCTCTCAGGTGTACTCTCATAATATCGAGTGCGTGTGCACGGACGAGGCGTGTTATTGTTCCAGGAAAATCACTATGTACAGAGATTGGCAGCGTGTTTGGGTTTACAAATGATCACAAAAGCATAACCTGGAGAACAGGCAATGAGACTTAAGGGATTATTGGATTTCTGCGAACGTGGAAACACTATTTACCAGAGACAATGAGGCACTTACTATATCCCATAGTTCCGCATGTCTGGTATGCTTCTGCCGGAATGCCTACTTTGATGGCCCTTTAATGTCTTTCTATTTCGTTCTTTAAGCCGTTCAGATCAGGTTAAAACGGGTCATTTACAGTGGCGCTATTGCAGGCCAAATGTCAATACCATCATTGTGGAAGAATAAGGGGTCGTCTTCTTGGAAACTGTTCCAGGTACATGTACGAGGGTGAGTCGAAAAGTAATACAAGTTGTATCAAAGCAGGTTTGATTTTGCTATGAAATGAGTTGGAATTTGGCACACGGGTAATTCTTGAGACGCAAATATCATTTTTTTTTGTTCAGATTGATATGAGCGATTGAGCTGATTTCAAGATGACCACCCCCTTAGAAGTCCATCAGAAGAAGGGACGTCAAATTTAACAAAGTGAGATATTTCAGTCTCAAGACAATATGCGCCTTTACCTTTACGCAAAATTTTATCTAATGTCATTTTAAAAAAGAACCTGCTTTATATAATACAATTTGCATTATCTTCTGACCCGCCCTCGTATAAATGCCATGTGTCATTGTTTATAACATTAGTATTCATAACGGCTTCTGTTTGCAGAGAGATAGTTGGTGGCTGACAGCCGATTGAGTCTAACGAATGCCATGTTTTATTGTAATGAATGAATGAATGGATGTGGAATGTGTAGGGAGAATTAAGTGATGTGACTATGTAGTAACACGCAATTCTCTTAAGTAAATAATTCATTTCAATCCCTCTAGTTAATATAACAATAACACTGTCAACAAAACTATAGTTTAAGGGGGATTATCATGGTTCCGAAAAGCACGTCGTTAGCATCTAGACACATCTATCTTAAGAATAATTCATTTTGGTGTCAATTGTAGAGATGAAATGTAACGATACGTTGTTTACTAATTTATTCAAGGAGACGATGTCAAAATGTTGACATTTAAGCCTTTCTTATTTCTCGTTAACTTTATCCAGCATAGATAAGTCTTGGATAATTAGTTCTTCCAGCATAGCTAGTAGAGAAGTCACACAGGATTAGTGGTAACAAGTTACACCTACATTCCACTAGGGCGGTGACCTCGCTGCGATCGTATTGCGCTTTGGCAGATCGCTTAACGATTTTCATAAATTAAAAAAAAATTGTTTGTTTTTTATGCCTAGTGCGTCTTGCTGTCTTTTCAATCATACAATTTGCATGATATTCCAATAATGAGATCAAGGGTTACACAAATCCCATTTAGGTCGCAGCGAGGTCGCAGCGTGATCTTCTAGTGAAGATCTGAGATTTGTCAAAACGGATGCTGCTTCTTTAACTTACTAATGATAACCTAGAGCTCCTTACGCTGAGATAGGTGTTATGACGTCATCATGAGGAGGGGTGATATCCTCCCATAATTTTTAGGTGTTCTTTGACTTTTGATGTTCCAAATCTCCTCCGTCAGAAAATTCTCTCCGGAGCTCTGCAATTTTCTATTTTGCCGCAAGGATATTTTGAGACGTAATCTATATACAAGTTGCTCGCCATCAGTTTTGGTCTTGCTGTGAAGAGTGCTAAGCAAAACCTCACTAACAGCGAAGAAATGAGTGAAGTTCTGATATCTTGATCGTAGTGTATCCTTTCAAACATATAATCAAATAATCTTAAAACACGTATTTGGCACTTCTTCGGCATCGTAGGTCAAATATTACATCAATTAGGACAAAGTGCAAATATGTACATAGCTGAAAGCAAACTAGCTAGAAATGTAACGTTTGAAACCTGATACATAATGTTTCACATGGTCTAGTCTACTGCTTATCTTTACTCAAACACATTCATATAAATGGTGACTAGCCCCCCAGCTCTGTCCTGACACCTGCTACACAATGTAATCGAACTGTGTATGCTAATTTAACAGTAACCAAGGTAACCACCGTCTGCTCCAGGCCATTGACCTTATTTGTTTGGAACGGAAGCAAGAAATCCATCCGGTGAACATTAACATGTTTATAACGTGCGACGCATTTTCTCTCAGTAGACAGATATAGATCAAACATCCAGTAGTAGCGACGTGGATGTCCTTCGTGTTTGCCCTATCGTGACCTCCTCATTCATCTCATAACCCCAGGAGACCACAACTCTTACGCTGTTTGCAGGTAAAGACCATTGCCACGAAAATGGTCTGTCGTTATAGTGGTCCGTCGTGGGGCCGAAGTGAGTGATTCCATAGAAAACGAACCTTTAAGCTTTCGACGGCGATGGCTACGGCTGCCCCAAGGCCCAACATGTAATACTCATTATGTTGCACAGCATAATGTATTCGCCATGTCCACATTCCGTACATCAAATGGTCGAATTCTAACTGTAGTCATCCCCAGAAATCTCAACATGTTGCGTTGCCAGTAAGTTTGAGCTGAACCCTCACACTTATTTCAGTTTCGCATAGCTTTTTTGACAAGATGTATCCCCCAGAGTTACTAAGCCATGTGTGAACCATGACTTTTGAGTTTACTGAGCATTCGTGAACCATGCCTTTCCCTAACATTCTTTGTTTCAGACAGAAGAAAATGCTTTGGTTCACTGATACACAACGAACAACGTGAAACAAAACGTTGCGCGACATATCTGACGCATCTGCTCCGGTGACAGGTACAGTGGGCCTCATGTATCAAAGGATTTAGAAGAAAGTTTTCCAGGAAATGAGATTCCGGGAATGAAAGGGCACATGGTACAGGATGAATGTACGGTACATGCCCGAGGCGGGAAGGTAGTATGCAGACAGATAGCGTTGCCTCCAGGCAAAATTCAATTCAATTTCGGATGAACTGCAAATCTGTCATCCGATTTGTCACCTGATTTAAGTTAAAATAACTCATGTCGTGGTTTTTGATGATGAACAACATTAGCTCCTAAAACAACAGGAGCTAATTGAGTCATTAGCATACAACCTTGTCTTGACTTACTATTTCATTTAACCATATGCAATTGTCTTCACTTCATTAACATATCTATTCAGATCTAGAGTTTTGGTATAAAATATGGTTCTGCCAGATCTTTCTTTAGTCACTGACGAAAGATATCGGATGCTGACTGAAACGTCTGATGGTTTAAAAATTTTATCCAGTTGCTTGAGTAACTATTTTTGGCGTATCTTATAACCTGGATGTCTAATCTAACCTTCATCGACGGATGATGAATATCTGAGTTCCGTTAGCAATTGTCATACTAAACATTCTTTCCTTTTTTTGCTATTTGGCGTACCTGGACGTCTTCCTTCATAATCGTATTATTTCCTGTCCTTGAAGTTGAGTTCCTTGAGTAAACTAAGAAAAGAAAAGTTCAGACTGAAAAACTTTCCGTCACACTCTTGAAAAGAATACATATGTTTCTAATAAACAATGTATGAGGGAATATGTGTACTTCCGGACATTCGGTTGATTAATGATTGATATCTTCGTTAGCAAGCTTTTGATTGACTTTGATTCTTCCACCAGACAGACAGTAGCAGACCTGACGGCGTCACCATCCATCTCCTACTGATACACATGTTAGCTCGCCGCCAATCCGATGGAATCTTCATTCACCGCAAATCGGCTGTGAGAAAAATTCTAATTGGTATTTTCCAGTCTATCACCTTTGATTTATCTCATTAATATTCAACGACATTCAGGAGAAGATTTGATATCATTATTTCCTAAAGCACTAGAAAACTAGCTTTTGTTATGGACCTTGGAAATGCATAGATATTATGCTTTTCATGTTACGTTAACTATTGTGCAGCACTTTTCATATGGATTGCCATGGAATCTCCATACTGTCAAATGAAGCCCCCAAGAACGAAGACAGGGTGACATTTTCCTGGTGATAACCGAGACACTCTATCGACAACTTCGTATGAAATATCTGGTCACACATCTCATAGGTTTTTATCAAGACTGGAACTACAGATGAAGAATGTTTGTACGGAATTTGGGTCCACAGAGAAATGTATACATATGCCCCATCAACAAGTTACCTGAATAATGTAGTTGCTACACGTTCCCTCTACGAAGAGACAAGATAGTGTAATGTAGTGAAATGTATTAGATACACATTAATGAGATTAATGCCCCAAATATTTGTAGTGGGAGCTTGTGTACGCATGGTACTCAGACTCTCGTTACCAGGGGCTAATTGGCCGGTCTTTCGGGCGGGTCGCAAAGAGCGCGACTAGACGGCGATCGAAGAGAGACCGTACAGCGACCAAAATTGAATTTGTGGGACCCGTGATTTCATTATTAGAGTATGATGCAAGCTGCGCAAGTAAGATTTAAAAGACAACAAATCACACAAAACGTACAAAAGTGTTCTTTACTTATGAAATTCGTTAAGTAATCTGTAAAATCTTTGGTCGCTCATCAGTCGCAGCGCGGTCCCACCCTCTAGTAAAAAGGGGGTGTTAGCCAGGCTTTGTGTAACGTTAGTGGCAACGTGCCAAGCCAATAGGGTAAGGCTTTAAATGGTCTAATCTTAGTTTATTGCCGCGGCTGTGCCATCATAGAACCAACGGACCAACTGAAGATTAGCTTTACTTCTCTCTTTGGTCTACAACGGTCGTTGAAGACCAGCTGGATATAGCACCAAGGCCACAATAAAGAGTTCACGGTGTACAAGCGAACCGTATATTACTTTATGGCTGCTTCTATTGGACAAGTTCCAGGAGACAATTCCTAGTAGTTGACTTTTATATGCCATGGACCAGTAAGGCATAAGAAGCATCTGGGCTAGGAAGACGTAAACCCAAGTAATGTAATTTTACGAAACGACTATATCGTTGCCTGGGGAAGTGTTCCGCCTTCATAACTAGAAGAACAGAGAATAAAGAACAGTCAAAACTAATTGAAACTCGTTAGAATTCGTAGTGTTGTCATAAAAATACCCACGCTCTTTGCCATTCGTACCATACCATGCAGTTTACAGTCGTATCATCTGTGCCAGTAAGAGCCCGCAGAAATTAGCCACGACGGGTTTCCTAATACTGCTAATAAATCATTGCGCTAGTGATAAAGTACGCGCCATGTGTAGTCTGACTTATGCTGGATACTCTGATGACAGTCCCTATATCCAGGCATGAAGGTGAACCTTTGATATCGTCCCTGGCGGAATCAGCACGCTTTGCAATTGTCGGTTGTCTCCAAACCGATCGTAGTTCTTAAGTGACGTATTGTTCACAAAATTGGGCATGTAAGTTTTGTCGTCACTCCTTTGCTTTGAATGATACTTACGGTCTGTGTAACTGTCATTAATAGAATTGAGTCAGATCCCTAGTTATTGAGGGCAGACGAAAATCAATTTAGTTTCTCTCTGATGTAGCATCACTCATTTCCTCAAGGCTAGTTGCATGCCCCCCAAGCGACTTATACCGCTCAAAGCTCATTATAGACAAAAAGTTCACTGACATCCACAAAATTGGCAACACATGACAAAACTGTCTATTAGAATACGAATTCAGACTTGCACTGACTTCAAACGAATGTGTCATAACAAAGACATACCAGGGCTCAAAATTCAATTCGAATAAAATTTAGATGCACAAAAGGAATTTTGGGGGTACAACATAGAGCAAAGTAGAAAATCAGCAAAACGTATTCACAAACTTTACTGCCACTCTTAAGATCCTCAATGTCAAATTCTATAACTAACTTCAGAATTAAGTAATACATCAAACAGAGTACACTGCAATAAAGATTATAATTCTTCTGATACTTTCCGTATACTAGTATAAATATTCTGTATACTAGTGTGCTGTGGTACCTTTACCTCTATTTCGAGCCCTACATATATGTACATTCCAACAGGAGGAGAAAAGTGGTAAATATAATGGTAAAGATTGGGTGAGCCACATGATACGTGCAGTCGCGGAATATTAAGATTCTACTGCAGGTTGTATAATCTAATGAGAGGAATGTAGGACTATTTCAAGCGGTCTCAGGTCTACTTTGGACAATGTTAAAGATCTCACTAACAGAATCCAATTAACGTATAGAGTTGAAGGACTTTTATGTCTATGCTGAAATGACCACATGGAATACGCCTATAGACATAGCTGGCAGGGCAGGGTCCCGTGATTGGCATGCTACACCGACTGTGAGATATTCTGGTAAATTATGAAAAAGCTGCACTGGTAAGAGCGACTCTTAATCTTTCGTGAAGATGAGAACTACTAAATTGCAATTTCACAAAATTTATTCCTTCGCTCAAATATGATTTAGGTGCTCTGTGTTGCGTTTTAGCTCGGGAAAAAAAATCAATATTGTTCTGTAAAGAACCCGAGTCTTGCCATGGAATACAGAACCCAGACGGTGGAACATATCCCTGTTAGGTAAGAGTAATTGAGATAACATTGAGAAATTAATAGCCTTGGGCAGCCGGTCTTTTGACTTGTCGAGGGCTCAAAGCTTGAGGACTACCTATGGGGTAGAAGAATGAGATTCTCTTGCGGCGTCATCAGCTCTGGTTTTCCCATTCCATCAGTGTATTGTTATTACTACAGAAGGGCAGTCATGAGATGTATCAAGAACAGAAGCCACCTCCATGAATCATACACGGCTGTACAGTAGAAGTCAGACTTACCACAAGGATAGCGGGGTGATGTCATAAATCTTCCTGGCTGTGCCGCACAGGATTGAATCCTGGCGTGATGGCACGTGGGTGGGAGCGTGCCATTACTGCTAATATCCTTCTATATCCCGTTCCACTAGGCGGTGCTCTCGCCGCGCTATCTCTGCGACCTAAAATTCAACAGTGTTCAATGAATTTCATAGATAAAAACGAATTTTTTTTACGCTTTGTGTATTTTGTTGTCTTTTCAGTCATGCTTTTACATTTTGCATGATATTCAAATTATTAAATCAAGGATTAAATCCGATTTAGGTCGCAGCGAGAGCGCAGAGCGATCGCCGTATATATATATATATATATATATATAGTGAGATTGGGGCCTAAAGAATTGATGAATGATGGTGAAAGAATTGATAGAAATATGTAAGAATGGAAGTGGAATTGACCTGTATGATGTGCGCTTTTGTCAGTCTATATTCGCCCCCTTTCTACAGTACAGACCTGCGGCATGTTGCAATAGCCTAAATGGTATGCCGATTCCGAACCACCAATCAAAGCTACACAAAAGCCTATGGTCACTGTTGATCTGAACCAATGCCATCATCTGCGGTGACCCAGAAGAAAGATTGAGTGCTATAAACGTGATCCCGGATAACTATCCGCACTGCTGCTCTCGGTTATCGATATCTTCTTACTATTCACAATGTTTTGAAAGCAATCTATCATTACAAATTAAAAATACTAAAAAAAATTGAGGTTCTCACTATCTTCTGCGTGGAGTATGCAAATACTAGTCATCCAGGAAAACATAAAATAAAATGTACTTCAATCTATACCACCGGTTCACAATATTGAAATATCAGACGTTTCAGATGTCCTTCAAACATCTTTCTTCAGTGATTTAAAATTGTGTGCATCATCCTAACGTTTTGAATCACTGAAGAAAGATGTTGAAAGGACATCTGAAAAGTCTAATATTTTCATATTGTAATCCAGTGGTATAGATTGAATACTAGTAACATTTTATTCTGTGGAGTACTGGTATTTTAGATGAATTTCATTATCCTTTACCTGAAGGTTGTCTTTCGCAAGGACCATTTCAAACAGAATGCCTTTGGCATCGCTATATCGTTCCACCCCGATTTTCATGTGTTGTAGGGAACGCCTGAGAAGCAAATAGCTTTAATAAGTTTTTCTACCTTTCGATAAGCCCGCCTTCAGTTTCCCTTGACTAAAGACCCTTAGGAGAGGCGCGACGCAGTCTGTTGGAGAATTCGATAGGAAACTATGGACTTTGTACGTGCTTTAGCCTCAAACTTCAGCGGCAATTTACACATCTCGACATTGAAATTTGATTACCTTATGTTATAAAGCTATGATTTCCCTCAGGCTTTAATGAGTGGCTTACCTGTATTGTCAGGGGACTGTGTCTTAATGGAAAATGCCATCTTCTCCTTCTAACCGTTTACAAGGACGTTGTTACCAGAAGGATTGCTTTGAACGCCCTTGGATGAATGTTATGTCCCGGGTGGATACGTCTCTTCTTACGTTTTAAATCTATCCGTTAATTCGGACGCAAGCTGACGTTTTCAATTGGAGAGAAGATTCCATTTCAGATACCATATGCCTGCAATATGTCCTGGAATATCATGAATGATAATTGAATAATTTACGGGAGAAAAACGGCAC
This sequence comes from Branchiostoma lanceolatum, assembly GCA_035149815.1. Lineage (NCBI taxonomy): Eukaryota > Metazoa > Chordata > Leptocardii > Amphioxiformes > Branchiostomatidae > Branchiostoma > Branchiostoma lanceolatum. Next base: position 9,384,997 of record CM068867.1, on the reverse strand, counting down.
TTGCACTAAATTGGTACAGTTAATGATGATGGTGCTTTGGTCCAAGAGTCTCGTTGTTCAAGATCAAATAACGGCTTGCCAAGAAGGTCAGTTTGTACGTATGGGTGGTTTGAATCTCCATACCGGAAAATGGCCGTTAAGTTTATAAGAGAAAACTAAAAGTTAGGTTATGACTATTTAAGTCTCTATTTATCCAATTAAATTACAACAAGCAATACGAGACATCCCAGGCAGCAATAGCTGGTATCGGGGGTCTAACACATTCAAGTCATGGAGCTACAAGCTATCCGGTTGATCCAAAGTGCCCGGTAAGTACACTGGCTATTACAGCATAGACGAAACTGAGCCTGAACTTACAGCTGCTATGGTTTATTTGGACGGCCAGAAACTATTAGATCGTGTTTATAAGTATCTATGCCACCAAGGCTAAGTTGGTAGAGATATCGACGTAAAGTAGTTTGCAAAATCTCTGATGCATGATATTTTTTTCAAAACAGGTAAACCTCGTTTTCATGATAGCACAAATAGTAAGAAAGTGATTAAAGGGGATTCTATATGTAATGATTGATAACAGTTTTATCCATATCTTGTTTAAAAGCAGTGGCACCACGTGCACGCCCATGCCTGTGTCCTTTCCACAACTAGGAAGACAATTTTTGCTGTGCCACTTCTTTCATCTTTTCCTAATACACCCCCAAATTTGATTGATTAAATCAGTTTAGTTTGGTATTTAAGAAATAATTTTGTTGATTAGTGAGATATTACAGAGTGTAACCTCTTGCAAAATAAAGCCCAAAGCAAGGCACAAAGCAGGATACTTTAAGTTAGTACCATCAGGAACGCAGCGTTAAAGCTACCATAGGATGCTACAATGTGGATAATGAGTATGACCATTTGTGAAATGAAAATATTACATATTTACAATTTTACAACATACCCTACTGTTAAAGCTCAAGCGCCATGGTATGCACCATAAAGTGATATTCGTCAAATGGACTTGAGTGGCGTTTACCTTCTTCAGCAAAGTCGAGAGCTGCAAGTCAAGCGTATCGCACAGCTACCAATGATGTCCTTCAGTTGCCTCTAAAAGCATCACCAGCAATATCCACACGAAGAAAGGCTGAGCACAGCTCCTACTTATATGTTATGACGTTGGCTTTTATACCTCCAATCGCGTGTATTCTCCTTGCGCATGCAGTGTGGCAAATTAAGTATTACCGCGAATGTGGCAGACGATCCATTATGTAAGAATAGCCGGCAGCACGCTATAGCATAAAGAACTTGACCGCTCGATAATCCGGATCTTGTAATAGACGCCGTGTTGGATTGTCTTCCTAGATCTTGATGGATGATGTTCTCCCGGCCGGATGTACCACAGCACGCTGTTAGATTCCCAGCTTGTCGGGTATACAGAAGAGGAAGCTGTGGTCAATGAGGGATTGTCCGTGGAAGCCGGCAGTGTCGTCTGATAAATCAGTCCGATTCGTTAGTTCAACATATCTTATCTACGTATCCATCCGTTCCCAATAAGGCTAATGTCAGCCTACCGCCGGCGTTGTTGTATAATGAAGTGGGAAGTAGGAGATTCTTATCAGTCTGGGGTCAGACACGGAGCAGGGCATTGGAAATGCACTAAGTAGCCAGGAACGCGAGACAAGTATTCTTTAATTTTGTACAAATCCAAATCAGATACTTCAGGGATTGCTTTGCAAGATTCCCTACAAATATCTAAGGTAACTGGCGCCAACTAAGACCGTTGTAGATGATACATATTTCTCTGTAATCCGATATGAGATAGATCATTCGATTTCTCAACAGCTCGTTAAATATGGAACACATAATATTTAACAGTGAGAGGAAATCAAATGCTGGGTTACTTTTGGACGAATTTAAAGTAATAGAATCATGTTGTTTTGGCACAGAAAGGTCATGTATTGGCTTTATCAACCTGTCGGGAAAATCGTTTTGGTCGCACGTTATATTTTGCAGCATACTATCGAGTTGTGTCAAACAATAAGTCATGAAGACGCTGGGTTTTTACCTACTATTCTGACATTTGAGCGCCGGAGGCAAAAGTTGCTTGGCGGCATACAAAATCCGAAGATAAAGTGATCTATGGGGACCTATTCTTTACATGTTTTCTGCTGTTGTATACCTTCTCACAGGAGGCTTGCCTTTGCAGACGACGTTATCAGATCATATGTATTCTGTACAGTGCTGATAGCTTTCAACCAGCAAACTCCGAATAGAGACCATTTTTCCTTCGAGATTATGCTTTGTCCAAAGCTTCTCACTTTTTCTCAGTATACAAAGACATAAAAGCACGAAGTAGTTTACCCTCAGGGGGGTTTCCATTGAAGCACTCTACTTTATTATTGTAAATTTTAGTTTGATGTGCAACTGCCACGGTAAGAGCTTTGAAATATGTCTGAGTGAGGGGAATTTGAGACAATGATTTATAGAAGTAACCCTTTTATCATGGAATTCATGCATGGGAGTCATGCTGCTTATTTCGAAGCTTATTTAGGTCGGGTAGGTGATATAGGTCACGAAAAATGTCCAATAATATAAAACACCTGTAGAGGGTCTACTCGGAGCTCAAGCTATTTATCCCATTTTTAGTTAAAAATGTATTTCCATCGAAAACTGATAACTACTTTTACACGGGATAACGACTGTCACAAAACGTATCCCATTATTTCACTATATGACAATCTTCTAATCCTCTTACATACCTTCTTATTGTGAATTAATGGAATAATGGGGTGCTATCCCATTAATTTACTAGTAGGAGCTTTGTAGATGTTGATGAAATAACATACAAATAAAAATTATCCCAGCTTTTCTAACTATCCCGTTTTCTACCAAGAATTCTTTTCAGAACTTAATAAATGTAATAGATAATCAAGTCTGGACTAGGTAGGTAGGTATATGATTAATGACAATTCATAAGATAGCAGTGCGACACCTAGCGACACATTCACTTCACCCATTGTCAGTACAATAGAAAGTGTAGTGTAACTGTAGTGTGAATCCTTAATTACGCTGCCAACATACATCTGGCCTGTTTTGTGGACCATTTTTATCATGATGTAGACCAGGGCCTTTAGGGATGTTTGTGTCAAGGTCATTGTTGGATATTCGCCTTTCTGTACCTTATCAAAGGACCTCCCATAATCATCAACCGACCAAGGCGACTTCTTTGCAACTTTTACATGGTAATACGATCACCGTTGGCCCGTATACCCGACCTCTAGACCCCATGTTAAACTACTGCCACCAAATATGAAGAAAATACGACTTGATGAAATAGCTGGATTTGATTCTGATGACATTACGTAGGCGGCACTCAAAAGATTCGTCCATGGTTGTCAAATAGAGGGCTCGGGTACGCTAATGTTTGCTCTTTGATGTCATCCCTTGACTAGGCCTGTTCGTATCTGTTAGCTCCCATGTAGAGCAGAAAGCCGCGTATATATCATCGACGGAATAACCCGTTTAACCTATCATACGAGATGAAACCTGTCGAATCTGGAATCTTTGCACGCTTAACGTCGCTAACATGCAGTTCAGTAAGACTAGGAGTAACGGAAAAGTAAATAAAACCTGAAGTTCACTTAGATCCTTTGAGATATCTCGCTTTGCACGTAGCCATGCGTCATATTAGGTGCCCTTTCCACTAGACGCATATCCCTGAACGGTCGTTGATGAGCGACCAAAATCGGATTTATCTGACCCTGAATCAGAATAAGATTCAATATGTAAAAGTATGGCTTAAAATACAACAAAATGCATACTTCTTTAAAAAAATGTTCGCGATCTGTCAAATTTAGGTCGCTCAGTGGTCGCTTAGCTTCTAGTGGAAAGAAGGTGTTACTTAGCAATATGTCTTTTCTCCTAAGTTACCACATCGGGACAGTGATGCGTAGCGAATTGTTAGCATATGAAAAATTGTTCCACACTAAGCAAATAAATCACTACCGATAACTATGACATCACTCGGTTGCAGTAATGGTAGATAAGGATAGCTCTTGAGCCTCCTACTGATAGCATCACCCTCTCAACAGACATGCAGCCTGAAGGACAGGAGAATATGATAACTCCACAATAGGTTATAATTCATAAGGGATGCATTCGTTAGTCAGACGCACAGACGCCATGCTGTGGAACTCATGTTCATAACTTTATGTCCTAAAATTCTAGCGTTCATCGTACCTTAAAAAGTCAGCATTCACGTATTGAAGAAATTTAGTTCTCCCGATGTTATATTTGTATCAGGACGCGATGACTTAACAGTTGCAAATGACATTATGTTGACCCTGTCATGAAATGGTCATGAAGGCCTGGCCCCTTGTAATAGCAATAGCTAGTCGGGCAGCCTTGGCTGCTGTACATTGTACGCAGCCGAACAAATAAACAATAAACATTGGTCATGAAGACGGCAAGATTTATACAAGGCGAATCCAGCATCATGGTCTTGGGTGTACTGGCAGAGTGTAGTAGCTAGAAAGGGTAAGAGTGCCCTTCAATAACTCTGCGCATGTTGCTGTTAGTTTTGTAGAACTGGATTGGTGCGTTCATAAAAGATGTAGAGTACAATGTTGAAGAATTCATTGCTTTTTTGGATGAAACGCCTTTTGGCTTAACCAATAATTCCGCTACATGCTTTTATTCCATCTGCGACATCACATGGCTTGCAGGGCTTTGTTGAACATGGAAACGTTATAAAGCCTTTAATCAGGCATCTGGCGTATCCGAAAACATCGATTACATAGTAAAACTTTCAGTAGATCTATCGATAGTTTCAGAGCGAATCCGGAAATCCAGGCTCCAAAGGGCATAGTTCACACACGTAGTGTTAGTTCTATTTCACTTTATAATCAATTGCTAGCCGCCTTACGATTCCATGTAACCATATCACAATCGGAATATAATTATGGGCTCTGTGGTCACAATCGATAAGAACCGTATGGGTTGAGAATGCTGCTGCCGATCGTGCATATGGCTTTGACCGATCGAGAGGGCCTCGGCTGGTATTAATGATAATGGTTAACAGAGTTGCACAACAACAATTTGCGGTTCCATCCATCAGGAGAAATTCTGGTATATAAGATGGTAGACTTATGCTGTGAATTACGCATATCAAAATATTTGGGACATACAATAAAAAAGGGATATTCATTTTTCTATTAGTTATGGACAATATGGATGAAGCTCGAAGATTACTAGTGGCGTGATACCTCCCTACATGGACGGGTGACACCCAGGCTTACCGCAGTAATTCAAGAAAAGCGACCAGAAATGTACAGGAGGTCATGGTAACCGGAAGTAGCTGCGGGCGGAAGCAATATTTAGTACGGAACCTTTGCTCTTCACTCACATAACTCGTTGTGAGAGAAATAGGAATCAATGATCTGGCTATTAATTTCCATTCTATCAAAAGTCTAAAATCTATTGATTATATTCAATGTGGAACTGTCGTCCTTATACTATCAATTATTACTTCTTTAAGCAGCCTTTCGGAACCGCTAACATCAGCCTTATTCAAACTTTTAAACTGTACCATTGACATTGACACGAATATTTGTAGCTGCTACTGACCAGATAATCGAATGCGTGTAGTATTTGCCCGTGCCCACGATGTATTATGTAGAAGATTACTAACATATGTCACAGTTTTACGGCTGATCTGCGTGCCATTTGAGGCATCCTTACCTGTACGTCAAAAACCGAAGGTGAAGGTTGTACAACAGATAACAACACGTAGTGACGCTGTTTTATATATGTACTGTCATCCATCAATATTGAGCCTTGTGTTTGGCGTGTCTTGTTATACCCCCATTCCAGATTCATTCTGATTGACTTTAGAATAGAACAGACCAACTAGTGAATACCACCCATGTAACGTAATTTAGACTGAGTGGCTACCAAGTTCCAACAGTTCAGACAATAAAGGCTTGATGAATTAATATTAAACAAGTCCATCTCAACTTATATTTTTAACATAACAAAGAGAGGAGAAAAAGTCGAACCTATGAATTAGAGTAGCTTCAGAACCATTGTTTTATATTAGTAGTAATAATCCTGTCAGTATCATTATATGAATATTACCAATTATTTTGTATCTATATGCCTGTACTTAGCCAGTGATTGGGCATGGATGTACAATAAAGGTTATTAGCCCACGGACATGAGCTTGCAATAAACTTCTTCATTATCATACAGCATCGCCCTCCCGTCCACTTTAGCGCCACAGTGATGTTTATCAGAGGGAGGGTCGTCGGCCATCGATACGGGAAGTTTCTTTGTTACCCTCCATGGAGATAATGACATAAAGAGATCAAGAGTAACACACAGGGACTTAACTCACCATAGATCAATAAAATTACATTGGAGGTGAAGGTTGCTTAGCCGAGTTGTATACATTGTCACCTCTTAATGTTGAACATCTTTTGGAGTGCATTTTTCGCTACATTGAGCTTCCTTCTGATCGACTAAGAACGAACTAGAGCATGTCCTGGATACCACCCATGTAACGTAATGTAAACTAAGTGGCAGATAATAATCTTCAGTCGGTAAAAGGCTGAATAAGTAATACAACATCGTCCCTAAAACCACCTTCGTGCCATTAGTGATCGTTATGGTGTGGTGAATACTTTGGAGGTGGGAAAGGCCGTTGACACCCTCATTCTACTAGGGCGGCGACCCCGCTGCGACATGGCACTCAAGGAATTTCATAGATGAAAAACGTTTTCATATTAAACTAGAGTTCTACGAACACATATCTTCGCCGAATAATCAGGGGATTATACCAATAGTCAAGAGACTTGAAGTTTGGTGGCTGTGTTCAGTTATTCTCGTTTAGGAGATTTTGACAAAATGTCACTGCAGATCAAGAGCAAGCTGCTAGGGGGCCCAAAGCTACAACAATTCTACTTACATCACAAGCTTCCTGACACCAAAGGATCAAAACCATATCACGTTCAGTTCTGCTTAAGTACCAGGGTCACATACCAGGGGCCCAAAATCGACCCTGACCTTCGTCTTCCCAATACCTGCCCACATACTCGTACCAAGTATCGTCATAATCCATCCATTCTTGAGTTATACTGACTACAAAAATCCGGGACCACAAACATCGCACACAACCACAGACGTTAACGGCGATGCTGAGACCGTGTCAGATGATGATCACTTTGAGGGGTTTTTCAAACCAGAGTGACAGTGAAAGTGAGAGTGACCAGCAGACAAAGTATCGCACTAAAGATCAGACAGACTCTCTAGTCCTGCGTACTGATGAACGTTACCCCCCTGCTCGCACAATAGGATAGTCCGTGTACTTTGCCCCTCTCCTGTCTCCTATGCACCTCACGTTGGTTACATAATTTACCGGGCTCGTTAGTCCTGACTCCTGCTGGACACAACAAACCAGTTCCTCAGAAACGCGTGTGGTAGCTGAAACATCGATTCTTTGAATGATTCCCTTATTAGCCATCAGATCATTGGTGGAGGAATCTTCAATTTCTTCCATGGTCACCCAAGATGTGTTGCCAAGGAAGGACAATTTCTCGGTGACGGCAGTTCCCCTCCCGGGCGGTAGGTAGCGATGATAGGGTGGGAGGAATTCCGAACTTTGACCTCGTATGAAGACTAAATTGGAAGACAAGTTCGTTGTTGCGTTCTTTAGGTGGCTGAAAGAAGAAGTGTTTCCCTATCAGGTACGACGTCAGGACCATCTGGTTGACGATAGTCCCTCACAGGGCCTGACCTTTCCTGTGTTTGTTGATTTAGCTCCGTCCCAGCGGGAGAGTAGTTTGGACGGTGGTAGTGAGATCACCAGAGAGCATCAATCTAATTTACACAGGCCTGCTGACAAGCAGGTGTTGTCCTTGAATATAGGTCAACAAAAGGTACTTAAACGCAATCATAAACAAGCCTATTTCACCACTTAATTAGACCCTGATTACAATTTCATACGTCTATGTTTGTTAATCATTACCTCAATAACCTACCTGTCCAAAGCAATGCAAATTCATCAAACCCTACCCGAGTTATTCACCTCCAAAGGTAACATCAAAAAAGCCCACTGCAGTTCTAAGCAAGCCACTAGGGGATCTAAACTTACATCAGTTACTCCCTGCCCCAAGAGCTGTACACCACTTAAAAATCATTACCATAGCACTTGCATGAAATTTGACTACAAGCTTTTGGCGGATTGATAAACTTTCCTCATTTATTATGCAAATTATCGTCTTATTTGCATGACAAGTATTCAATTATGTAAAGCATCACCGAAACTATCCACATGCCATAGATTATGATAATCCGTCAATCCCTGCTGAAGTTATTCGTCTCCAAAGGTATTAACAAAAACGTCAACTGCAGTTCCAAACGAGCAGCTAGGGGGCCATAATTCACACCACTCACTTGCCGTCCCAGAAGCTATATACTACCTAAAAATCATGAACCTGACGCCTCCAGAAAATTTGGCCTCAAACGTTGAAGCTCCGCTGCAGTACCTCATATACCCGGTAGGAGGCCCATTATCGAACTTGACCTTCCTCTTTGACACCCCTAACTGTCCACTAAATATCATGCACAACCGCCAACAGCTCCTCGAGTTATGCTGGCGACATACAAACTCTCACACACACAAAGCCTGCTGCAGTACTGTAGGAAAGCGCCAGATGAATCATTTTTAAACTTGACCTCCGTTTTCACAATCTCTTCCTACCTACCAAAAACCATTGAGATTCATCAACGTTTCCGTCACTTTTTTTGCCTACATACAAACACAGAAAAGTTAAAAGTCCGCTGCAGTACTGTTGGAAAACGCCAGGTAAACGATTTTTTAACTTGACCTTCCTTTGCACAACCACTACACACCTACCAAATATCATGAAGATCTATTAAAGGTTTCCCGAGTTATGCTCTTGACATACATACAGACCCACACAACATCCGGCTCAACCGAAAACATAATCTACTCGGCGTAGATAAAAATCGTTTTACTCTTAGCGTGTTTTGTTCTCTTTTCAGTGATATTTTTACATTTTGCATGACATTCCAATGATGATATCAAGGGGAACACAAATCCAATTTAGGTCGCAGCGAGATCGCCGTTTAGGGGAATGAGGGCCTTATACTGAGCGTCTACACTTCGGGTAATGACATTCCCTACCAGAACATTAGCAAAGGAATGCCTTTGACAGCACAACCCGTAAGACGGTGCCGATAACCCTTAGATCCAGTGATAGGTTGTCATGTATCGTCATTAATCCCTTCATGATTCAATCAGATCAGTTCCAGTTCTGCATGCTTTCATAATGCATACGTATCACTAAACCTATCTGCAGAAAACCAGAGCTGGTGAATATATGATAGATGCTGCTGCCATTCGTGGCGTCTTGGTCGATTCAGTCCTGTTTCTTAACCAAAAATAAACTCTTGCGAGTAAGAGGATAATAAAATTCATTTAAGCTGCAGTATACGGTAAAATGGAGCATAGGAAAAGCTTTTATCGGCTCAGAAGATTCGTGGGTTGGCGGACTCAATCAATTAACCTCTATAAAGCAATTGATTGACCTCCTGGCCTCAGTGTCATTAACGCTGGCAGCAGGTCAGGAGAAGTCTGGAAAATATGGCAGGCTGTCCCCAAGGAGCTCATTTACCGCAATTGGATTGTGTGCCCTACATGCCAACATACATATTGAACATATAGATTTTTCCGCACAAGTTTGAATTTACTTCGATGTCCTCAGGAGATCCTGTGAATAACTCGAATCACTACTGCCGCAGAACGAGCTAAACATCAAGCAATTGTCTACAGCTCATTTCAGGCTCATTCAAATGGTTTGCGATAGGCAATGTGTGTAATGCGCAGAATAGCAATCTCTGCAGTTTATTTGTATAAGCCTGTTCATGGTTGCAACTGCGCATTCACAGCGGGATTCATTGTGGGGAATTTGTCAAAAGTGAAGGCATCTGTCTGCGAACAGTTCTTCTTAATAGATGCCGAGGAGTGTTTTGTATAAGAGGCATTCATCCTTGACACCTATGACTCAGAATGCCTCTCGCTTTGCATTCGTAGTTGGAGCCACGAACAGTCTTATTACTTGCTCTCTTGGTGTAGAGGGCTTTCTATGTTACATCCTGGTCTCCCACGTATGTCTGGATCTGATAGTTGTCAACCTGCCACCAGATAGGCACCGGATTCTTCCTTGTGGAACGTATGGTTTTGACAGATTACAATGGGAAGAAAAATCACTTAAAATACTTTATTAAAGGGAATCAGAAGGTTGCGCCAGGTGCAGGTTTTGATTTTCTGTGGGTAATGACTTTGGCTGTTAGTGGTGCGCCAATGGTCCTGTTTATCACAATCTAACATGTCCTTACCCATTCAGGTGGAGTCGCCGTTTCCAATATTTACTGTATTTTATCGAGTTTCTAATATCAGAACAGCCAGGTTGATTAGCTTATTTGCCCACCCGGAAAATAGAGGAAATTAATAGGGTAATCTCTTATAAATTCCAAGCGTCGAAAATGTAAAGTCATAGCATAGCTGCATGTAGGTATTGATATTCGTAGAATATTCATGATCATTGCAATATAAGACATCAGAAAGACACTCCTTCTATTCTTCTAGCAATCGCGACGACGTATTCATTTCTTGTGCAATGTTCCATCAGTTAGATTCTGATCACTCATCGCCGTCGAACGACAACATCATGGATATCTTTTTACAGATGATGTGAAGTCATCTTCTCAAAGCCCCAAAGCCATTTCAAGACAAATTTGTGATGCTTTCGTTTTATATATGATGGTTAAGGAGCTCCCAAAGATCGTTTGTTTCTTCTGCAACATATCCTCAGGTGACAGTATACATCTGAAGACTCTAGCTCTTCAATGGTCTTGAAATTTATCAGGAGTGAATCACCAGGTGCAAATGCAAGTGATGCAAATGGCAACCTTATACCCTTGCCTCTATTCCGAAAAACAGTTGCGAATAGTACAACTCGTAGTAGAGTTTGGTTCGCAGTATGCTTGGCTGATTCCCAAACCATATGCAATTCCCATGAGTGTGGCTGTGATCTCTATGAAGATCAGTCTTGTGGAAACACTAAGGCTTGCTGAAGGAGCAGCCCCTCGAAGACATTCTCATCGACTTTGATTGCCTGCAGCTTCTTCTTTGACCTCGGGGGAATGACTTCGGGGGATTACGTCAGCCCATCTAAATTGAATGGGACATTCCACAACTGTCACCTTTAATATCACTCGTGGCATTTGATATAGATTTCATATTAAAAGTCCATAGGCGTTTGGGCATAGCGCCCCAAGTATGACGTGCTGAATTCTCTGCGCCCAATGGGGACCTCAGTACGTTGGTCTTTTAATGTCACCCGAAAGCATCATGCCTCTGGTCAATCGGAAGTAACGTTAAAACAGTAAAAGAGCCAATCAAATGTTTGGCTCATTCTTCTAAGTGTCAGGTAATCCATTGAAATACAATAATGACATGGTGGGCATTACAGTCTTTGTGCACGATTCAGCATTATCAATACTGCCCCAATGTGTACCAAGGGCACCATAAAATGGTAGATTGATTCCTGATACACTTAAGTCTTCCCCTTAGGAATTAGGATTTGGCCATCTGACCACAGTAAGACGCCATTACATCATGGTGGTGGTTGATCAGGACAAGGAGGTTAAAGTTCGCTGGACACTGACTCAGAAGCAAAGAAGAAGTGGCTGACCTGGTTCTCTGGACTCCCAGGCATGGGAAAAGGAGGCCTGGAAGACCCGCAGCAACATACATTGACACCTTGAAGAAAGACACTGGCCTTGAAGTTGATAGTCTGCTCCAAGCGATGAGGGATAGAACCACATGGACTACCATCACGATTCGAGACCGTCCAGTCTCGACATAAGCAAGCAAGCAAGGTGGTTGATCCATTTTATGTGTTTACCAAAAGCCCGTTATAAAGTTTCTACGTAGTCGTAGCTTGTAGTTAACAGATTTGAAATGTGCTCTGTCTACCCCCCACTGCTTTTTATGCTTAGTATGGTCGGTAAACCAGAAGGGTCAATCCTCACATTGCCGTGGGTATACTACATCATTAACTCATGTCCCCAGAGGTTTTAAGTATGCACTTTTCCTGCAGTAATTAATTCCACTTGTTCCTCCAAGCACAAAACCCGCATAATTCTTCACAATACCTTTGGCCTTTCGTTACAATAATCACCTACAGCTTGTAGCTAATATGTAGGGATATCTACTGGTTGTCCTCTACTATCATTTGTAACAAAGCAAGCTACGTGCAAAATTGCCAGAAACGTAGAGCTTCATGACATCCTAAATCTGCAAAGAAATATGATCGTCATTTCATATCGCAACCAGATGTTATCGTTTATTTATGAACCCATCTATTTGGCCAGTGAATGGCACTGCGGTCTCATAACTGAAGGCAATACCGATAAAGTCTATAAATCAAAGGTGAAATAAAACATGTTTCGACGATATCTTACTCTTTAAGTGGTGTGTGGTGTGACCCACATTCGATGAAATATATTCCTACTCGTCACATATTTCCTGGCAAAGTGCAGACATACGCGGCCCATCTCTTCAATCATGTTCCAATGCTACTCTACACCAGTAGGCGCTATTCTGATACTCAACGTTATGGCTAAAATGGAGACACCGAGGCACATGCAATGGATACGATCTGTTTCCATAGCCTGGTGGTTTATACAAAATATGTACAAGATGGGAATTTACCTTAGACATATGACCTAAGACAGGTTTTCCAGCTTCAGAACCATGGACGCTCAGTACTTTAACGATCAGCCATGGCAAGCTGTTGAATTTTTGACATCATACAGCGTATCACAGCTAGCTAGCTATCGTCTGGTAGTTTTGTGGTTGAGGTCGTAGAGTACCTGCTGGAATTTGACTAGTCTGGTTGCAAATTAACTATCATACTGGTGACACAATATGGAATAGATTTAATCAAAACAAAAACCAACCTTAGGGTTCAAGGTAGCTCATGGTCCCGTCATATTCATCGAGTGATGTCACTTCGCGTTCTTCAAGCATCGCAGATTTTGGATAGCGTCCAACTAGTAGTATTCCCGTGTTATGCAGCCCTTCACCACTGAGCCGATTGCGAACGATGTAGCAGAGCCCTCTAGGAGGAAGCAGAATACAGCTAGAATACAGACGATCGACCTGGTGGGCTGATGCTGACGTTCAGAATCCCAATCAGAACAACATTACCAATCAGGTGCCGTTGAGCATAATGAGATTTCAATTCCAGTCTGTCGAGCCACCGTTCGCAAACGCTCCGTGGAGGTCCGCACGTGTTGGTCAGACAGGTCAGACGGCGATAACACTGGATGCAACCATTCGTGAATACTCTAGACAAGGAAGGCAGATGGTACTGACTGTTGCCAAGTGTTTAACATAAAAATCACCAATATTCTGAGGAAAAGCTTCCAGCCCACATAAACAATGTATCAAGATTCAGATGTGAATCGCGTACCTGAATCGATTTATTGATATTAATAATACCCAAATTTCCTTTTCGATGACATTGAACCCTGGTTATAGATTGCATTGTGCATTAGAATTAGCTTTAGAATTACCATGATGTAACATTAAGACAATGATGCTTTGTATTGCAAAGCTGTCATGGCATACATGTATCAGCTAGATGGTCTACATCAGAGAGACAGAACGCAGATACAGCATCACATTATCACTGGTGAGAGTAGCACTTCTTTTACCTTATTGGGCACTCATCGTGTATTCAATTATTGCTGAGATGACCCGCTTGTTCACAAACTCTCTAACCCATCACAAGAGGTGACTCGCGTTCAGCACGGCGCCTACGACCAACTGTTGAATGATCATTAAGTACGCGATACGCCTCCACCCACCTTGTCTGCATTAAATTGCTTCTATCAAGAGCTAAATTGAATTCGATTTAAAGAGATGACTTTAGCTGAACAGAATGATAATTTTGTGATGAGCATGAGCTCAGTATATCAATGATCCTTCCGATGATTGATTTAATGATTTAGCCTTGAACCAAGAGAAATAACCTAAAAGAATATTCCAGACCAAGTTTTTATTTCTATTTTTAGTAAGTCAAATTGTATCGCATTGGCAAAGAAAAATCATGGTACTGAATTGTCTAAAATGCCATGTTTTAAATAGGAAAGTGTCACGGATTCAGTCGCCGAATTCAGAAGTACTACTATGTGAAATGACAGATCATTAAAGCCGAGTTACGCACTTACCGTACATGTCCTAACCTGCAGGCACCACTTAACAGAGTGACGTATTAAGTAATGAGAATCTCCAATGACTCTAAAAGCCTCTTACACGGACCACAGCGTTCTCGAATGGACTAGCGAACCAGAAGTAATGGAATTAATAGCTGAGAAGTGCTATTAGATCGATTAGTATCCGGAAATATGGAGTGCACCAGATTTTTCAAAACTAAAAAAATACCGATTTGTGACAGAAAAACACTTGTTTAAACATTTGGCGTAGAACTTTTTTGAAAATCGATCGATTAAGGCACACTTTTATCTCAATTCCTTAAAAATCGAAGATGATTAAGAAATCTGCAGTTTCGGGTGCCCGAACTAATGAAGATTGGGAACCGAAAATGTTAGGATCGATCTAGGAAACGGCTTGGTCTGGTACAAACGCACCAAGATACAGAAATGTATGATCATCTGAGAGTACCCGATTCTGTCCTGAATACAGTATTGTCGTCGTTAAACCCGGAAAATGATTGGGTGAGACGGTCGAGATTGGGTTTACGCAAGTCGTCGAGCCATCTGTAAAACCTTTGTTCGCAGCGAGGTCACAGCCACTAGTTGAATAGCACCGGTTGTAAGGAAAACAACCATAAGATATGAACAAGTTTTAAAACGTTCTCATTGGCAGGTGACAGGATCAACTTGTAGGGTGCTAAAACACCACCAACATGCAAATATATCCCTTGTATCCCGTTTAAAGCAGCATCCTAAATCATGTCTGCCATGATCAGATATGAATTAAAAGATAATATGAGCTCATCAGGCAATTGACAAATTCCTTAAAGAAGTGCAGTCTACGGTCGATTTGAAGTTTACTTTGCGTGTAATTGTCGGCATGAATCAAGCTGTCAGACTTTGAATAGACCGAAACGTTACCTGACGCAGTTCGTTCGTTTAGACCCCTGTGGCACATAGGGCAGCAAGTTTCCTTGCTGTTTCAACAGCAGGGTACATTTCTGCAGGGAGCAGTTGCTAGACCATCCCCTTTGACGTGCTCGTGGCACATCCCCGAACACTGGGCCCCAGTTTAACGTCCCTTCCAAAAGACGACTGCAGCCCCAAACGAGATGTCCTACCTAACATTGAACCGGGGTCTATCATTTAGCAACTAATTGGAAACAAGATCTCAATTGTGAGGCTGCTACCAGTTGTGCTATGGGGAGATACCTAGTAGTGAAAAGCAAAGGCAAAGGCCATGAAGCAACTCTTTGAACAAGCTTATCATTATCCGCTTATTTTATGTTCAAGACGAGAAAAATGATGAGCACAACGACGGGCCCTCCAAACAGCAAGAATGCGAAAAGAGCGCATACGACAGAAAATTATGAATGACCGAAAACACGATCTATGTCTTTTCTCTAGACTTAACGATGTAAACATTTTTAAAACTTTCAATTTCATGCACGTACTTTCCACACTAGTCAAAGCTACGCGTTGCTAATGGTCGATTTGAGCGGTATAGAATTGCACTATAAGTGAGGTAAGTGAAGTGAAAGCACTCTCACGTCCCCGTTGGCGTCTGGCGCTATTCTCCCGTCGCTGGACCTTACAGACCACATGCAAGTTTCAAACACGAACACAGTCAAAGAACTCATGCGCACAGTCACGGTTGGCCAAGCACGCGCCGACTTCCATTCTTTTCCACGACATTGCCTCCCGCAGACTTTAATCGCCGACACGATTCAAGTACACCGCTTTGTAATATATCGATTTCTCGGTATGATTCATGACTTTGAACGGCCCTCCCTTTAACGACTCACCACATACTGGTTTCACGCCGGCAATACTTCCCGCTAGATACCTCATGTGTGCGGATGTTACAAGGGCTTATTGTTATTTATGACATCACCCTGTGAGCGGTCGAACATAGGCGCAGAGAACAGATAAGAATCGTTCGACTGGAACAAGATACGTGAATAATGCAGGTTATCTCCCAATGTTGGACCACAGAGGTCAGTAAGACTAATGCGCCAAGAGGCTAAGTACTTTGCAAAGGAAACTTTCTGTCACAAAGGTCCGAACAGTACATCAATGGGTGGAATAAAAGAGTTCATGTTAAAGTCGACGCGTGTTGACAGTGGTTAGCAAGTACATGTCCGTCCAATTTTGCAATTATAGGTGTTGTGGCGCATCAATTACTATGGTATAGAAAGGTTACGCTACATTTTCACAGATGTAGGCGCGGAATTAATACGTATGGTTCAGGCGGATGTCAGCGTCATGGATGAGTGTAGACCTGTTAGACCTGTAATCATCTTTGCGAGCTATTGGCCCCGTACTGGTGTACTGAAGGCGACGATAACATTGTTAGTTAAACTGTGTCCTTACCAACGCATAACCTTACCCGGGGTGGTCTTTGGTGATATATATGCGTACCTCTCGCGGTGCTGACATGCCAGCCACAAAATAATCTTCATATGGTTATCCTATCATGAACAATACTCAGTTTAAAATGTAGTGTCTATTCATTCACACAAGTGCAGCAGTTTTAGAAGCTTTAGCTACCTAAAAGACATGTTGCCTTCACTGGCTGATTTATGCCTTGGGATGTAGATTCCTTTCTCCCACAATAATCAGCTGTTTATTGTGCCAGTCTGCCGAGCAAGGCGTCCAACATACTTCAACGATTCATGCCAAACTCCATACTTCTCGGCACATTGTGGAAAATACGAGGTTATCTTTACTGCTTTATCCGTTTAGTGTCTTTTACAGCAGGCCCATTTTCTCATCCCGAAACCTCTTGAAGGGCTTAACCCTATCACGACTTTCCATTACATATAGATCGACGGGATGTTCAAAATTATTGCTCTGAAATTCCTGCCCTCGGAAAACTGACTTCTATTCATTATAATCACTTTATGAAACAGCTAACGTTAGGCAGACTGCCGTGTATTAGCCTATCCATTAGACGTGTAATTTCCCGCCGGATTCCGCGCCCTTGTCGTTGACGTCCCCAACGTGGTGACATGTGCGTAAGTAATGATGGTGATAGTTGAAAGCAGAGCCTTCAACATCGACCATTTATAGAATATGCCCGCCTGGCGTTCCAGGAATTCGATGTGAAGTCCCAGGTGAAAATGTGTTCCTCCTTTTGATTTTGTCAAAGTGTACTGTGTAGCCTTGTTTTGCATTATGATGTAGGTGGAAGGGATAACATTGAGGAAAGTGCTTACAAATGTCATTAATCCTGCTTAATTAAAAGTTAAGTAATAACAAGTGATGTTTAATACAAATTTATTGAAGTGCAGCGCTTCATATATCATATTGTGACACGAAAGTGTTTTAGACACGTCCAAGAGGTACTCTGCGCGAGAAAACAATGTTCATTATAGATTCTTTCTCCGCCTTTGATCCAAGCAGAGACATCTAAGTAATGATACTGGCTGATAATCTATGGTGTTGTCACAGGGGTCAAGCAAGGTTAAGAGCCTTAGTTGACCTTCGTCCCGTAAATGCACATGTAAATTAGTGAAGGAGGCGACGAAGGTCCCTTAGGTCAGAATGGAAAAGTTAATCTCCAAAAAGGCTTGAAACATTATCGACCTCTTTGTGTAGGTTGAAAGACCCAGCTATTTGTTTTAACCCTGTAACTTTATAACTTTTGTGATGCAAGCACTTCGTTTGTATCCCCCTCCACATTCCTTCATAATGAGGTTCACTGATCTCTGACTTCTGTCATAAATCTACTGAGGTGAAAGGTCTCCTACTGCCGAAAACTACCCAACTTGATTGGTGGAACTCCCCAGAGGCTATATCAGCAGAGTACGGAGTGACTGATTTGGTAGATCATCGGGGCGCTAAGCTTAGAGAGCTAGAAATTTTGTTATGTTGCCATCTAATTTTCAGCATCAGCATCATAATCATTCATCAGAAATATCTGCAAATTCGTGTGACACTGTTAAGTAGTAAATGGTAACAAGCGATCGCACTCGTTCATGCAAGTCATCGGAAGATGTACCCTTGGAGAGATGTGATTAGACAGTGATGGTAACGTATGTAATGAAGGTAAAACAAGCAAATTTTGATTCCACAGTCGATTATTGAGTAAGGGTCATAGAAAGAGCTGCTGATACTGCAAAATCCCAGAGTGCTGACTGCTGATACTGCGTTCTGAGACGCATGTCTCACTGTTGAACATATTGTGACCCCATCATGGGTCCCACAATCGAAGGCGTCCCCCAAGAGTTTTCTTGAACTCTTGGTCTAATCTGTTGAACTTCTGATAGAACCAAATCCTTCATCCCCCAGCTGATATTGCTTTCACTCCCTCTTATTGAATTTTAAATCAATACCAACATAATACCCGTATTTTTCCGGTCTTGTAACCAGATATTTTTATAGATTAAATCTTAGAATCCGTTTCATCAGGAACAAGTATTCCAATATCGGTAACAGACTTACATTTCGAATCAGCTGGGAGCACCGCTATCACAAACTTTCCTCACTTTTAGAACAAGTGTGTTGGAGTAAGGAAATGCGCAGAGGTATTTGAACATACTCTGAGAATTGCTAACAGTACAGATATGTGCATAAACACCATCATATGCATCAACATCGGCATCTGAAATAGGAACATTATCATCAACTCTGTATCAAAGGGTCACCACTACCACAATCGTTGCTTCTTTCGAATTCTACCATTATAGGATAAGAGCGTTTGAATAAGCAACTGCACAGAGGTACCTGCAAATACTATCAGCAAGCTGCTAACTTTAGGGTCATGTACATTAATGTCATCATGAACATCCACATCTAAAGAGATAGGAACACCATCATCAAAACTGTATCTCAAATGGTCACCACTAACATAACGTTTGCTTCTTTTTAGCATAAGAGTGTTGTATACTTAATAAGCTATTGCACAAAAGTATCCGAGCATACTAACAAAATTGTTAACTGTCGGGTCATGTGCACTAACGCCATCATGAACATCGGCAAGTAAAAAGACAAGAAATCATCATCAACACTGTATCAACACAAGATCAGAATCGACATAAACAATAAAAGAACACTATCAGCTGTTTGGCTATGCGTGCTACCTGCGACCCTAAGGAAAACAAGAAATCGAAAGTTATTAAGGGAGTAATAGGCTCGGATGTTTTAATCTATTAAGGTGGCAGACAGGAAATATCGTCATCGATTAGGAGAATAGATCGGTCTGGAGACTAATAAGCCAGGAAGCGAGGTGCTTATAACCCTGAACGGGTGTAGGAACGGTCATGATTCCAGCCTAGACGACATGAAGGTGTTGCACCATACAATTCACACGACAGCCACAGTTAGCCAGCTGTTGAATTAGCTATCAATGGTTGTATGCATTGCATAATGTAATGGGAAGAAATTAACACTTGATGTAGTTTGAAGAAGCAATTCATAGAAAATTGATAACTTGGGAAATAACGTGTGCTTTGTAATTATAGATAACATCGTCCTCAGATGCTGGACGACCTGCAACCAGCTCTGTATAATCTTGCAATGGCTTCATTCAGAAAGATAACGATGTGTTGGAGGCTGCAGTTTAAGGGTAGTCTTCTGTCATCCTTTGTATCACAGCTCTTCTTTTTCTTGTGAACTTTCCAGCTTTTTAAGTTACATTTATCGTTCATGACAAAGAACTTCAACGAAGATTGAAAGGACCACCGTACTGCGAACCTCCCTATCATTGCTCCCGTGATGCATCAGCCTGGGTGGCGACATCTTGAAGGGCCCGGCTAAGGTCACACGTCTCGCAATGTCTCATCCCACTTCTTCTAACAGAGGCCTTCAACAAAGCAGTCACCATTCATTATTACCTTACGGTATGCAGTTAATGGTGTCACCCTTTCAGACAGTCAAGTTCCCCACTCACATACGGATTAGATTAAAAAGTAATGCACCTTGCCCTTGCAGCATCCCCAAGAGTTGGCCATTGCCAGGACCACCAAACGCTTGTCAGAACGCATTTGACCAAGCGTTTGATTAATCGTCTAGCTGTACGTAGAGGTCAATGAAGATCAATGAGCAGTTCACCCACCAATTCTGGTTTGAGATTTTAAAGATATTGATCAGCCATGGGTCACAGGGGGCTCCTACGGCGATTGGGGTGGTGGGATTTATGGCGTTGGTGAACACAAAAACGATTATTTACTCATTGCCGTAACATAAACATTGTACACCACGAATCGATTACCCCTGTTTTCTAATGGAACAACTAATGCCAATCAAAACGTGATGATAGCTCTTTCAAAGAGTCGTGGTCTTGCCGGTGTATATCGTAGAATGGCTCACGGTAACATATCAACATCTTAAAGAAAAATGATCCTCGAATCTAGAAAGTCTGGTGATTCTCTAAGCTGCTGATACATTCGAGAGAAATAGAACTCTGTGGTTTTTGCAGGCTTAGTATACTTATCTGAGTGACAGAGAAGCACAAAACATACAAATACATGACACAACATTGCCACCGTGCACGCTAAGGATATAAATGATTGCTCCTGATGTCACAGATGCAAAGACGGGGGAGCGAAACTATGCACATAATATAAACTGTATAAATCAATGCATACCTTTACATGGCAGTAGATTTAATCCAGGTAGCTTCGGTATCTTTAAATCATCCTTTCTTCAAACTGTAAAAGACTGTCCACAATGGTGAGAGTTTGCCAATATGATGGTACAACAATGAACGACAATACAGCCTTAACTGCATCCCAGCGGCGGTGCTCGCCCGCCTGGCTTGAGTGGCAGCAGCGTGCGGAATCCTAATCCCCGGCGGGTTGGAGCTCACGCGCCCCGGTATGTCAGATGTCAGGGGATTGGGCTTTCCAAACCAATGAGGATCGCCCGTCTGTCAAATTGTTTGTCCTCCAGACGCCCAAACTCTCTTTATCAAACCCCTAAAACGGGTTCGGAATGCAACAGAATTTGGTAGTTTCAACTTCAGATGCGTATAATGGTCTTACAGTGCCCAGAACTGTTTATTTCTTGAAATACAGTGAGCAATAAAAGAGCTGAAAAACGTGAGTAGAATACCTGGAGGATGTGATTTAGAAGTTGAGCATGAACTGCATCATTTTCTGGGAAAGTCCACCTAATTGTTGAATGAATCCCTGCATCAACTAATGGTTTACTGCTATGACGTCCCAGAGATGATGAAATCAGCTTGTTAATGTCCGCATCAGACTCACGTTGCAGGTGGTAATTTTGAAAGATTCTATCTTTCAAAATGTAAAATCAGTAATTTTCCGAAACCAACGAGCTTTTGGTACTATAATCAAACATAAGCAGAAAGCACTTGGAAATGGTTCCTCTCCAGAGTTATGAATAACATCTCCAGTAATGGCAAATCAACTTTACATATTAATAGTTAGAATGTGGAACTCTTGACGCGTTGAAGTACGATGACATGGGAGGGGGGACATATTATTTTGTACTTTGCATTAAGATTTTGTTGGGCATTTTTCGGAAACTAGCTATCCAACCTGTTTAACAGTACGCATGCAGAAATGAAACGATTGGTTGGAAGACCATCGAGCAATTAACATTTGACTACTTCTCGCCCACAGCGATGTAAAAACCTGTATTGGGAAGGTTCTATACAAATAAAGAGGATGACTGCAAGCGGTTCAGTGTTGTCGAAGGCACTGTCTGAGATGTCAAATAATGGTTTCTGCCATTTTGCGTGGCAATGATTTGTATTCAATCTGGGTACGAATGGACTAAAGTATTAGGTAACCCACAAAAAAGTGTTGTTTGGCAAGTAGACATCTAGAGATTGTTCCAAACTTCCGCAGAACTGCAAGAACCTCTTGATAAGATAAGATTAGATAAGAAAAAGATTCACACACTCTTTCCAAGGTCAATAGAGCCCTTCGTTCTGAGAAAGGAAATTGCCCGGGTGGCTTGGTTTAGTCGCTCGTAATTTGTCTTCATCAATTTTGGAGTAGACTTGAGTTACCTAGCTGAGGTTACGAGTGGGCTTCGGCTTAGTAGATGTACAATCGATACAGTCTTTTAGTACATGTTACATCTACATCATCAATATTTCAAAACTGTTCAGCCCCTCGCCATACAAATTAGAGTTGCCGCCACAAATGTTAAAACTGTTTTTTGTCTCTAACTGGGAATCTGGCGATGTACACTGATTTCGGGAATGCAAAAGTTGCAACATATACTTAGCGTGATAGGTGAAGGTACACGTAGGATCTCACCGTTATGGTATAACCAATGTGGCGTCGAATGACAGAGGGCAAGGCTAGCCGACTCTAAAGGAAGGAGATGGAGTTAGGGATTTGCTCCACTTTCCAATACAGTGGAATAAAACCCACTGCCCCTGCGGCCTCTCAAAGGCAATATGACTACCTTTTTTTCCTCTCACCAGAAGCATCTTGTGGATAAGTCTGATTCTTTAGCACGTCCAAAGGTCGTTACCTTGACATTGATACTACAGCAGATTTAGATGAACTACAGTCTCCGATCGAACTCACTAATGGTGCACGCCGCTCATCCACCAACCAATATCGATCCACAAAGCTCCGCGTTACTAATCATATCAACCCACCAGACAGATCATACACACGGATCTCTCGGGAACTGCCGGCACTTAGACGATCACCCGAGGTGGTCACCGCATGCTTGTGGGTGGATGATAATGGTCAGTCGACTATAACAAGGTTCATAGAAACACACCGGCTTATCTCTCCTTTTTAACCACATATGCCATTATGGTGCATCCTTAGGGGTAGTCTGCAACATTAAAGATAAACAGCGCCATAGCCATGATGTGAAGTGAGGCATGCCTTGATACAAAATGTTCAGAGGAACATGACCATGAGTGGTAATGGACGCGCTCTTGCGTGGACGAGAAAAATGCAATAACATGTAAATGCCAGCTGAGTGCTTACTACCTGCTTTTATTACTGAAATATAGAAGATCCACAAGTCACGGACAAAGCATAACGACGGCGTTGTGTTGTCTAATAGATTGGCCATGTGCAGGCTCTTAATATATTATTGGACCATACTTCAATGAATATGAAATCATATCAAACCATACCGTAACATCGCTTGGCTGACATAAGCCTATCTACCACCTGAAAATAGACGCCAACGTGGCAAATTGCTTAATCTAGTATGGATCTCTAGACCATTTTATCGAATTCCACTTAATAAATCCAGAATATGTACACATGTGTATTCACATAGAACGACTGAAGCCTCAGATTTAGCCGCGGTTACTTAATGAGTCATAGATGTCGAAGTAACGTCAAAGCTGTTCATACATGGTTTGATCCTAGATGATGAACTTTATTCCTGAGACAAACATGCCTCGGGCTTTTAAGTTGTTATTAGACGTGTCTGAAGTAAATCAGAATTACTGAAACTCTACAGAAATAAGATTGAAAGCGAATGTTACTAATGCTGCAGTCACGTATTCAAACCGAGGCCCGGCCGGGTAGTTTGCGGGAAAGAAAAATATGATATAAAAGACAACAAAGCACACAAATACAAAAGATTTCAATCGTGAGTATAATTTGTGTATATTTCTTGCCATACATTTTCCTTTTCCGTTTTCCCAAACACCGGTACCCCGGCCGGGCCCCGGTTTGGAAATGTGGCCGTAGCATTAGCGGGATACAGTAACCAGGTGGTATCACGTTCAGAATGTCATAATTTCGGCTGAACGGAACAGAAGGATTGTATACAAAACGTCTAACGTTCATATTACGGGGTTTCATTTTTTGTTCGACAAATGATGGGTCATTTCTACCATGTATCAAGCGCAACGGTTATTCCCGTCATAGAAACAGTGTCGCACCATGATCTAATTGGAAGGTGCATTTGATCATCATTGTGTGAACAATTAGTGTCTGGTTATCTTCATTATAAAAGTCAGGCAGAGGGATGATTTTAATAGGTTCACTGCTGTATAACGTGATACAAGCTATTACATATAACTCATTTTTTATGAAACCTTTGATCGATACAGCATTTCTATAATCCGAACACACGAAAATCAATGTAAGATGGATACTGAAGAAAGAGGTATGATTTTGATAGGTTTCGCTGCTGCAAAACGTGATGGAAGCTATAACATATACCTCAATGTTCATGAAACCTTCGATTGTCACAGTAATTCTATATTCTGAACTCACGAGAATCAATAAAAGATGAATACCGAATAATCATGCACGAGTTCTTTCACTATGGCTAATCTGTAAGTGAGGCAATATCTTCCGGTATTATATTTTCTAATCAGTCGGAGTTCTTGCAAAAAATATCACTATCCAAGGAAAGGTTAGACTCTGGCTTGTTTGTGACAAGTTTTTGTGGGCTGGCATTCATTGAAAAAAGCTGACAAAATAGCAAGCCCGAAAAAAAAAAAAATCTAAGCTATGTCAACAGCAAGCCGAAGCCTAACCTCTGCTTGGAGAGTAATAGAATATCACGTAATTGCTAAACGTCTGTTGATATGCTGGAACGAAGGCACAAAGCTGCTGTGTTAAGCCGAAGGGCGGTTATACCGGCTACATAAATACAGATACAGGATATGTCGGAACATGAGAAAATCACTCCCGACCAAACCCTACTGCAGGTTAATCCCGCACTTTTCGTGCCATTTTCCGCCTGGCTGAGTAAGTATTGAACCACTCTCTGTTCCGTCTTGAGTGGAGTACACGTTTATTCCCCACATGGGAGAATCTGTACAAGGTTTTTCTTCGTGGCTTTTAGAGTATTTGCAAACGAATCCATAAGCTGTACTATGCAAGCGATTCGGAAGGCAAAAGTAAAAGTTGTCCAGCTGACACGTAATACTCAGAAGTGTTTATCAAATCCAGCCAATATGTCTACACAAAAGCATACCTCAGGAATAAAAATAATAATCAATTAATCATTTCTTATCACGCTTCAACAATATACTAAAGAAACGAAACCCAAAAGGACCTTGTCTGGATACATGTTCCTGGTCCCACTAACGTGCATCCTTCCCAAACTAAGAAGAAATCTGCCGCCGCTAACTGTCGTGGGAGATCGTTTCCTGGCAGAATGGAAAGCCTCGATGTCTCTATACTTCTCGGCCGTTTTTGCTAATCCCCATTTAAAACTCTGCATCCTCCCGATTAAACAGAGCGATCGAATTAAATGTCCTTGGCGCCAGCGATGGTTAACTTTGATGTCTCCATCATGACGAAGCAGCTAACGTTATTTTGGAGACTGTATACTGCATGATAAAGTTTTTGACGAATACGTGAAAAGAATGTACAGATTCTGAAAGTACCCATAGCTATGACTTTACAATACGGGGTCATTTCTGAAAAACCTTTAACTAGTCTGTAGTCACTCTGTAATAATGCAAGGACGTCACTATGAGCCAGGTATTGTATTCACTCTTCAGTTCGTTCGCCCTTACCATTTATGCACCCTGCCCAAGTCGATGACTTACGTAAGCCAGTATTGACGTTTCCCAGCAAACATTACTCCAGTACAAGACAGAATTCCAACTGTCAAATTCCACTAAATTGTGGAACTAAAACAGTTCCCGTGATGCCAACGCCTCATTTCTTCGGTAGACGTTGCATTTTAGTAATGGCCTTTCTACTGACAGGCATTGTGAGAGATTGAAGGTTACAACATGATGTTGCAGGCACAATTATTCATTGGCTTGCATCAAGAAATTTTAGCGAAGCTTTAGGAGCGAGCTTAATGGTATATTTGACGCCCGAATATACAAGAATTCCCAGAATTGCACAGGAATTTCAGGAATCCGTCCGCCTGCCTGTCACTCTATACCTCGTTAGCACGTCTGGCATCCAGACTCGCAGGTCGATGACAGATGACCTACTTACGTGGTGTCCGATTTTGCACTGGTGGGAGTGTGTCAGGGAGTTAATCGAATCTAGTATTCCAGCTTTGAGAAGGGTTTACAACCTACCCCAGTTGATCTATTATCACAAGATCGTGCTGAACATGATATGCCTCCCAGCAAGAAACCTCTGTGAACACAAAAACTTGAGGAGATCCAAGCATCTATAGAATTTAAGAAAGGCAAAGTTTAGAGACAGAACTTGGTTACCGTTTGGGCAGTCTACACTGAACACTTTACGTGGAGGGGTGCGGTGTCGGAAAAACAACAGTAGCTCCTCAAAAACACATCCTACAGAGCTAGAATAACAACCAAAACGATCCTACGAGCCCCAGCTATTCCGAATTTCTAAACTTCTGGCCTAGATTCTCACTCCACCTATCCAATAATGGCAGAGAAAGGACACTACTACGAGTGTTCTCCGGCCTTTCGATATCTGCTAGGAACTCCTCGAGTTATGGTGTCTTTCTATATCTGCTTGGCAGATGCCTTTCTGATTTGTGTTTTGAACAAATATTATGGCAGAACTAAGAGTGCTATGTTGGTACTTTCCTTACAGTGAAGTTAGATCAACCCAGACACCTTCGCTATAGCAATGATTTTTGACTGCCACACTTATTTCATTTTACGACGTCACGCTTGGATGCCCAGTTGTCTAAACAGACTTCGTCAGTGTGTTCCTAGAAAAAACGACCTTACTTGCCATATTCAAAGGAAGGTTTGAGCCTTAGAAATATCTGGGTTTTACTGACAAAAACTGCAACATGAATAAGTTCCAGTGAGCTAACAGCACAATTTTGTACAACCGCGAAACACCGGCCACCCACCGATCATTGATGACCTTCTTCCCACCGGAAATTTCCGCGGAAAATGTATTTGCCTATGTATGGATTAGTCTGAAAACGGAAAAGAGCACCAGGAGGTTTAGAAAGTTTTTTCTGCTAAAATGTTTGGGATCAGAGTGTGCTACCTCCGAGCGTCAATCACTGGGTCCTTTAAAACACTTTGGAGAACCTTTGGGGCAAAAGCAAGCCTTGTACAGTTATCGCGTTGGAGACAGCATTCGTCTCGCATAGCGTTATATTACCGTAACTGGCGCAGCCCACCCAGGTAAAGGTGAACTAAGAGGGCGGTTCGGAACGATATGAAATGACTTTTACTCAAAATGTACTGGGGGCACTGGAACCATTACCGCACAAACTAGGCAGCGAAGTTACAAATCGGACTATTGGATTATATGATACAGGGGAGAACTGCATCATTGATCCAGGGTCCACCTTTACCCTGCATCTGCACTGAACGATCAGCCAAATGTAAAATTACAGGAAACTTGACTCGAAAGTGTACAATAACAATCATATTTAAGAAAGTAAAACAGTTCAGGCCTGAAATTATGACGGTTTCTGTTCAATCCATTTTCTTATGATCCCGGGAAGTCGTCAAACTGAGTAGCAATATCCCAGGGGCACATTGTTGTCCATTAGGATAAAAGAGATTATCTTTACGAATCTCATTCTAAAATGACAGTTTGATATATAGTATAGGTTATCCCACTGAATAAGGTCACTGACGGAAAAACTAGTCCGCTAGTCGATAACTTTCAAACCTTTCTATAGTGTAAAGAAACAAATATTCCCAATGATGAAGGGTATTTGTTGCGTGATCTTGAAACTTTTTTCCAGTTCGTGCGAAAAAAAAAGCCAAACAGGTTGTTGCTGTACTTCCTACTTTATCTATTCTTTTTCAACGTCTGTAAAAGAGTGATTTATTTTTATCATCAATTCTAACGCAGGTGTAATGACCATAGGCAAGATCAGCGGGGAGTTTAAGCAATACATTCTTTATTATCACCTCAAGCAATCTTATAGTTTCTCCAAACAAGAGTGTTTGGAGGCACCTGGTTATTACTTCCCAAGGCCAATATGAAGTGTCGAGCAAAGCCTGTAATCCATTATACTCACAGGGAGGTGGGGGAAGTATTGGCAAAGAAGCCTGATCGATACCTTGGCTCGACAAGCCGATGTCTACAGCGTATCGTCTTGGTATTGGTAGGATTTAAAGCCTCTTACATCTACAGGGATTTGCATTTTCCAGTCTACAAATGCTCGGGTGTCCTCACTAGGGTCAATCAATGAGATAGACGGAGAAGGGAAAATATTAACCTGGCTACGCCGCCCTTTTATTGGCGCTCGTTCTCTTGTCCATATAAAAAGTACATGGCATTTAATACTACTTAACTGCACTGTGTTTTATATTGATTTGTAGCAGTTTATTCGTTCTTCC
This sequence comes from Branchiostoma lanceolatum, assembly GCA_035149815.1. Lineage (NCBI taxonomy): Eukaryota > Metazoa > Chordata > Leptocardii > Amphioxiformes > Branchiostomatidae > Branchiostoma > Branchiostoma lanceolatum. Next base: position 9,356,544 of record CM068867.1, on the reverse strand, counting down.
CAAACATTGCAGATCAAAGCACGGTTTCTGAATTTCAGCCAAGGGAACAATTCTCTCGTCTGATAGTTCCATTATTATAACAGGCGAGGAAATAACTCATGCATCGTCTAGTTAGTAATGGTCCGGAAACATAGAATGCGCACAATTCCAAGAATAATTTCACACCAAGTTTTCTTAATAATATTCTATACTCGCTCCGAGAACTGCATGACATATCGGCTGTAGAAGAGTTGTACACGTACACTGTGAGTGTGTATTAATATTTTTGTGTTGATAATCCTCTTTTACAAGTAATGTCAATTGCACCAATTATTGTGCCTTCACTCCAGACGAATTTGAACCATACTTTTATCAATTTTCATACTGTGGTCAGAAAAGTCTGGTCGTAAAAAGATATTTCATCTGACTGCTGGTGTCAGAGTTTCCTTTGAATCGTCACGTGGGTAATAAAGGAACAAAGGGTAAAATTTGTCTTCCGGGAGGTACAATCGTTACTGGCACCTCGCCAGTCCAACATTGATTGGTTTTATTTAACCTTCGGCTGTTGCGGACCTCCAGGTGAGTTACCGAAAATCCATTACGGAGAAATGCCTACCGGTACTCTCAGTCCCTCCGATCCAATCCAACTTTCGGTCAAACAAAACCAATTAATTCTCCTGCGGCTCACCTGGCGGAGATTTAAGTGCCTAAACTCTCGGCGATTGTGCTGATAAAGTTACGGCAGCAGTAAGTCATGATCAAAGGGCCCCTTAACATCCCGCCCAGGGTGCAGAATGAAATATGTAAAGGTAGTCCCATAGATTTTGAGGCCGCAGGGGCAGTGGGTTGTTATCCAGCCTTCCAGCCGCCTCCCCAACCGAAGTCAGGTACCCTCCTTTGTACCTGGGTGTAGTTAGGAAAGTCGTGTAAAGTGCCTTCCCAAGGGCACGGCATCGGTGGCATGTAACGGGATTCGAACCCGGTGTCTCTTGGTTCTTGGCCAAACAACCTAACCGTAACGTCAACATGACGCCACACAAGCGAAAGATGTCTGCTGAACAAAATGTTTCACAATCAAGAGGTATTTACTCGAATCTACCACCTGTAGGGTGCAAAAGATTCTTTGGTCAAGCTGTCCGTACATCAGGACGGTTTTTGACTTGCTTGACGACAAATTTTCCTATGAATTTTGTTTGATACATTATCATTTATGTTACATTGTTGGCTGAGAAAGACACACTTAATATAACTCTTTTCCTTTAAATAGTATCATTGATTTTGAAGTACTATAAAAAGGCCAAGATGCATTGTTTCTTTTACCCATTCAAGTTCATACTTAAGCTTCTCTACCGTTCCTACGATCGGAAACCCCTTCACCACTTTGTAGGGACGAAGGAATTACCAAGGGTGATGATACCCCCATTCCACTGGAACGGCGCTCTCGCCGCGCGCTCTCTGCGACCTAAAATTTATTAGAGCGCTCAACGAATTTCATACATTGAAAAAAAAGAATATTTTTCACTTTCACAACTTAGTGTTTTGTTGTCTTTTCAGCCATACTCTTACATTTTGCATGATATTCCAAGTATGAAATCAAGGACCAGACAAATCTGAATTAGCTCACACAGAGAGAGCGTAGCGCGATCGCCGTCTAGTGGAATGGGGGCTTCTCTACACTTCCTACGATCGGAAACCCTTTATCACTCTGTAGGGAAGAAAGAATTACCCAGGGGGATAATGCACGGAACCTGAACAGATAGGTATATATGGGGGTCATTTGTATCGACTAAAGGACGGTAATAGCTTTTATTGATCAATTCTCCCAAGTGTAATTCCCTCCCCCATGGTGAGTCATACATCACTACGTGCGGCCCCATGGGCAGACCGTGCGGGTACATGGTATTCATCTTGTGTAGAGACTGACTTCCATGGTAATTTAGACCATTATCTAAATGATTTAATGAACTGTTACATCCCTGTTCCACCACCCCACTGCTATCCATAGCCAGCCAGCCAAAGGGTAGCTTTAAAGAACGCTTGCAGCTAGATGTGCAAAGGTTAGGTGTGGCAGGTCGTTTAGTGTAATATAACCTGCTGCTGTGCGCCGCGTGCCTGCGAGGCTGGTGTGTTACACCGAAGGGAGATAATACCGGCTATACAGATACAGAGGTTTTGTAACTTTCCTTATATGTTGCATGAACCTAACTGATTAGTATTCAAAGCCTGACAAAGATCGCACCAGGCCTTCTCCAGTTATGCTGTTTATCTACATACGAACATACATACAATCATACATACACGAATGCTGCCCAAAAACATTACCTTCTTGGCGAAAGTAGCTAAACAATTTATCAAGGTCTTCTTCTGGTACTGTCAAAATGCAACAGCTGCTATTGCCTTCGAAGGGCTGCGACATAGTTTCACATACTCGCAAAATGCATGCGGAGAACATTGACCTTTACGAGGCTAATGTCTGTGCAGTGAGTATAAATACTACCGTGTGGTAGAGTTAACTGTCTCAATACTGAATTATCCCCCTCCTGTAGCCTTTCTTCATTGACGTGACTTATATCGCACCATACAGACTCCTTCTAGATTCCGCATGAAGTCTCAAGTCAGCACTTTTGTGTATAGGCACCGATATAGCAATATGTATGCTAATGTCGGAAAACTCAAAACTAGCTACCAAAGGAGTTCCAAAAGCACCGCTGGTTTCTTAGTTTGCTCTGTGGGGAGGCAGCAGGAACATGGACAATTTATATTGTGGTAAGAATGGGCAATATTGGCAAGACTGTGGTAGGATCGAGACATGAAAACTATCCCAAATCACAACAGACAAAACTGTCAAGTACAATACTTTAATCTCAAATTTCTTGGTTTACATTGCAAAGAGGGGACCTTAAAAAAGTTACTAGTTCCTTTATTTACTTGATTTTTTATCCAGAGATAAAACTCATCATTGAAAGTGGTTTCATTGATAGAATAGTACATAAGACCTAACTCAGAACAGCCCAATAAGTTCTATAGCTACAACAGTCTACAAAATGTATTCTTCCGATTGAAAGGAATCCGCATTGAGTGTACTATACAGCACACAAATGGTAACCGTTGCAAACTATTTGTCAGTGTACCCTTTTGTTTTTCTCAAAATATTTTGCAAACTCATTATATGCATTGATTGAATTTTGCTGTTAACAAAATCTGTCATTTATTTCTAACTACTTGTCTGACAGCCATATTTAAAAGACCTCGTATCTTATTTCAGAATCAATTTCTTTTCGATTAATGAGTACAGAGGCAATGTTCTGCATACTCCTGTAGATACACTGTCATCATAGTTGGCTTTTACGAAATTGTGCATGGAGTGTGCTTGACATAATGATAAACATTAGCTACCAAATGGACGAAGGCGTCGCCAGACAGACGCGACGCTGTGGGGGTATCACCGGAAGCGTGCCATTAAAAGTTCTCACAGGAACTAAAAGGTTTAAGGATTTACCAAGCTGCGACAATGGCGCTAAACAGGGGATTATGTGGCTGATGTGCACAATAGTGCTGATTAGAGGACGTGCAAAGATTGAGTCCAATAATCTCAACAAGTGCTGGTCCATTGCCTCCCTCTTTAGAATGTAAGTCACTTTAATCTTATGATGGATCACTGCCATACTTGAATAGGAATCGGAAAGTGAAGATCCTTAGGTAGGTAAGGATGGGAGCTGTAGTCAAAGAAGGTGACTAGAATATTCCATTTTAAGGCTTTATAGAAGGTATGAAGGGAGAGACTAATGGGTTTATCAAAAAAGAAACTTTTTGGGCGTCATTAAACAGAGAGTGCTGCCCCCCCCCCCCCCACACACGCACACACACACGAACGCGAACGCGCGCACACACACACGCGCGCGCACACACACACATGCACACGCACACACACGCACTATCTCATGGTAGATACCCCTTTCGTACACAGACTTGCACATATTTGATTTAGCCACTTGAGGACATGGACCGACTATCACCACGGGGATTCCTCCATTACGGTGGTCCATGATGGATAGATGAAGGTCACTTCCTGGCGACGGTCCATCCATTTTGTAACTCTTCCGAGAAAACGATGAAGCCCCGTGGAACTCCCTCGTCAATCCACGTATTATGACATTGCCTACAGTAAGTCTTTATCCGACGTTTGTATGCTTGAGGCCAAAATTCAAGTAGACGTTCATCTGACTTTTTTCAAGGCCCAAGTTTTACATACATATGTTGCGATAGATTCTAATTATGCACAGTATGACTTTCCAACGTGCTGTAAGCTGGGGATAGACACTAGTGAACGAACATGGACAGCCCTTCATAATTCTTGATAAAAGGCAAGTATCAAAACAAGAACGTTGGTAACGAGCCAAGGACCAGAGTTCGTTGTAATCCACATCATCCAGACCTTTTCACACGAGTACCAGACTGCGTAAGCTTTCGTCATTGCGAAGTTACTGGCTTGTAATTTTCTGCCTTTATAGCAGTACACCCATCCAGATCTAGATGAAGAAGCCAACCCCCGTAACTTATGCTATAAGCCCACAAAGATCAGCGTGTCCCATTGTTTCACGCAGTCATACGAGTACTAGACTGCATAAGCTTTCTTCGTCGCGAAGTTCTTGTCAATCCTGCCATGAAAACTGTGCGCTCACCTACACCTAAATGCTAAATTAAGTCTCATAACATTTACCATAAGCCCCCCCAAAAAAAAAAAATCACCTTGTCCCATCGCTTCATTCACTACAGTCTTCTAGCACCAGACTGCATAAGTTTTTTTTTTTTTTTCATAGCGACGTTACTGGTTTGCCATTCCCTGCCATGGCGATACGCTCACCCGGACCTAGATTCCAACTCCCATAACTTTTGCCGTAAGCCCACAAAAATCACCGTGTCCCATCGCTTCACTGCATGTTCATCCCAGGTCTACGAGTGTTTTACCATCAATCAGCCGGATGGGACCTCGTGACGTCTATTTCCTTTCAATGGAGAAGCAACGCAAGGAGATTCCATCATGGCATCATTGCACAGTGCAGCTAGTCACTACCGGTGTAAAAACACCATTTTACTGGGTTGGATTTACCATTGCTTTGCAGGTTAAAGCACATGATGTAAGTGTAAGAAGACAAAATCCTGAACAAAGTGATTCTGGATATATCTTCGTAGCTACAGCATGACTTGCCTCCTGATTCAAACAGAAGAAACATTGTGAGAACGTTAGAGTAATGTTCCTCTCTCTAACAACATTTTCCCTCTCCGAAATTTGGAAACTGGCTGTTTTATACGCGTTTTAGGCATTTTTCTCGGGATTTTTATTTTGTCCATGCGGACATAAAGAAGACGGGGAAGTATAGAAAGCGCCTAAAACAGGTCAAAAGCCAGCCGTAGCATTTTTACATGCAGCAAAGGGAACGTCTAAAACTGCAGTACTATAAAGACGACAAGTAACACCATCCTAATTTGACATATTGTATATTGCGTTTTAAAAAATGTCATTGCGCAGGTAATTTTCTAGGCGAATAATTGAAACAAAATATACTCTAGGTAAAACATCCTCAAGATTACATTTGTTGGTCATGACATCAATTCTATCCAGCATGGGCTCATAATTTACTTTAGACGGAAAAGAACTAGGATTTAGGCTTTGAAAAAATGATGTCTTCATCCTACATGTTCATCCCAGCTTTACGAGTGTTTTCCCGTCAATCAACCGTATGGGACCTCGTGACGTCTAATCCCTTTCACTGGTGAAGCAACGCAAGGAGATCCTGGGTAAATCTACAGCATAACTTGCCTCCCTGATCCGATCAGAAGAAAACATTGTGGAGACGTTACAGTAATGTTCCTCTCTCATATAACATTTTCCCTCAAAAAATGATAGATTATTTACGTACTGCGGTCGACCCACAAAAACTACGGAGAAACTATTCACACCATAAGCCGTCATTCCGCTAGAAGACGAATATTTTCTGTAAACACATGAGTTGTAGTTTGGATCAGAAATGTAAAAATGTCCAATGACTGTCTACAAAATCAAACAAAGACGCTGTTTTTCAGTGCGCCGTGTCAGTGACTTCATCTTCGAAGCTTCTCTGGAAATGATATTCATTAATACAAATCCTGTTAATCTTTTACAGCGGTACAACTCGACAAAGATAATCAATCTATTAAATTCATTGAATAATTAAAACAGGTGGGGTCGACCAATATATCTATTGTGTTCGTTTGCCATGCTACTGGTTGACGTACAAGGCATTGTATATCTTTCCAAAACTATTCTTCACTGGACGCACTACCCTGCACCAAGCTGTTCTGAACGAGTACGATTGGTGCTTCAGAGCAAGGAGGTTTTATTTATCAAGTCCTTGTTCAGAATTTACCCTCTCCTGATTTTTCCGGAATTCCCCGCCTTCCCAGTTGAGTCCTGCAATATTCTTTATTACCACCAGAAGGAACGTTCCCATATCTCCTGAACACTGCTGTCAGGAGACGCTGTCGATAAAAAGCAAACAGGCTTGTTTTTATTACAACCTGGAGGTATGAAACCGTCAACTATTAACCGCAGGCAGCAATTTATCCCGCTCGCCCGAAAATTAAAATCGACGATGAAGAGAATATTTCATTCCCGAGCGTTTCCCCTCCTTGTAGCACAAATCCGCATTCGATAAAACAACACAAGCGGTATGTAATAGGCCACAGGAAGTAAATTTTATGGATGACATCAGCGCGCTCATTAATTTATTCAATTTATTAAATTCCATTGCCCTCCGACAAAGGCTTTCTGTGTTGAGTAATCGTTTGATATTATCCAGCAAACTTGAGGCTCAATTGATATATCAAAACATGAAGTTTCGCTGCAGTATCATAGCAAGTCGCTATAGCTTTGAGGGCCCAAAGTCTAATAATTTCGAGGTCTCAAGATCATAAGAAGACCTACCCACATACCAAGTATCAAGACAATCCATCCTTAATGAATTATCGTGTCCACAGAATGACACATCCACGAACGCTGTGCAAAACATAACATTCTCGGCGCAGGTAATGAACTTTAGCAAGAATCTGTAGATCGAGATCAAAGGATTACTGAGCATTTTACGAATATGTACATGCAAGTTGCTCGACTGCGAACTTTTACCTATGTACATATGTGTGCTATGTTACTTATTATAGGTGATACAGTTATAGCATTTTGCGAGTATTGCATGGAGCAAAATACATTATGCTAAGGACATGTTCGTACTCAAAATACACTGGGCGTACAAAAAGCTGTTTGCACTATACTATGACGTGGACGTAGTATCATGGTATGGATGTACAATTAGTATGTACTGGCCATTGGAATATGGCCTCAGAATGTGCACGTGTTGGTCAATAGGAAACACAGGGGAAAAAATCATGTTGAAATCCTTGAGGTTATCATGAAACCTGAAATTTTGACAGTCCTGCATCAGTTTTGGTCATAGTTGAGAGCTCGGTAGTGTCTTTGACTCTCCGGTAAGTTTCTGGAGTCGTAGCTGAGTTGTCACGGCAACAGCAAAGGTCGCTGTAAGGGAATGACCATCCTAAAATAAGTCACGATGGCCATATGCTATAACAATGAAAGTTGAACAATCAGTCAACGTGGTACGTACCAGTGGAGCGGTGAAATATATGCCTGGCTAAAACCTAGCAAACCTTTGTGGCCACAAAGGGCGAAAGCGACGAACAAGAGAGCGGGAGCGAGCAGGCCACATGATATCTGCTCATTCAGTTGACGATGATTGGTTAATTACAGCGTTGTGTCGATTTTACATCCTCTGTCCATCGTGATCGTACTGCTGTGTGGGAATATGAAAAATGATCCTGAAGAATTCTACACATTGCACTGGGCAAATCTTCCAGACTACATTTCGCATCTAGAAACAGTTCACATCATCTGTGAAGCAAGTAGTCATCCTGTATACCAGCTTTTAAAATCAGCCGGATCATGGCGTTGGCCACACATTTTTCATATCATTCTAAACCCATATTACATAACACGTAACAGTTGATTCAGCATTGTTTTCCCATCGCACCTTAGTCCACCCATGTATATCAGAACCTAGTTCCCACAACCCGACGAGATCAACTTCTGCGTTGCCATAGTGAGGAAGAACGTCTGGGGAACTGGCCAGTGGTACGACGCGGCCTGCTATGATCGAGCCACAAGGTTCTTCATCTTCAGGCTGGCTACCGGCAGAGTGACCTGTCCCGGAGACGATGTCTAAACAGAGATTCCTACTGCTGCATTTGTGACATTTTTGTCCTACAGACCAACATAGCCTTGCTGAGGATGCATGGCAACGCTGCACTGTGTGTATTTGAATTTAATTAACATCACAACGACAACACACTCACACACGCCGCAATATCTGAGAAGTATACTTCTTAATTTGAAAAACCTAAAGTATCTTGTTTAGAGATTCAACTTATCGTCTACCTTAAATGTGTATTCAGATAATACTGGAAAAAAAAGTATTAATATGCAGACAGTTTTTCCATTCTATTTTTTTACTTCTGAATGAAGACATTCTAGAAGTTCTAAAACTATACAAAAAAGATGATAGTATGACTGACCAGATACTGCAAAGCTCGTTACTGGTTATATCTTGAATCAAAACGTGCAAAATACAAGGTATACCTGACTAGTCCAGCAGTGTAGTCCTTCTAACAAGCGTCATGATTCCATTCAGCCAACGAAATACATTTTAATCTTATATCTAATGTATACAATGCCGGTGTTTTCACTTTAGGCCACAGCAAGTAAATTTTATGGATGACATCCTCCGGAGACTCCAAAATTAATGAGATAGGGCGGAAAAAAAACAAGGCGGACAAAAAAAAACAAGATTCCTATATTTTCAAATTTTGAGATCATGAATTTGTTAAACAGGACTTACGGCAACAAAATATGATATCACGACCAACAGGTCCTGTATTCAACCGCTGACGTTTCATATACAGTATAATATAAGACCACCTTGATTCAACAGTAAACATGTCATACCATCATGGGCATTCATATGCAATGGAACACCTGGGCAGCAACTATATACAACCGGGTATTCATATGGAACACTGTGTCAACACATGCCATCAAATGCGAGCAATGGTGCCTCAACGTTGCTGGATCATATCAAGCAATTGCACAACACAGAGCCTTTGTCGGACATATCATCGGAGGGCAATGAAATTTCGATTTTGTTAGTAGTTCACTTCATTCAAGAACAGCACATCAGATTACACGTTGTTGATAATAATGGCACAGAAATTACCCACTATACTACAAGTTTGGCATGAGGGCTGCACAGTGTCTTCCTGTAAGTTGGTGACAATGAGCAATCTTGTTACAGCTTGCATACACAATAATTGTGCAATGCACTTGTACGGAGTTTTCACAATTGTTACATTTTGAAATGCCTTTTTATGGCATCTAGAATGTTTTTGCGATAAAACTGACTGTAGTTTGAGACAAATTGTATTATTTTCGGTATGTTGACCATTGCCGAAGGGTAAAAAAATCTTGTTTTTTTTCTTCAAAATCAGGCGAAAATTAATGAGCGCGCTGATGTCATCCATAAAATTTACTTGCTGTGGCCTTACACACATACACACACCAGTTAATTCTGCTAGATAGCATCTGTTGTTTTTATCTATTATCTTTCAGATAGTATTAGTTGGTAAAACTACAAGTTACCAGACAACTCATTGTTGTTCAAGCATAAACGTGTAAATAGCATATCATAATCGATAAGACCCCCATTCCACTTGGACGGCGCTCTCTCCGCGCTCTCACGGCGACCTAAAATGGTCCAGAGCGCCGTGAGAGCGCCGAACTCCTGGAAAACGTGCTCAAGTGGAATCTCTACGGCGACCCTTGCGCGCTCTCAGCGCGACCAAAATGTCAAATGTCAGCAACTTTTTATGAGCGACCAAAGATTTCACAGATCACTCAACGAATTCCAGAGATAAAGAACGAATATTTGTTACCTTTTGTGTGCTTTGTTGTCTTCTCAGTCATACCTTAACCTCTTGCATCATATTTGAATGATAAAATCAATGGGAAAACAGATTCAAATAGAGTCGCTGCACGGTCGCTCAGTGTATGTCTTAAGTAATATATGTATGTTCAACTTGTTTTTTCTGTGTTGTCTGTCATGTAAACTGTTTGTAATAAATATATTTTATCATTCTACGTTATGATAGAAACGTGAATCACAGAATTTTGAAACACATTTTGAACCACTGACAATAAAACTTGGAGGGAATTTAATTTGAAAGGAAGCAAGTACTTGTAGATATTGGTCAATTTGTATTACCCACGAGCAATATGATTTGACCACAAAAATCCCAGAAATTCAAGATACACCACTTTAAGAATGAAATTTGTTTGAACTACAGTTAAGACCATTCAATCCTCATAGAGCGCTCGCTGCGATACTTGAGCGCTCGCTGCGGCCCTTTGATCCCACCTTGGGCGCTCTCACGGCGCTCACCGTGCTCTCACGGCGCTCTCACGGCGCTCACCGCGCTCGCTCCGCGCTCTCTCGGCGCTCGTTTTTTGATCGCCATCCTCGGCGCTCTCACGGCGAAGGTTTTGAGCATGTTCAAAACCATCGCCGAGGTGACGGCGCGCATGGCGCTCTCGCCGCGCTGTCGGCGCTCTCGCCGCGCTGTCGGCGCTCTCAATGGCGCTCTCGCCGCGCTGTCGGCGCTCTCACGGCGATCTGGCCAAAATGAGGTCGCCGTGAGAGCGCGGTGAGAGCGCCGTCCAAGTGGAATGGGGGTATAAGTAAAGTTCTTCTGGCAGAAATGCCATTCTGTGTCTCTTTATATAAATGAAATGCATTTTAGCCTATACTGGTGCTTTGGTTTGCAAATAGACATTTTTCATGAGCAAGTCAGAATATCACTAAACCCTTTTACTCCACCTGCATTCTTTGTATATTATAGTATATACGCTACTTAGGTACCATAAGCTTATAAGATGAATCAGGCACATTGGGCTTAAAACAATGCCAAGATTATAAAATAGCTCGCTATGGCAGTTACTGAAGCCAGACTGTGACGAAAGGAGATTGGTGGTTGTAACTACTGTTTGGCCAGTCGTCATCGTTCCTTGCCGAGTCGTAGCCATTTCCATTCTGAGACCAACCGTGTGCATTGGTCCCGCTTCGCTGCACACCAATGGCCATGCAGATGTCCCGGACGCTGGTGTTTCCCGCAGTATTGGTGGTGACGCTTGGATAGGAACCGCCATGCTGCGGTAATGGCATGATTCCATACCTACGAAAGGTAACACGTGAGATTGACAGAGGGAACTCGCCATGCTTCTGGTTGATTATATTTTATTTGATTGTCGGCATGCCAACTTCTCTGAGGAGTAAGACGCTGCTGAATATCAAATGATCGAATAGAGACTCATCTCAGAATACCTCGGTTACCGTTATATGTAGTTTTGTATTACTTCTCACAATACATGTTGGTGACGCATATATATATATATGCATGAGGCCAACGTAGCCCGTCCTCTATACACCGTGTCAAACATGGCATAAACGTTCCTCAAGTAAAATGTTCTGTAACTGATTTTATTTATTTTCATGTAAATAAACAAGATTTGTCAGGATAAAGTTCTGATCTGATTATGGAATTCTATCTTGCAATAACACATGAGGCCAGGTTAGTCGCATCCCTGTGTTTGTCTTGAAATTTGGAAATCTAACTGGTTGCTGACACGTGCAGTTTCATGAAATCAGCTGTTTCAGGCTACATTGCCATTGTGAACAAACACTTCGCATGTGGCACAGTAACTATCATTACTTATTTCCAAATACGTCTAGGTCAATAATAAGATCTCACAAACCTGTTTTGGTAGCAAACCTTTGTCTGACCATCCCAGGCATTCACTGTAACTGCCAGCATAGGTGCCTGTTGAAAACTGACATTTAAACATCGAATTTTACGAGAACTAAAACATCATCTTCAAAAAAAAAAATCGGAATGAAATAACATGTTTACCTACAAGGGTAATCCAGTAGGGTTTTTTTACTACTTCACTTACCTGCTTTACAACAGTTATGCCCACCGAATGCCTCCAAAAAGTGCCCAGATCTCGCCCTTTAGGAAGATCCCACAAAATCCAGCGGCTGCCGATACCGTTGTCGTTTTCGCCACTAGACAGCATGATCTGTTCAAAGATATGTGATCTTAATTTTAACAATTCAGATCAAGATTGTGATTGATATTTGAAACAGATCTACAGTTTCAGTCATTTGTATACAATCCACAGAACGATTTTTCCTTCTCATTTCTACCCACCTTATGCAACCTTTCAACACATGATTATAGAGGCTAGTATTGTTGATAATATGCTTTGACGCGTTATGTTTGAAAAATGTTTGGACAATGTTCTTAGATTAAATCTTGAGCTGTGCTTATAGTACATGCAATATGTGAGTGAAAATTCATGATATGTTGGTAGGCTTTTAGGCAATCCTTATTACAGTTTTACAATACTTGTAGCTGACGATGATGATACAGGAGAATAGACAGGGATACTTTGTGAGAGGCGTCAAGAAAGCCATTCAATTAACAGCAGAGTCAAACTGCAGAGTCAACCAATACTGACTTCTGACGTAATATTTTCCAAAGGTCACTTGCCAGAGCTAAGTGGGTCAGTTTTAATTGCCTTGAAGAAGGCCAAAGCGTCAGCAAAGAATTCAGTGAGGGGACATACATGTGTTGGAAAATGATGTTTTGTTTTTCTACTAAAACCAATCAACCAACCTACTTCATTTTCCACTGCCTTCAAAAAAGAAGTCAAACTCAACAATAGTCAACATAGAATTTTCACAGTAGACTAGATAACTATTTTGATTGCCATGTATTTCCATGTACTTGTTTGTCTGCAATTAGCCTTTGGGCATGAACTTGCAATAAATTTACAATTGGTCATATCATATCATACCTGGCTTGCAAAGTTCACGGCAAGACGTCGAGCATCAATGGTGCCGTATTCGTTGTTGCCGTAAATGCGGGGAGTCTTCAGTGATTCTACATTGTGGTTGGTCACCAACCACGTGTCGTAGATACTGCCGACGCTCCCACCAACTTTGCCCACCAGAGTCCAGCCACCACGTGTCATGTCACAGTACGTCTGCACAGCCTCACCACCTTCCGATTTGATCCAGTACAGACCGTTCGCAAAACTACCGATTGTGAATAAGTATTTGGTAAATCTTGCGCTGATACATTTGAATATTTAATCAAAAAAGCACTTAAGGAACTATAGACCAACACCAAAGATTGGGTCAGGACTCAGAAGGTAGCATAGATAGGGTCAGGATTCCTGATGGTGTTCTTCCATTTGATATACGAGTTCTATTGCTGATATTCAAGTGATCATTGAGGTCGACTAGTTTCAACAATTGAGTGTCATATCAGGCATCAAAAGTTGGATTATAACGTTAGACTTGTTCCTTACCCATATTTCAGTCTCTTGTCTATGTCACGTTGTTTTCTAACATCTGCGTCAGAAATTATATACTTTAGCTTACCTCTCATCCGCTAGTTCTTGACATTCGGCAATGATTTCCATGCAGCTGTTGGCAGGGTGATTCTCGTGGCCTAGACGGTCTCCGTTTTCATTCAGACATGTGGGATTAGCTAGGAAATAATTGTGGAATTATCTATAACATGATATATTGGCAGATACTCCGTTAACGTTAACGGTTACAGATGGACGTAAGATGCCAAGTTCTCAAAGATGCTTAACTGATGGTATGAACTTGGTACTTGACCTTTTGTGTTGTGCTAGCAGGTTTAATTTTGAATTTTCTTTTATAGAGAACTTTATTGCGCGACCATTGTAGCAGGTACAAAGTATGGCAACAACAGTAAACATAGAACAAGACATGAGTATGGAATAAAACTATTCACTACAACAAACTGAATATCTTAGGTTTTACATGATTCAAGTTTTCTAATTTTGAGTATCATTATTTTTTCTAATAACAAAACAATCTTTTATATATTTGCCTATTTCAACACTGTATGAGCTGTTGCATCTAAATATATAGTCAAATCTATCTGTGGCATTGAGTGTTTTAAAATCTGAAGTACTTGAATTGAGAAAGGTGAATAACTCATCTCGTAGGGCATCATATTTAGAGCATTCCATAATAAAGTGAAACTCATCTTCAATTCGATTAGGGCAGAATGGGCAAAACCTTTGGTCGGGAGCTACATTAATTTATAAAAGTTTCTTACTGTTTCTATATTCAATCTATGGCTACTAATTCTTAACTGTGTTATCGCTTTACGGATTTCAACATTATTCACATCATAAAGATATTTTTCTTGTACATAATGATTTTTGGATTTGTGAAGAAGGGACAATTTTGAATTATTGCTTACACAACTAAACCACTCTTGTATATGTGCATCCTGTGGTCTGCAGTTGAGTTGATGTTCAATATAGTCTACTTTATAACATTTAGGATTCATCCATATATATCCAAGGCCGTGATAATTGAGAACATCCTTCACATGATTAATCCAGTCATGATCACTAGAAAATACAACATTGTATGCTTCTTGAAGCAGAGAGTCCTCAGGTAAGTTTTCTAAACGGTGCCAATATTTGATGAGCTGAATTTTTGCAGACAATATGATGGGGAAAGTTCCCAATTCTCCTCGTACTCCGTCGTTGGAGGATTTTTAATGTATTCCAAGCAAAAATTTTTGAAAACGTAGGTCAATGATGTCAAATTCAGGTATATCCAACGGTTGGTGCATATTAGCTACAGAAAAGCCATCATTATCTAGAGTGAGCTTAGACGTTAATTTTAGAAACATGTCTTTGTCTGATCTTCCTTCAAAATTGATAATGTAAGAATTAGTTAAATCGGAACAAGTACTCTTTCGAATTACAACTGGTAAGTTTTCATCCAATTGAAGTTTTCTAAGTAAAATAGAAAAAATATATCTGGCAGTAGATGTAGAAATGTTTTTCGATACAATAAGTTTCACTGTTTTGGAGGAATGGTCAAAAAACAAGTTAGTTCGGATCCGTATAAAAGAATAGGTTTAACAAATTTGTCAAAAAAATTATTACCTAATTGTATTGGGATATTTTCCGATGATAAAAGTGATTTCAATTTCAATAAAGCTCTCATAGCCTTGGTTTTTAGAAATTTTCTGGCTGTTTTGAATTTACCTGAGGACGTAAGTGGGATACCAAGATAGGTGCAACTGTCCGTAACTTCTATTTCTTTGCCATAGATAAAGAAATCTTTTGACATTTTCTTTGTAGCACCTTTAGAAAAAATAAGAACTTTTGTTTTGGAGACATTAACTGATAGTTTCCAATTATTACAAAATGTTTCTAGGACATTAATGCAGTTTTGGAGTCCTTGCTTTGACAAAGAGACCAAAGCAAGATCGTCTGCCCAAGACAAACAGTTGATAGACTTTCAAGTAAGGACAGCAGCATCACATTTGTTACTATCAAAACATTGCGGCAGGTCATTGATAAATATTTACTTGACTTCACCACGAACCAAGGTTCATTGTGAGCTACTCAATTGTTTTGTTGACAGATGCTTGATCCTTTTTGTAACTAGAGTTCCACGAACACATTATCTTCAGCAAATAACCAAGGCTTATTATGGAGAGTGATTGATATTTACATGCTTATCACCCCCTGCAAATTTGATCATACACCATACCTTTTTGAAGTTATGAGGGGTTGTGGGGGGGGTGGTGGCGAATGAGTCCAGTCTAGATAGGGTTAAAAATAATTTGGTGGTACAGGACTAGTATATGTGTCTAGTGTGCTGATATATGTTATAACTGGTCATGAAATATGAGTATTTGATATTATATGGGCTACAAAGGTTTAATATTGCAGCGCTGTAAGTTGAAAGTGATGATGAAATGGTACAGTCAATATATACGAATAGAATATATCTTTATTCCATATCCTACTAATTTTTGATAGGCATAGTGCATGTGACTTTTCCGTACCTAGCAGTGGTGCAGTTTTGGAGAAGAGTACTCTCCAAGTAGAGGAGTGGGTCCGGCTGGTTTTTGACGTGTTTTTAGGTGTTTTTGTCAGGCTTTCCATTTTGTCCTCTTTTCGTTATGTCGCCAACCGTGTGTTGGACAAAAATGCCTAAACTGAACACGTTAAAACCCAGCAGGACCCACACCTCTACTTGGAGAGTAGTGAGCGCCCCATCTGTTTATTCACATGACCTTAAAATAACCCCCTCTGTTCATGTGACCTGTTTTCGGGGACACTGTCACATGTCCCATTATGGGGTCCTCAACAGCGGACACAGGGTCACAGTGGTCACGAGATCCCTAGCAGATACGGGGGCTCAAGTAGATACGTGGCGCCCCCCCTCAAAAAATGATAATTTAAAAATCGCTGTGGGAAGGCCTGCAACGGAGGCTATGGATTTACAAACCTTCCTTACTAATGATGCAAATTAGCTCCTGATTTGCATAATTAGTTATTGATTATGTTGAGCACCATCTGAGCTTTCTACATACCAAACATCACGACGATCTGTTAACCCCTTCTCAAGTTATTCATGTCCTAAGGTCAAAACAAAAACGCCCACTGCAGTTCCAAACAAGCAGTTAGGAGGCCCAAACTTACACAACTTACTTCCTGAGGCATAAATTATCTACCACACAAAAATCATGACCATAGCACTTTCAGAAAATATGCCCAAACATTTTGAAGCTCCTTTGCAGTACCTCAGGTACCCGCTAGAAGACCCATTATCGAACTTGACCTTCCTTTCTGCAAACCCTACCCATCCACTAAATATCATACAGAACCATCAACAGATTCTCGAGTTATGCTGGCGACATAAAAACACACATCCACACAAAGCCCGCTGCAGTAACGACGAAAAATGCCAATGGGGAACAATTGTTGAACTTGACCTCCGTTCCTACAATATCTACACACCTACAAAAAATCTTGAAGATCCGTTAACGTTTCCGTCACTTTTTTTGCCTACATACAAACACACAAAAATGCAAAGTCCGCTGCAGTACTGTTGAAAAACGCAAGGTAAACCATTTTCGGACTCGACCTTCCTTTGCACAAGCACTGCACACCTACCAAAAATCATAAAGATTCATCGAAGCTTTCTTGAGTTATACTCCTGATACATACAGACCCACCCAACAGCTGACTTAACCAAAAACATAATCTTCTTCGAGTACTAGTACTCGGCGAAGATAATAAAGAGTTTTAGTGAAGCAATCACGAGAAAGCTTGTTTCAAAAAGAGATAGATTTTAGTTCTAATAAAGAAGCTATGATCATGGAGCTTCTTCCTGTGTAGAATATGGAAGGATAAAGGACGATTTTGCTTCTCTCAACGTGGTAAATTTTGTCCTGACTGAGACAGTTCAGAGGGATGACATAAGCGAAACATTTGCCGTGGAAATAGCAATAGAGTAAAGCCAGACTTGCTACATTACGCCTTTCAGTATATAGGGGTTGAAAGGCGGCGATCAGGTCCCAACCAGATTTCGTAAGCGGTGTAGTTCCCACTACTAACGTCTGTACCTTCTAATGCTAGGGTCACATTTCCAAGCCGGGGCCCGACCGGGCTGTTTGAGAAAACAAAGAATAAAAGATGCATATCAAGAATATACATAACGTATGGTAAGGAATAATTTCTAAAACTTTTGTGTGTTTTGTTGTCTTTTTACTCTTTTATATCATAGTTTTCATTCCCACAAGCTGCCCCGGCTAGGAAATGTGACCCTAGCATAACAGAGAGTGACCCTTTGGTGAAAATAACTGCGATAATAGGTCTATATTGCCAAAAAAAGGTAGGCACAATAATGGCCAGGGGCAGGTGTTATCTTATTTTAGACAGTTAGGGGTTAATAAAATGGAATGCAAACCGCACCGTCAAGTGATAAGATCTTACCTTCTGGCTGTGGACAATGCTCACATCGTTTGAGTAGTGCACCAAGACCCTCCTGGATTTCTGTTATTTGTGCCTGTTGTAAGTCCAATGCTGCATGAATATCCTCATTATCCTGTGAAATACATAGAGCAATAAACAGTGCACATGACGGCATTGATAGCATACACGTATCTGTGGGTATTAAGAATAACAATAATCACCGATCAGCCAGCGTGTTAACTCTGAGATGGAGAAGCAACGTTACCACAGTAAGATCTTTCATGCATGTTTGACTCAATTGAATTGTATAACCTGCACACTACCTGATCACGTTAACCATATTCCTATATTGGCTCACCTAGAAAATCAAAAGCTATTTTGGAAATACCAAAATGACTCAACCATTGAGAAACAAAATATTTTGTTACGAGGGGTCAGAGTTTTAATCTGGTGGTAGAGGACAATGCAAAATCGATAGTCGCGCGGGTAAGCATGTAATAAAGATTGTTAGTATTAAACCTTGAAATGGAAAGATACCTGGCATGGTGTCCCAGGTGTGCCAACTGGACCAGGTGAACCAGATGCACCTGGCTGGCCGTCTCTTCCAGGTAATCCTGGCTGACCATCCCTCCCTGGAACACCAGGTGGGCCTTGGGGTCCTTGAAGGCAGCCTGAGAGCACATGCACAAAAACAGTGATTGTTTAAATTTGACACTTTTCCTGTTTGGATATCTCTTTAAGTGCTATCCGTGTTAGTCTATTCCACTAACTGCAATTATCAAAGGTAACTCCCACACTGACTTCAATATTAGAAAACCGATGTGTCACGGCGTTCTGTCTTCGTTAATGATGATGAAATCAGAGACTCACTTCTAACGGGTAGGGTGTCACTGATTGGGTCTAGATCTCTCTTAGACCTGTGTCGGTTCTCCTTCCCCTCCCCATTCTGTTTCCCGCTGTATTTTGCAGTGTTTTCTGTCATGACGTCACTGCGAGGATCTGGGACCTCGGGAGGCTGAAAAAAGCAGAAAGAAAGGTGTTTATTGTGGGGGGGGGGGGAATGTGTTGACAAGCAGGAGTTCCGTTCTATGCTGGGGCAAGTCAACATTGGGGGGGGGGGGCGTGGGCAGATTCCTATAAAATGAAACAAGAAGTTAGACTAGAGCATTACATGGAACTGTCAAGAAGACTACATACATCCTTGGACATGGACTTAACAGTTATCAACATAGCCCTTCCAACATAACTCCGACATATATTTACTTTTAAAATCTCATTAGTCATTATCTTTGATATATCTCTAATCTGCTCATCAGGATTCGAACATTGGTTTGTTTCTGTTGTAGTTCTGACTTTGGAATCTTTCAGCTTTGAAAGCGGAAATGATTTTATTTCTGCAACATAAATGTTTGGACATGCTAGTGTCTTGAGGCTCAGACGTCTGTGTTGAGGTCATAACAGTAAGTTGAGTAACTGTTTTTTGTGAGACTGGTATAATCATAGGCCCTCATATGGGCTTAGTACAATACTTTTGCTGCTGCATTGTCCTCCAATGTATGTCATACGGGATTGATTTGTTAGCATCTTAAATTTTTGAATGCCAAATTATAACCCCAAATTTTGTGTTGCTATTATCATCTCTCCTCAGTCAGTATTACAACAATAGGTGCTCCAGACCTGTGGATGTGCTAGTTTCTGACGTTGATATAAAGGTATACAAAGCGTGCAAATTTCAGCAGCGACACTTAGATAGCATAAAATACACTGACCTCCTGACTCACCTCCAGAGCTGCTTCAATGCTCTGTATTTTTGTCCCCAGTTCTGATCTTAAATCCTTCATTTCCATCATCACCACTACCAGTGCTAGCATGGTAGCAATGCTCAGAATATAGGTGGCAATGCAAACAGCCGCCATTGCCCACCCAGACTTTGGCGACGAATGTTTCGAAGGTAACATTTTCTCATACAATGCTCAGCGCTCGTACACAGCCAACGTCCAAGCCCCTCGTTGTTCAACTTTGCTGTCGAAGTTGCAGTTTTGTGGCTGAGGGAACAGAAGTGGAATATTTCTTAGTGCCCAGACCAACTACTTGCAATCAGGTGGGTTACAGCCAGAGTAAAAGTTCGTAGAGGTTAATAAGCTTTCAATATGTTACTACTTTTCTGAACCCGGAAGTAAGGCTACGATAACGGTAAGAAAGCAAATATCTTTTAACCAAAGGCTGTAACGTATTACTAAGAAATGTAGTTATGCAAACGTCACCTTTTGATTAGCTATAACGGATCCAGTTGATATCCTTGCTTACCTATATTCAACAGAGACGAATCTTTTGGCGACGAATCCAGCCTGAGAGTATTGGCAGCGCTAGCGCGTCTGGTCGTAAGTCAACTATAGTCAACGTACGTTTGTTACGGGCTTTCTTATTGGTCAGTCTTCTCGTAAACAAGTTTTTGCTGTTAGTGGTCGTTCAGGTAAATGAACTTTGGAGAAATCTTTGAAAGCTCTTTTTTCTCAAAACGTGACATATTATATCAATGAAGGCACGTTAAACGTTAATTGGTAAAAATTCTTTATACACATTGAATATGATCTTTGAACACACCGCTCCAATCATAGGCCTCCTAAGATAACACCTGTGTGAGGTAACTTACACCTGCACGCATGCTTGATAGGGCTTAAGTTAACAATGCACAATGGACAGACCATTAAGTATCACAGGTGTGCAAAATGTTTCCGCTTTTTGTTACGTTTTTGAGATGGGCACAGGATGGTCACGGTTGATTTTGGGGTCCTGGGCATGCTGTGGTCTTGGTGGCTAATACCCTTTGACATAATGTACGTAAGGAAGAAGCGGTGTGGGTTTGCAATCCTAGTGGCTTGCTCAGGAACTGCACGGACATTTTCGTTAGAATCAAGGAGGATAACTGAGCAAAGAAACACCGTATTTCCTCTATATTCGGCATGCTGGTAATGCAGTTATGCTAATTATTACTTATTATAATTTCAATGTGTCGAAATCGCTAGAGGGGGGCGTAGTGTGGGTGGCGAAATCGCTGGCAAAATTGTCTAGACAAATCAATAGCACGTGATTTTATCCCGGGGAGGGCGAAATCGCGGGCTGGGGCGAGATCCCTGGGACACGGGTTTTAAATTACAGCTTGATTTATTGTTTTCCCCTTTCCTAGCTTTTGGGCTCTGTTTCCTACCAGGTCAGGTTACCATTAACCTGTTGTTAACAACAGGAAGAAAACGACTCCTCTATTAGCCACTATAAACGTAATGGATTTTGCAAATGATAAATAATTGGTGTCTCTTTTTTCAGGTTCATATGTCATATGGCTTAAAGTTCTATCATGGAGCGCAGCGGACATATGACATTTCTTTATCGCTTACGCAAATTATCTCCTAATAGAAACAAATTATGTCAATAGTTAGCATTTGATTATGTCAATCATCAGCAAATCTATCTGCATACGTTCCGTCAACCCCTTAAGGTTCTTGAATTATTTCCCTTCAAAGTCTCAAAAAATGGCTCCTTAGTTACAAAAAAGCTGCTAGGCCGTCGAAACCTATGCCACTTTCCCTCGAACCCAAGAGCTATATACTATGGATAATGAAACAATCACCCTAGCATGTCAAGAGCACGAGGAATGTGACACCGGAAGTTTTACTGCAGTACCTGAAAACTCCGCCAGTTCAGAATCTAGACCTCTCTCCATTTTGTCAGATTCATTCACAACTTCTCGAGTTATGCTCTTCACAAACACACACATAAAAACACACGCACACACACACAGACAAACAAACAAACACACAAACACACACATGTACAAAAGCACACAAAAACACACGCAAACATACACACAGATCAGGGATTTTGTATGTCATCTTTATTATGAAGCACTATTTCTCCATTAGAATTGCCAGTCCTATAATCTTATGATACTTTCCTAGGGGGCGAACCCCACACCCCGCGTGGGCGGGCGTGCATCACTCCCAGCGCCGTAGAGATATCGTGGAGCCCCCGATGGTAAATTTATAGTTTCCAGGCAAACCGGAAGTAACTTCGCGGCCGCCCGCGGTCACTTTTCTGAGAGACATATCTCAACAATCTTTCATCCCCTGCGTAAACATTTTACATTGTCACAGCCTCCGTACTACAAACTACAAGTGTGGCAAGTTTTAAGGTCCAGAGATGTCCCATTTTCACACGGCGATCTTGAAATTAAAAATCGCTGTGCGTAAAAGTGCACCGCCCCGACCCGTGCGCACATATGTGCGCTGCGACTGGACACCATACTTATACACAGACAGGTGGTCACTGTACATGTTCGCAGCTAGAACTCACAATTCCCGTTGCCGCATTGGTATGTAAGTTGGCATATCGTTTGCTTGGTTGCGTGTGGTGATGCACGTTGTCTACTTTACAATGTAACAGTGACTATACGATCACAGCAAGTAGCGAAAGGACCTACCCTGTATATGCTTACGACATTCACTGATGCGGAATGGATTTAAAGCATGATCTCTGTGGCAGGGCAATGGCACATGCCATTAATTATAGGGGTGCAATAACGATATTGCATTGACGATAAAAGCAGTTACAGTGTAACAAAGACATCGTGCATCACTACACCCAACTTAGCAAACGATTTGCCAAGAAGTTACACACCAATGCGACGACGGGAACGTAAGTTCTAGCTGCGAACGTGCAAACAAAAGCATTTCCAATACTCCCAGAAGGAGGTCATCCTCCTTCCCGGAGTAGCAAAGATAGATTTCAGCGTAATAGCCAAGCAGATCCATTCATCATTCTCTTCTTTATACCAGTGGCTTTGTGGCTCAGGAACGGATATGGCTTTTATCTCCGGCGCTTTGAAATAATGAAAGTAGTAACCTCGATCCGGATGAACAGTTGTCAACAAATGATACCTAGATGAAACAAAGCAAACATAACAAAGTTATGTCAACTTATGTTCATCATCACATTGTCCAAACTTTAACTGCCTAGAGGATTTACAGCAGTGTACTGTAGGCCTAAATCTGCATCCACTGCACGTATCAGACGCAACATAGCCTGCAACACAATGACAATCTATCTGTAACTCATCAAAGTGTAACTACACAGCCCCATAAAACTACTGTGTCGTGACTATGAAACGTGACCGAATTCAAGAATATACTTCCCCTGTCACATCAGTAGGCCCTAAGTGGTCGATTGGATGTATCAGCAAGGCAATGGTGACTAAGAGTCAAGTCTGGGTCAACGTAAGAGAATAACAACCAAACTATTGAATGTTTCTCCAGAAGTTGTAATTTCCATGTCATAATTTTACATCAATATGATACAGGAAAGTCGCGCAGAATCTAAAATACAATCATCACGTATATATAATAAACGTGTGTATCTAACTACATTGCATGTATTAAACTCACATATCGCTCGTTCTCATTTTAATGTACGCATTTTGTAACTTTCGTTAACGTTCGAAGTAAGACGTTCCTGACACTAAGATGTGCCACATATAAGATGTCAAGCTGTCGTTTTTAAAAGCCAGAAAAGTTTTAAGTCATCTTAATAACGACACTTTGGCACCTTATATGTGGCATATCTTCATGTCGGGAACGTCTTACGTCGAGAGACTCGTGCACAACAGGCTCAACACGTACCTCACGAGACAACAACTTATTGAACCCTAAACAGTCTGGCTTCAACAAAGGGGATGGGACGGTTCTACAATTACTCCGACTAATTGACGACTGGGCAAAATTGATAAACGACCCAATTATATTGCTTGTACCGCCGCGGTGTTCCTGGACGTGAGACGCGCCTTCGATACTGTATGGCACGACGGCTTCATCTACAAACTATCCCGATACAGAGTCCACGGCCCACTCAGTGACTGGTTCTCCGACTACTTATCAGATCGCCAACAACGCGTGGTTACCAACGGCGTAACGTCTCCATGGGGATACACAACAGCTGGTGTACCACAGGGCAGCATCCTTGGACCGTTGCTGTTCGTGATTTATGAGCTACCCAGCAACGCCAACATAAATTGTTTTGCGGATGACACTTCATTGTATAACTCTGCCGTCGAAGTTTCCTACACGACTAATGCTGACTTGTGCCTCGTTCCCAACTGGTTCAATGACTCAGGGTGTTGCAGCTACACCCTGACAAGTTATGTGTATCAAGGCTTTCCAGAGCAAAGTCAAATTGCCCCCTATTTACATAGCAGGAAAGCTTGGTGAAGAAGTGACCTGCTATACACATCTAGGAGTCACAATTCACTATACTCTGCGTTGGAAGGAACACGTAGAAACGGTCTCCAGCAAGTCGCAGAAAGTGCTAGGGCTGCTAAACAAACTCCAAAGCAGGCTACCTTGTCAAGCCTTGGAAATTACCTACAGCACTCTTGTGCGCACGAAGCTGAAATATTCTTCTTTTCGGAAACATTAGTACCAGGGGTGGGTACCGGTACAAAACCGTTTTTTATGGACCGGTCAACAAAAAAAACGGTCCAGAAAAAATCAGTGGACCGACCTATGGACCGATTAGAAAATTCACAGTACCAGGCTACCAACAGACTGTCACATAACCTGTCGAAGAAAATACAAAACAGTAGATTTAACGAGTCGTGGTTGCTCTTATTCGTTAGCTGTTAATCATATCTAGATGAGCCAACAGACGGCGAGGAGAGTATAGTTAATTTTGAGACAAAGTGGGAACCTAAGAAATTATATTGTTCAGACATGACGTTAGTGATCCGACACATACATGCACTTGCACTCAAGTAAGTTTACACCCGAAGTAAGGACACCCAAACAAACTACAAATCAGTTAACCGATATTTGTTTCATTCTTGTGTGCCTATAGCCAGCACATTTTACTTGGTTTTTGTTTTAGTTTTCTGATAAACCAGCAAATACTTAGAACTACTGAAAGCTGTTAAGCGTCTCAAACAGGATTATTTGTTAGTCATAATGTCTAGTTGTCAACTGCTAGTACATTATGCTCTAAGAAGGAGAATTTCGCTCTGAATCTCTTTTGTGAGATAAAAATTACATCGTTACATCTTCGTTTCTTTTTTGCACATTAGTGTGCACCGAGAATAGTCATATCATTCTAATATACAATTTGAACATAATTTGTAGGACTCACAGATACCTTTACTTGTGTCTCGCTCTTCAAAATATGATGTACTGCGACACTACTATGATCAGGCACAGGTAGGTCCGGACCTGGACCTGATCCTGTGGACCTGGACCGGACCTGAATTTTCTGTACCGGTACCCCTAATTAGTACCACTGCCAACAAGTCTCTTGACCAAGTGCAGTACCATGCAGGTCGCCTTGTCTCAGGTGCGAAGGCACGCCGCAAGGTAAACTCCTGAAAGAACTAGAGTATGATAGTCTCGCAGCCAGAAGAGACGGATTACTGATAATGAACAAACTAGTATCCGGTTCTGTACCATCCTACCTCCAGCTGTTAATTCCCACCACCAGAGCAGCCAAAGGCAGCTAAATCTCTGCCTACGCCGGAACGACGCACACACGCATGTTCCTAGATTCAGGACCTACGTATAAAAAGAGCTTTGTTCTATATACTACTCGTCTCTGGAATAGCCTTCAGAAGGAAATGAAGTAAGTTGCTTTCTTCATTCTGTTCAAACAGAAGTGTGGAGCCCACATGTTGTCAACTCGCCATCATCAGAAGTATCGTAGCCTTAGTGATCGCCGGAGCAACATTCTTGCCACTATATAGCTAAATTCCGTATTGGCTGGTGTAGCTGTGCATCTTTCTTTTCTCTTCCACTCAGAGACGTAGGTCAGAGCGACTTAAATCACGGAAAGCAACGGACCAAGAGCCGACGGGAGTGCAGGGTTCCGCATTGGTCAGTCAGATTGATGCGATTGGCGGGGTGAACCCGTGTCAATGTCGGCGCCTGATGACCCACATCAGCGCGCCTGACGACCCACATCAGCGCGCCTGATGACCCACATCAGCGCGCCTGATGACCCACATCAGCACGCCTGATGACCCACATCAGCGCGCCTGATAACACACGTAGTAGCAACATATTTGACGGATATTTTGCACTTTTACCTCGACTCCCTGCCAGCACGTACATCTTTTTGTATTGAACAATAAAAAAAACGTTTAAGTTACAGACGATGTTTTTGCACAAAACAGCATTTCCTCGTTGTTTATGTAGGTTAAGCTCTAATTTGCATAAATGTCAGGTTTATGTTATGCGTTAGTTAGTTACCCAATAAATAAATTAATCTATAACTTCTCGAGTGATTCTGTTCCATATACTGACCAAGGAATAGCTGCAGTTTCCAACAAAGCACATAAAATCACATGTCTTACGTAGAATAGAAGTAATAATTTAAGTTGATATGATAAATATATATATATATATAAAATGAAAGACACTAACGTAAGGTTAGTTACAATGTTTGCCTTTAGCGGGTCCAACAAATAATACTATATAACGTAACATAGACTCACATCTTTTCAAGATTTCCAACATGCAAAAAAAACGTGAACCTTCTTGCAACTTGTTGGGCATGTTTTAACTTCAAAACTAACACTTAAGCCAACGGCAGAACACTAGTCTTGCCAGCGGTACAGATATCAATATCAGTTATTTACATCTCATAGGCATGCGTCCGTCTTGAGGGATGGTTGTAGAACTCTTACTGCTACTTTATGTGTGTGATCAGAAAAAAATATCTACCCTTTGACCCAGTGTCTTATGACGTCATCAACATGGCTGCCGCAGACCAAGAACCCCACGCCAGCTCAGTTCGTCCTCGTTCCTACCAAGACGAGAGCCATCTGCACGGGTTTCTTGGAACTGTGGGCGACTTACAGAAGGCTGGGGTACTGCAGGATGTCGTCATTGAAGTTGAGGGCCGGCGGTTTCCCTGCCATCGGCTTGTTCTGTCCGCGGCCAGCCCCTACTTCAGGGCCATGTTTACAAGCGACATGGCGGAAAGCCGGCAGAAGACGGTTGCTTTACAGGTAGGCTTGGTGTGACGTGTGGTTAGATTAGAGTAAAGCAGGAAACTTTCAAAGCTATCACGTATCACAGAGAATATTCTACACAGGGAAGATCTCATGTTTACCCCAACCAACAAATGTAACTAAACTTTCCTGCCATGCATTCCCCCCTCCCCACTTACTCTCTTGGGTGCTTAGAGGTTAAATGTCAACTTTGCAGGGTCTTTTTCGTTTCATTTAAAGAATGTTTTCTGTTATTAGAAATAGATAATTATGTTCATGTAGCTTAAGTCACAATACGACCCCATTATTATATAACAATACACTGAGATTCAGTAACTCACCGATACCGTATCTCACGAAACTGCTTAACCAGTATGGTTACTGAATCTTGGTGTGTTTGCCTTGGGAGTGTTCAGTACAGCAACCAGTTACTAGTAACGTTATATTTTTTCTGCACCATATTTGCGAATGATTTGCGAATGTTGCTAATTTTGTTGGAGAAACAATATTGTCTTGAAAGTGTTTTATGTAACGATTTTATATACGAATATGATTATATGTACGCCGACAGCAGTTTAAAATTGTGAACGTACTGTACATTGGTCTTTTAATTCAGTGTATGTAAACTGCGAAAAGCCAATAAAATACATCTTACATCTCAATTAAGAGATATTTATTTATACAGCTGACTTTCATTTGATATACATGATAAATGTAGCAGCTTTGTAGAAGTTTGAACATAATATACTACTGTATTGTTTTCCAGGATTTGGATACAGACATGTTTGGGGAGATCCTGAGTTACATCTACTCAGGAACCCTCCATGTGTCCCTGGACAAAGTGCAGCCCCTGTACCAGGCAGCCGACCTCCTCCAACTGGACTATGTAAGAGACACCTGCAGCAGCTACATGGCCATGAACGTGGAGCGCTCCACCTGTATGGACCTGTACAAGTTTGCTGGTGTCTTCTCCCTGGAGATTGTCAGGGCAGTCTGTCTGCCGCATATCACCAGAAACTTTACTGAGGTTAGTGTTCATTATGGGTAAGGCAGTTGTGCCAAATAGGAATCTGATACTGCATTCATATTACACATACTGCAATGGAGATCAAATAACTATAGGCATCTACTGTCTCCGCCTCGAAACTTTTTGTATTTCGCTAAGCTGGGATAAGCTGGGCAACAATAATGTAAATGGATTTAAGTTTGTGTGATCTTTATTTCACGCTAAGGCGAAAATGAAGTGTTCATCCCTGGTTTTAATTTCGCGGCAGTGTTTTAGTTACATACAGCTACAGTATTGAACAAATATTTTCAGTGGTTTTAAGTTTGCAGTGAAACGGTTGCCGCAGAAGCCTCGAACATAAAACTACCACCAACATTTCTGCTTTCAGTGTTTGGAACCCTGCTTTTGCTGAAGGGCAGTTACACCAGATATACAGACATAGATAAGGAGCATTTACCATTTATTTTGGTCATGTACGCAATCATGTACCATCTTCTATGTCCAAACAAGGTTAAGACACATTATGCAGTATCTTAGAACAAGTACATGTACTCTTCACCTTCACAGGTTGCCTCCAGCAAGGAGTTCTGCAGCCTGAGTGTGAATCAGATGACTGAAATCATCAGCCACGATGAGTTGGATGTTAAAGAGGAGACAGCAGTGTGGGAGGCTGTGGTGAGATGGGTGCAGCACAGCAGGGAGGACAGGAGGGTATGAGTGTTTTGTTGGTTCAGCTAAGTTCTCATATTGTAGTCGGTACTTGGACTAAGAATGATGTATTAAGAAGCTGCTGTGTTGCCAAGAAATCAGCTGAATCAACCTGGCTTTATCCTGTACCCTACAGACTGCACCACCTACCCAGCATCCTCCCTCACTTACGCCTAAACCTGCTGACCTCAGACGACAAGGCAGCCATCTTGGAACACGCCATGGTCAGAGAGGATCCTGGGATTTCTGAGGTCATCAGGAATGTGATACAGATTGGGGACCCCAACTTGAAGCCTAGACTTGGGATGACCACAGAAATGGCTGTGCTGTTCAATGTAGAGTCAGTATACACTTATTCTGTATATTTTATTTCTTCTTTGTTTGACTTTCACCAGGACAGTCCTTTCTCAATGAAATTTTCCATTTTATGGCTCACATGTTTACAGTATTAGTCATGTGAATATTATCATCATCAGTCGGCTACTTTTGGCTCAAGTAAGAATGTTTATACACGCATCATGATGATGACCGACCGATGATGATGATGATGATGATACACGCATACTCTGCACCTAATTCCAATTTATTTCAAGTAGTAACAAGACTTGTTTGATAGATGACATTTGTGCATGACTGAAGAAATTAAATGATTTTTCAGTTTAGTTATACTGAGAGTTTATTTTGTATTCTATCCTCTCCAGGACAGATGAAATCCTCTTCATGAACCCTCAGGAAGGGAAGTTCATCAGATGCAGTTATTCCAACATCTCTGATGTCAGGGCCTTTACAGTCACCAGTGATAATGATATCTATGTTTTGATTTGTAATGGGGATGATGATGATGATGATGATGATGATGATGATGATGATGATGATGATGATGATGATGATGATGGGGAAGATAATAGCAAAACGCTGTCCCTGTTAAAAAAGTACCTCCATTTTGATGATGATAATGATGATAATGATGATGATAAGGATGATAAGGATGATAACGATACACTGTCCATGTTTAAGTACAACCATGCAAAGAATGTGTGGGAACATGCCGGTATGTCCTCAGTATCTGATATCCGGAAACCGGGAGGTCATTGGATTCGCTTCGATCAGCTCCTTGTTGAAGTAGATCATTTTTTCTACAACCCTGCCGTGGAATTGATATCAGACCTCGGTCCAAACATGGAGCTCACTGAGAGGAGTGCATCGGTGCAGATGAGGAGGTACAACCGGCACACGGACCAGTGGCAGAACTGCTCAGAGCTGGAAATAGAGGGACCTTGGAATGTCTCCGCCTCAGTTGCCAGCGGCCCACACATCTATTTCCTCACAAACTCACAAATGCATCGCTACGACCCGAGCCTTGACCGTTGGTGCGAGCGAACCCCACCGATGATCATCCCTGAAGTCACCATAGCTGTTGCCATGGGAACAGAGATTTTCTGCACAGATCTTTACTTCACTAAGACTATGGTGTATGATACAGAGTCAAACCGCTGGCAGAAACTGCAAGGCTGGCCGAACCCAGGAAACCTTGATGTTAAGGTTAAGTTTCCGGTTCTTTTTGTACTACAGAACAAGCTGCATATCTGGGTAACATTCGACCCTGCCTTACCAGGGTCATCAGTAGATAATCTCCTATATGTGTATGACAGGTCTGCTGATGCCTGGATAGAATCCAAGGCCACCCTGCCTCCTAAGGAATATCATTCACTTGGTGACCAGTGCAATGTGGCACGTATGTACCTACCATATCTCAAAGTAAAGGATAAGGACACTTAGAGCACAGCGGGTTTTCAAGGCAGGAATGGTTAACGACATCTTTGTTTAGAATTCTGCTGTTGGCAAATGCCCCCAGAATAGGATAGATCTTGTGGTTTGGCATTGAGTATATATATATAGTATTTTATATTGTAGTTGCACTTTCACAGAAACCCTTCACAAAGTTGTGTGGCTTTCAAACAGAGTTTCCCAAAGCACCTTGTACGGCAAAGGGAAGACGTTAACCTTGAAGGTTCTTCTTTCTGAGTCTTATAGACAAGGGACACCTTCCCATGACTAACCCTTGTTTCTTTGATCAACAATTGTAAGACCAGACATCTTGCTATTTATACAGCTTTCATTATATGAATGGCTGAAGTGTTATTTGTCGTCTAGTGCGATTTATTTTGCATCAGTTGATCAGTCTTTATGTCAGCCTGCCTAAATCATGCTTCTGGCCCTCTGACTGCTTAGGCCTTTCAGGGAGGGACTCCATTGAGCCCTTGACTGTGAAAATTTGTTTCACTCAGACTATTTACATGTTATTTGGGGCTGTTAACTTTTGCATCAGAAGACAATAAGCCAGTTCACGGTTGCTCCTACGCATGTGCAGTGTCAAAGGTGAAGGCGTTGTTATGCAAATTTGAGACAATGTCGAGACGAGCACTGTTTACAAACCGGGTGCCTTCACCTTTGACACTGCACATTCATAGTAGCAACCGTAAACTAGCTTGTTGGAAAGTTACTCCCATTTTCGTGTCTTAAACTCTAAGAACAGTATACCAGACGTCATAGCTTTTATATTAGCTTTTAGAATTGCTGTTCATTATGTTCCATTGTTATATTCCTGTAGTATGCTAAAGTTTATATTTTTTGATCACTTCCATGTTAGCCTAACTAATCTTGTTTCTAGCAGCCCTTCCATCTGTCAGGCCTCTCATGGTAGAACTCTACAGAGCCCATGGCAGTGAGACAATGAATAGAACTATTGACATGTTATTTGTTGTAAACGTTTGCTGAAGAGGTCAGTTAGAAAGTAACACCCCCTTAGATAGATTAGACCAGCTTATATGTATTTCCATTTACAATGTGTATCGATTTTGTCACTTTTTTAAACAATAAATATTTGCTGAGGAGAAAAAGAGTCGTCCTTTTGCCCAGTGTTATTAATATATAGTATTTGTTGCATAATCCTGCCCAGAAGGGCTAATTGCACAGAAGACCACATGTGGCCTGTAAAAAACATAATGCAAAACATAAGTTGATAAACTGCTACACTAACATTAAAAACGCAAAAATATGCAAACTGTGGGCTATTGCTAAAGTAAATGATGATCACCTATTAGTTTATTCTCTCTTTCAGAAACATTTGGAGATATGACTACATACTTTGTCCATTATATGTTCGTTCTTTCATGACATTTGTATATAAAAGTGCCCTGCTTTGACATTTTTGTACATTCCTTGTCTAATTCTATTATCTTAAACAACGTTTGCCGCTCATCTTTATATATGGAACAATCAAGTAAAAAGTGGATTTCATTTTCAACATTTAAATCGTCACAGAATGAACATGTTCTGTTTGAAGACACATTGTACATCTGAGAGATTCATAGAACAAGTACTTATGACTTGTGAAGGCCCGTTTACAAAGGAAGTTTTAACGTCTGTTCCAATTTAGCCTGTGCATAACGCAAGTAAGCCATTTAACATCTGATTACTGTGAAAGGTTAGATATACCTTTTATCATTCGCATCTGACTAAGACGTACCGTCATACAAAAAAAGGAAAACTTGTAATTAGTGGGGCATATTTTTCCTACCCAACTAACCCGTAAAACTTAACCCTAGGGCCAGTCGGGTACAGATATCGATATCGGTTATTCACATCTTGTTGTAAAAACCTTTCTGCGACATTATGTGGGTAATCAGTGCATGTCTATCTGACCTTCGACTCTCCGTGCCTGGTATCGTCATCAACATGGCCGCCCCAGACCAAGAACCCCACGCCAGCGCAGTTCGTCCTCGTTCCTACCAAGACAAGAGCTATCTGCACGGGTTTCTTGGAACTGTGGAAGACTTACAGAAGTCTGGGGTACTGCAGGATGTCGTCCTAGAAGTGGGCCGGCGGTTTCCCTGCCATCGGCTTGTTCTGTCCGCGGCCAGCCCCTACTTCCGGGCCATGTTTACAAGTGACATGGCGGAAAGTCGGCAGAAGACGGTTGTTTTACAGGTAAGGTTGGCGTGAGGTGTGGTTAGAATAGGAACTTTCGAAGATGCTACATATCATAGAGAATGTGTAAAACAACGAAATGTAAATGTGTGTGCCCTGCATGCCCCCCTCCCCACTTAGGGGTCAAAGGTCGCCCTTGCGGGTCACAATAGGGATTTTCTTTCAACCTTTTTTTCAGTTATAAGAAACAGATAAAAATTCAGAATAAGAGTGTAGATAAAATAACAGAATGGGATTGAAATTTGACCTTTATAGTTTTCAGTATCGTATTGACAACCACTCCTCGGAGTATTAGTTCTGTTGTAGTAGTATTAGTATGCTGCAGTCTATGTAGTCTACATAGTAGAATCATAGTAGTCAGTTCATAACATTATATGTGGAAGGAAGTTTATACATGTACATTATCGTACCATAATCTGCTGCAGGGTTTGGATGCAGGCACGTTTGGGGAGATCCTGAGTTACATCTACTCAGGAACCGTCCATGTGTCCCTGGACAAAGTGCAGCCCCTCTACCAGGCAGCCGACCTCCTCCAACTGGACTATGTGAGAGACACCTGCACCAGCTACATGGTGGAAAACGTGAAGGTGTAGAGCTCTAACTGTGTGGACCTGTACAAGTTTGCCGATGTCTTCTCTGTGGACACTGTCCTCAATCGTTGTCAGCAATGGATCATTAGGCACTTTACTGAGGTACGTCTTCATAATGGCTCTGTCTCTTGTCCATAAGAGCAATATCGTATTATATTTGAAGTGTTGAAATTGTAGTGCACACACAGGGAAGGTGATGAGATTACTGCTGACATGCCACATGCTTTTATATATAGCAGGTGTGGTACACCAAAGGGTGGATACACCGACTTAACAGATACATCTGCTTGTCATTTTTGATCAGCTGGATAGAGGCGTATGGAAGGGCAGTATGAAGATTAGCCAACTGATACCCACCCCTGTGTCTGGAACCCAGTTGCAGTATAATCAAATACTGGATACTATACTACATGTACACATAAAGCTTCTTGTATTTCAGTCAAACATTATTGCAACTTGCCTTGTTAGATATACATGTACCCTGTTCATTCGCAGGTTACCTCCATTTTTGCAACATGGAACATTTACATTTACTCTGTAACTCCACAGGTTGCCTCCAGCGAGGAGTTCTGCAGCCTTAGTGTGAATCAGCTGACTCAGATCATCAGCTATGATGAGCTGGATGTAAAAGAAGAGACAACAGTGTGGGAGGCTGTGGTGAGATGGGTGCAGCACAGCAGGGAGGACAGGTAGGTATCAGTGTTTTGTTGTTTCAGCTGAGTTGTCATATTGTAGTCGGTACTTGAACTAAGTATGATGTATCAAGAATCTGCTGTGTTGCCAAGAAGTCAGCTGAATCCACCTTTACCCTGTACACTTAGACAGCACCACCTACCCGGCATCCTCCCTCACATCCGCTTCAACCTCCTGACCTCAGAAGACACAGCAGCCATCTTGCAACACCCACTAGTCAGGGAGGATCCTGGGAGTTCTGTCATCAGAAATGTGATAAAGGAGACTGCCAATGTTAACAAGAAGAGGAGGGTTGGAATGGACTCACTGGAAATGGCTCTGCTTTTTTCCACAAGGTGTGGGTCACATTCATTTCATCACCGTGTCAGTAATAACAATCAGTGTCAGTATTACGTATATGTCCCTTATATGAACAACGATACATGAAACCTTACTGTCACTCCCGAAAATTGCTACCTACCTCACCTACCTAGTCCCTTGACCTCCGGGTCGTTGGGGGGGGGGGGGGATATGGGGACAAGGTAGCATTGAAGATGGACATCTGTCTCCAGGCTTGTCTTGTCTGAAAATTGCTACAGATTGCTACAAACATTTAAAACAATAAGCAGACTTAAGTTTTTAATCTTCTTTTGATCCTGTATATAGCACAGCAATGAGTTGTTTACCATGTGCATTGTTTTTTCATCAATCATTTGACATTCGTAATAATTGTTGGGGGGAAATGTGTGATAAATTGGATCGAAGCTGTACCAATTCAGTTTCTTGGTAATTGTCTAAGAAAATTAGCAAGAGGTGAAGATGAAAATAGAGGCTAAGAGGAAAACTTAAACCTGACAATATTTACTTCCTGAAACTGTGTATCCTGAGACTTTAGACTTCTCTCCTTTTAATTTGATGTGTTCCACTTGAGTATGAACTTCATCAATCCTAGGACCATTAAATTTAATTAGTGTGACATGATTATTAAATGCATATTTATCTTTACAGCACAAGTGAGATGCTGTGGATGAACCCAGGGAAAGGGAAGTACATCAGGTGTCACTACAACATAGCTCCAATTGTTGGGACAGTTACTAGCGATAATGACATCTACGTCCTGGCTAAAGATACCTATAGAAAGCATGCCCTGTTTAAGTATAACCATATCGGGAACAAGTGGAAACGTAAGTCTTCAGTACGGAGATTAGACCTAAACTGTGACTACCCACCATCTGACTTCCTTATGGAAATTGATGGAGATCTGTTTTACGTTGTTGTGATATCGCCAGGACCTAACGTGGTGTTGAGAAAGTACAACCAGTTCACGAACAAGTGGCATACTGTGCCGCACACAAGTTCGACACCTCAACACGATGGGTGGTTCGATCCGAATGTGGCAGTGTGCTGCAATCGGCACATCTTTGTGTTCACACATACGGAAATACATCGTTACGACCCAAGGACAGACCAGTGGTGCAGGAAATCCTACCAAATGGGATTTCCTGCAGTCTGCTCAGCCGTTGTCATGGGAACAGAGATCTTCTTCATAGATAACAGAGACAAGTTATCGGTGTACGACACAGAGTTAGACACCTGGCGTGTGCTTCCAGGGTTGTTGAACGCAGATCAAGTCACCGAAGACGTCACACTCTTTGTGATCCAAAACAAGCTGCATGCATTGATAGAGACTTTAACTGACTCGAGTACAGACGAAGTCAGAAAAGAAGTTCGGCAGGTGTTTGTGTATGACAGGTGTGAAGGTGTTTGGAGAGAGTTGTCTGTCCTGCCTGACGGGCATTTGAATAGATGTGAACTTATGATCCCTGTGGCTCGTATGTACCTACCGTATTTGAACCATGCTGTTGGGACAGTGAATCCAGAGGGTGGACATGATGTATAGTATCACCAGTGCAGCTCTCTAAGATTTTTCGGATGTTCCGAATGAAGTTAGAAGTGTTGTTGGTTGTAGGGAACGTTTATTAAGAATTTTTGCTTTGTTACTTGTAATTACTCTTCTTATACATTAGGGGCAGATGAGTGAGCTTTGGTAACATGAAAGATAAAGATGTGACAGTGATGAGTTTGTTACTATTCTTGTTTCTTTCACTGTAACTTTATGTTCACTGTGCACGGTCACCTCTGTACCGTGAACTTATCATCACCGTGAAAAAAACTGTTTTTATTATTTATAGTTCTCTTGCCACCACCTTGTAGTTTAAGTCCAGTGAAAATGTCCATTTTCATAATACCGTGAAATTTTGCTACCGTGAATATAAAGTGAATTACAGTATTTTGCTGATATTGAGTAGTGTAACCTCAATAAGAATTTATCCACATGTTTCATATCCGAAAAGATCTCAAGTGCAGCACCCCACTCAGATATGCACAGTTTAGATAAGTAGGAGTGCTTTATACCTGGGGACGTTTCATTAGAACCCTCTTAGGTGGTGGATATTAAGAACTGGTAGAATGATGTTTGCAGACATTACCTGCCCTTTTGAAATTCTATTGGGAAAAACGAGAAAATGCATAATCTGGACGTCTGGACAGAGAGAGCCTTTTATGTGATAGAATGGAGGAGTATATGTACATATGTGTGCGTCCATTGCGTACATCAATGGCTACGTCCTGACCAGCTTCTCTTATGTCTGTAGGGGCTGTCTTGTAGATACTATTTGGCATTTAAAAAACGGTACAGTGTAGTATCAGTAGTTTATTTTGTTAGTTATTATAATGTTTCTATCATATGTTCTTTTTTCTGCATGAACTAGATAGCTAGACCATTAACTGAAGTCTAACTGATATTTTGTGGTATTTTGTACATTTCAGATGTTTTCGAGTTCACGTATATGCATTTTCCTGTCTTTTAGTATCTTATATAACAGTAGATATTCATGGTATTCACAAACGAAGATACTTCTTTTCTGTGAGTTTTACCACGTGAATGTCTTCAGCACGTTTTAATAGAGGTACTTGTGAACACAGTTGTTCTGTTCCCCGTTCTTGAACGTATTTCTTATTTAGCCAAACGTGCCTCTATTTTCAACAATGAATAGATTGTTAACAAGTGGTCTAAGTCATGTGTGTGTGTGTGTGTGTGTGTGTGTGTGTGTGTGTGTGTGTGTGTGTGTGTACGTGTGTGTGTGTGTGTGTGTGTGTGTGAAGAAAACACTGAAAAAATCCCATTCTACCCCGCCACGACATGTAAATGTATCCTAACACCGCCCCGACTGAAAGTACCCATACATTAAAATTGATATCGATAGGCTGAGAACAAAAAAGGCTATAAAGTTAGGAGTAATCTAGTACCAATATTTAGCAATCAGCAGACCAAACATCTAATCACTGCGTTAGATAGATTAGAATACACCGGGGAGTTGCCGACATGCCAAAAAATTGTGAAAACTCCCTGTTGTATATATTTGATCATGTTTTCATTATATAAAAAAAAATAAGTTAAAGACAAGAGAGTGCCTTATTCCCGTGGTACCGATATCGATATTTTTCGTCTGTATATCTTGTCGAGCGACCACGGTACCACTCCTACTTCTACATTATCCGGGTATAATCAGGATATGTCTGTCAGTTTACCCAGAGTGTTTCATGTCATCGTCATCGAAATGGCTGCCGCAGACCAAGAAAACCCCACGCCAGCGCAGTTCGTCCTCGTTCCTAATAAAACGACAGCTATCTGCACGGGTTTCTTGGAACTGTGGGCGACTTACAGAAGGCTGGGGTACTTCAAGATGTCGTCCTTGAAGTCGAGGACCGGCGCCTGATGACCCATCTCGGCGCGCCTGATGACCCATGTAGTAGCAACATATATTTGACGGAGACTGATGCACGCACGCATGGAAACCCTGCTGTGTCTGCTTCGTCCTTCTTTTCTTTCTGTGTTCAAAGTCACTCCAACCTCTTTTCTACTCCAGGCGACCTTCAGACCAGTGTGCCTCTAGACAGACAGAGAGGCAGATAGAAAGTAAAAACAGACAGAGAGCGAGAGCCAGCCAGAGAGTCAGACAGAGGGAGAGCCAGACAAAGAGACAGGCAGACAACTGCTTAATAAGTTATCAGGCTTACGATGTACTCTCTGGAAAGGAAAAGGAACATAATCCTATTCTTCACGACCTCACTGTGCCTAACATTTATTTATTTTTCACATCTATAATGGAAGGATTGGCATAACAGGTGACTAGATCTACCTTTCCAAATTAATATGTCGACCCGGATCGGAGACCTGACTGGTTTTATCGAGTCAATTACCAGGAAGGACCCCTACTCATTTCGTTCTGCGTGCTCGAGGGGCTTTCCGGTCAAAAACGGGGCCACCAGCTTTCGTTTTATCCTATTAGACAAGACGACCGCCCTAACCGAAGCTAGGTACTAATTTCCACCTGAATCGAATGAGGAAATAGATGTAAACTGCATCTTTCAAGACCACGACATTGGGCCTGCTAGGGGTCGACCCCAAAACTCTTATATTCTAAGTCTACAGCCCTAGCCACAAGACTACCTTGACATTCAGACTAATAAAGAGAAATTGCAGCTTTACGATGAACGTGCCCTAGAAGATCTCCGCGAGGGCAAAACCGTAATATCAGCCAGCTAAAATCTTCAGCAAGCCCCCGTATTACATACACACATGCAGCTGACCTTGAACAACAGACTAGCAAGATGCTGTCAGGGCATAAATCATGCATCATATGGTATAAGAGCTTCTCTGTCCGTGTCATACCGATGCTAAAGCAGTGGTAACAGACAGTTGACATTGTTAATATTACACATGTGTGTTGCGTGTAAATGGGCAGAAACTTTGACATCGTGGATGAAGCAAACTGACGAATATTTATCTAGAAGTTTTAATTTTCATATCATCATTTTACATCTATACAAAGCAGGAAAAATGTAAAGAATCTAACACAAGACTTTTCGTGTGGTATATCCACATATGTACCTAATTATATGTATTAAAGTCACAAATATGTGTTCAGAATTTCCTAATGGATAAAAATGCACATACAAACTACAGATTGATACTGTCGTGAACAAAGTATACTTAGCTATGAACATATCAATATGCAAAGCTATATATCTGATAAGAACGAACACCAATGCTAAAGAATATACAGAGCTGTCTTTTGCCAATACTACGTTTAAAGCTGCTTTAAGCGAAATACTTGCACAAAGATCAATCTATGTTCATTAAACACAGGCTATTTATAGTGTCGGTATTCAAATCACCATAACGAGCCCTGTTGTTAGTGCCAAATATGCAACACCGTCCCTCCATTATGAGTTTAGACGCTTGGCTACAGCTGGACGAATACTGGAGTGACTTCTGTGCAGTCGGATCGGCGGTGTGCTCTTACTTGCATTGTCCATTGAAACATGGCTTTTTCCAATACAACTCTCTCTGTCATCCTTCGCAGAGAAAGCTCAAGATCCACCAAAGAGTCCTCTAAGTGGTCAAAGACATCCAGGGTTTCTGAGTAATTCACAGAAATACGATATAGAGATTATGATACAAAAACACTCAGGGACCATTCAAACAGTTTTAGAATTAGGCTTAGAACACTTTTTGGGATGTAAATTTGATGATGAAAATGGTCATCACTATGGATTGAACCAAGTAAACTGATGATACTCGCTTCATAGAAGGGCATTTGGAAAATGATTGGCCCATGTCTCAACAAAGATGATGATGTCCGCATGGCAGTCAACTGGACATTGTTGGCCTTTGATGAAACATGACAACTTACGTTAAGTAATTGCTTACCTTCTGTTTCTTCAGCACTTAACCCAAGCAGATTCGAGCATCGTTCCCAGAGTTCCTGAAGAATTTGCCGATGTTCTTCCGGTGCCTCCAGCTCGTTCATGAGGACCAAGGCATCGTTGATGATAGCAACAAGGATGTTGGTGAATACAAGCAGCAGGCAAAGCAAAAACGCCAGGAGAAAGATAGGTCCAAGTCTTGTTTCTCTGACTTCCTCGAAGTCAAAAACCCCAAGCACTGATGCAAAGAGACTCTTTCCAGTTTCAACTAAGGTGCGGTAACCCTGTAAAAGTGGTTCAAAACGTGCCATACAGAATGTAAAAAGAGAAATATGAAGGGAAAATGAATGAAAATAAATTCCGAAAACCGAGGCTGCATGCACATGACACGTTCTAATCAAACCGTTTTTCACATTACAATCAGCTGCAAAGGCCTTGCGATAGAAATTATAAGCCAAATCGATGCCCTTTAATAGCTGAAATTTTGTTGCACAATTGAAATGCACATTGTAATGCACACATACATAGATGCACGCTGTACTCAAATGTGTACATACCGAAAGCTGGGTGCCAAGCAGTAGACGACCTAGCTGTGCAAATGCGCAGAAGACGATGGAGAAGTACGCAAAGAAGCCCATGACTTCAGTTGACATCTGACGTATGCATGCGGCCAGGATGGAGATGGTTGGGTTAAAATGCACTAGGTGAAGGAACTTCATGATGTTGAGAAATGAGAGTATGGAAATTGCCCACAGGAACACTAGATTCCAGAAAGATGCTTCACTGAAGTCAACATAGTGCAGTCCTCCTGAAAACAAATGCTACAGTATAGTCAATTGTTCATGCCATTTGATTGCTACATTTCAAATTTACTAGCCCTAATGCGACAAAACAATATTTACACTCATTGTGTTTGCCGACAGAGATGCACATCGTTGATAGACTTGCTAATTGAACCAAAATCGTCATTGCAAAGAGACTGTTTTACCTTTGGTCATTTTCAACTGGTCCAGAACATTCCTTGACATAACATTCGCCGCAGCAAAGACAGCAAAGGCAAACAACGACAGCACTATGTTCAGCACTTCTACAAGGTTCCACGGTTGCTTGAGGTAGTCCTTCCCCTCTTGTACCATAATCTTCACCTCTCTCTTCAACTTATGTAGGAACCACAATACGTAGATGATGTCAAAAGTCATCACTATGTAGCCCAGACTGCCAATGAAGTAATGCAGCCTGTAGGTGCTGATGGACATGGACGACACACCGCCACCAGTGTTGGGGAACTCCACGACGTATGTCAGTGTGCTGAAGAAGTTCACGTTTGCGTTGAAAAGATTGAATTCCACTACGATGGCCCGTGTGTAGCGATCGATCCAATCCGACTTCTCTAGTTCTTCGATAGTTTCCAAAGCAGCCTCATAACTGTCACCCAACTCTGCCACATACCCTCCTGAATCGTAAGATGAAATTGATGCCGCTGTACTCAAGCCGTTGTTGGGATTCTGGTAAACCCACGGAAATTCGACCAAATCGTCGTTGATGTGCGTATGGTTGATGGTAGAAACAAGCTGCCATCCTTGTTGGAAGGAACGCTTCTCTTCGTCGTGCTGTGTATAATCGACGTTGCACTCAAGAATCTTGGATCGAAACTTTGTGGGGACCATACACTGCCCTGTGAATGGGTTGGGTATCAAAATGAGGTGATGATTTATGATGAATTGAGGACAATCACTGCACGAAATGGCCTTGTATCCCGGCGTATACGTACAGGGATTCCTCCGGAAATATTCCATATCCCGGTGCGGATTTAGCGTACCCGATAAAATTAACGGATACGCTAAATCCGCACCGGGATATGGAATATTTCCGGAGGAATCCCTGTACGTATACGCGGGGATACGAGGCCATTTCCTGCAGTGAATATACACGTACAGCAGCTAATTACAGCGTTCATATAAGCCACCCGAACTATTCATACCTACCTCTATCCACCTTTGGAAAACGTCTACCATTTTTGTTTATTTGAAATGAATCAGTAAATTGTGATGACCTCGTAGAATATCTATCGTGTCTTCATGCTTTTGTGACATACAATTGCACCATTCGGCTAAAACATGTGTCGTGGTCAACATTGTGTAATGGTTCCCACCTGTAGACACCCTCAGCTGACGTATCCTTGCTGATCCTACCATCACGGATTGCAGGTCACTGATGAATGGCTTATCACGCCACTTTCGGCGCCCTGCATTGTACTGAGTCTTCTGGAAAAGTTCTGGAAGGAGGGTTTCTCGTCCCCAATTCCAAAAGCTTTCTGCAGTAGAAACCTGCATGGAAATAGTATTACGTTTGTGCGATTTCAAACACAGCATGAGGTATCCAGTTCAATGGAAAATCGAGTACGGCAAAGACGCCAATGTTAAAACGTTTGCCGTTTTTTCACAACAATTTCATACAAAATATTTCGTGATCTATTAAGCAGAAACAAAATTACAAAAAGTGGAACAATGAGCCTGCCATTCAGTCAAGCTCAGCTTGAAACATTACTCTGTTCGAATTTATTGGATACTGTATTAGAATGAGTAATGTTGGCGTTGTATATATACATTGGAAAAACTACCTCGTCGAATTCGCCACTAAAGATTCCCTCCAAATCCTTTTGTTGGTAGTAGGAAGAATTGTCCATACTTCCATTGGCTATAACGAGCAACAGCAGCACGTAGATGAGGAATGTGGTAATTTCTCCCAACGTCTTATCAGTTCTGTCTCGTATTTCCTTCCTTTTCTGTTGAACCATTAGCGTCGACTCATTGGTGACTTTGTATTTACGAAGTGCTCTCTGATGTTGAGCCTTAGTTGCTGAGAGATAGACGGATGATATTATTGTAAGCTACGGTACTAGATAATCCAAATGGTGTATGAAAGTTGTTTTCATCGCTCAATAGAGATATGCATGAAAATATCAGATGACGATGTGGCAAATTTCCTACCTTCAAGCTCAAAGCGGTCAAAGTGGCTTTTAGCATATTGTACGTCAGTAGGTGCTGCATCGAAAGCCGTGTCTTCACCGAGGACTGTTGTGAGAGTCATCTTTTTGAACAGCTTAGACAGGATGACGGCCAAAATGATAATCTGTCAGAGAAATATGAAGAAATATTGTTACCATAGGATGCGGGAACAATACTATTATTGACACAGGTATCTTAAGATTAATTAGTATATCGACAACTGACCGGATATCTTTATCAAGCCTTCGCGTCAAGCCGTAACTACTCATATATATATAACTCAACCAATGTAATTCAAACTTACACAAAGAAATCATTTGTACATTTGACTTACCTTGACGGGCTCAAAGACAAACGTTGACTGGAAAAATGACAAGAGAAACGTCTTCAGCCAATTGTTAGCCTTGACACTTCCCCACTCCAAACTGTAAAGGATGGTGAAAAACGCTGCGACGAAGCACACCAGACAAAGCAGTAGCCATCCCGCATAAACACACCAGTGAGGCAGCATCAGCTGTCTGGAGGCTGATGTGGAGATTTGGTCTTTCTGTCCGTTTGTATCAGAGACTTTGTTTACTTCAGTTTTCGGCTTGCACCGCTTGAAGAGTTGAATCAACAACAAGTTGACTGGTAAAACGGTGACGGACGTCATCACACTGACGTACAGATCGTGGAGCGTGAAGGAAATGGGACCGAGGTTCACAATTGTTGTTGTCTGAAGATTATCATCTGTTTTATACCACATGGCGTTGGAGACCATTGTTGTGTAGAGCACGCACAGGCCGCACGACAAACGCTGGACCCTTGTGAAGTAGCTCTTGGTGGGACGAGAGATGATAGAGTACCAGAGATGTTCGTTCTTCAAGTCCGTGCGTACCGAAGACGAGAAGAGGAAGGAGAAAGAAGTCAGGTCCTCCTCCTTTGCAGAAGTAAGATTCCTGTAGACCTGACCGTCTCCTCGGTCCACAGACAACCAGTCGTTGCATATGAAAACATATCTGTGAAACGATAGGAAATATTTAGAAAATGAATCTGTTCATGTGGGCACGTTTTATACTAGCAACGTTTCAAAATAGTACTGAACATGTCAAATGCACAACACCATATGGAAAATGTGCTCACCTATCCCTCGTTTGTAGATCTTGCAGAAGGACTTTCTCCAGGTACCAGGACCTGCTCCTGCCTCCCTTGTTGTCGTGCCAGATCTGAAGCCTTCTGATCTCGCCGAGACTACCGCGTACCGCCATACTAAATGTGTTGACACTGCCTTTCTTGAATATCTGAGGATTGCAGGATAAGAGTGAGGTTTCAATCTATGGTGGGAATTTTTTAGACTTTATTCTGTGTGATAAAGTGTGAGTGGATCGAATCCTTTCCGGTCAAAATGAGTTCCGGAATGTCCCTAGTAGCCTCGTAATCCCTGCTTCTGCCATTGGTTAATTTAGTCCTCGCTCGAAGTGAGTTGAGCATGTCCAATCAAGATGTTTCTTACCCAGGGAAAACAGATGCTGTTCCAGTACTGAGTGTTAGTTTGATTTGATTTGATCTTATTAGAATAACAGAGGTACAATACACGTGGGGCATAGACAGCTATAGCTGGTGTTCAGTGTCCACAAGGGGTTTCTAGGAATTAAACTGCGCAAACTCGTTAGAAAATGAAACGATATGTGACAGAGATGTAACCTCTAGCACCATCGCTTTGCCTTGCTGTAAAGGTTTTACTGTAGGTCACATAAACTTTACCTGTGAGTCCTGTCCAAAGATCCGCACCCCCGTCTCTGCTTCGTCTCCTATCACATTGAACGCCACGTCAGATTCCGTACCAGCTCTCACAACGTGTCCTGTGTGCACTGTGATGTGGTAGTAATACTGATTTGCGGCACGGTTGTCCGGTAGGAATCGGT
Source organism: Branchiostoma lanceolatum (assembly GCA_035149815.1). Classification (NCBI taxonomy): domain Eukaryota; kingdom Metazoa; phylum Chordata; class Leptocardii; order Amphioxiformes; family Branchiostomatidae; genus Branchiostoma; species Branchiostoma lanceolatum. Next base: position 9,311,907 of record CM068867.1, on the reverse strand, counting down.
AACACCACTGACAAATAAAACATCAGTTCATCATTAAAACTGCCACGTGAAGCAGAATTTGACGAGGGGGAAGGAAGCAAAAATGCAAGGAAGTAGGAATGGAGAACACACATACTTTCTTCACGTCCGCTATGTCCTTCCTTCTAGCAAACACCACAGCAATTAAGTATAGCCCAAGAACCACGAGCACTGTTGAGAAGACTGCTAAATTCTTATCAAGATCGGCGAACTTGCTGAAGACCGTGTTGAAATCGATGCTGTTAGGTGCAGTCGCGAAGTCAGAACCAAACGGCGTCATGTGATTGCAGGCGCATACAGTTTCAGTGATGGATGTTGTAGGGTGAACCTAGAAATGGACAGTAGTTTCGTGAAGTGCAGCTTTTCTTAAACAAGCAAATCTAGTCTACGGTGCAGAAAATGAGCAAATTTTGCCTTCAAGATTCCCTTGCTGTTGACAAGTCCTTTGCAAGCATATATCTGCAATAGTATGATAAAGTAGTGAGAGGTTAACGATGGTCGTACCTTACAGCCATGACTGCTCCAGATCTCCCTTTCTTCATCCCAAAAGCTACATCCGATGCGCTGTACTCCAAAACTGTAGTACCGTGTAATGTTCTTGTTTGATTGATTATCAACCAACAACACACCGTCCTTCGTATGTTCCTCTAGCACATCAGCAAGAGCTGTAAAAACATGTGTGTTTCTTGAATGATTTTATCATGCGAATGATTGATAAAGACAAGACATCTTATTGTCTTGCAAAAAAATCATCATACACAAATTGAGTTTAAGCTGAGTAATACCTTCTATCTTCACTCCAATTCTGTATATTCCGGAATTGTTTCTTCCAGATACCAACAGATGCACGGGATGGACGTCAAACCAATGATGGTCGAGCTTATAGCTATTTAAATGTTGGTCTTCCCAACTTTTATTGAATATATCATATTCGGTTTCAATGGGAAAGCCAGATGCCTTCCCAAATACACTTAATACGGAGCTCTTGTTGGCTGCTTGCACCCGCACAATGATCATGTCCTCGTCGGTGATGTTGACTTGGTGATACATCATACCTGACGAAACCAGCGGGGAAAACTCGTAAAGCTGCGTTTCCATTTTGCTTGGATCGGTTTGGAACTTAAGTAGAATATCCTCGTTTAGATCGTCGAAGGTGTGCCATGGTGTCCTTAATGGTAGTAAAGAGAGGTCACAGACAACCGACTGCACCGCACGCTCGCCGCCTCCCCAAGTGAACGGATTGTTTCGATACACAACAATCTGAACAGAAAGAGAACAAAAAACATCTAAAATTATAAGATTGAAAAAATAGACAAGGCCTATCCGCCGTAAAATACTTTCGTACATCAAGTTTTTTTGCTCATCATATCAATTGCTTTAGATCAGTTCTTATGGTACTACGTTTAGTATTGGAGAAAGACGGCATCCTGCAATCATAACGGGACTGTATTGAATTGAAAATGTCAACTTACCTTTGCATCTACCAAAGAGGGAGGTCTTGCGGGGATCAAGGCCTTTCCAGAAGGGAACAGCAGGGTTACACCCTCCATTTCAACTAGCCTCTCCTCGAGCTTGTTAGCCCTTGTCCGTTGCACCATGACCGTTACGCTTCCCGCAGATAACACAGCTGGGGGTCCTCCTAACGTTAACCCATTCCTCATCGTGCTCACCAGACCATCAATAATGCCACGGGTTTTCTCAATTATTGACCGTCTCTAAGTGTTGGATAGATACAAGAACCCATTACAACAAAATGTACCGTCAAAACGGTTGACACAAGATTAAGAAAAGATGTTGACATTCTTATTATGCAATTCATACCTTTGCATGTTTTGCCGCCTTCGCTTCAGCTGCCAGTTCTTCCTTCTCTTGCGGAGAGAGATATTCGTCTTCAGCGACAGATGTGCCATCAGTAGCAGAGTTATCCAGATCTTTTACCGGATTGCCTTCTTCAATGATATTACCAATTGAGCCCAGTTAAGCTGAAGGAAAAGAAGAAAAAATCCCACATGGACCTGTGGTTGGTCTCTTAATCTTCAAGAGCAAAGCCGACATGACAATGTAAGACTAGATAACGTCAACTGCTCATGAAATGTACAAAACAGCGAAACCGACACGACGGAATTAGGTCTCCCCACGTGCAAGATAGATTTAGGTTCTGGTTCCCGTAATGTAACAATCCCAAATGTCCGTTATGTCATTCGACCCTACAGCATACTCTTTGAGTGGATCTCGTAGAAACTGACGGTATCATATTACCCTACCTGTCCCCACGATAGAAACAGCATCTGGTTCAAGGACTTCGACTTCTGACATTGCCGCCATCGTCATTTTCATCGCTTCAACTGCATTTTCCTGCGTTTTGGGTATAAAGATAGATGATTTTTGGCTCCGTAAATAAATGGTCTATGCCAAGGTATCTTGGACTTTAAAGCAGAAGCGGCTCTCTTAGCAGCTGGCATTCAAATAAACGACGAGAGCTAAATTTGATTTGTTTTTCTTAATGACAATTGTAAACATTCATTTTGGCTCAATAACTATAAAACGCGAATCCGTAAGTATTTTTCAAACGCATTACTTCAGTATGTACATGTACATTTTGAATGCAAAAGATGTTGCTGAAATCAACACAAGTACCTTTGCTTCATGAGGTAGGTTTGGACAGTCAGCCACGACAAGCGCGCCTATCTGGGACAGGACCTTGATTCCATCGATGCCTCTTACTGATGAAGAGGCCGCCTGGAAAGCTTTCACAGACTCTTCGCACAACTTGAAGTTTTCGGCTTCGTCTTCTGCATGGTCTGTTTCCTACAAAAATGGTCCAGGGAGTTACTTGACTGACTTTGAGTTTGACTTAGAAAATAGTCATGAGTGAATTCATTGCATTCAGTGATTAACCTTCTAGTTGCTTTCGTCAAGTAAAGCCTATACATGTCTATTTCACCATTGCTGTTTAGTTTTCCCGTCAGCAATGTGGATTTTTTACGTTTTATTTTAGCCATGAGTCACAGACAGATATTACGATTATTTTATTGAACATAAATTTTATTTGATAAAGACAAATATACTGACACCTTGTCATGTTGGAATGATGACTGGACAAGGGCCGCCATCACTACCGCGGGGTCCGCCGCTGAAAGGTCACTGAGGTCAACCCCAGGAATTTCAGGAATGGAAAGACCTTCAACCAATGGGGATGGTGGTATGTCCTGTGTGTGATTAAATCATAAGACAGAAATTCATGATGTATGTGTGTTCTGATATGTATGTCATGCCATTGACTAGTGTGTTGTGGATATCATTACGATGCGTAAGGTAGTATTACGTTTGTCTATTTCATAGAATGGGATATTTGGCAGAGGTTTTGGCAACAGGATCAGTATATCCTTAACAAGGCTGACACATCCAAATCATAAGAAATATGCGATGATAAATAATAACATAAAATACATTTTACGAAATAACATAATAACATAACAACAGTTATTAAATCTAACAGCCAGACGTATTAAACACATGATGATAATGACAATGGTTTTTAAAATTTGCTCGCTCATTCAACTCACCTCAAATAGCACGGCATCTGACGACTGTTCATCTGTGGATGACAACATTGAAGCACATCGTCATTAAAGCAGAAATAACCCCATATATGGAATTGCTTTAACAAATTAAATATATGTGTTCCCAACATTTTAAACGACGTTGATCGCATACACCACATTGTCTTTTTGGTCAGATCCTGTAATCGATTGCCACCCATTCATGCGCCATATATGCCAGTATGTTTCCTTGTACTTCGAGACGTAAGAAAATAAAGGATCTTACCGTCCATATTTTGCAGCTGGACGTCTCCCATTTCAAAATGAGCAGAAGAGAAGGCATCGGCACCAAGACCCTGGTCGTTAGATCCATAGCTAGATTCACTGGCGTCTTCATCAATGAAAGAGTCACTGTCGGACAATTCACTCGGGGTGGATTCAGAGTCTTCGTTGATCATCCAATCGATAGAATCTGGATCTGCTGATGCGAGGATTCAAAATTACCAAAATGAAGAAAATTGAATAATAGCGCTCATTACGCAAATTCAAAAGTTTATTGCCCTAAAGGATGTATCGCAGTGATGGTCTAACGAAAGACTGCCCGCTTTGCTTACGGGAACATTCCCTAACGAATCATACCAAAACTTTTAAAATGGATCATACTGCACTCAGCACTCCGGGAGTAAGGGCTCTGAAACCACAGTGCTAGCAGTGGAATAGCCCGAGCTAGCTGCCCTATTATTTGTGTGTGCACAACTGTGTGGTTCGAGGGCTAAGGAAACAGAGATGGGTGACATCTACTATGTAGTGCGGGAAAGGCTTTCACTTTTAATTATTCCTCGACAAGCATGGCGTCATCTCTAACACCCATCAGGGTTGGAAATAGAGTATCTAGTTACCAATTGGCTTAGTGTTTGTAGACAGATCTGGCCGAAGCGATGAAGTATAGGGGTTAGCGCTGCTAGACAACGTCGCCCAGTGTCCTAGGGAAGGGATGAATTACATCATCTTTAGACGTTTGATAATTGATGAAAGCACATAAAACGATAACATTTGCATAAATGATACTGGTTCAAGTTGATTTTATTTTATTGGTTTGGCTGTTTTGGACACAAGAGCGTGTATGTGTTATATAATTACATTTACGTGATTAATTACAAGAAACCTTGCAAGACAGAGTAACTGATGGCTTAAAGTGTTGTGACAGAAAAACACCACAGTTTCAGACTATATGAAACAAAAGTAGCATCATTCAGCCAGGAACCTCGAACAGGGCACTCACCGGATGAAGATGACTCCGGTAGTGTGGGCGACTCAGTCGTTGCCTTGGCAGCTGCTGTGTGTTGTTAAAGTAAAGAAAAAATACCTCTTTTGATCAAGCACATGAATGAATAGTGTTGATAACTTCATTTATAAATGATGGAACTATTTCCTCCTCCACTGTTCCCCCACCATTTGGATATCCATGATCACTTTATGCATAACGTTAGGTCACAATCGCACCGGTGCCCGTAGGGGTTTGCATTCCCGGGCAGGACCCGAAGACACAAAATTGACCCACTAAACTGCCGGACACCGGAATGGTACACTTTGGTGACCTGATGATGAGCTCATGGTGCGTATTTGTTACTGGGTTCCTCATTGATTTTAACTCCGTGTTAAAAATTTCCGGGGCCCCGGCCGTGCCAAAAAATAGCCCAGAAGCCGCGGGTTGCCCCTCGGGGCCACGTAGGGGTAACGCCCGAAACTGCAAAAAAGGCCCTGGAACTGCCCAATAGGGCCAATTTTTCCAATTGTGACCACCTATTATAACCATACTTTACAATCATAATCTTGTCATCATTCTTGATCACATACCTGTAAGAAATATGATATCCGTGCTGGCCCCTTCGCCTTCATGACCAAAGGTGAACAGCTTGGCTATGTAGATGGTTTCAGGTTCCAGGTGGTCCACCGCCACGGTCACACTGTCACCACTCAGTGAAACATTGATCGCCAGGTGAGGATCATAGGAAGGGTAGACCACGAGTCGGTATCCGAGCAGAGGCGCAGTCGGAGCGTCCCAGGCCAACGTGGCCGAATCTTCCTGAACCTCCTCGTAGTGTAGATAATGGGCATGGTCCACAACTGATCCAAACAAAACGAAAGACGCCAGTAAGATATCGGAATTGACATATCAGAATTCACTTTGACGTGTATATCTTACCAAACGCCTCGTCTTTATATCTTTGTTTACGTAGCCATCAATCTTTAAGCGATTTAGATTGATACTACCTTGCTTTTTTGCCTTTTTTGTTTTATATCGCTGACTGTATATGTAATGACTGAGTAACACATTAAAACGTATACTCACTCGTATATTGGTTTATTCCAGCCGGTGGCGTCTCACTGTCAGCTGCTACGCCTGTCACATTGACGCTGTACTCAACTCCTGGGAGAAGCCCTTCCAGGGTAACGTTTGTATGTCCCGAATAAATAGATCTTCTTTTTTCACTGTCAAACATCCCGAAAACAACTCTGTATCCAAGGAAAGTTTTACATGGTGGAGGCGCCCAGGACACCGAGAATCCAGAAGTCGATACCTTGGAAGTCGTAAGGTTGGCGACTGGGCCCACATCTGGACAGGTACTCGGGGGTAGCATACCTGCGAACAAAGTAGGATAATACTAGGACCACATTGTGAAGGACACGGTCTTAAACAGTCGGGAAGCAGAGGCTAGGACAAGGGACAGGACTGCTTGGAGGATCCTCCTGGAAAGCAAGGGGCCAGTTTCTGGCCTGAGCACGTAGACAGGCAGTAGGCAGGACAACACATTCAATTCATCCATTTGTTTGCCTGTATAGGACACACAGCCAGGGCTGCCCAACTAGGCTAGCCTATGGTTTTATACAATTGGTGATGAAGGAACGTTTGTTTTAGGACAATATTACGAAGAAATAGCTTACCAAGCTTAAGGCATGAATGTAGATACCAGTAACCCAAAATCGAAATAATACAGCTACGTTAAAGGCGACCTTAGCGAGTGATTAGCAGAAATGGAAACTAGTATCCTACCGGTTGTTTCCGTTGCTGAAAAAAAGAAGACCTGGCCATTTGGTTGTCGAATGTAGACCTCAAGTAAATATGAAGTTCCTGGAGCGAGGTCAGTAAAGTTGAAATTGTCTGTGTCCCAAGTCGTCGATTCGATTCGATACTGATGATTGAAAAGGTTTTTCTGTTTTAGATAAACAGTGCTGTTGGAACACGTCTGCCGATGTCTTTCCCATTGGACGGCGATAGAAGAAGTGGTAGTCTCTGTGATGTTCATTTCCAATCCTGAATCGTCTGTATAATGTAAAATGAAATCATTCAATAATTTCGAAACATCTAATATGCATATTACCAAAACTATACGGTTACGACAGGAAACATCGAATACCTCCGTCAATTATCTAGAGTTTCTTGTTTGGCTTGTTTAATCTATGTTTTGGATGGACCAGTTTCTGCCTGAGAGTTGAGTGAAGCTTGACCATGGCCTGTTTAATTATATTTCATTACCGATGCAAATAAGGTTTTGATTAACTTGTGTCCGTTGATTACTTCCTGTCACTCTGACGTGACCTCGATATGGAAAATATGCAACAGTGAAAACAACAACAGACAGACCAAAGACAATAGCTCAACGTGAATTAGTAGGCTCTTTCATTCACTCCATGGCCTGGAAGGTCTATCCGAAAATACTTGGATTTTACTTTTTGCCATTACTCACAGGCCAGGGCCGGCATGGGGCCACTGAAACGGACGGGGCGAGTAGTACAGTCTCTTGGCTGCCGGGAATCGAACCCGGGCCGCCAGCTCTCAAACCCAACGCACTTGCCATTTGGGTAAACGGTCCGGATCAGTTAGACTTGTTAGTATGTCATATGCCGTGGACATTGAACTCACCTTCACACTCATCACGGGCTGCAGCAATCTGTGCCTCAGTCATGGCGTAGTTGTACAGCTGCAGGCAGGCTATGCGACCCGCGTAGTACCAGGGGTGTCCGTTCCTCGCCGCCACCCGAATATGGTACTGACTTGCAACTTCGGCAACTCCAATATATGTTTCACCGACAAGTTCGCCGTTGTTCCAGACGGATGCCATCCCTGTGGTTTTGTCGTATCTTCCACCGACGTAGTTCCAGGCGTTTTGTTGCAGCACATTCGCAACGACATGAGGTGTCCCAGATCCATCTCTTCTTACCGACCTACAGCAGACAGTGATGATACCATTCAATTGCCGATGAAACGAAGAAAACAACATATATTTAAAAAAAACTTTCTTGCTAGTAGGGCTTTTACACAGAAGCCAATATTTTATTTTTCTTTCTCGCGCAAATTGTTTTGAGGACCGACATCACCAAAAGCGGGAACAGCGAGGGATACATATTATTAAGAAACTAGAGTTCCACGAACACATTATCTTCGCCAAATAATCAAGGCTTATTATGGAGAGTGATTGACATTTACGTGCTTATCACCCCCTGCAAATTTGATCATGCACCATACCATTTGGACGTTATGATTGGGCGAATGAGTCCAGTCTAGATGGGGTTAAAAATCATTTGGTGGTACAGGACTAGTATATGTGTACAGTGTGCTGGTACAAATGTATATGTTATAACTGGTCATGAAAAAATATGAGTATGTTGATATTATATGGGCCACAAAGGTTCAATATTGCAGTGTTGTAAGTTGAAAGTGATGATGAAATGGCACAGTCAATATATATGAATAGAATAAATCTTTATTCCATATCATACACATTTTGAAAGACATAGTACATGTACATGTACATGTGACTTTTCCGCACCTAGCAGTGGTGCAGTTTTAGTACAGTGTACTCTCCAAGCAGAGGAGTGGGTCTGGCTGGTTTTGTCGTGTTTTTAGGTGTTTTTGTCAGGCTTTCTATTTTGTCCCCTTTTCATTTATGTCGCCAATCGTGGTGAACAAAAATGCCTAAACTGAACGCGTTAAAAACCAGCAGGACCTCTGCTTGGAGGATAGTTTATTTATTTGACCTACATGTTTGTTTATGCAAGGCCATCTGGTTACATGACCTGACAGTCCCATGTCCAATTATGAAATGCAGTGGGTTAACAAACTTTCCTTTCATTACCTTCGCCGAGAAGGTTATGCAGTGGGTAGCGTTTGTGTGTGTATTTGTTTGTGTGTTTGTAACGTACAGCATAACTCGAGAAGACTTGGATGGATTTTCTTGATATTTGATAGGTGGGTAGGTCTTGATGAGACATGGAAATGATTAGATTTTGGGTCCCCTAGCGGCTTGTTACGGTACAGCAGCGGAACTTCCTGTTTTAATATCTCGTGTTCTGGACATGCTACGCCATGGTCCTGATTTTTGAGTGGTAGATAGCTCTTTGGACGGAGAGTAAGTGGTGTAGGTTTTGGACCCCTAGCGGCTTTTTTGGAACTGCAGGAACAGGTTTTGCTTCAGACTTTGAAATAGAATAACTCAAGAAGGGCCTGATGGATGGTCATAATTTTTGGCAAGTAGCTAGCTTGAGTGATGATGTACATGATTAAATACTTATTATGCAAATCAGTATCTTGTTTGCATAATTAATGAGGAAAGTTTATACATCCGCCAAATTCCATAATAGCACTCTCAAACATGTGACATATGTAACTGAAGATGAGAGAAATATTAATAGATGTCAACTAGTGATAAATTGAATGAGCTTGAGGTGTGTTCTGAAGCTCATTCACACGTGTTATCACAAGTAACACGTGAATCAACTAAAATACTTTTCAGAACACTAACGTTCGATAAATATGGTAAATAGCTAGGGCTCAAGTAGATTTCTCAACACCAGATAAAAGGCGATATTACTCCATAATACAGAGGCAGAATCCACAACCAATATTCATAATCATCAATATTTTTAAACGTCTCAATGTTTATGTAAATTTCTATTAATATCTATGAATATTAATGAGACGCATATCTATAAAACATTGGTGAATTGATAACATATTTAAAAATATTCATGAACGTTCACGTATTTTATGAACATTCATCAATTTTCTAAACATTCAGTTCTGTGCATTAATTCAGAACTTGGAAGATTTGGAATTTCCGAAAGATTTGGAAGACTTGGAAGTTTTTTCGGAATATCCGGAATATCCGGAATTTTTGGAATTTCCGGAATATCCGGAATATCCGGAATATCCGGAATATCCGAACACTAACGTTCGATAAATATGGTAAATAGCTAGGGCTCAAGTAGATTTCTCAACATAATACAGAGGCAGAATCAACAACCAATATTCATAATCATCTCAATGTTTATGTAAATTTTGATAATAGACGCATATCTATAATACATTGGTGAATTGATAACATATTTAAAATTATTCATGAACGTTCACGTATTTTCTGAACATTCATCAATTTTCTGAACATTCAGTTCTGTACATTAATTCAGAACTTGGAAGATTTGGAATTTCCGAAAGATTTGGAAGACTTGGAAGTTTTTACGGAATAACCGGAATATCCGGAATATCCGGAATATCCGGAATTTCCGGAATATCCGGAATATCCGGAATATCCGGAATTTCCGGAATATCCGGAATATCCGGAATATCCGGAATTTCCGGAATATCCGGAATATCCGGAATTTCCGGAATATCCGGAATATCCGGAATATCCGGAATATCCGGAATATCCGGAATATCCGGAATTTCCATCACTCATCTAAATACAGAAAATGATAACATTGATAAACTTCTGTTATCGATCAATTATGATTGATGAGAAACTCCTAAATACATATTCATACAGGTCAAATCATTTGGCGAAGGTCGTGGAACTCAGAATAAAGCACCATCTGAGCTCTGTAAATACCAAATATCACGACGATCTTCTCAAGTTATTCATGTCCAAATGTCAAAACAAAAACACCCACAAGCCGCTAGGGGGCCAAAATTTGTGGCATGAACCATAGCACTTTTAGAAAATATGCCTCCAAATTTTGAAGCTCTAGAACTTGACCTTCCTTTCTGTAAACCCTACCCATCCACTAGATATCATACAGATCCATCAACAGCTTCTTGAGTTATGCTGGCGACAGACTTGTGATAATAATTGGCAACACATCATAATATCACAGTATCACAATATCATAATATCATAATATCATAATACCATAATATCATAATATCATAATATCATAATATCATAATATCATTATATCATAATACCATAATACCATAATACCATAATACCATAATACCATAATATCATAATATCATAACATCATAATATCATAATATCATAATATCATAATATCATAATATTATCTCACTCGATAACCTTTATCATTAATATAATATAATTAATATCATAAATCATGGCAATGTGGCATGATATTAATGATATTCATAAATTCATGAATTCAGAAATTCAGAAATTCGTTAACTTGACTCGCGGGAGTCAAATTATGAATTTATAAATTGAATTAATGAATTAATGAATTGATGAATCAATGAATTAATGAATTGATGAATTTACGAATTTATGAATTTATGAATACTATAAGTATGCGTTTCAATATTATTATATATTTTATATAGATATAAATGAAAATTTACATAAACATTGATGAATATTCATAGACATTTACAAACATTGATCACTAGGAAAATACCCTTCTATTCTGCATCTGTATTATCAAGGTATTACCTTGGTATTTTAGGTATATCGCCTTTTTATCTGGTGTTAATAAATTTACAAGGATGTTATGTTTTATAAATATACGTTTCAACATAGATTGATATTCATAGATATTAATGAAAGTTTACATGAACATTGATGAATATTCAAAGACATTTACAAACATTGATGACTATGAATATTGGGGGGATTCTGCATCTGTATCATGGAGAAGTTTAGGTAACATCGCCTTTTTATCTGGTGTTGATAAATCTACTTGAAAGAGCTCTAGCTATTTACCACATTTATCGAACGTTAGTTCTGAAAAGTATTTTGGTTGATACACGTGTTACACGTGATAATAATTGGCAACACACCTCAAGCTCAGTCAAGAAAAGGGGGAGTAGTGTAACAGTGGGGGTTCAAACGCCTCCAACTGACCAGTCTAACTGGTTGCGACCTTGAGCCTAGTGCCTGTGATCTGGCCTCCGGTTTCGGCGTGAGTTCGAATCTCGGTTGGGATCACTTCTGTTTCTACTCGCTCCTTTGATTTGTTTCAACTGTGGTCGATAGTTTGGTGACTGTGGTAGCTATGCACTTCACTCCATCGGCTGAAATATATCGGCTGTGTACTATTGATGTCTTGTGTAGCAACAGTCATCACCCCTCCTCCTGTTCCATTCCTGTCTGCTCTGAATGCCGTTGCTTGTGGCAGAAAATTTTTAGTCTGTTGTCGGCCATTCAGGAAGGTTTCCACGAAACAGAAGACATCGACTGGTTGTGTTGATCTGTCAGCTCTCATATTTTTTAGATGTTCCGCGTAGGAGTATATTCAGGAACTTGACATTTAATGCAAGTATCACGGTCTTCTGTGTTAGGTTGTTGTGTAACCTTTGACACAGGCAGCTGTTTTAGGAGTTCCATTTCTTTAAGAACATATATTTTGGTTTACAGTATTGTAATTCACTAATTGTATACGATTTAAATCCCAATAGATACAATCCGTTCAAACTCAACATGACGTAAGGCAACATATAACTGACCTGAGAAAAAAACGACCCGTTTGCGCTCAAACTTCCGGGGACAACAGTTTTGTCCAGTGATCTACCTTAAACTTTAGGTACAGCCCCATGCTAAAGATTGAGGATACTTTTCTCGTCGTGCTTGGATCGCTTGCCGTAACTGAGAACTTATTGAACATTGCCTTTTGATGGGTACCGCATTTGGGTAAATCTTTCTTGTATTTGCTTTCACTGTCGAATTTTACGAGGAAGGTGTGGACATCATGGCATGTGCTGTCAATGCCTACGAATGCGCCCTTAACAATTCCGTCTAATATGTTAACGTTGGCAGTTACCACGACTCTTGCACCTACTGCTATTGACAATATCTCTCTAAAGCCTACTGTTTCACTTTTTTTGGAGGGTGTTAGATTTGTGAGACCTGTTACTGTTGTCTGAGATTATCTTTCCTGTTCTAAGTACTGTCCACTCTGATATAGTTTCTTTTGTTTTGATATAGTTCTTCAGGGGGCCGGGTCACTCCCGGGTATGGGCTGCGGGACAATGTAGTCCCCCCTCACGGGTGAAGTTCTATGTCGGTTTTCTCTTTCATACCGTATAAGTTTTCCTCTTGTAAAGATTATCTCTCTCGATATGTTTCCTCTATCTCCGCTAAGTCCTTGAAAAGTGTATTCTACCCAAAAATAAATGTTACTGTTTTTTCGTGTCTCTGTCTTAAATGTGAAACACCCTGGAGGGGAGTTCAGTCAGGTCCTGATGGGAAGCATGGGTCTGTTTTAAAGATTATCCTGATTTTGAGGATTTTTATGTCACTATCTGCGCAAGAACCTTTTCTTACTCTCATCTACGAAGGACTGGTCCACATCCAGTGTGGTATACAACTGCATTTTACAAACCACATAAAGCTTAGTATAATGCCTTCTGCAGTGCCTGCTGCTTGCACATGTCCTTATATTCATCGTTTTGACTTGTCCCGCACAGGACCAGACCTTTCCTGTGTTTGTTGATATAAGCTCCGTCCCAGCCGGAGTGTAGTTTGGCCGGTGGTTTTTGAGGTCACCAGAGAGCATCAATCTAATTTGCACAGGCCTGCTGACAAGCAGGTGTTGTCCTTAGATATAGGTCGACAAAGGGTACTTAAAAAAATGTAATTATAAACAAGCCTATTTCACCACTTAATTAGACCCTGATTACAATTTCATACGTCTTTATTTGTTAATCATTACCTCAATAACCTACCTGTCCAAAACAATGCAAATTCATCAAACCCTACCCGAGTTATTCGCCTCCAAAGGTAACATAAAAAAGGTCTACTGCAGTTCTAAGCAAGCCTCTAGGGGGTCTAAACTTATATCACTTACTCCCTGCCCCAAGAGCTGTACACCGCTTAAAAATCGTTACCATAGCACTTGTATGAAATTTGACCACAAGCTTTCGGCGAATTCATAACCTTTCCTCATTTATTATGCAAATTATCGTCTTATTTGCATGACAAGTATTCAGTTATGTAAAGCATCACCGAAACTATCCACATGCCATAAATTATGATAATCCGTCAATCCCTGCTGGAGTTATTCGTCTCCAAATGTATTAACAAAAACGCCAACTGCAGTTCCAAACGAGCAGCTAGGGGGCCTTAATTCCCACCACTCACTTGCCGTCCCAGAAGCTATATACTACAAAAAAATCATGAACCTGACGCCTCCAGAAAGTTTGGCCTCAAACGTTGAAGCTCCGCTGCAGTACCTCAAATACCCGATTGGAGGCCCATTATCGAACTTGACCTTCCTCTTTGACATCACTACCTATTCACGAAATATCATGCACAACCGCCAATAGCTCCTCGAGTTATGCTGGCGACATACAAACTCTCACACACACAAAGCCTGCTGCAGTTCTGTAGGAAGCGCTAAATAAATCATTTTCAAACTTGACCTCCGTTACCACAATCTCTTCGAAACTACCAAAAATCATTGAGATCCATCAACGTTTCCGTCACTTTTTTTGCCTACATACAAACACAGAAAAATTAAAAGTCCACTGCAGTATTGTTGGAAAACGACAGGTGAACGATTTTTGAACTTGACCTTCCTTTGCACAACCACTACACACCTACCAAATATCATGAAGATCCATCAAAGGTTTCCCGAGTTATGCTCTTGACATACATACAGACCCACACAACAGCCGGTTCAACCGAAAACATAATCTTCTCCGAGTTCCTCGGCGAAGATAACGAGTTCCTCGGCGAAGATAATAAGAGACATCTATCGGCAAGTAGAAGAACTGTATGTACTTGGTCGTCTACCCCTTGCGCCTTTTGGCCCCTGTAACATTCGTTGCGTAACGGGTTTAGGCCACAAAGATGGGGGCATGTTTAGAACAGTAGTTTTCAATGTTCAAATTCAGCTGTCTGGTGACAGAAAAAGTTTGCCGGAAATCCTTGTCAACGTTCAGTCAGTTCTGTCATAGCGTCGCAAAAATAGCGTACATCCAAGGAAGTTTTTTCCTGATTAAAACCTCCTTGGTATGACGAATGTCACTGGGCCCAAGGACACGACAGAGGGAGTCATATATCATAACAGCATCAACGTCTCTGTGGCGCAATCGGTTAGCGCGTTCGGCTGTTAACCGAAAGGTTGGTGGTTCAAGCCCACCCAGGGACGTAGCATACATTTTACTTCCATTTCCAATAATCTGAATTTCTTTGGAGAGGGGTGTGATCTTATTTCTTTAATTTCGTCCTACTGCTACGATGCTTTTGCATGCACTTGTTGAAAGAACGGCCATAGACATAGCGAACACATTTAGTATGGTTGCAATTTTGAAAATGCTGGAATGTGAGGAATTCATATTGGCGACAAGTTGAAGCATAAAAATGAAATTCATTTTTAAAACAATATCTTAAAAGACTGGCTGTGACTTCACGTCAGAAGGAATGGCTCCTGCTAATTTGAGGTCCAAAATGTGTTGAATGAATGAATGGTTTTATTTGATCATTGTGATCGGAAAACATGAAGTACCTCGCAGCCATAGGC
Organism: Branchiostoma lanceolatum; assembly: GCA_035149815.1. Classification (NCBI taxonomy): domain Eukaryota; kingdom Metazoa; phylum Chordata; class Leptocardii; order Amphioxiformes; family Branchiostomatidae; genus Branchiostoma; species Branchiostoma lanceolatum. The sequence continues at coordinate 9,296,593 of CM068867.1, read as the reverse complement.
TGAATTGCGTACTTTTTACATTATTTTTTAAAAAGTAGTGACATTAGGCAATCTATCGGTTACATACAAAGATAATATAATTGTTCCTAATCAACAATAAATGCGTTCTTAAAATCACAGGTAAACACAACCTTAAAACAGGTAGGTTGAAGACGGGTACGTCGGAAGTTTAAATACAAACATAACAAGGCTTATTATGGATAGTGATTCATATTTACATGCTTTGATATCACCCCCTGAAAATTTGATCATACACCATGTGCTGTTTGTAAGTTGTTTTTTTTTTGGGGGGATAGGGTTAAAAATCATTTGGTGGTACAGGACTAGCGTACAATGTCTTGTGTGCTGATATATATTAAAACTGGCCATGAAAAAATGAGTATGTTGAAATTATGGGCCCTCAAAGGTTTGAAATTGCAGTGTCGTAAGTTGAATGTGACGAAATGGTGCAGTCAACATATATGAATAAGAATAGAATAAATCTTTATTCCATGTCATACACATTTTGAAAGACATAGTAAATGTGACTTTACCGTACCTACCAGTTGTGCAGTTTTGAAGCAATGTACTCTTTATTAAAAGCAGAGCCGTGTTTTTGACGTGTTTTTAGGTGTTATGTCGGGTTTTCTATTTTTCCCCTTTTCGTTATGTCGGCAACGTGCTTTGGACAAACATGCCTATGCTAAACATGTGAAAAAACAGCCGGACCCACACCTCTGCTTGGAGAGCAGTGCTGTGCTCTATTTGTTTATTTGACCTACTTTCCCAGGCCATCTGTTTGTAAGACCTGTTTTCTGGGAAACCGTCACATGTTTCAGGGTCCCAATATGAAATACATCAAACTTTCCTTACTAATTATGCCAATTATCTCCTGATTCGCATAATTAGTCGTTTATTTTGTAAAGCACCATCTGAGCTATCTGAATACCAAACGTCACGACGATCTGTCGACCCCTTCTCAAGTTATTCATGTCCGAAGGTCAAAACAAAAACACCCACTGCAGTTCCAAAAAAACGCTAGGGGGCCCAAACTTTCACAACTTACTTTCTATAGCATGAACTATCTACCACACAAAAATCATGACCATAGCACTTTCAGAAAATATGCCCCAAAATTTTGAAGCTCCGCTGCAGTACCTTAAGTACCCGCTAGACGGCCCATTATCGAACTTGACCTTCATTTCTGTAAACTCTACCCATCCACTAAATATCATACAGATCCATCAACAGCTTCTCGAGTTATGCTGGCGACATACAAATGCAGATCCACACAAAGCCCGCTGCAGTACCAACGGAAAATGCCAGGGGAACCATTTTTGAACTTGACCTCCGTTTTTACAACATCTACACACCTGCAAAAAATTATGAAGATCTATCAACGTTTCCGTCACTTTTTTTGCCTATATACAAACACAAAAAAATTCAAAGTCCGCTGCAGTACTGTCAAAAAGCGCAAGGTGAACCATTTTCGAACTTGACCTTCCTTTGAACAACCACTACACACCTACCGAAAATCATAAAGATTCATCAAAGGTTTCTTGAGTTATGCTCCTGACATACATACAGACCCACCTAACAGATTTTTCAACCGAAAACATAATCTTCCCCAAGTACCCGGCGAAGATAAATATGACTTGAAAAGGATCAATATTCAGTCTGGTAGCCTGCATTAGCATTAAACCACCGGGTAACATAAATCCGCCACTTTGAAAAACAGCCGGATGAAGAGATCCCTAGTGCAGCGCCCTCCAAGTATGCACAGTTCAGATAATATTCAAACAGAATCTGTTTGGACGTATTTACGGAGTGTCGTAATTATGTACCCTGATGGAATAACGTTAGTAAACGTTAAGTAAACTTACCGCAAAAACAGGCCGCTATTCTGCCACAAGTGCACTGCCCAAAAGTTCCCGACGTAGTCGAAGATTGGTCCAACATAGCCAGTTGGAAATATGTGGGCCAGTATAGTGTAGGAGTAGCGAACATCCAGCTTGCCATTGTTGGGAATGGCGATGTAGGAATTTGCAGTTCCCGAAAACTGGAAAGCTCCCTTCGCGTGTCCATACGGCCCTGGGGCTAACTGGGTTCCTGTTGCCGTCCCGCCGTTTCCGTTTCCGGTTACGTCTGATGCTCCATACCGTGCGTTCAAAGGCCACAAACCTACCGGAGCTGCAGAAAGCATGAATATAAATTGAACTCACCGAAATGCATTCGATGCCTGATATCAAAGCTGGCCTTCGTTTTCCTGACTCGATCTTCTAAATACCATGAAATCCGTTCACAGGTTCTCGAGTTGTACTGTCCACATACAAACAAACAAACAAACAAACAAACAAACAAACAAACAAACTCATTCAGCCAATCAACCAAAAACAGAACCGAAATGTTACTACATTTCAACTCTTCACCATTCATTATGTTAATGACTTCCACATTTTCATAATCTCTCTATCTAATAATGTATTTTACTAATCTACATGTATGAAATTCCCACTAAGAATGTTATTGCATTTTCGTATTAGTCATGCAAATTAGGCCATTATTTCCATATTTTTATCTGTTAATGCTTTACGTGCCAGAAATTACATATGCAACAATGTACATCGGGTGTGGGGACAGCTCGCGCTGCGATACGCCTATCGTCTTATCATGCCTTTGCCTATCGTTCAAGTTTGCTATAATATGCGATGTAATGCTCACGCTAGACGCTATCATATACGTATACGCATATTTAATCATCCTAAAGCTATTCAAGGTAGATTTTATGATACGATACTTATATTGTACGATACCGTTTGAAAAAAAATAGGCATTATTTTCGTGTCAAAATTACGCTGAAAATAAAGCTTTAAATGACGTTTTGTGTGCACAACACATGCATCTTTTGTAGACTGACCATACGACTACGTGCCCTTTCTACTACATTACAATTTGCAAATGGACTATACTCCACTACTAAATGCTAAATACTCCTGTTCAAAATAGGAGTCGGTCTGTAATGCTGCAATACCTGAAAAATCTAACAGGCGGCCCAAAACCGCCAGGATCTTGATTTATATTTATAGGTGTGGATACACAAACAAGCATCTGAAAACAATATCCAACGGAGGGAACAAGCAGCAGCTCTTACCTATAGGTTACAGAATCAGACCTTACCACGTGCACTTGCACGACAGACTGGCACGTCACACAGCTCCCATCTCGTGCTGGGATCCGTGGTGTAGCACCAAACTCCGGTCCTGTTGCCTGTATTCCGGCAGTAGTTCTCCTCTAGTCCGCCTGAGGGATAATTAGTGGGTGTTGTGTCGTGTCCATGTGGTGTCTGACTGTCCCAGCGTTGACACGTCTTGCCTGTTTCAGTCAAAGAGACTGTTCCACGGTAGGATACCCCATCTCCCACCTGGCATAATTCTTGTAGATGAAAAAGTGATTTAAAAAAAAAAGTAAAAAGCATACAGCTTGAGAACATACTACATATCATAACTTTAACTATGCGCCTGACATGAACATAACACATACACTTAACGAAAAATAACACCATGAAAATGTACGTGAATCTGAAAGAACCTGTGTCGTTATAAGTATCTATTGCAGTTGAGTTAATAATATCTCCCCAACAAAGATATTGCAATAATGTAATAATGAGTAGACTCACTTAATCTGCTTTCACACATCGACGATTGTGTGGGGTCAGACTCGATGAAGTCCTCAAATTTTCTTCGTGTCACGACTGCCGTCATCACGGGATCGACGTAACAGTCAACCACTTGAACACTTCCCGAATATCCTCCCAAGCAGACGTCTCTCCCGCCAACTTGCCACACAGAGACGTCCTTAAGTGTGAAGTATTTGCTGGCTGTTAGCGGACTGCAAGGCGACATGACGACGGCGTTTGTAGATAGAATCTTCAAACACTGCCTGGTTTGCATGTTCATGAATGTACCGTTTGGAGTATGAAGCCACGTCTGGACCGATATACTGGGGTCACAGCTCACGGCTACTAATGGTGGAAAGCCGGGTTGATGTCGGACGCATTCGCATCTCTCTCCCGGTACCCAGACAGTAAGTCGGTAACCTGTTAGGAGCAAGGAATAGACATTCAATATCTTTAGCAAATACAAACAGCGTTGTCATTTAAGAATAGGGTAGAAACACATGACATGGCAAGCCATTATGATAATTAAAAGCAAGTTTGACTTCACCAAAGATTGGTGTTTGAGAATGTGCAATCTCGCTGTAACACCTACACGTGAATAGATGTATTGTAGAGAATACCGTATGATGAAGATACTTTTATGAAAATAATTTACTTTGAACGTTAAGGTGGTAAAAATCTGAGTAAACAGAAGGCACAGCGTCGGCTCCATTAGTCAGATGGTCGGTTAGTTGACACATGTGATGTTCATGAAAGTAGTTGAAGGAGTAACACGGAGAAAGTATCCCTTTAAGGCAGGCGGTTGCACACTGGACCAGGGAAGCAGTCAGTGATAGGGTCCGGTGACCGACCGGAGACGAACTGTTCTTCTTCCCCCGGAACCGTCCTAGAGCATAGTTCAACTCGGAATCTAATGAGAAGAGAAAAACAATGTACAATCTGCAATTCACCGAGGAAAGCTTTAGAATGACCCAACATTTCCTTCAACATTACATCACAGCATCACACCATAAATCGACGTTCAGACGATTAAATTAGGACATAGGGATATGTATTTCAATTTTTAACTATTCTAATAAGCATTATCTCAGAGTAAAATGATCGGAAAATTGATTATGTTTAGTAATTTGTTACTCAATAATTTTTGGCGATAAAAGTCGTTATCCTCGTGGAAGGTTGGCTTCACAACATAGAACTATCGGAAAGTGTAGTTTTGCTCTTATGGGCAACAGTTAAAAAATGATCAAGGAATAAATAGATTTTGCTGCAAAGATTCATTCATTTGTCTCAAAGTTGAAATGTGAAACTTATTAGGTCATCTTAATATGTAAATGTAGTAGAATGGCTGTCTCTCTCGTCATCCCGCTGTACTATTAAAAGAAAAAAAAACATTGTGTGAAGCTTTACCTTCGGGAAAAGCGGTAATGAACTGCACTTCCAGGAAGCCGTTGTTGTTTTGAGAATAGACTGTCAGTACAGTAATCTTGACAAAGTCAGTCACGACAGGAACCAGTGTGAAGTAGTCGAAGTACGCCTGATCAGCTGCTATAGGACTTGTTGAGCTGCGAGCTGTCATTTCAACCTACAAAATAATTATAAAGGTAAACAAGTGTGGTAAGTTTAAAGGTCCAGAGATTTGCCATTTTCTCACTGTGCGTAAAAGTGCATCGTCCGTCCCGTGCGTACATACTGTATGCGATTTGCGAGTGGACACGGCATACTTAATACACAGACTGGAGGTCACTCTGCACCTGTTCGCAGCTAAAACTCACAATTCCCGTTCCCGCATTGGTATGTAACTTGGTATATCGTTTGCTAGGTTGCGTGTGGTGATGCACGTTGTCTATTTTTCAATGTAACAGTGACTATACGATCACAGCAAGTAAGGAAGAGTTATACCCCATATCTGCCTGAAGTATTCCAGTCATGCATAACGGATTATAACATGGTCCCTAAGACAGGGCAGTGGGACATAGCATTACTTATAGGGGTGCAATAACGATATTGGATTGACGTTTAAAGTAGTTATGGTGTAACAAAGCTATTGTGCATCACCACACCGAACCAGGCAAACGATATGCCAAGTTACACACCAATGCGACAACGGGATCGTGAGTTATAGCTGCGAACGCGCAAACAAAAGCATTTCCAATACTCCCAGAAGGAGGTCATCCTCATTCCCGGAGTAACGAGTGTTGGTCTCTCGGTGATAACGCAATTTACCTATCTGCGTCATTCAATAACCGGTTGTGGTGTGGTTAGGTCGAATAATGCTGTTTTTGGGTTGTTATTGTTGATGTTTACACATACGAAGCCTGTACACATGTTTACTCTCTCCATTTATGCGCTTTGTGGTAGAATCGCTCTAATAAATCTAGAAATATCGATATCTATCACTTAGTTGGTAACATTTTCATCGAATTACCAAGTTCTATTTCATACAACTTCGCATACTTTCTTGACAAGCATTAGGAATATTAATGACTGAAAGGAAAATCAAACATCTAAGAATATATTGACCACACTATGCATGCACGTACGTCTTGATATGTCCCATCGCTGAACGACAGTCTGACGTCCCTGGATGAATCCACGTAGGCGGTTCTTTGGGCCAGACGTGCTTGATTGATGAGGTATGTGCCGTCAAACTGAATCTTGATCCAAATGCCAACCCCGCCATAAGGGTGGTACCACTCCTGTACGTGTGGTGTCACCATTAAGAAGCCGTCAATTACAGTACCACATATTGCTACATTGTGAGATGCGTCTGTACATTGCCCTCCGTTCACCTCAGCAGCGACGTTAATGCCTCCAATGTTGACTGAAATGCAGTAGAATTCATATAATGTAGCATGTTCGATTAAACCTGAAACAAATCCTCATGGATGATCAAATTAGACACTTTCTTTTTTGAACAAAATATTATGATTTCAAGACAATCAGCTGGACTTAAGTCAATAGTACATAAAAAGTACTATTTTGCCTTGTTACCAGAAAAAATAAATCCTTGATCTTTTTACCAGAAAAAAATAATCACTTCGTATGAAATAATACGTTTCATAGAAGTATTTGACCGAATTTGAAACGGCATGAGTTTAAACTTGTAAATGTATTTTGGAAACACAACGTAATGAGATATCCAGATTTCGAAACATTTATTCTTCAAATAGCCGACGAAGTATAGGCATTCACTACGTATCTCTATTCTCTTGTATATTCACCTTCATCTGAAACAGGGTAAACTTCAACTTCTGCCAAACGCAGAATTTGGTATTCTTGGAGCCGGATGGCCACGTAGCGACCACGCATCCCGTAACAGGAGATAGTCAGCTCAACCTGTGTGTTCGGGTTGACAATGACGTGATTCTCTCCGCACTTTGGGTTCACCAGGATGTCCCTACTGTCTCCTATGTGTATTTTGAAGGGGTTGATCCTCTCTGGTTTGAAGACCAGGCTGTTGACGACGGTTACCCGGTCGATCCCCCACTGTCTCTCCAGATCCACCAACCACCAAGGCGCAACGTCGTTAACTGTTATATTTAAATAATCAGAATTGCAGTATTATTAAGATCCACATTGTTATCACTGTGTCTATTGTTTGCCTCTATTATCGATCAAAACACCTAGCAAGGATTTTTAATTTTTATTCCAGTACTATGACATGGTGCTTTCAGATTTTCAAAAATATAAGTGGGCAAGCTAAGGTCATCATGAGAACATGTTGTTTGAAGTTTAGCTGATATGCCCCCAAAGTGTCTCTTCTTCACAGTATCTTTCATCCTTATATACAAATTAAATGGATAGTAAATGCAAATCAGGTGTACAAATAAAAAATTGGTTCGTACCTCGCTGACAGACAAATTTATACTGGTTAGAGCAGTCGCGAACATCCCACAGCCTATCGATGTGGCTAATCCGTGCACATTTTCCCTGATCACTGTCAGGTTCTTCTGTATCCCAATCAGTAAAGACGCTGTCAGTCAAAGTCAGTCCATCATTGGTCATCCATTTTAACTCTTGCCTCCGGCTATTTAGTCCTAGCCAGACGTTGTTATGAGCAAAAGATGCGTTGATGTAATCGAGGAGGAACTGGTTGGTGTCTGCATCTCTTGGGAAGGCTAGCCATGCGTCTTCTGCTGCGCAGTGTTCTTCGGCAGCCTGAAAATCCATATCGGTGGAAACGGCCTTGTAGCAGTATTCGTCATGATGGGTGTAGTCCTGCTTCTCGCAACCAGCTGAAGCAACAAAAGTTAGTCATTAGTTGCCAAGCATCAATTTTCACGGACATTTCAATACCGGGAACTAAAACTGCCCTATTCTTGTGTCATTCAAAATGAATGTGGTAAGTATTTCGCCTTCTTAGGGTAATATTTGGAGCGCTTCTTTTAAAGGCAATATATGTGCTAATTGAAACCAAACAAAATACGCAATGTACATGTAGAGTATGATACTGTGTGAACACATTGTAGCGATTATGGCCGAAGTGATCGGCTGGACAAACTGTAGCGAAATATCAGATAACGAGATCGTCGTCTAAGCCTTACTGTTCAAAGAGACGTAACACTACCTTGAATTTCAACTATAAAATGTTGGGATAGAAGGGATATGGCCCGGCCAGCAATAATAAAACAAAATGTAATAGTATAAAAACAATAACTTGGAAAAGAAAACAAAAAAATAACTTGAAAAAGAAAACAGCTGGGTTGAGTCTGCATCGGAGGCTATCATAAACCCCTCCTTCCTTTCTGGACACGAAAAGCTTTTAGCAAAAACGCCCCTGCAAAATCAACTGCTAGGAGTTTTTTTAAAGTAGCCTGCATGTATATTACTTCTACCTTACACACATCGTAAGCTATCTGCCCCCCCCCCCCATAAATCAAGGCTATGGCATACATAATGCCATGACCATGTAAAGTGAATGTTGCGAAGGCCTACCCGAAAATACTTGGACTTCACACAGGGTCAGTACTCGGTAGGGTCCGGGAAGACGGACGCCCACATACCGTCCCTTCATCCCCTGACACGAGACGGAAATGGAATCCTCGCTGAGGCCAATTTGATGATCACCTCCACACTGTGGATTTGTGCTGACCTGGTCGGAATCCCCGATGTGGATGTTGAAGGGGTTGAGTCGTTCCGGACAACAGTCCCGACGGTTGTAGATGACTACACTGAAGACATTGAAAGAAAAGCAATGGCACGTAAGTTTTATATATATTCGGATGAACGCTCTTTTTAGAGGACTTTCAAAGTTAACACGAGTTTAAAAACATAGATTCTCAATCGCTATTGTCTATAATGGCAGTGTGAGTTGTATATTACAGTCTTTCCTTTGTTAGCATACTAAGTATTGATTGACACACCAACTTGAAGCAAATCATCGATCCAATTATAAAGACCACTGTGATGTTGGGCCTACACGTCAGCCTGCTACTGGTTTTACAATCAAGTTCACATTTCACTACTCTGCTGATGGAAAGATTAAAAGAGGCTTTAACAAGTGATTTTAAAGGAGCATACTTTTTTTTCAACGCAGGCAATGAATCTTTAGACATAAATAACTACCTGTTGTACTACCTGATAGACTATATATTCTGTACACGTACCTGACAACCATATACGATTGGCCAAGATCCACCCACCAGCTGGGATAAGCCTGAGTTGCAGTGTGAGAACAGGACCAAGCGCTGTAGTGGGTATTGGTGTTCCCGTCTACGGGAAGGCTGGCATAACCACCATTCAAGATGCTTGTTTGGAACGCTGTCTTCCCGAGGGCGACATTGACACCTTTACAAGGCGAGAGGACGGTCATTAGCAACGTCATATCTACATAAATGGCTCAAGTTGAACAAATAGTTTTCTATTCCCAGGACAAGGCTAGGTCTTGGTTTTTATAGGGGAAATTGTCTATACGGTTTTTATAGGGGAAATCTTGTATACGTTCCTTCGATCGTCAATCAGTTTAGGATACATTAATCATGTATGCATGATCACACACATCAATTTACATCACAGCATCTTTTTAAGCTGAGATTACGACATCGTATACGCCTTCCATGTACGTTCAAGGCACATGACCATCCTATAAGTTTAAGACACATAACCATGTTTTGGGATAAGGAAGGGACACTTAGGGTACTGATGTTTGGGATGGGGAATTATATTGTGCATTCAAGTTCCCATTGCCATGTCGCGCACATATGAACACATTCTTTTAAAGAATAAATTGTGGTATCACGAAAGTTGTAATGCAGTATAAAGGGACGAATGGCCAGCCTACATGACGACCCTGTCGAACACCCACAACGATATTTTCCCATATATATATATAATTGCAGCATAGCAGACGTATTTAAGTTTACTCAAGGTACCTTTTCAAGGCGAAATTTGATTACACGAAAATGACCCCACAGCCTGTGAACGTCGAAAATAACATTTAAAAGTGGAACATACTTAATATTGTCAATATCCCTTACAAATCATTACCTTTCACATGGTCATATTCACGTTCTAGAGCTTGGGTTAAGAAGGCTTACGATTGATGACCATTTCTTGATTGTCCTATATGAAAATGCCATTGAGTAACTCCTCAGAACATCGATTTAGTCGTCTTCTATCAAGAGCACAGGAATAATATTAAGTATACAAGAGTCCCGAGAAATGCTAAATGGAATATTGGCAGCCTGGACTATTGGTATAACAGCCATGCACCACATCGGGTACATACCTGGAATAATGACTATATCGCTGTGAAACCTGCCATCATTTCCCTGATAAGGCTGGATGTTGGGATAGCTCACTGTCGATTGCGTCGTTGGCTTGCCTAGAGCGATGTTTCTTCCGACTGTAAAAACAAGGCGGGATGGGTTCGCGCGATATCATGAATGTTGAGTTATAATAGATGCCAAGTACTTATACTATTCAAACAGACACAAGGCAGTGCCTTATCTGTTTTGCTGAGAGGCCAAAAAAATAGTAACATGTCAGCAGCGTCCTATATTGAGACAGTTTACTACTAATGCATCATTTCCGTGTCAAAATATGACATTCAAAAGCGTCCCTTGAAATAGCGAAAAAAACGTCTACGATATATGTATTTTACAATGATATTTTAATGATCATCTTGCGTATGCAGTATCGTTTATAGGTCTACCCGTAATTGCAGAATATTTCATCATTTCCGTGTCATGATAAAAAAAATCGTATTTAAAACGTACCTTATAAAAAAAATCGTATTTAAAACGTACCTTAAAATAGTTATGATACGTACATCGTATTAACGCATTTTCAGAGCAATTATAGCATTATGAAAAAAAAAGTCGTTTCGGAAGAACGAAAGGGACCTGATCGTAGACGTATTTTCGTTTACATAAGCTGGCTTTTCCTTTTTGAACAGAAATGATGCTATGCATATCCCGGCATAGAGTATGTAAGGACGTCATTTTCACAAATAAACATTTCTTCTTACATGCGAAATATCAAGAAAATTCACTTCCTTTTGCTATCTACACCCTTTACCGGAGTCTGACCTGTAATCTGCATCTCGTAGACCGCATTTACTCCAGGGCCGCCCTCGCCATCAGCTGCACAGGCTGTGGAAGGTCCGTACTTGTTATAGGTGTTCTGCGCATCAGCAGACCCAGCACACCAGCCGCCATGTTGTAGAGCAAACACGGTGAAACCACGAGAGAGTGCAACCTGGTAACACTTCTCAATAGCGTTGACCCGATAATGGTAATGGCCATCCAGGCGTGGATCTGTCCCCTCGAGTGTCGGAATGGTGCGGTACCAAACGTCCTGCCAGCAACCCAGGCTGGTGTACAAACGGCTTTCTGTATGAAGGAGGAGTTCAATGCATTACCATAATCGCCGAATATCTTTTTAACGCCTGTTACCTCCATGAAAATGGACGTAACGAGGAGGGCCCTAACATAAGACGTTTTTTTAATACGCTCCATTGTGCCAGAAAGTGTTTTAATAAAGCTGAGGCGGTTGACAAGATGATCCTGTCAACAGTGGAAAATATTGCACTGTTGAAAGGATCATCCTGTTGCAGCAGAAATATTTGCACTGCTGATAGGATCATCCTGCCATGATCAGTAGTGCAAATTTTCAGAGAAATACCAATATCCGCTAGTACAGTAGCATATGATTGCTTCTCATTTGTATCCAACAATGCATTGAAAAAATGGAAAATCCTGTCAGCAGTGCAGATTTTTCTACTGCTGACAAGACGATTCTGTCAGCAGTGCAAATTTTTCTACTGCTGACATGATGATGTTATCAGCAGTGCATTGTTTGCAATGAAACACAAATATCCGTTGATACAGTAGCACATGATTTATTCTGCTTGGTATCCAACAATGCATTGAAAAAAAATTCTGTTAGCTGTGCAAATTTTTCTACTGTTGACAGAATGATCCTTTCAGCAGCGCAATCTTTTAAACTGTACATCCTGTCAGCAGTGCAAATGGTTCTACTGCTGACAGGATGATACTGATATCAGGGTAAATTTGTAACTGAGAAATAAAGTGACATTATTAGATAAAAGTTATGCAAATGAAGACCTAATGTGGGCCGAATTTACATAATACATATTTGAGGTCTCAGAACTCTTGTTATAATATGCGATTTGCCGCTATCCCTATAGCTAGACGGTATCATATACGTATATGGGAGTCGACCTGTAGCCACTGAGTCGATTCCAAGTCCAATCAAAAATACGAGTGTAAATCGGGCCATTGCCGATATCATGCGATTATCAATCTGCATGTAGATGGCACTAGATTAATGCGTCTAGCCTGTAGCCCTATGCAATGCTTTATTTTACATTGTTACAATTGTTGTGCAATAGACATTGACTTTTTTCAACTTTTTTTCAATCTATTCAATCAAGGTGACAAGAACACTCAATCTAAAAGTTGTTTCATCACTTTAACATTACACTAGACTTACGCTACCTCTCATGTCTTCTTGCACTGTCCTATGTCAGCGTGTCGGGTATTTATGAATCTATAACAGTAACAACGTTGCCTTTTTTTGCACACAAAATGTTTAGTCGTGGACATGCTTAATAAGATGCTGGTAATCAATGATGGAATAACTCACTCTCAGATCGCTCCTGGTAGCAGAATCCGTCAAATGTCGTTGTGAGTTTGTCCGGATACCCCATGTTGACCAGTTGCCTGTTACTAGACTTCCCAGGACCAGGGAGTTGCACGGGATAGCGAACACTTTCATCTCGTAACCAGCCCATCTCAGCCCTCTCGTATCCAGAGTCAAAGGCCGCCCTCAGCTGGTCTGGTGTAGCTAGCTCACCCCGTAGTGAGGCGCAGTGACGCTCAGCGTCAGAGAAGGACAAGGCATGATGACTACTCCCTTTTATGTAGATAATACCTTCTACTTCATCACCTGGGGATTGAAGATCAAGTACGTTATGACGTCACTAACTAAGACTCAACAGCGGAATAGCGGAACCCAATATATCTTCGATCATTAAGTCAAGTATGTAACAGTCTACTACTCTACTCTGATTTATACTGGATTGATATACTGATTTATACTGGAATTAGATGAGTTGATGCACCATATGAAAAGCCGAACAAAAAATCTTCAAAGTAAGTTCAGTCCTTTCTAAATTCCCAATGTCGACATCATTCTCTAAACATCTTTCTGGGCAATTGACCCCCGACCTTCTGTAGCGAGTAACACAAGACAATGAAGGGCATGGTCAACTGGCGAATACTGTGTTCTGCACCTACCGGGTCCTGTCATTATGGCAGCTTCACAGCCCAAGGCTGACGGGTTGATGGCAGGACGCACGTGCCAGGCGACAGGAACGATCCGCAGATAACGGGCATTTAAGGCGGGACGGAGAAAGTTACGGACCGTCGTAGCTGCGTCGTCGTTTGCGTGAATGATCTGAGGAACGATATGCAAACACGTTGATAAATGCTCCTGCATATCTGGACATCAATGATTTTAGGGCTCCCTTGGAAATCAATTTTCATCTTATATGAATGGACAGCCCTTAAGATTCATAGATAAATAGATTAGAGTTCCACGACCTCATACCTTCGCCAAATGATTTTAACCTTTATGACTGACGTATTAGGAGTGTTTCTCATCAATGGTGAATCACACTGATCGTCTTCTCTACCCAAATAACAGAAGTTTGTAAAATGACCTCATTAATTATTCAAATTAGAATCTTATTTGCATAATTATCATCTAATCATACAAATCATCACGTAAGCTATCTACATGCCAAAAATCATGACCATCCAGCGAGTGAATCCTTTTTCATAAATTATGCAAATGAGGTTTTCATTTGCTTAGTTGATATCAATTGATAATTCTCTCTTCTTCAGTTACATATGTCATAGGTTTGAGAGTCCTATCATTTGACAGATATAAAAACTTTCCTCATTAATTATGCAAATTAGATACTGATTTGCATAATAAGTATTTACTCATGTAAATCATCACTCTAGCTATCTACTTACCAAAAATCATGACCATCTATCATTATTCTCTTTCAAATTCTGAAGAAAAGCCTGCTCCTGCAGTTTCATACCACCTACTCTCTGTTCAAAGAGCTATCTACCACTCAAAAATGAGTTCCATGGCATGTCCAGAACACGAGATATCAAAACAGGAAGTTCCGCTGTAGTATCATAAGTAGCCGCTAGGGTGCCCAAAATCTAATCGTTTCCAGGTCTCAGTTATACCTACCAACAAAGTAAATACCAAGACAATACATCCAGGCATTCCCGAGTTATGCTGGTCCACTACATACACACATACACACATACATACATACATACATACATTCATACATACACACAAACGATACCATGTACCAAAACATAACTTTTTCGGCGAAGGTAATGACCGCAAACATTTCAAAGCTATTCAGCAGTTGATTCTTTTGTCTAGTCGTACAATACAGAATTTTAAATTTTGAAAAGCCATCTACTTACAAAATGTATCACGTTGATAGCATGCACCATACAGCACAGTCTCTATAATGATTATATAATGGACAAGGCAGGTAAGGATGTTTCCATTTCTTCCAAAAGAGGAAAGAAATTATAAGGTTGATAGATTAACAATATATAATAGTATATAATGTTTTAGTGCGTAGTACATAGTCTAGTGTTCTGGTACATATTAGCATACAGTGTTTTAGTGTTCTAGGTTTTGATATTCTACATTCATTAGACCACATGTCGTCATATATGTGCATCAAACCCTCTGGGTATAAATATGCAATAAAAAATATCTATGATTATAGCATGTGTATAAAGAAACAGTAGCGCAATGACCATGTTTCTATTATTCTAAGTTCTAAACATAATGCTAACAGTCTCCGTTTGAATCTCATGTTAAAAGCCATCACCTGATATAGCTTTAAAAAGCTACCAAGCTACATAACAGCAATATCCAATTATTGATAAAATTACATAACGATACACTAAGTATTACAAAATATAATTAATCAGCTAGATTACAAGTGGTCGTATATGTATTAACCATAGATATATGATGAATATCATCTTGAATAATAGTATAAATTATAAATATACAATAGTACAATGATAGTACATATTTCTACGATTCTAAAAAAAATGTAAACAGTGTCGCTTTGAATCTCACGATAAAAGCCGTAACTTTATATCGATCACTCAACAAAATAACTATCAATTGACATACCATGAAAATCAAAATTGAAATTGTTGATATTGATACGCTAAGTACTACAGAACAAATTTATGTGCACACCAAGTCGAAATCCCTTTCAATACTATTGACTTCGATATCAAAAGAATCACAAAAATTGTAATATGACAATACAAATTGTAACAGTGTGGAAAATTATACTACGATAGGCTTTTAACATCAGGGCCTTACAACCATCCCGTAACAGAGGTGAGGGGCGCCATAAACTTCCTAAACCTTATGAACCACTGCTCATCGAGTCACGTGTTCTATCTGCATAACGTGACGTCACCGAAACTGTGGATTGCTCATTTGATGACAAAAGCTGGAGTTCGACAGTCAAAAAATTTCTAAAATTTGGGTAAGTCCAGTTGTTGTGTTGGAAATTACAGTTCAACTTTGCTCCGGAGCAAACCATGAGATTTACACACGGCAGCTACAGTGTTAGGAGATGCACGTCATCCCTATCTCCAAACCACTGGTCGTCTGGCGCCGGTAGGAGAATGTCATCTTGCTCTTCCGGAATGTTACGCATAGGGCCATGTATCTGCACTTCTACAATGTTCCTTACCGGGGCCTGTTCCGGAATGTTCAGCACCGGACCCTGTGACTGCTGCTCCGCAATGTTTCGTTCCGGATCTCGTGCGTTCTGTTCCGGAATGTTTCGTTCCGGATCTTGTACCTGCTGCCGAGGCTCTGGGTCCCGGGGTAGAGGATCGCCCAGAGCGTGTCGCAGCCGCTCCCAGAATAGCAGCCGTTTCCTCACGTCGCCTGGCCACACCAGGTACGTGTCCCTCTTCATTACGGCGTTCAGATGGCGGAACCGTTTCAGCAGTCTGTCAGGAATTCTCTCCAGAAACACCAGGATGAGACGCCTCCGTCCACCCTTCTCAAACATGTGGTACTGGGCCATCTGGAACTCGTACTCGCAGCACTTACTCTTCAGGAAGTTCCTGGTGATGAGGCAGACGGTTCTTCGGCTGTTTTCCACGGCAACTGCGATGTTTTCCACAATGGGAGCACCGACGGCAAAGTCCCTTTCGTGTATGACCAGACTGTAGTCAGGTTCCAGATTCTTTATTGCTTCATGTACAACCCACATGACGTCCCGGTTGTTGTAGGCAATAAAAGCATCGTGCGTGCATCTGAGCGGCTCATGGTTCTCTACTTCACCAATCTTCGGTCTCCTCCACTTGGCCAACTGCCATAGGTAGTACTGAACACGGCCGATATGGTAGTCGACCAGGAAAATGGTCATCATGGCGACGAAGATGCCCGAAGAGGCAAGCACACAAGCCAAGAGGCGGTTTGGCCGGAATCCCTGGTTACAGTCCATGTCGAAGAATATGTTTCCTGTTGACCCCTGTCTGTCGTTATGTTGTTTTTGCGTCAACCCCTCTATTAAACGTTGTCCGTTCAGTCGTGCTGGACGAGAACATGTGTAGCCTCGAACGTCAAAGTAAGGGTTGTGCCAGCCCGATACCTTGTCATATTTGTCGTTGGCCCATTCAACAAACCACAGTAAGTTACAATTGCAAAGAAACGGGTTGCCTGCAACGTCCAGCCTCTCCAGCCGGTTGACAACAGAACCCAGTGCTGTTTGATTTAAAACAGGTAAGTTATTTCCCCTCATATTCAAATCCTTTAACCCGTACAGACGGAGAAAGGCGCCCCCTATCACCGCTATCCCATTGAACGCCAGGTTTAAGTGTGTGAGGTTGCCCACACCTTCAAATGTTTTTTCTACTATGTTTTGTATTTGGTTGTAACTAAGATCCAGGAATCGTAACCGCGATAGCCCACGGAAGACGGATTGTTTAACCGTGTTAATTTTGTTTTGACTGAGATCCAGATGTGTCAAGTGGTACAATCCTGTAAATTGTTCTGCAGAGATACTCTGGATGAGACTGTTAGAAAGAGTCAACTTTTTTAGGTTTGTCAGCGACACCGAACCGGTATTGAAAATATCTGCAATTACGGCAGGATTGTCATCCAGCCGTAATATTTCTAAAGTAGACTGCTTACATTGAAATCCATACTTCTGGCCACCGTCAAAATGATTGTTAGACAGGTCGAGATACTGTAAATTAGCAATGCAGTACACGTTTGAATTGGTTTGTCTTATTTTGTTGGACTGCAAATTAAGCACAGTAATATTCCACGGTAGACAACTGCAGTCAATAACACCAATTGCGTTATTACTCAAATCCAGATGATACACGCTCTTTAAATCACGGAAGTTAAATGATGAAGTGTTGTCACATGTTGTTTGATCTGTTGTTTGTCTTCTAGTGTCTAAGTTGTTATAACTGAGATCAAGATAGACCAAAGACGGAAGCTGAACTCGGAAGGTTTCCAAGCTGTTATAGCTCAAATCCAGATGTGTAAGTGAGGTCAGTCCTTCAAATACGCCAGCTGGTAAAGAAGAAATTGCGTTATCTTTTAAGTTAAAATGCGTGAGTGAGGACAGTCCGGTGAACGTCTTGTCGTATAAAGTCTTCAAGGAGCCCCCTGCCAAATACAGCCTTTGTAAATGTGAAAAACCCGCGAAGGCGTTAGCTTCTATGGTTCTAATATGTGTAGTATATAATTTATCGAAAAACAAACATTTCAGACCCTTTATTCCTGCTATTGTATCCGATGTTATTTTGTCCACTCTTAATCCCCACTTCCGCTGTGGACTCTTCTAGGGATAGTGTCTCGGTTCCCTTCTACCTTTTCCCCTATCTTCAGACTATCAAATGAAGTCGAAGAATCCACTATCTTCAGACTTTCCAAAGAAGTCAAAGAATCAAAAATGTGATCGGGTAAAGGCTGAGATTTTTCACTGCGAGATCTAAATGCCTCAGTTTAGATAACCCCGTGAACACTCCCGCACTGATCGTCTCGGTGGAAGTCGTCACGGCCAGATAGTTCAGGTTTTGCAGATCTCGAAAAAGTCCATTTTGAAGAGAATAGGTGAGGTCGTGTCTCCATCCGACCGCCACTCCACTTAAATCAAGACGTTCTAAATTCTCCAACCCAACGAACGCACCGACCTCGATGGTCTGAAGATCGTTATAAGACAGGCATAAGGATTTCAGTTTTCTTAACCCACTAAACGAGTCGTTGTACAGGTAAGTGATCTGGTCAAAAGTGAGATGTAAGGTGATGACAGACTCAGGAATGCCGGGCGGTATTTGAGATAGAGGCTGCCCTGAACACACCACATTTGTTGAGTTCCAGATCTGACACGCAGGTACGGGTGTTTGTCCTCTAACCCGTCCATGTTGGATGATAAACACAGAAACCACAGCTAAGCAGACTGCGAGAAGGGCGAGTTTAGACTCCATGTCGACCTTCTTTGTTGGGCTCCTCTCTTTGTGACCTGTAGAAAATATGTACATTTGGTAAGTCATCCGCTGATGAAGGTTAGACATCCAGGTATAGCAAGATACGCCAAGAATAGTTACTCAAGCAACTGGAAAAAATTTTCAAAATTTTATCCAGTTGCTTGAGTACCTATTTTTGGCGTATCTGGTACCGGTAAGTAATCGTTTATGAGGCATGCGTTGGCACGTAGTGGCCGGTATTTTCCCGATGTACATCTATTCATTTTCGACGGGACTTTATTTCCTGGTAGGAGAGAAAAGGAAGTTTTCCGGCGTTTTAACAATTCTGTAGTACAGCCGTGCTCAGATAAAATCACAAAAGCATTTCGCAGTGTCATGATTTTGCAGTGGAGAGTCACGGCCCAAAAAAAACACCGCGAACATTTCCAGATAGGAGGCATGAGCGCCTTATCACTCTTGACTTGCCGATCAGCTGGTCAGGATGAAGAAATACCTGTTATCTTTGCATGGTATGAAGAAAGTACCTGTCATATGCGTAGAGTCATATAACCCTATTTCCCCTTGATTCGGTTTCTGTGATTAGCCTATTCAATTGAAAATTTAAACTTCTCGACCTACTACAGGTTTACACTTCATGTGTAAGACCTGTACTCGAGTTTTGTGCTCATGTGTGGCATTCTGGGCGCACAAGAAACAAGTTTGCACGGATAGTAAATAAACTACTTAATCGTAATAGACTTATTAGAACAAACAAACTTATCAGAACAAACAAACCTTGAAACTGACATATTACTTGAGAAATGTCACCTTTCGGTGGCCATTTTTGGACCTATGGGCGGCTTATGGCCCCCTGTAGGACCAATATTCAAGTCTAGTTCGCAGCTTGGTCGCGGCATTATGCCACTTGCGTTGTTTCTAACTTTTGAAAAAATCGCCATTTCAATCGGTACATTGTCGGCTACAGGGTGTCAAGATGCCGATTATGCACAACATGTTGGCGGTCATTCGCAAGCTGCCGCCAACGTGCCGCAGTCCAGTGAGATTAGGTTAAGGAATAAGGACCCATGTCCACTAGACAGCGATGACTGATGAGCTACCGTACAGCAACCAAAATTGAATTTGTGTAACCACGGGTTGGCGGAAAGACCCGAAGTCTGAAAAGAGGGTCTGCATGGGGTTCCTGGCAACGCCTTACGCTAAATTCAGCAGGGTCGACAGCTTTCTAATGTACATGTTACTTTAGGACAGGACACGTCACACATGCAGACCCTCTTTTTTTCAGACCAAACAGCCTTTTCCGCTTTCCGGGCTAGACAGGATTTCCCCCAATAAAAAGTTGATAATTGGAATATGATACAAAATGTATTAGTGTCTTTAACCTTCTACCTTCTTCCTAACTTTCTAGCCGCCAGAGAATAGGGTGCCAAATTGCTACTTCAGTGTGATAAAAGTTAAAACGCAACAAAATACCATACGTCAAAACACGCCAGTTTTTTTATTTATGAAATTCGTTGAGCGATATGTCGAATCTTTAAAGGGTCGCTCAACCCCCTATCTTAAGTTGGCGATCTCGCTGCGACGGAGCGATTTGACAGCGCGCTCAACGAATTTCATCGATAAAAACGAATCTTTTTGCATTACCTGTGTTTTCTTGTCATTAAATTACACTTGTAGGTTTTGCATGTCATTCCCATTATGAAGTCAAGGCAAACACAAATCCAATTTAGCCCGCCAAAATGCCGCGGGTCCAGTGAGATGGGGGCTTCAGCGGTTGCTTATCAGCTGTCGTATCCTCTAGTGGAAAGGGCGCTGTATCAGCACTACAAGTTCAAGGACTTTTGGACAGATGTCTGAAATCGGCGGAGAGGATTGATCGTGATATGGTATCAAGATATTGAGTTCCTCATTTAACAGGAAAGGAAGCCTGAAGTAAGAAAAAAAGGAAATGTTGGGTTCAGTAGAGAGGAGCAGGAAGTCTACTCTCTAAGCAGAGGAGGGGTATCGGCTGTTTTTTGACGTGTTTTTAGGCGTTTTTGTCTGGCTTTCTAATTTGTCATCTTTTTTGTATAGTTGGGTTGGCTATGACTGGGTTGGACAGACAGACGACTGGACTTATGTCTGAAATTAGCCAAGATATTTGATCGTGACATGGTTTCAGGTATCTTGAGTTCCTCATGTTGAGAGGAAAGGAAGCCTAAAATAGAAACAAAAGGAAATGTTGAGTTCAGTACCGAGAGGTGCAGGAAATCAGCATGTCCGTGTCTTGTCAGACTGTCTAGTCCCAAATTAGGTTCAACTAGACTTTATAAACATAAATGGTTTTGAGAGAAATTTCTGAGCGATTGTACATGGTACAATATATGGAAGGTAACCAACAATACTACAAGGCTAATCTATCCTACAATAATAACTACAAACCATCATCGACAACAGTGTATGGGTTACAATAGTCATGTATGGATGTTTTTCTCACTTTGTAATGAAATATAAAGAAATTGACCTATGTAGGCGGATATAGGAGTTCGATATGACAATAACACATATGGAGAATATCGTTCTGTGTGCTAGATTGGGTAAAGTTTGTCTTAGTAATAATGGTCTTTAACAGTACATCTCTCTTTTTACCATGAGTAGGACAAGTCATCACATAAACTCATCTTCAGTATTCTTATTACGTGTGGGAAACAATCTCTGAGTGCCTGGTGTGTTGTGGTATCGACCCTGCTCAAATTCTAGATAACGTGTGTTGATTCTCAGTTTTGTTATGCTATTTACGAACGGTTTAGTATAAACTGATATTTTTCCCTGCCAAAGTGATCAGTACTACAGGTCACAGACTTCGGTCTCTGAGAGGCAGACGACCGGACTGATGTCTGAAATTTGCCGAGAGGATTGATTGTGATATGGTATCAAGATCTTGAGTTCCTCTTTTAACAGAAAAGGAAGCCTAAAATAGGAACACAAGGAAATGTTCAGTACCGAGAGGTGCAGGAAATCAGCATTTCCGTGTCTTATCTGACTGATGTCTAGCCCAACAAATTAGATCCAACTAGAAGTTGATAACAACATAATTGCTTTTGAGAGAAATAGCTAAAGAATTACCGTATCATATGGACAGAACTGAATCGTCTTTCTGATACAACTAGGAGGACGATCAAGTCAAGTAAAGTCAAAGCCTTCGAAATGCTTGTTCAGCCCGGATGACCGCTTTTTAATCAACAAGGTGAAAAACATTTTCCACATACTTCTTTAACACGAAGCATTGTGAAGAAATTAATTGCTTGTGAGACTTTTGAATATTCATATCGTGAATTTGTTGTTGCAATTTCTACACTTTCTTATGTTTTGTTGACGTTAGCTGTTTGTTACAACTACGCAACTCAGCCTATGGCTACCATGTGTCGTTTATAAACCATTCATATGTTCATTTTCATTCATTCATTCATTCATTCTTTCTCTCTTTATCTATTTCCTCCTTTCAGAGCATAATACAAACAGAGTAATCATTAAGTCCGAGTTTAAAGCTAGACGTTGTTCCACATGTTCCTTACTCCACCTTCAAAGCATACGTACGCGTCATGACTGACTTTTGAGACCAGGTTACTAAACCGCTATTGAAAACAGTAATACGGGGATAGACTTGCCATCACTAATATTTTGTCACTGTGTTATAGGCGGGAACTTTTTGATATTTTGTTTCTTTCTAAATGCTTTCGTGTTTTTTTTTAATCTTATTGATATATCTCGTGTTGTTAAGGTTTCTTTACCGGCAATCACATTTCTTCGCTCCACCGAACAATTTCAACTTGATGTTCGTCCATGTAAAACTGAAATATTTACTTTTTCATACTTCAGTCGCATTGCACTTATCTGGAATATTTTACCTGTAACAGTATGTCAGCACATGTACTCAAATCTCAGCATACTATCTGGCAAGAAATCATTAGTTATCTATTATGTATCCCGCTTGTAGAGAAACAAGGTTTCTGTTGCTGGCTCCTCACAGATTTACTGTTTTAAGTCGGTAAAGCCGAATGAATGAATATATAAAATAAATGACGCTGGCTCGCCAAATTTTCGCCACCCCGTCCAACATGAACGAATGGCTTCTTTTTACATAAGAATGTACCGAGTCCTTAGTCTACTGAAACCGTAGACTCGTTAGAGAATAAGGAATCCGTATCTGCAAGTTTGAGCTCAAAGATTCAGCCAAATTTGACTTAACGGGGGTGCCCTAGGATGTCACGTTTTTTACGCGCTCGAACTCACGGCGCTCCATCTCTGGTTGCCAGAGAGTGGTCAGGTTTTGATGAATGACCATACTTGGATAAAAAATGCATTCATATTGTTCATGAGCCCTTCACGCTCCGCGTTTCGAGCGGAAAATGCTGTGACTGTGTGCACTTCTCTCGTCGTGTGAGAAGGGCTATGTCTAGCGCATCCCAGCTCATATTTTCACGGGGAATAGGCTACAACGCACTGTGCGCGCGGCTCGACGTACGTATTGAATGCGGCCCGACTCACAAAATCATTACGAAAAAATGACACCGCTTACATCAACAATACTTCGTCTACATATTAGAAAATATCTTCGCCATCTCAGCACTCAGTTTCCTTTTCATAGATGGTACCAATCACGCGTTAGAGCGTAACATAGCTGTGCGTTGAATCGTCCCGCGACCATCGCGGCCAGAAAAATAGGCGGGAAAACAACGTCGCCAGACGACAGCGATGTTTACGTTGTTTTTCTTTGTCGGTTTCCTTTCAACAAACACTTACAGACCCAAGTTTTCAGTGTTTTATGAAGTGATATTTCATATGTTTATGATAGTTGTGTATCTGCTTGGCACAGGTCGTATATTTAGGCGCCAGGCCGTCTAGCTACGCAGTGACCCTCTACTCAGGGCTACAATCATTATTGTCAAAATACTAAAATACTATTTTTCGACGAAACAAGAAATGAATATGTACACATATGTTTTAAATAAAATGACAGCTATTTACATGACCTTGTTTATTATCCTTCCTTATCAGCGTAGTCAGTGGTCACAAACAGGGCGTGCTTATGCCAAATAAGATCAGTGAAAAAATCCGTGCCATGTTAGGGCGCGTGAAATCTTAGGGCACCCCCGTTATGTGGAAATACAGGAGGCACACATAAACATGATAAAGCCCCTATCTCACCCACTGGGTGACCGCCCTACGTTCCACTGGACCCGCCGCACGTTGGCGGCCTCTCTGCGTCCTAAATTGGATTTGTGTTACTCGACTTTGTAATGCAAATGAATATCATGCAAAACGTACAAATATGACTAAAAGATAACAAAACGCTCAAGGTGCACAATAATTAATTTTTCGTCGATGAAATTTGTTGAGCGCTCTGTCAAATCGCTCGGTCGCAACGAGGTCGCCAACGTACCGCAGTCCGCTGAGATAGGGGCACTTATATGTCGTGGTTGAGACACTTATATATATGCATGTTTCTGACAACCATACTAAATCTCTCTGACAAACACGAACAAATGTCTGTTTTCCTTACCTCAGAAATGCGCAGAATACTTTTCTCTCTCTGTCTACAGAACCCTGAGAAGTCACCAGCTGTAACCACAGGACTCGTCTCCACGATATCTCCGAGTTTCTCCTAATTCGGCCGCACAACAAAAGCCTTTCGCTTGAATCGGACCCGCGAAACAATGGCCTACAGGCCGGCGTGGAAGTTTTTGTTGAAATGTAAGAAATCTGTCCGAGACCAGGAAACAACGCAGGCCGTTTATACCGGGTTCCGGTTCCAGGCAGAAGTTGTCTGGGAACATTTTGACCTCAGTGGGGCCCCGAGTTTCCTCCTCACTGATAGTTCTTTATTTTATAGACCTCCTGTTTCTTATTATGACGGTGCACACTCCGATCCGTCCGCCACAGGGTAAGAGTGCGCCTGTGGGGACAAAATGACGTAAGCGTTTCGAGGGCTAGGGTCCAAGTTTGAGTTCACATCGCTGATAAGCTGCTGCGTAAAAAAATTAACTATTGTGTTTCCAATCTCGGTCATGAAAAGCATGTGGTCGTCCTCTAGAACAACGATAATGTAAACATTGTACTTTGAATAGAAAAGAAGACGAATTTGTGGTAGAATGCAGCTTATATACCCAAGAAAGAAATGAACTGAATAAGCTTGTAGAAAACCTATTTCCCTACTTCAATAAAGATCTTCATTCATTCATTATTCTTTCTCGCACAGACAGAGGATACCTCCAAGCAGATGTGGGGAGAGAGGGTCGTTCATGCAACTTTCTGCCACCTGACTTTTATTCTTCTTGACGATGTACTGCAAGTCCCATCCTCCCTCCGGGGCGATTGGGATCATCCCATAGGAAAACAACGTCGCGGGTTCAAGTCCCGATCGTCTGGTCACCTTAGGTACCTGCTAGAAGGCTCATTATCGAATTTGACCTTCATTTCTTTGAAGTCTACCCATCCACTAAATAACATACAGAACCATTGAGTTATGCTGGCGACATACACGGTGCAAAGCCTGCTGCAGTACTGACAGAAAATGCGAGGGAAACAATTTTTGAACTTGACCTCCGTTGTCACAACATCTACACACCTACAAAAAATCATGAAGATCCATCAACGTTTTCGTCACTTTTTTGCCTACATACAAACACACAAAAATTAAAAGTCAGCTGCAGTACTGTTGAAAAACACAAGATAAACCATTTTCGAACTTGACCTTTCTTTGTACAACCACTACACACCTACCAAAAATCATAAAGATTCATCGAAGCTTTCTTGAGTTATGCTCTTGACATACATAATGACCCACCCGACTGCTGGATCAACCAAAAACATAATCTTCTCCGAGTACTAGTATGTTTGTTTGTTTTGTTTGTGCCTTTATTTAAACTCGAAAAAATGCTCCAATCGGCCATCAGGGCCGCTTTTCATTGAGGTCGAGATGAGGGCATATGCCAAGGGGTCAACATAACAATAAATAACTAAATGCTTGGTCAACCAACTTGAAGGTGGCTCAAAATTATAACAATAATACAAAGAATAGATAAATAATGAATAAACAATAATGACAAATAATAATTCGTCAAATCATTATGTCCATAACCGTTTAGTTACAGTGTCTATAGTCATTTGAAGGCTGAAAGAGAAGTTGCTGCCCTAGCGTCCTGCGGTAGTGAGTTCCAGACAAGTGAACCAGAGTAGGCTAGGGACCTCCTGTATACCTCTCTCAAGGGCATGGGTACTACAAGGAGGTCTGAAGCACTTTGTCTAGTGCTCCTGGTAGCCCTGTCCCTGCAGTAGGTGAACATCCGGCGCGTGTAGGACGGTAACCGGTTGTTCGAGGCCTTGTGTACCAGTAGGGCTTTGTGGTGCTTATGTGTTGACTTCACATCTTTCCATCCCAGACGTGAGTGGACTTCCGCCGATGGAGTAAGGTACGGGGCACGTAGAATCAACTTGCCGGCTCGGTTTTGCATCCTTTGTAGTTTCTCCAGTTCCCGATCTGACGCAGAGTCCCAGACAGTACATGCATATATGATATGTGACAGAAATATTGCTTTGTACAAAGTTAACAGAGTAGGTGTTGAAACAAAAGTGCGGACGTGCTTTAAAATGCTGAGTGATCGCCTGGGTTTGCACAAAATGGCATTTACTTGGCACTTCCAGTTGAAATTACGATCAATTATCACCCCTAGGTATTTGTACATATTACATGCTGTTACAGCTGCCCCATTGATGGAAAATTTGAGGCTTCTGCAACTGTTTACTCTCTTGTCTGTTCCAATAAGCATAAATTTGCACTTTCCACTGTTCACTGACAATGAGTTTGCTATAAACCACTGTGTAAGAGTATCGAGATCATTCTGAAGGTTGTTTTCAATGCTACTGACATCCTTGCCACAATAGTAGATGACAGTGTCATCTGCATACATGGATATATCACAGAATTTAGCGCAATTTGGCAAATCATTAACATAAATTATTATAATAAGAACAATAACGGCCCCAATATTGAGCCTTGGGGTACTCCATATTGCATTTGATGAAAATCAGAGGTAGCTCCATTTACGGCAGTACTGTCTGCTAGATAGGTAAGATGTAAACCAATCCAGTGCCTCCCCCTGTATACCATAGCAAAAACATCAATTGGAGTAGAATCTTATGATCGAGCGTATCAGATGCCTTGGACAGGTCTATAAAAACCGCCTCTGTCAGCTGGCAAGCATTCATAGCACTGAACCACTTCTCAGTGAGAAGGTGTGCTGTGGACTGTGTGGAAAAACCTGGCCTAAAGCCAGACAAATACCCGTACGCTTGAAAGTGTACTGTTCTTTCAAGTATTATTGAGACGGCTGGTAGTATGCTGACCGGTCTATAGTAATCTGATGTAGCTCTATTCCCTGCTTTATGTATTGCTGATAGGCGTGCCTGTTTCCAGTCCTCTAGAAACTCACTTCTAAGCAGAGATTCATTGAATATGCTCGTTAGAGATGGTGCAATGATCTCTGCCGCTGACTTGAGCAATCTGTTGTTAAGGTGGTCTTGACCAACAGCTTTGTCCGTTTTCAGAGCGAGGAGTTCTTGTTTGACAAACTCAGTTGATACATGGTTGAAGGTGAAACGCGCCAAACAACGGTGTACGATTTGCAATGGACTGAGAAGTGACATTGTGACTAGTACTCGGTGAAGATAATAAATAGAAAACAAGGACGTGCGAAACCATTATTGTACTATATAGGTTCACAATAGCTTTACACGAGCAACTGCCAGTGGGTCTCTGGTGTTATCATTCACGAGAGCTGATACATTTCATGGTAGACTAGCTTTTCTATTTTTTTTTTTTTTTAATCTCACATGTGTTTTTAATCTCCTTGAGTCAATGTCAAAGCATCTTTATGTCGAGAACATATCGTGGATATTCTCATAACATACCTTTGTCCGAGGACAGCTATCAGCATCAGTTTCCTCACTATATGTGAAATATTCAGATCCATCCTCACTGTACTCTAGAGAATAAGCCCTGGTGTAGGACCCGGAGTTTCCGTCACCGGTGGAGTCGATAGCAGCCACCGTCACAATGTCGTTGAAGTCCATCTCTATCCATGGCCGAGAGTCGGCAAAGATGCCGGGATTGGACGGCAGCGGCAACAGCTTGTTGCAGGTCACACCTGTTATGGGCACACAATGTATACGGTTACTGTTGAATTCAGATTAAAATCACACAGGCCATGATTTCGTGAAACGTTTCCAGACTCGTCATCTACACGATGTATCTAAACGTTTAAAAATAGACGACGATGGAGACATACTACAGCATCATAACGCTTTCTTACCAGGACAATAAGTCCGGTGCTAATGATGACAAGTCACATATAAACATATACGTATGGTCCAAAAAAATACAGTATTTACATAAACACGAGTACTTAACAGCTGTTTCTTGCAAAGTGCCCACTGGCTGCTGACTTACATACATTAACGTATGATGAACATGTTTCCTTTCTATTAGAGACCAATATCATAATATTCTCATGTTCAATACTTGGGTTCCAAGGATCGAAGGGATGTATAGACATTAATCACATAGACATGTTACTCTTTAGCTGACCTTCCAATTCACAGATGAAACGAAAGGCCGATGAACAGTGACGAGTCGTCCATTTGAAGTTGAACTGCCTGTCCATGACGACACAACTCTCGTTCCCATGGTCAGCTGATGGAGCCAACAACGATGTCTGCAGCATCAGCGGCTTTTGGTCCCACCAATAGTAGGTGCCCTGTGAAAAAGAATAACCCATTTTGTGCAGAGATGTTACATGTAGCCCAATTGGTCTATTGGTATTGCTGCAATATAATAAAATAGGTTAATGTTTTGAAAAATTAGCATCTGAGAAAAATACTGGTTATTTGCAAGAATCATACTTGTCTTTATACTCGTAAATCAAACCAGAGAAAAATGATCATTTGTTCACGATGTTACATATTACTTTATTTTTGGAAACATTTGCAACGATTCTTTCACAAAAAATTACCTGAAGCTCTAGATTTTTACGCAAACATACACTCAGTCTGGTTTACAACAACCAAACCCAAAAATGTTGTCGTTGCCATTCTCAATATAACGAAGATATTGCGCTGAGGCTGTACCTGTTGATATTGAAGTCCGATCCAGTATGCCTCTCCTGCCTTCACAGTGGCATGACGGGATATGAACATGTGTTCGTCTGTTGAGCTGACGTCAGCAAGATGGGCCGCCATGTTGCGACAGGACGACTTGGCTGTCTCGTAAGTAGTCAGACCTTGACTGAAGTAGTAGCAAGACTCCCCAAATTCCCACCAACCGTAGGGGCAGAACTCTATCAAAAGATAGTTTCGCATAAGACATACGTACGTACATGCATGCACAAATACAAATACACACACACATACTGCATATACATACATATATACATATATACATACACATATACACATATACACAGACACATACAGACACAACCGTATACACAAACACGCACTCAAACACGCATCCAAATACACGCATTAAAAAGCACGTGCACACGTACACACATACATACACGCTCACACAAATATACACACACAAACACACACATGCATACACGCATACTTACACACCTACGCACACACGCACACACGCACACAAGAAACACATGCATACATACATACATACATACATACATACATAACGTTACATATATACATACATTTAAACGTGCGTGCACGCATACACAAATACATACACTGACACGCATGCACACACACACACACACACACACACACACACACAAACACACATATACACACAAGCAAACACAGAAGCGCACGCATACCTTTCCCACTTCGAGTGACAGGGCTTTTGTCGTAGGACAGCACAAAGCCCTTATTTTTGAAGAGCTCCGTGTCACTAATGAAGTTCAGGTAGGCCACGTTGGAGGTGGTTGACAAAGTCGTTCCTTGAGTTGTTCCTTCAAGACGCTGGAGAAGCGGTGCATCCTTGCTCGGACCATCATAGATCTGATAAGAATAGAATAGAATAGTATATTATCATAGCTGACTAAAGCTGCTAGATTAAGTGATTAGGAATACCTAGTTACATGGTGTTTAATGCGCCGCACACACACACACACCATCCCACGACATCTCACCGCACTTTGCTAACGTTAATACTTGTCACAACCATCTTCTTTAGTATTCCAATTAGACGTGTAGAGCATGGGACACAAACAGGGGCGGTATGGGCGGGCGTGCTTTAATGTGGCTTTTGACCGGAGGTGGTCGCCTGTGCCAGGTGGTTGCCCGACCGGGTTTGACTGTACTACTTACCCTAAACCAAACCCAAAATCTACATTCAACAGTATAGTAAATGTGAGCCCACACGCTCACGGCATGGATTGTCCAAAGTCGGAGAACTAGACAATACATAAAGAAGGACCAAAATTAAAGCTATATCTACCTCCAAGTAATCCCCGTTAATAATATGAACATCGCTAACGGTTATCGTCAGCACATAGCCATCGGGCGCCTTCAGAACGAGGCTGCAGTTCTCAAAGTTCTCGTAAGGGTTGTTGGAGTAGAACTTCCGGTCGCGGGTCAACACGGACAGAGTAGATCCGCAAACTGAAACGGACAAAAAAATGTGTTTAGTTTTATGTCATACCTGGGCCTGATACGGACCGTATGATAACTATCTGTATCACATGAGATTATAGAGTTGTATCACAGGGGCTTCCATAGAATATTTCGAATGCATTTCGAGTCGCGCCGCCGTCGAAAATTCGAATACCGGATTCAGAGATTGGAATCAATGTTGTTACAGTTTTTGTACGAGGACACAAAACTCCCTCAATTTCTGGCGCATTCCTCATTGAAATGTATGTTTTCTCGGGTGGGTATGACATAAATAAGATACAACACGAGGTATTCCGCATCACCCTCGGTCCCAGCCCTCTTGCGGGTCGGATCTCCCGCGCGCGGTCGGGCTGGGACCGAGGGTGATACGGAATACCCCGTGTTGTATTCTATATAACCATTTCATAGCTGAGGATTGTTAAGAAGAAACGTCACGTAAAATGATATATTTCACTCCCATATCTAGGGTATGAAGTGAAATATGATACACACAAACACGCACACACACTTAAAAAAAGAGCCCAGCAAAGAAGCCTTGGTGACCGGGGGAAAAGGCACCACTGACGCAAAGCTTCATAACTTTAAAATGGCACTGATATGTTTCCTATGTTAACAGCAAGATATACTTCTTTTTGGAGACCTGATTAAACTAATGACTGGAAGTAGTTAAGAGAAGGTCAGAAAAGAGAAAAAAAGCGCAAATCAACAATCTATCACTCATGAACTTTAGAAAGGTGTACATACCAGGAGCGAAGTGGTATGTCTTTATGGCCGTTCCATCGTAGCTGTAATAAAAACCAACAAATTAAAGTTTATTTGTCACAGTAATTAACATTGTAGAGATATTATTACTTTGTGTACAGATATAGCGTATAAAATATCTAAGATTTCATTTCATGAATTTTTTGTTTCAGGGGGCAAACAATGTGTGGTCAGGTATGTGCTAACTCAAGTAGTACTTGCTTTTGTGAAGTGATTCTATTCCGTGCGGAACTGCCAGAGTAGGGGGCGCTGGCTATCATCCTTACGGTAACGGGTCCTCCATTCACATCAGTGATCCAGCCGTCATGGATCGCCGCCTTGCAGATTGGAGAGTACTGCAGTATGTATGGAGTGAACAGAACACTTCGCTACGTTCCTCTTTTGTAGTTGCACGAATAAAACTAATGCATATTATCAACTATGGTGTGTAAAACCGAAATGAGATCAATGAAGCTTTAATATTGCTACAAAATTGTTTTATTTGATATTAGAATTCTGAGATGTACTTACGCAGGAGTAGATCCCATCTCTATATATGTCACCAGCCGAAGCGCAACCGGGAGGGCAGTTCATTCTGTGGAAGAGAACACATGTACACACATCTCAACCTTCAGTGGTATGATTTTAACATAACATTCATGAACCTTCACGCACAAATGTTAACATTGATATCATGCTAGCAGACTGAACATAGAAGCCATGCACTCATTCTACTCGCCGGTCTGCATTTTGCCTTCTGAGATACAGCTGGTTTGACGTCGAGAAAAAAGCTGCCTCCTAGCGAAGCTGAATTTCATTGCAGGCACATTTTCACATGAGCGAAGCCATTCTCCTACACTGACCCTCTCATCGAGGACATCTAGCGGTAGCGCTTGGTACTGCAACGAGTTGATAATGTTGATAGTGCTTTATTTCATTCCGAGTACATGTTCATAGATAATCTAGTATTGGCAAAATGGTTGCGTGCAATGGTTCATGAAGCTTTAAGATAAAAGGCCGGGGTCAACCTTCAACGTACGAAGACCATGCTACGTGCAATTTCTGATCTCGTGAAGAAGTTCATATGGCTTTCAACACGCAAAGATTGGCAGATGACAAACAGCTAAGTTAAAACAAGCAAAGAAGTTTGCAAATCCAAAATATTAAATAAAAAAACACTGCATAATATCTTACGTCCAGACTTTCTCTGTTCGGGTACACGCTGTTATAGAACACGCTACACAAAGAAACGACCAGGTTAGTATTATTTATGCACACGTTCTGCCTTATACTTGTCAACATTACTTGCCACTTGTTGCAAAGTTTACCAAACAACAGATGTAACTACAAATACTTATCAAGAGAGAAAATCGCGCTAAAGTTTTTGTCACTTTTTATTCTTCGTGTCAGTCTTGTTATGAGAGTATCATCGGAAACAAAAACGTCAATGTAGGATGTCCTTTTTCAGATGATAACGAGATTGTACTTCAGGCCTCACCAAAGTTTATTCAAATTTCTTTTTTTCGAAATGAGACTTACCATCCCCTGGGTTTGCCATTGTTCTAAAACTGCCGTTGATTGTCCTGTAGTCGATACAGGTTGGACAGTTGCAGTGAGTGTTGCTTCCCCCACACCTTTTCGACCCGGAGCAACATGGATGCGCTGACGCCGGGTTACATTGACTGGCGTTTCCTGCCGCATTCGGGTATGCCGGGCCGCACTCATGGCTCTGTGTCAACCAAGGCCATTGGACGGCTTATAATGTACAAAGAAAGAAAGAAATCATCTTTTTAGTCAGCTACAGCCCGCTCCACTATCTCGGCAACATCGCTGCGGCCAAGCAAATTGGCAGAGCGCTCATCAACGTATAATATAACGCTCAGGATAAAAAAATAGACTATTTCACGCTTCATGTGTTGCTGTTTTTCAGTCATACGTTTAAATTTTGCATGATGGATTACACAAATTTACAGGTCGCAGCGAGGACAAGGTCGCATCGCGAGTGCCGTCTAGTGAAATGGGGCCTTTTTTGGGCGTTATAAAAAATGAATGTAAGAACGTACATCCAAAATTCAGCTGAGCTATAAGCGTGTGTGTATTTTTACTTTATCAACATCTAATTTGAATCGATAAAGAAAGATAGCAAACGTCTGATATTTTCATATTGTGATCCAGTGGTATGTATTGAATCAAATTTTTATCCTTCAATTTCCTGGATGACTAATATTCACAAACGTATGAGAGTGTGTTGTTAGGAGTAGGTTTATCGGTCAAAGATTAATTAAAGGTCGAAATGCTCGCTTTAAACCAAGATGCTCACAAGTCTATATTTCTGTAATGTGTCATATTCTTCCTTTGTGTAACTCAATGCGTAATTTGTTTTCATGGTAATCAGGCATACAGATCCACTGATGTGAATCAACCCGACTTTTTCGCTTTCTGCTATCATCGTATATGACAAACAAAACGAGGAAATATTGTAATATAAGATCGGTGCACAACTTGTAGTAGGCGAGATATGCACTGTTTCGGTTGGGGTCAAACTAGTCTGGTTTGTTTCATCAATATGGAATTGAATGTAAACGCTCTTACGCATTTTCAAATACGCGACGTGGTCGTCATTCTGGTGCAGCACGCACATAGGGAGGAGGCTACAGCTCCCCAGTGCCCGGATGTAAACGAAAGCCTCGCAGCTTCCGTGGGCTGTGCACGCCATTGCGCATGCTCCTGGTGTGGTGTTATTAACCGTGCCAATGACGTCATGTACTTCGCAGGTGTAAGACTCCACTCTTGAGTATCCGCCGAGGAAGGCGTCTTCGGTCAGTACTGAAAGATATCAGCAAAAACGTCAAACCAGGACTTTGATATCATTAATAGGTGTAATGTACGCTCATACAGCACGCAACAGTTTCGCGACAAGGTTCGAAAACAATTTAAAGAGTGTGCTTTTAGCTTTTAAGAAGATTAAAATTGTCATGAAAGATCGATTACACCAATGTTTGTTCAGCCACGCATTGTGTTGTACATACGTCACCAGTGGGCGCGCCCATTATGACATCATTAAAAACAGATTATTCATGGCGCCGTTTGGGAAAAAAATCATAACGGCAATATTACAGACACAATAAAAGTACACCGATTTTCGTAAGGTCTACAACTATACATACAAACAAACAAGTGAATACAAAAGAACTAACCCAAGTACAAGTGTATAGATTATTCAAAATGTCGAGTTTGACGTATAACTTAATATACTACTAGTTCTAAGGTCAAAACATTCTTTGATATATTTGCCTATTCATCACTTGCGCATACACTACTAGTTCTAAGGTTTAAACCTGCTTTGATATTCTGGATGAAGTCCAATTTGTAATAATGCTTTGATATGTTAACCTATTTGTACACTGTAAGGGTTGTCTCCTTCTAGAATGTAGTTGAGTGTTTCTATAAATAGATGAAATGCATCAAATTCTGTTGAGTAATTATATGTGGAGCGAATATGTGCATGCAGTCAATAAGATCTATCCATAAGATCAGTTGTTAAGGCCCTGTCACACTTGTGCGTATATTCAAGTGCGTATGAGTTGCGCATGAACATTTTTTTGGTTTATGTAAAGTTTGCAAGGGAGAAGTTGTTTTCTACTTTGACCTACCGTTGTGCAGCCTAGGTATTGAACCAAAGAAATAATTTCTTTGGCTGCAAACTCAACCTATAACAAAAACTTGTTAATACGTAACTCATGCTGTCTAATACCCCCATTCCACTAGGTCGGTGCTCTCGCCGCGCGTTCTCTGCGACCTGGAATTGAGCAGAGCGCTCAAAGAATGTTTGAGATAAAAACGAATATTTATTATGTTTAGCCATAAGTATGGCTCAACATATTGTTTTCTCTCATGTTTCTTCTCCTGTCAAATCTTCAAATCGATTCATCTCTGTCATTTTTTGACCAAATGACCTGAAATTTGGTACAGAGGTAATGTAGGCAAAAACCAATGTACGTTCTTTTCCTTTTTTTGATATTGACCTTGAAAGTGATTTTATTGAGGTTTTTAGGCTATTTTTAGCATATCTTGGCCTCCTGCGCCCTTGTATTTCAACCGAATGACCTGAAATTTGCTGTATATGTGGCTTGAACAAATATTTAAAGGACTACATTCCCATTTTTGGCATACATATATTCAAAACGATTTATTTTGGGCATTCTTGACAATATTTGCCACTTCTGTCACTTTCAATACTACATATGACCTACAGGTCATTGACCCCGAGTGCCTTGCACCTGGCCAAGCTTGAAGTTTGCTTACGAGGAGGAAAGACCGGACATAAACATTTAACGTGATTATCGGGAAAACACCATGTTCCCTTAAACTCAGTGGTTAAATTGCAGTTTAGGAAATTTTATAACAGAAAACAAGTTAAATCAATGATTTTGTGAATGTTTATTCTAGCATTAGTTATTCCAGATATTTTCAAACTCCAAATTCTTCAACACAACACGGGAGATCGTTTCTCCTCAGACTGGCGCGACACTCCTGTCAAAATTGATTGATGATCTCTCTCTGCCGCCGACTTCATACATGATCAAAGGCGGGTGGTAGGCGGTGCCTTCCTACATGTCCTACGTACGGGCGTATGGATCGTAGAATTCGGCAAAAAAGGAATGATTAGGCCAGTAGAGTCAGTCCCCGGTAAGGTCAATGATTCGCCCCTTTGCGCTAGCTTGTGACGTTAAATGAATGTACCCTCTGGTGGCCAAACTTCACTGACAAACTTTCTCCCTATTATCATCATGAGCTTGCGTTAGTCTGGTACTAGTGACTATTATGTGCCGGGAATGTTTATCTATCGCACGCCTTGGAAGGAAGTTCAACCATGATAAATGGTCGGCCGTTGCGAAAATTTGGAATCCCATGCTGTTGATTTTTGTGATTGAATCTGTAAGAAAATATATTTTCATGTCGTTCATGTTTTTGGGACGGACGCCGGGACGGGGTGAATTTTTTCTATCATTTTCGTCCCATTAGTAATGCAAATCGAATCGTGTTGCACAAGAGGCAAAACACTAAAAACGTGGGTCTTGTGGAGTGTTTTGGAGCGGGAAAATGCCGGATATTAGCGGTGCCGAACAGTGTACATCGTCGCGCGCGGGTGACGCTCCGTCAAAACAAATCCGCTGGTGGTCTAGCGCGGCCACCGAAAATAGGCAGAAACACACAGGAGGACTTAGCACCTTCGTTTATGAGGGCAATTGTGAAAATCTTTTGTTACAAATTGTTCGAACATTGAAACATTTGGATAGATGGTTTGAAACTGTTCTAAATAAAGAGATTTTTGTGTAGTTACGTTCGAAATGTTTCCAACGTATGTGAAATGAGTTCAAACATGTTATAAGTTTCAATTCTAATTGTTTGAACACTTTAGAACTGTTGTGACTTAGACATTCTTTTAATCAAAATAGTTCAAACATATTACAAATATTATATTAAAACCCTCTCGGTGACTTTGAATTGACCCAAATATGTTGTTTTTGGTCATTTCCTTCGTCTCCTGTCAAATCTTCATTTGTATACTATGGAAAACTTCATTCTTCCCTGGGGCTGATCTTTTTTAATTCAATTTTGAACTGGGTTGATTATGCGCAAGAGCGTAATTTTCAGCGGATATTTTTCGACTGGTTTACATGGAAATGGCACGGAATATCCCATTCTTGCAAGGGGAGGATTCTTTAATTATTTCTTTCAATTTTGAGCTGGAATGATTATGAAAAAGTCCATTCTTTAGCAGAAGTGTTAATCAATTAGTGGATATGGTTGTGGACTGGTCCATATTGTGTTGAGGTGCTACTGGAAGACTCAGTTTTGGACTGGGGTGATTCATTTTTTTAGTGCAAGTATTTCAGAATGGTCCATTGTTATTTGGGGAGAGTCCATTTTTTGCATGGCGAGGAGTATGGCTAAACATGCTGTATTTGCTCGCAAATGTTGCCTTTCTAGTATGCTAGTTGTTTTTTTTGTGTTTTTTTCAGTCATACTTTGACATTTTGCATGATATTCCAATTAAGACATCAAGATAGACAAATCCGGCTTAGGTCGCAGTGGGGGCGCTATTTAGTGGAATAGGGTAATTAGTGGAATAGGTCTATAGGATAATAGGAATATTGCTAGTGCAGGGAATGTGTTAAATTTCTCTCGTTTTCTATTGTAGACATTTGAAGATAATGGTCCCCCTGAGACTGCGTCACAATTCTTTTGTATAACGGATACAAATACACCGTACCTGCACATGTAAAATAGACAACGGCTTTCACTTCAATCACTAAAGTTTTCGGGGGGAAATTTAAGCGGTATCATTGTGTTGCTTCTGTTATTTTATCATATTATATCCTGCAGTCCTGGTCTGACATTGAATGAAAAGTAGAAAGAAGATAGAAAGACGTTATGCTGGGTGGGCCAGGCCGTGCCCTGCCTTTTGTTTTCATACAAACGTGATATGATCAGGATAGTCAAATGATATCAAACTGTAACAACAATGGAGAGAGACATCTTTATCGTCTAGCATATTTCATGAACATTTCAGCACACATATGCAAGGGATCAATATACCTTTACTTTCAAATTCAAACTCATCGGGTCCTTTATCAGGGTAAGTATGATGCGTCTCAAGAAACCCCAAGTAACGAGCATATCAAATACAATATACCAAAACTGAAGGCATTACAACTTACTTCACGCGTGTAAAGCACAAATAACAAATCACACTAGCAGTCGTAAAGCACGACAAAAAACACATATACATGAAGCTTAACCAAAGTGCCATTCGAGTGAGTTTTCCGCGTCTAGTCAACTTGTTGATTCGGGGAGTATGGGAAAATACAACGATGGTACCCCCCCCCCCCCGCACATTGAAAAACGACAGTAGTCGACACTATTCCCCTGGTGAAATAGACTAAACAATTGTACTTCAGGCGTAAGGTTCATAGAAAAAAGTGATGACTTACAGCCGCTAACAGAGGTCAGACTCCACAACAGGAATCCCGTACTCAACAGCGCCACCAGCAACAGGCGACACATATCTGCTGTGGTCTACGGCAGATGTCTTCTCCGAAAATGGCTTCTCTGTTCGACAGTCACCAAATATCGTGTACCGCTATATTCGATTTCGAACTGACAATGCCTGAGGAGAGCTACTGTTGGTTGACCTCACAATTATAAAAAGGAGCAAGGACATTATAACGTCCTTGGTGATATCATGAATAATTCATCGCTATGTCATATCACTATGGCAAACGTGAGTGTACGCATACAAATAAATACACACTGCCACTCTCGAGCGCAGGACAACTCAATCATGTAACGGTACATTTAGCGATATCAGAACGAGATGGTGTGGCATCTTCTAGTGGATGGCATTATGCATGATGTTTAATTGTCAGTGTACATGTTCGTGAAAACAACTGCTCAAGTTGTTGATGAATGAGAGTATGGAAATTGCCCACAGGGACACAAGGTTGGGAAATATGCTTCACTGAAGTCAGCATAGTTCACAGTCAACCAACAGTTATCCTGAAAACAAATGTCACAGTACAGTCACTTTCGATGCAATTGATGACAAGAGAAACGTCTTCAGCCAATTGTTAGCCTTGACACTTCCCCACTCCAAACTGTAAAGGATGGTGAAAAACGCTGAGACGAAGCACGCCAGACAAAGCAGTAGCCAACCCGCATAAACACACCAGTGAGGCAGCATCAGCTGTCTGGAGGCTGATGTGGAGCTTTTGTCTTTCTGTCCGTTTGTATCAGAGACTTTGTTTACTTCAGTTTTCGGCCTGCACCCTTGAAGAGTTGAATCAACAACAGGAGTTCCACGACTTCATACCTTCGCCAAATGATTTAAACTTTTATGACTGACGCATGAATAGTGTTTCTCATTTATTACCAGTTGATCATATTCTCCACCCAAATAACAGAAGTTGTCCAAAGTATGAGCTTAACAGAGGAGGTCGTGCTAACATAACTTCCAAATGGCATAAGTATCAAATGCCGTCATTTACCAGTAAAGTAGTTTCTCATTCATTTTACAAGTTGCGTTTTGACATTTCAATAGTTTGACCCGATTTAAGGACAAGGACAGATATATATATCCTTGATGAGCTCAAGTTGTTAGACCTCATTTTATGCTGAAGTGATTACGTGGCGGGTCAACATTGAACAATCTCTAACATTGTGCCTCACAGGAGGGAATATAGTCATTTTTATATTCTAGATCGCTGGGGAGGGTTTACCACGCTACGTGGAAAGGTATCACGCAATTTTTTGTTTGTTTTAGGAAGCATGTGCTTCCATAACTGCTAACTCTGTTTAAGAAGACTAGAACAGTTTTCTAGGTCTGCTGACAGAGGATTTCTCTCACTGAATGCTTCTGCTGGTTTTTAACTAAAATTTCGCCGGATACCTCACGGGGTTTTGCGGGAGAGCTCTCGGGATTTTGCGGGACTCATGCGGTAGGAGGGCCGACTCTCGTCTGCCGTTCTGCAGTGAGAGGCCTTGAAGTCAAGGCAGCCGAACTCCTCCGGCGAGGTCCCTATGACATCGTCCTGTGTAGGTATGCTCGACCGCCGGTAGCCATTAGAGATTTGCTATGATTCCAACAAACCGAAGTTCTGCTATTCCGTAATTTCAA
Source organism: Branchiostoma lanceolatum (assembly GCA_035149815.1). Lineage (NCBI taxonomy): Eukaryota > Metazoa > Chordata > Leptocardii > Amphioxiformes > Branchiostomatidae > Branchiostoma > Branchiostoma lanceolatum. Next base: position 9,256,800 of record CM068867.1, on the reverse strand, counting down.
CCAAAAACTAGAGTTCCACGAACACATATCTTCGCCGAATAAGCAAGGGTTTCTATAAAGAGTGCATAGAGCGGTGTTTTTATAGAGTTCTTAAATCTATTATGTTTATAAATGTTACCTCATATATTAAGTTGAGTCTATCAATTGACATGTGTGTGTTATGTACAGGGTATAGAAGTTTGCAAGTTAGATAAGAAATGTATGTTACAATTAATGCCAAGGTAAGTATGATTGCTGTTGTTAGAAGAGCGTTTGAATTATATGTGCCAAGCGTTAACAAGTCAAAAATGTAGCTTTTTGTGTATGGGCAGTATTACCTTAAGTAGCAATTTGTTGTTATATCAAGGCAACACAGACCGTGTCGTGGTCTGTATAGTATGTGTCTATTACAGTAACTCTGATACTGTCTTGTACATGTCCACGGACGTGTTTTTTGACTTGTTTTAGGCGTTTGTGTCGGGCTTTCTACTTTTGTCTTTTTTTTTCGCCCCCCCCCCCGCCACACACACACAAAACAAACAAAAAACATGAAAAAATAGTAAGCCCAACAAAAACGCCTAAAAACACGTCAAAAACAGCCGGACCCACTCCTCTGCTCGGGGAGTAGACTTCCTTAGCATACTATTTAATTTCTACTACTTTTTCACCGATCCACGGAGCCTGGTAGAGGATAGCATTCAACTATCTATGGAGTTAAACAACAGTTGTATCTATTGCATCATTTGCTAAGACTTAGTACCAGTAGCATTAATTATACAGCTAGTTTTTGTAAGGATACTGCTGTGTCTGTATTACTCATTGTACTACAGTCTGTTAACGTTGGGTAACATAAATTCGTGGGGTACTTAAATTCGGGATTTTTCGAAAACGGGGTATTTAGGGATATGTGCTAGATGCAACATCAGTAATACCGCTAGAAATGCAAACTTGACAGACTAACGTATTCAGAACACTGGCTGAAAGCTTCGATAAGCATGCATTAGAAGGCGACGAGGACAAAAACTCTCCGTCCCTTATTGGAACAGTCTGAGGGCTTCGTGGGAGAATCACACTACATCGTTGTCGGCTGGTTTATAAGACAAATGTCACATCCGCTTCCTGCTAAACACAATCATTTACAAGACAACTTATTTTCTTAAAATTGCTGACCTGCAATTGGACTCTAAGTGTGATCAATCATCAAAACCCCTCTTTGTTGCTACAACCTACGGCACGTGTATTTTCCCGCCGCCATATCATTACCCAGAATCCTGTTGTCAAGCAGACGACAAAGGTTTGTGAGGAACACTTTTTTGTCCAAATGTTGCGTGTGATTGTGGACTGAGGACGATATTTTCCTCAAAGTTTGCTCCTAACACAACAAGGAATGCATGGACATAGCAGTATTATCATTGAATGCTACGGCATCCGGCTAACTTTCCATAAATAATGTACACGTTGCCATGACGGTGGATGTCGACTTTCACGTTCTATAGCTACCGACTCAACACACGGGTTGTTCCCGTAGGCCTGATGTGTGCGGTACGGCCGTATATTTTTACTTGGACACGTCTATATCCATAGCACTCCCCTCAAGCCAAGGATGGAACGAATAGCTGCTGTATAAAATGTAATTAGCGGTAAGATATTCAAGACGAATCTTCTCTCCCGAATAAATGTACACCCCTGTCCGACAGCACCGTCATCGTGCCTGCGGCGGAAGGTAGTTTCAAGTTGAAATATTATGGTGTCAGCACGACTAGAGACAAAATCTACCATATATATGATTAGTGCAAAGATAGTACATGATACTGACAGAATAATAGAAAAAAAGGATGGTTTATTGTTCTGCTAGATTGATTTCAGTCAACCATTATCGGAAAAATCCCGAATTTATGTTACCCAACGGTACTGATGATGATGGCAGTTACAGATAGTCCCTATGGTGCAAAGAATCAGCAGAAGCTACACTATAGTGTTGAAAGTACAACAAGCAGGAATGTTTACCTTAATGCAACTGTAAACTGAATATCGGAATAAACACTGGCTGCATGCTCTGGGCATTTGAAACCATTATTGTTCTCACTCAGATAATTTAGATTTGAGAAGATGAGACGTCGGGAGGTCAGAAAAAAAGGATGTTTACTAATAAATAGTTGAAAGAGATCTATGCACGAGCTTTGTATCTAAATGAGAAGAAAGTACCGAATAGCAATCGGAAATGAAGAAGTTGAAAATAATTTCCCCAAAAGCTGTATGCGTGTGTACATAAGTAGGATCTAATAGGGTTGACTAGTGGTTTGGTTCTTATAATATTAAACAATCCCCATCGAAACAGTTATGAAACTTTGAACTAAGAAATTGATTGATATCAGTGTGCTATCAACAATACTGTCATAACCTCACACAAAGCAAGACAACGAAAATTATAAGTTCTACCGTCACAAGATATTGAATATCCTGTTGTTCCGTTAACGCGTTGTGAACATTCTAGACAACAAATTGAGCTCGTAGTGTCGGGTTCCATATCTTAGCAGCCAGTTTGTGAGGCTGTAGTGGTTCGGGGCCGTTACCAGAACTGCAAGCCAAACTTCAAAATTGAATAGAAAGTTTAGAAACTCTTATAGCTGGTGATATTTGATAACAGTTTGTTGTGTCAACATCCCTTCCGGGTTGGGGTCTTTTGTAACAAATGCTCATTAAGCTGGCCATATACATAGCTGACTCATGCAGTCAAATGTTAACAGGTGATTTTTTAAACCATTTCATAAAATGTGTGAGAAATATTCATATGGTTTAGAATGTTTAACAGGGTTATGATAAGTTGAGCAATATCAATGTAGCACCTTCTTGTAGTAGACTTTCCTGTTGACCTTTGACAATTGCTGGTATCCTTAAATACCTGTTCATCCAGGTGTCATAGGTCACTGTGTAGTTTGTGGTAGAGAAGGGTGAGTTAGGACAACTTACAGCTTTGCCATGGTCGTGCTTGCTGTGGTTGTACTCGTAGGTGCGGTGACTGGGACCATCCACTTCGAACAACAGGTGAGTTTTTAGTTTGTTATATATAACAGTTGCTCACAAACGAAAAAATATATATGACAGCTTGTTCACAAATATGCCAGCAGTAAAGGACTCCTATTTGAGCATACCATTTTGAGGTGAATTTTCAGACTGAGTCTCAGTCCACCAATTAAGCAATTTTTTGTACATGTTGCTCAACTTCATATCCACACCAAGTCTCAATAATCATTGATATCTAAGGGATTGAAACAATGGGTGGAGGAATACATAAATATCACCATACCCACGTTTGGCCTTGAAATACTGGAATGTGTGAATTAGAATGCAATTAGAATGTTAACTCCTCTCCATATCTGCAATCTATAGTTATTTGTCCTATTTGGAGTTTTTAACATTTACTATTACGTTTATATTAAGCAAGCAGCAAACAGGTGCACTCGTATCCTTGAGTAAGGCCATACGGATTCCATTATATGGATGACATTCGCACGCAACAATTTTCGTCCGTTTTCCCAAAGAAAGTTTTTGACCGTACTGTAAATTATACAAAGCAGCTTCAAAATAAGCAAATATATGCCATAGATTGTAAAAAAAAACGTAGGAAACAGATACTTATGTCGTAGAATTCCAAAATTAACTAAGTCAGGTAAGGTAAAGCAGGCATCCTCAATTGAGGTGAAGCATGATGCTTTTTCAAATAGCTAGTGGTAGTGCAATGGGGCTTCGCCACGGCTCGCGTTTTTAGCCAAGCACACCGGGTCACCCCTACTCTTCTCGATAAGTGTGTTGGGTTCTTTTACGTGCAGAGGTTTGACGCTTGAGGCTTACGCCCAAAGCTCCCTCATACACGGGGCCGCCGACTTTACGTCACCATTCGAAATGATGAATGCAATCCCTTACAACATGTCCGAGCTCGAGTCGACCACTGAGGTTCGAACGCGGGCCCTTCGGATCAACGGAATTTGATCCAGATGGCGAAGCAGCGGGGTTGCGTTACCGCTTGCGCCGAACCAACATGGTTTAATCCAGGTTTTTACTGCTCTATCAGATCTATTAGTAAGTCCACGTCTGTCCCTGCAGGTCCCCGATGGCCCAGTGCGTGTGATCGGTGAGGTAACAGGGCTGACTCCAGGACCACATGGCTTGCACGTGCATGAGTTTGGAGACATAACAAATGGTTTAGTTCTTTTTGTTCAGTTGTTTAACATACCCTTGATTGATGGCTTATGTTTATGAAGATCACATTAAGTTAGTTAGGTTAAAATCCTTCCAGACCATAAGGTGTATAGGGCGGTGCCAATCTCCGTTTCATAGCCCTGGGCCACACTGTGGTGCAATCACTGCAGCAGGGGGCTAGTCCACTGGCAGTGGAGTGTGTTTAACTTCCATACTGTTTCAGAAGTATGTACCATTTTTATAAAGTCTTTGGTATGACTCAATGCGCCCGTCTTGTCCAGAGGTGTCCTACCCGGGGCTTCAACCCAGGCCTTCTGGTCCAAGTAATTTGAACCAGATGTACATGTAGCTAGTAAAAGAAGCGCATAAAACTACACCACAGGGACACCCCCGAAGATCATATAAACGTACCACCATTTGTCAACAAAGCTTAATGTATTAAATGCAGTCAGAAATGGAATGCTTTTGATATAGACAATGATTTAAGCTAGTCATGTTTCTATGTTTGAGTAAGCCTACTCCATTCTGACTTGACAGGTTGCAAAAGTATGGGTGCTCACTACAACCCCTTTGGCAAGAACCATGGTGGCCCCGCTGATTCTGAAAGGTCAGTGGATAAACTTTGTTGCATTTGTACCAAAACAGATTCAAAGGACTTGGAAAAGGCAGGGCCAATGTATAAATGTTGACACCTTTAGTTACTTTAGTTATTCTGTCTATTGTCATATTGCCTGGTGATTGATTTGATGGTCAGTTGTCAAATATTGAAAATTATCATGTAGCAGTGTCAGGTGACAACAAAAATGATATACAACAGAAAGTTTTGTGTATAGCAATGTATAGATTACTCTCCAAGCTGAGGTTGGTGAGGGAGAGAGGACAAAAAAGGGGCATAGGATAAAAAGGTCACAATCTTCCTCACCAACCTCTGCTTGGAGAGTATTTATAGATATCATCTATCATTATATAAGCCAAGTCACTAAAGTTTGGGATTGCTGGCCGGTTTTTTTATACAACAAGGGTTCAGAGATGTTAATGAACATAATGTTATGATAAATTGTTTCACCCTGCCCAGGCATGCTGGCGACCTTGGTAACATCATGGCTGGGGCGGATGGCAAAGCTATAGTGCACGTCACAAGCAACCTTTTTTCTTTGTCTGGTCCACAGTCCATTATTGGGAGGGGCGTGGTGGTAAGAAAGACCAAATGAATTACCAGATACATTCTATAGTAAAGAAGACTTAGAATAGATGGTGTAAAAGATCCTTGATTTGACTTCACCGTGAAGTTTACACTTTACTGAGGGGACAGTGTCTAAAGATGCTGACCTGAAAATACATGTGTGCTCATCTATATATGCCATTAATGTACTATATCAATATGTTATAATATCATATCAATCATGATACCTGTAGGTGCATGCTGATGAGGACGACCTTGGGAAAGGTGACAATGAGTTCAGTCTGACCACTGGGAACGCTGGAGAACGTTTAGCGTGCGGCATTATCGGTGTTACTAAGTAGTGCTGTGGCCACCTATGATCCTCAGAGCTGAAACGATTTAAAGGAGTCCTAAACTCCAGAAGGCGGTGTTATTCTCCACTAGATTATGTATCAATTAATACATAATCAGCCGACTTTTTATAGAATTATGCTTGTGGTTAATTTCACAAGGTGTGTTTTTAAAACAATATGATACTCATTAAACCCGTGCAGACCCTACCCATATATTCCCTATGCGTAAACATACATCATTAAGTGCCAGAAACAATGCTACAGACCCCTCGTCCTACAGTCTATTATTTATCGGTTGCATGCTTAGAAGTAATGATTGCTTGAAGATTTTGGCGACGCCTCAGGGGCGAGCCTAATAGTATACTTTACGCCCGATTTGTAAGAATTCACAAACTTGTATAAGCATGTGAGGAATGTGTTCGTGCATGCGTAGTTGCAACATATGAGTATTCCCTGGGGAATTTTTTTTTGAAGTTACCTTTCCCTGCTGTCTCCCCGTTTTAAATTTGGAAGTAGCAGACCAGTTTAATTTGGCAATTTAATCATAGTATTTGTTTGTCATGTATTTGTTAAAAGGTATATGTATGAAGTAAAGGGATAGTTATTGTCTGTTGATCTGCTAGTATTTTAGCTGTATCTTTAGCCAGGGCTTGTTGCAATGATCTGAACATTTTATAGAAGCTTTTTTTACAAGAGCGAATGGTATGCTACACTCATTTATACTGATAAGATACAACTGGAAATAAGAAATATCAAACCTTTCTGTTTTAAATAAGTTGTTTTTTGTTCGAAATAAGAATGGCCTGAACACAATAATCTTTTGAATTTTATTACATCTGATTTTAAATATTGAATGACTCAGTTGCAAGCAGCTCATATGTCTTTAGGTAAGGGGTTGTTTAAATCTCCTACGTTGGAAAAGAAACAGACAATCACATTGTGTTTTCATCTCTTTTATTCTATGAACATGATAAGAGAAAATGAAAATAGTTAATAAAGCATTGTTATGGAAGATACATTTACATATTGTACATCGAAGTTGATATTAATACAAGTAGCAAATCGTTTACATGGCCATTGATGCCACAGAAATTCTGGAACTATAGACTGAATGTCAAGCCTGACTAGATTGATCCCCACGATGGGTGGTTAGGTGATACACAGCATTTGAAAGCTGCTGCTACTGCCGTCCAGGTTCAACTCTTTCTGATGACTGTTGTATTTCTTGTCGTGCAGAGCTGAAAGAAACAATGTAACAGATTTGTAACACCTTGATACATGTTAACAGGCTCAATCACCTCCTTCCATGGCAACCATAATCAACATGTTAACATGTATGGATGTCTATAAGTTTTATTTAGATGATTGAAATGTCATGCCCTCTCATACAATGTACAATCTAATTGATTAAACCAACCCACCACCCATCCCTCTTCCCTAACTCCAGTTGGTCTGGTTTTCAAGTGCCTGGTCAACATACTTGGACATTCCAATGTCATATCTTTAACCATGGGTTACTGAATGGGTTACTAAACTGCAGCCATATTGGGATGTTTGTGTCGGCTGAGATAAACAGGATATTTATGAATCTGTAAGTTTGAAAGTTCCCCTTTTTGTTCTTGGTGGCCTGGTTTTTGGAATCAAATTTACTCAGAGTGACGATGAAGTTTGAACAATGGACCAACAAATATCTCAATGTCGAAAAAATCAAGACAGTCATCACCTCTCTTTTAAATCGTATTAGAAGTTTACGCCAATTAAACGACAGGCGAAGAAAACATTTCTTGACAGGTAAAATCTAACCTAGTAAAATCTAAACGAACCTATAATCAGGTATATGGTGGATCAGGGGTGCTACCAAATCAGTTTTCCATTACGCAGTGTACAAGGCATTTAAAAGACATGTCGTTTGTAACCACTGTGTTCGAAAATAGAATTAATGTAGATTGTTATTACTCCACGAAATAACTGGGTGTCAAACACAGAAATGGCAGAGTCTATGTGTACAGAAACATGTGCGTCGTGCAAAAGGTTGAGACTTACAATTTTACTGACCTATAGACCCCAGTCTTCGCTGTCGGTCTGTCTCTTTGTCAGAAGATGTGGACCGTTTCAAATTCCTGGCCTTTTCCTCGGCTTGGTACGGCTGGAGGTCGATATTGAATCAACGGATGCCGCAGGTGCCCGCTTTTTCTTCTCATCTTTGCTATCTTGAGGATCTCAAGGCCTTCCCCTTTTTGTTCTTGGTGGCCTGGTTTTTGGAATCAAACTCAGAGTGACGATGAAGTTTGAACAATGGATCAAACTTCTTTAAACGGTCATCTGAATACATTAACCGAATGGTCACATGACAGCCGTCGGCTCCACCCGGTTGCGTGCTGCTGGTCGGCGATTGGTTGCGCCCCGTCGTGGGCGGTCTAGAAAGTCCCGCCCCAATACTAGTATCCCACCTGGATGCCAGATGGTAACGCACACAAAGACAAAGAGAGAAACTCATGTTCCGCTTTCAAACCAAAGGTCTAACTGAGGGGATTTGTAGTAAAAATTCCTTGCAATTCGCTGGCATCTTGTCATGTCCTGAAGCAGAGGAGCTAGCTAGCCTGTTCAGGTCCTGGAAGAATTCTGGCATCCAGGCTATATAGGAATGCTTTCTTCTTTGCATACCCCAACCGGATTTTGTTGTGTTTTTAATTCTGTGTGTCTAGTAAGTGTGTGTCTGTGTTTTTCACATACTAGTACATATTTTGTCAAACATAACTTATGACATGCAAGAAGCTACAGATAAAGCACGTTGAAATTATCAACCTTTCTCCACAATCTCTCTGTTGATGTTGGTAAGCTAAGATTATATAGACATCTCAAATCTGTGTACGCCATGGAGAATTATCAACAAAGCAAAGACTTAGACATAAGATCAGCTATATATAAACGCAGAGTAACCGCACATACATTAGAAATAGAAAGGAGTAGATACAGACGGTTACCCGTTAACGAGAGAATATGTAAACAATGCACAGGAAAAGCAGTGTAATATGAAATACACTTTATTTGCCATTGTCCACATTACAGCACCGAAAGAGACAAACTATTTAACCTAGTCAGCAAAATTTTTCCCAGCTTTGAATGTCGCACAGATCTACAAAAATCTGTCTTTCTGTTAACACCACCCAATGCATATATCTCCCAAAACGTAGGGAATTTCATATTCCCCCGCACACAAAAAAAGAAACCAAACCCAATAGCAACTTTGTAGATTAGAAGTAGTATTATCATTATCTCATTTCAATGTATGCTTGCAATTAGCCCCCAGGCATGAATTTGCAATAAATTTATTATCATCATTATTATGAATCACAATTTATGATTCATCAGATTCACTATACAGAATTTCTGATCTGAAAAACATTGTAGCTTTGAAACAAACAAATTGTAGCTTGGAAACAAACTTTGAAACAATCAGTTGACCCTGATCATAAACTCTTCTCGATCTCCGAAAATTTCGCCAAATTCATCCCGCGTTATTTCTTCTGTGAACGTTTCTGCTTCTTTTAAAGCGTTCTGTTGGTATATGGCCTTACAGACAGGTAGCATGCGGAGGTCTTTCAGGCCGCAACAGCCAAAAGATATTCTGGTGCGGAAACAGTAAATTTCAGAAAAGTGGTATGGCATTAGTTCATAGCAGAGGCACAGAAAAGTTCATTACTACAGAACACTGTGTATGTTTTTCGCATGAAAGCTCATCTGTGTGAACATATTGGAAAATTATCAACTTTGTTCCAACACCAAGAGTTGAACTCACCATGTATGTTTTGATAGACAAGTTCTGTAAACAAGAACTTTTAAGAGGGCAATGTCATAATTTGGTTTCCGTAATGAGAGTAATCGCACATGCAATGAATAGATAGCAAATATAGAAAATATTTTAGCGACGGTCCTGGTAATGTGTGCCCTGATCATTGCCTTATACAGTGTGAGGGTGAAAAGGGGGAAGCCATGATCAGAAAATACATAACATGTATATGTAAATTACATAACTTGAATATTGGTCCCCAGAATGATTTGAAAATAGCAAACCTTACACCGTCGCCATTGCAATGCTTTTTCATTGCCAAGATTTTCAATCTTTTCATAGTTATGAGAGTACTGTACTATAACAATGAGGACCAGCGACCTGCCCAAGTGTGATTCGTCCTTCCACTGCCACGCGGATCGCACTGTCGAAAACCTCCTTGAAATTGGCCTGTGTCAGAGCCGAACATTCTACGTAATTGACGTTTATTTCCTTGACGTTTATTTCCTTGGCGATTTTCATCGCTTCCTCCTGTGTGACCAGTGGCTCTTCATTCTGAGCTTTTTCGTCATCTCTGAGGTCGCTCTTTGTGCCCACTAGGAGAATCGGGACATTAGGGGCATGGTGCCTTAATTCCGGCGTCCACTGAAAAAAAAGCAAAAATAAATGCCTCCGCCCCCGAAGCGTCGCCAATAAGTCACTTTCTCAAAATAACAGCACACTGACTGTTTTTTTACGTTTAAAGAAAGATACCAACATGGAGAAATCGTCGCTGGAAAAAGTGTATCACCAAGGAAAAACAATGAGCCGACCAGTAGACAAGCAGTATTATAGAGCGTTTTCACGTTTGCTAGGGACATGAAAATGGAGTTGGATGTAGTTGTAATTCAATGAATCTTAGCTTAATGCAATCTACGAACTGAGAATTCCAGGAGGACACATGAAAAGTATTTTGACAAAGGTTATGTAGAAAACAGTGGACTACTACTAATAGAAAAGAAAATAAAGACTTTAAAAACTTTAAAATAAAAACTTTCGAAAGAAAATAAAGGCTTTGACTTGACTTGACTTGAATAGACAAAGATGAGAAGAAAAATGCTTCCTTTAGATTTTGTATATATTATAGTATAGTATACAATTGACAGCTAGGTTTGTTTTAAACCAGAGTAAGTTATGATCATAGTACTTGCAACGCAGATAATGGCAAAGTTATTCCTGTAGAGTCGAGGGGCAACAGTTAGGCGAAAGAAGGGCTCAAAACGTGTGTAATATACTTCAAGGAAATTACACATCCCTGCAACCCTTCAGTGATATGTTGTGTGTAACCAATAACAAAGGACAATTCAGTGCAAATGTATCTGATCATGACTTGCTCATCAAGGGTAATTGAGGTTAATAGGCCTAAGCTTAAGGTATAGTTCCGTAATTTCCAGTAACCCAATGGTGTACAGTCAGGGAACACGCAGTGTACTAAGACTTTGAATGACATCATAGTAATACATTTATTTTGTCAACGCACAATCATTTAACTTCAGGTGGCTCTTGACCTGGACTGCTTGGGTATCCTCACCAAAGGTGAAAATATGACTATTATGATCCTTAACATTGAACATAGACTTTAATGACCAATAACTCACCCTGTTTATACCTTGGATTAAACATGAATTTTCTACGGAGAAAAGGAACCCAACTACATTTGTATTTGCTTTAAAGTTAATGCTTAATTTATATACATTTTTATTCTTGTTGGACTTAGAAATACACATATCGCCTTCCTTAATGACTCAAAGATTTGTCTTGCGTATAGATGGTTGACAACGAAAACGTTACTGACAAAACATAAGGTTAACATTTCTCAGACACCGACATGCTTTTACCAATATCATAACTCTAACTACCTGATACACTTATAAGTTATATATACCTCCCAGTAATGTTGTAGGTAGAAATATTACTTAGATGCATGAATTTGCAAATAAAGGTTATTGCTATCAACTGCAAAGTCAACCCTTTCAATATGACAAAATGTACCGAAATATACTTTTGGCGACGTCTCACGAGCAAAGTCTATAAAATTCCATTTCTGTCAGCTAGCGCAATGGGCCATCGACCCTATTGGACTTTATATGTGAAACGTATAGATGATTTCTATTTGCATGTATCGTGGTCTCTCTGCAGCTGCCAACTCTTATATGACCAAAGGTTTTTCCCATCATGTCCAATGAAAATTGAAGATGAATTTCACTTTGTCATGGAATGCTCTAGATATAATGTTTTACTTCATAAGGCTATTCACACTTCTCAAAACAAGTACAAGTTTTAAGAGTCTCGATGCTACAGACCGTTTTGAGTACATATTAAAATGCAACAATCACCACAATGCGAACATAGGTAAGTAGCTAAACGACTGCTTTCACATTAGAAAAAATTACCGAAACTAATGATTAAACCAACTCGATTATAATACTATATCGAAAACGTATGCTAGCCCTTATTGTATTGTATTAGTAATTAGGATGTTAAGTTTTATTCTATACTTCTACTTTGTATTATGTTTACGAATTCTTGCCATACTTTGTACCATGTACAATTGTCGTGCAATAAAGTTCCTCTATGATAGATATCATATACGCTTTAGGATGAAAACTAATTTCAAAGCTCTAACATGTTGTTTTTAATGTATTCACAAGGAAAAAGCACCTTTCGTAAAATGGGCAAAGTTACTGATTTATTTCATTCTTACAGCAAACCGGTGATGGCATCATTTTGTGTATCATCATCCGTAAAGCCAGATCACCCAGGTCGGTGGGCAGCCAGGAAATAAACATGAAACGCGCGTCCCAACCAACCCTGTAACGGCTCCGGGGCTGGGTTGCGCACAGCGCATGCTCCATCGCATCCACAACGGCAACTGGGTCTTGCCTGGAGTGAAATTTAGCTGCTAAGGCGTCCTTTGCTGTAAAGGAAAAAATGAAACATTCTGATATATTTCCTTGTTGAGAGTCTGATTAGTTTTATATAATTCCACTTGCAACATAAGATTGTCTGTTGACGTGTACGTCCAGGGATGATATATGTACTAAGTTTACTATACATAAGTAAAATCGCAATTTGAATACAGGGATGGTTGTCTTTGTAACGGCGTCGAACAAGCAAGACGTCAATGGAAGGGAAACATTTTCAGTGCTCCTCGGCATGCAGATGACATGAAATAATCACAGCACATTGTAATAAACTTAATATTTTCTTTGCAGGAATTTATTTTAGGACGCATAAACACACGTTGAGACGGGCCGGTGGTAGGTATCGACTTCCTGGCACATTTGACCTATTCATGACGTCACACATCCAGACGAAAATGTGCGCGTCAGAAAACTTCGTCAAATTTACTGATGGGTACTGATGGATAAACTCTTGCGTTGGATAACAGTAAAAATAGGTAAGTACTGATGATTGATTTACTGACCGGCTTGTATATACTCCTCTCCATATTCGGCCTTCGTCTCCGGACTCTGTTGTTGCCAGGTGTGGTCCATGCGACGCAGGATGACCTCTTGATTGGAGAGTTCGGTCTTGAAGGACCCAGGCTCAATGATGTGAACTTTGACCCCAAAGAATCTGACAGCACGTCTAGGCAAATATATATAAGTTTGAAGACAGTACTAGTATCACCCATTGAGGGAGAACACCCCAGTATATTTGGGGTTTCAATTCGAGGCTGTACACCCTTTAGTCTTGGTCCGTGTCTTCCAGGGAATAATTTCAAGTAAATCAACTGTGAATGGGATGAAGCATATCCCTTCTGCTACAAGACAAATTGAGTTTTGCTTCTTCAACATCTATAATGTTGGTAAATCTGAAGAAAAAATCACAATTTTCACGTCAAAAATTCTGCGCAAATTTTGGCATTTTCGCGTAGGATAAAACTCTCACAAGAACATATTGCAGAGGAATCGACTAATGTTGTTAGAAAGAGAAAATTAAACCTAGCGTATAATCTAGCCAATTGTAAAAAAAAATCTAGTATTTCTTTTTCTGTAATCATCCGAGGCGCGAGGCATAGCAACATCACCCAAAGAACGCTAAAAAGGTCAATCTCGCGTGAAGAGACACTTTACTATCAACGGGAATGGATATCCGGAAGTAAGGCTCGGACCGAAACTTAATTTTCACCAAAAACAGACCATTTCATGCGCTTTAGCCATGTTAGTATTTAACGTCAGTTCGAAGCACATTTCTAGCAATATGAACTCAAACCCAGCCCCTCGAAACCCTTTCGTCACTTTTTGGTCGCGGAAAAATTTGGATGCGCACCTAATGTTTTTTTTGTTTTTTTGCTGAAGAGAACCAAAAGAAATATTCCATGTCTTCAAATAATGCAACAAAGTTTCATTTTCTAAGAAGCTTGCCATCTCTCTTTCGAACTTTTATTGACACATTAGAAATAAGTTATCAAGATTGGTTTGAAACCGTGGTGGCATCGTGTGGCGTAATCAGTAGGTTGTTTCGCCCACAACCGAGAGGTCTCGGGTTCGTAACCACCGACATGCCCCGATGTTGTGCCCTTGGGAAAGGCACTTTACACGACTTTCCTCACTTCACTCAGTTGTAAATGAGTACCTAGCCTCAGTTAGGGACGTCCCTCGGATAGGACGTTAAATGGAGGTCCCGTGTTTGAGGAGAGCCACACCTCGAGCACGTTAAAGAACCCACCGCACTTATTGAAAAGAGTAGGGGTCCTTCTCGGTGTGAGTGGTTGAAAAACCTACAGTCCTATGGCCGCACATCGGGTCGCCTTTAGTAATAGCTACGGCTAGTTGGGCAACCCTGGCATGTACATGCTGAACCAATAAATAAACCGTGAGGGGCTGAGGGCTAAGACAATGTGTAAAAAGCTGTTTTACCTCAGAGAATCAGAAAATGCCTCCACGCCAAATTTAGACACAGAGTAAGGTCCAAAATATGGCATGGCCACTCTCCCGACATAGCTTGCGACGTTGACGATCCGACCACGTGACTTCTTGAGAAGGGGGAGAAACGTCTTGGTGACGTCAATCATCCCCAGTAGGTTCACGTTCAAAACGGCCTGGTGGTGCACATATGAAAAATGGGGTTGGTGTTTTGTTCCCTGAATTTTCGCGTTCGCGTGGAACATTTTCGCGTTGAAAATTTGAAAAGGAGAATTTATTTATAGGTTCGAAATATCAAAGTAATTTCATCGTCACAATTTTTCTCTCTTGGGAATAGACTTGAGTCCCTTGGGTATAGCACACACCAAACCACACCACACCCTGTCCACACCAATGCAGGGGAAAAGTTTGCCTGTAATTTTGATCATTTGCACGTTAAAATATGCAAATAAGTTGATCCGAAGCGGATTGAAGGTTTACTAATCTAAGGTTTCACGACAAAAAAATTTCAAACAAAAAAAATTGAAAGGTAAAAAAAAGTTGATTCCCAAGGGAGAAAAATTTTGATGATAAAAGTACTTTGATATTTTGAACCTATAGATAAATGATCCATTTCAAATTTTCAACCTGAAAATTTTCCACGCGAACGCGAAAGTTCTTAACGCGAAAGTTCTTAACGCGAAAAAAAAACCGTTCCCGGAAAAATGAAATTAGACAACTGCACAATATGTGTTTCTGTCGTTTATGAGTGACAGACGTTTCTTGTAGAAAAAATAGAGAAAACCTCTTTAACAAACCTGATAATCTTCCCGGGTTGCCCACTCCATGGTCCCTCCCGCAACACCGAGAATACCCGCATTGTTGACCAGCCCCCACAAACCTAGAAAGGACATAAAACGCACAAGCATCAGAAAAATATTGTTTTAGTGGTGCCTACTGAAGAAACATTTGCTATAATAATCTTGCTCAAACGTAACTTTCCTACCTTTACTCCCCACAAATTCCTTCACCACTCTGAACGCATCCTGTACGCTGTCTGAGCTGGTGACGTCCATCTGGATCGGCTGCAGCCGTTCGGAGCAGGACTGCCGTAACTCTGCCACGCCGGCCTCGGTCAGACAGCCCGCGAACACCCGCAGGCCGAGCTGGTCCAGCCGCCTGGCCAGGAGGTTCCCGAAGCCGGTGTCACATCCCTTGATCAGGACGGTCTTGTCTGTTAGCTACAGGGACGAAAAACACGTTGTGCTCTATAGAAGTTTTGCTGGACGCTTCACCCAGGCATAAAGTACTTAAGCTACACCGTCTCCCACTGAAACATATTTTAAGGGCATATAGCATTTTTAAACGGAATATATAATTAACAATCTCCAAAAACAGTCAAACGGTTGCCTAGTATATCAAAGACAAGGATGAACTACATTTAACTCTTTGAATATTAATAATAGGTTTGTTGCAGATTCCTGCCCCAAGGCTAATAGACCTCTTTCCAGTTACGGCGGCCATTTTGAATTCCCTGGGGTCAGCTGGGGGTCATGCACCAAAGTGAGGCTTAGGTTGGGAAACACCGGCCAGGATGGGCAACACCAGTATGATATAGCATAGGTATTCCATCCTTGGCGGTACATTTTGCGCCTCTAATGTGAAATGCTGTGGTACATGCACCTGGCATGTGTAGAAAATATTGTTGTGGATATTTGGACTTGATTTTAGCTAAATTCCAATTCATTTTTCATACTTTTTGATGAGTGAGTTCAGAACATTTAGTGTCAGTGCTTATATCCCCTATTTGTACTTTGCATAGATTGGACCACGTGAAATCTCACAAAAATTGATTTCCTTTTGAATTGGGAAGAAATCAAAGTTTGTTGGCTGTTCTAAACGTTCAGTGTCTTCGAAATTTTATCATTTTTGCCTGTTGGGGCGGCAGTGTAGTAGTGGTTTCTATAACATTTTTCACTCTAGCCCGTTCTTTGTTTATAACACTTTGCCCCCATAACCGTTACATACTGTTAAATTTCTATCTAGTAGACAAAGATCTTAAACCATAATTTGCTTTAAGCAAGGTTTAGGTGAAAATATATTTTAATCTCAAACCAGCATATGCATGTTATTGTTAGGCATAAACACCTGGTGTGTGAGTCGATCCAGCTTGCAAGTGCACCAGGCCTTCATACAGTGGTAATGTGGTATACATATAGAATTAAGATTTTTGCCATGCCAATCTCAGAAATGCATATCAGTGTTTGCATTGATAATGATATTGTATATCCATTTTTACTTTGCATAGGTGACGGTATGCTCGTTGTCATCAGATGCTGTAGGAACACCTTCACTAAATAGCTTCAAAGAACGATTGCAGTCAGATGAGCAAAAGTTAGGTGTGACAGGCCGTTCAGTGTAATATAACCAGCTGCTGCCGCGCCGCGTGCCTGCGAAGCTGGTGTGTTACGCCGAAGGGCGGTTATACCGGCTATACAGATACAGATACAGATGCTGTAATAGCTGATCACTAGTAGGATTAGACCCTAGAAAACATGAAAATACCCAGCTGGCATCCTTGCGGGTAGTAAATTATTTGCTGACTTTCCCGGGAGCTCTATCTAGAGACACCTCAATTTACATGGAAGACCTTAGTGCGGCCATGGCAGATAGACTGGTGTGGTCGGAAGTTGTGCATGGACTTGCCCCATCCCCCCCGGGGTCGACCGATGATGATGATGATGATGATGATGATATTTGTAGAAATACATTTTCGGACAATGTCTGGATGCCAAGATCCATTCTGCAAACTAAGAACTCAGTGGGGAAGGCAAGGTACGTCTCCGTACTGGGTGCGCCCCTTGCTTACCAGTATGTCAGTCTGCCCCGATGATATTTAGTTATAGCGACATAAAAGTACACAAAAAGTTGAGTCCAGATTATTGTTGGCTGAAATTTAGCAGATTATTTTTCCTGCTAAATTGACAATTTCTGCATTTCTGAGATTGGCATGGCGAAAATCTTAATTCTATCACTGTATGAAGGCCTGGTGCACGTGCAAGCTCGATCGACCCACACACCAGGTGTTTATGCCTAACAAGTAGCATGCATATGCTGGTCATTGTTATTGTTGGTGATTGCTGACACTGAACAGTTAGAACAGCCAACAAACTTTGATTTCTTCCCAATTCAAAAGGAAAACAACCTGATTTCGGTGCATGTTTTGTGCGATTTCACACGCTATGCAAAGTACAAATGGGGGGTATAAGCACTGACACTAAATGTTCTGAACTCACTTGTCAAAAAGTATGAAAAAATAAATTAGAATTTAGCTAAAATCAAGTCCAAATGTCCACAACAATATTTTCCACACATGCCAGGTGCATGTACTACAGCATTTCACATTAGAGGCGCAAAATGTACCGCCAAGGATGGAATACCTATGCTATATCATACTGGTGTTTCCCATCCTGGCCGGTGTTTCCCAACCTAAGCCTCACTTTGGTGCATGACCCCCAGCTGACCCCAGGGAATTCAAAACGGCCGCCGTAACTGGAAAGAGGTCTATTGCAAATAACATACATAAAAGGACAGGATACAAAATAGGTAGCAGAAAACAGTGGACTACTACTACAAAATAGGTTTAGAAGCGGCTTAACTAGATTATACAAACGTAATTGTCTGTAGCTAGTGAAGGGTTTGACTTCTCTTTTGTAAGCAATGAAAGACGTATAATGTCCCACTTTTTCTGTGATTTGTGGGTTATTGGTAGTTAAAAGAAGAATAGGCTCTTCTTTGTCTGTAAGCTTAGGCCACAGCAAGTAAATTTTATGGATGACATCCTCCGCAGACCCCAAAATTAATGAGATAGGGCCAAAAAAAAACAAGGCGGGCCAAAAAAACAAGATTCCTATAGTTTCAAATTTTGAGATCATAAGTCTTGTTAAATATGATATCATGACCAACAGGTCTTTTATTCCTGTATTCAACCAATGAGGTTTCATATATAATATAAAACTTCCTTGATTCAATGTAAACATGTCCTTGTAGATGTGTATACATCTCAATAGACTAACTACAACAAATGCATAAAAGAGCTTGTTGTATCATCATCTGAAGCAACTACACTGGGAATTCATATGCGATGAAACACCTTGTGTATACAGCTCAATCAACTAGACCCCCCCCCCCTATTATTTATATAATGTTCTTGCTAGAACAAATGCAGAAAACAGCTTGTTATTATACCATCATGGGCAGGAACTACACTGGGTATTCATATGCAATGGAACACCTTAGACTGTCAACATTAAACTGTTCTTGACGATGTGTATACAGCTCAATTAACTAGAACAAACGCAGAAAACAGCTTGTCATACCATCATGGGCAGGAACTACACTGGGTATTCATATGGAATGAAACACCTTAGACTGTCAACGTTTACGGCATATTTGTAAATTTTTTGCATGTTTACCACCGTCGGAGGGCAATGAAATTTCTTGTTTTTTATTTCGAAATCAGGCGAGAATTAACGAGCGCGCTGATGTCATCCATAAAAATTACTTGATGTGGCCTTAGAGAAATTTACATAGATTTTAGTGGTCTGAATAGACAACTCATTTCAAACAACAGTTTGATATAAAGTGTATTTCGTCTTCCACGGCATTTGTACTGCAATACTTACAAAGTCTTTCTTATATATGTAATCTTCTATAACGACCTCTTTCTATTTCAAGAGGATGGTCAATGACTCTAATTTTGCAAATGGCTGAGTGCAGATCAAAATCTGAAAGATCAAGATATCTCTCTATATTGTACATGGTTTTACATTTTGCATGTTAATTAACTTATCGCGTTCGGTTAGCAAGATATGAAAAATGATTGTATATACATAATAATATATACCACGTGTGACTGAGTGTGTGCCTCGAGGGTAGGAATTCAAAAATGGCGTCGCATCAAAGGTCACCTAAGAAACCAGACGGTGCCAAAATCCAATAAATAACATCACCGACGTTATATATTAGAGACGAGATCTTATCCACTCACCTGTGATAGGCGTCCCCTCTCCAACCACCAAGTAACCACCAAATACGTCACCAACAGGACAGCGATGATTTCAAGTAACATCAGCACCTCCATGTTCCCTGAGAGCGAGGTCGGGGGTAATTAAATATGGCGCCTCCCTCCCTGAATACAGTAATTATTGATCTGTACATCTTATGAGGTCATATTTTTGCTTTTGATGTCGACATTGATTACCACTTCTAAACATTTGAACTCTAGATCTCATCTAGTAGACATTAGTAAGTACCGTACCGAGCTGGATGTGACGACGTATCCAAACCGTCCCTATGGTCAAGGTTCTGTTATCTGCTGTTTTTGTCAGTGTGACCTTGGCTGACATTTCGGACGAGTCGTTTTGATCTCCATGTCAATAGTGTACTTTAAATTTTACTTATATCTACGTTATGTATATCCTTACCTTAACTAAGCTGTTGTGTTGGATGTGACGAAGTTTCCAAGGACGTCCCTATTGTCAAGGTTTCTGTTATCTGCTGTTTTTGTCAGTATGACCTTGGCTAGCATTTCGGACGAGTCGTTTTGATCTCCATGTCAATAGTGTACTTTAAGGTTTACTTATATCTACACTATGCATATCCTTACCTTAACTGAGTTGTCGGCGGCCACTGAACCACTATCTATGAAGACTTTATACTGCAAACCTGGCAGACAGTGATATGGGCGTAAACACTGAGAGTTTATTAGGTACCGGTCGATTAAGTCATTTGCTGCTTGATAAAGCAGGTCAACTGCGGACAAGGACGCAGGGCGCTTATTCTGTAAGGTCACAACTTTACAGGATTCACTTCTGGGTCAGGTGAGCCTGGCGTCTTCTTACATCATGCAGGAATTGTTCCTTAATTGAATTGAATACACAAAATTAAAGAAGAGAAGAAAAAGTGTTGCCTGTAAATTGTATGTATCAGTATACAAATGACATCTATTTTTTTTTAAACCGAGTGCCGTATGATCATAGTACTTTCATTGGCTTGGCTTCGCTGACGAAGATTTCAGGGGAGTCCACTTCTGGTACATACCCTCTGTTGGCTGACGAGTCCGATGCGTGATCTGCATACTCGGCCACAGCGGCTGCAGGGGAAGGATGAGTCTGGGGTTGGTGCCGTGACGGTGCGCGTGCGGTTCTTCCTTCTACTGCGCTTCTCTTCAAGATCAGTTCTGCGGTTCTTCTCGAAGGAGGAGACTGACTGGTGAACTGTGTGTCGCCACGTCCCTCGGTCTGCAGCAAGTGCTGACCACTGACGGTAGTATACTTATATCTACTTATATCTACACTATGTATACTTATATCTACACTATGTATATCATTACCTTAAGTTAACTGAGCTGTCGGCGGCCACGGAACCACAATCTATGAATACTTGATACTGCAAACGTGACAGACAACGATTTCGGCGTAAACACTGAGAGTTAACGAGGTACCGGTTGATTAAGTCTTTTGTTACTTGATAAAGCAGGTGTGGACAAGGACGCAGGGCACGTGGTCAACTATGGTCAAGGACGCAGGGCACGTATTCTTTAAGGTCACAACTTTACAGGATTCACTTCCGGGTCAGTCTTCTTATATGTTTTTTTTTTAATTATCATTCTCTGTCGAAAACCCATCATTCAGGAATTGTTCCTCAATTGAATTGAATACACCAAGAAGAGAAGAAAAAGTGCTGCCTAAAAATTTATATATATATACATGTAAGTATACAAATGACAGCTATTATTCTAAAACCGAGTGCCGTATGATCATAGTACTCACAACCCATATAATGGTCAAATTCATTCCTATGGAATCGAGGGGCAACATTTGAAATAGGCGAAAGAAGGGCTCAAAACATGTGTAATGTACTTTAAGGAAATAATTACATTGACACATCCCAGCAACCACTCACTGTTGTGTGAAACTACCCACCACTCAACAAAGGACAATGCAGCAGCATGGGACATTTCAGCAAAATTATAAATGTACCTTATGAATGTGGCTCACCAAGGGTAACAGAGTTTACGACGTAGATACTATTAAAGTGAATACTCTTGAACCGAGGCTTAATGTATAGCCGTTTCTAAACACTTATACTCAATAAATATGGTCCATTGAAAAGTAGGATCATTAGAAACCTTATTTCATTATAACTAACGTGTTAACATTCGTTTAATGACATATAAAAACGCTTCAATTTCGAATTATCTTACAATTCTTAAGAATTCAACTACATAGCATTTTGATGTACTGTCTTGACTTGGACTTTTTTTACAACGCTTATAATAACATCATTTTCGAAATCTTATATTCTAAATCATGGTGTTTTTGTGTGCATCTTGTCGTAGGTAGAATGTAAGAGATTTCTGTCAGGTTCACAACCAGTTAAACCAGGACGGGAGGGGGTTGAAACATATATAGCCGTTTTGAATTGTGCAAACTACTAATAGCGCCGGTGAGAGGCAGCACTCCAGTCAGCCAGACGTAAATGAGATTTCATTGGTTGTGAAAAAGAAATCTCTTATATGCTAGGCTAGATATACACCTTTCTCACGGGGCGGACATGATAGAATGAAGACGAGGCCAATGAGGCAAAGAAGCAAAAATAATGTACAGATTTAGTTTTCCTTCTAAATCACATTAACTTTTAAAATATGATATCGAAGTATCAATATTACAACTAATGTAATGTACAACAAAGATGCAGCAATTTAGAGCTTCGTTGACCGATCCCATAGTCTACGCCCTCCTCTGTCAAAACGAACAAATGCAACATAAAAACATAGAAATGCAAATATTTGACGGTCATGCAGCCACTTCCTCATTGGTCGATTCTCTAATTATCAGGTGATCATTGGCTAGAGTGATAATTGTGATTGACAGTTAGGATCGGTCTAATGTTTGCCACAAGAGCCTCGTTTTCATTCTATCACGTCCGCCGCGTGAGAAAGGTCTATCGCTCTCCCTACTGCTGGCCCTTACAAAAGACAGGTGTGAGCATCGGTGCCACCTGCCTTAACACCACTTCACACAGGTCGGTGGGAAGCCAGGAAATTGCAACAACTGTGGAACGGGCGCCCCAAACCACCGCGTATCGGCTCCGGGGGTGCTCCATTGCGTCCACAACGGCAACCGGATCTTGCATGAATTTATCTACACCCGCTAAGACGGACTTTGCTGTACAGAAGAAAAAAAAAAACAGTATCATATTCATTTCTATACAAAGCGTCCCTTTTCTTCGATACATTGACATACAAAGTTCAACTCCTTGCTATATTAATTTCTATATTACAGGATGATCTTCGTGCAAATGGTTCAACGTGTATGTTCTAGAAATCAGCTACATGACGATTGCTATGGAAATATTTAGTAATAAGCGAGTCTTAGACAAAGGGATTATTCTTTGTGTAAGTATTTTTTAAAGCCTGCCTGGTTGGGGGAGATGAGTTTATTCTCATCTAAAAAAAATGTTGAACGTCTATTTAAGATTGATGTGAATAGTTTGGCCAGGCAGCTGATGACCGAAATTCCTCTGTAGTTACTAGGCTCTTGACATACATACAGACCCACCCCACAGCTGGCGTAACCGAAAACATAATCTTCTCGGCGAAGATAACAAGACCTTGGACTTGGTTGGAAGTTGAGGGAACCAATAGGAAACAAGACATGTTCAGCTTAAAAGATCTATTTACAAATTGGAAGGGCACCCTGACAATATGACCCTGAACTTTAGTGTCTTCTCGAGAATATTGCTCGATGGTCTCACAGCGCCCCCTATCTGATTTTTTAAATACTGCAGTGACACTATTCATAGACAGCAGTTTTGACCAGAATCGATAGAGGTCGCTAGCAGACCGTCTGTGACACGTTGACTAAAGACATGTGCAATGTTAGTGTTGTCTCCTCGAGAATATTGCTCGAGTCTTTGAGCAAACCTGTCTGCATTTTCCGCTAAAGCGCAAATACTTTTTAATCTAACATGGTGTGTACATGCCCATTATTTTTACATCACAGAGATAAATTAGCAAGAGCGGCCAGAACAGAAAATTAATTCGTTAACCATTTTTTCACCGCACGATTTCAAGCTTAAAAAAACTGTATGTTTCAAAATACATTGTAGCATATAACAAGCAGTGTATGTATGTAACTTGATAATCTCTACAAATAGTTTCTCAAATAAAACACTGTTCTAGTACGTTGCGATGCGGTTTACACTCACAAGTTTCTCAGTGACGTCATAAAAACTTACAAACATTCTTCGAGAAGCACGTTGCGATGCGGTTTAAGCTCACAAGCTCCTCAGTGACGTCATAAAAACTTACAAACATTCTTTGAGAAGAACAAGACGCCGACAGCTCTTCTCGGCGATTTCACGGCAAAATTTTGCTGATTATCCTATTTTCGTTTACATTTTACCTGTAGAATTTGTCGAAGAGTCCCAAAAGACAACGCCGCTGAAGGTGAGTAAAGTGTACTGTCCGTCTTTCAAGATTAGCAGCGACCGTAGGATGCTCAGGTACTATAATGTTAGGGTAACATTTCCAATCCGGGGCCCAGCCGTACAGTCTTTGGGAACGACAAGTATGATATAAAAGACACCAAACACACAAAACGTATCCAACATATTTAAGAGCATAGCTTGTGCAAATTTATTGACATACACTTTGATTTTTCGTTTCCGCAAACAGCCCGGCCGGGCCCCGGTTAGGAAATGAAACCCAAGCATATGTGTGGATGAAAATGTTCTACTAGCTAGTTACATCTCGGGTGACCAAAACGCCTAAAAGATGTTCTAGAACGCACATTCTTAAACCCGTTGTCAGTGACGTTACGTCACAGCGCAAAGAGTTGTTAACACAACGTCAACTTTCTCTCCTAACGCCGCGATTTTCTGAGAAAAAAATAAATATTAGACTTTTTCTAACCGTTCGTTATGCTGAGCACAGTCAAGACCACAGGGCTGAAGGTGAGACCTTACTTTATTGATCTTTTACTGTTGTCTAGAAAGGAATATACGCATAGTAAGTTATTTAATCTATGAACATCGGCACTGCAAGCAGGCAATTCTACTGCTAGGGTCACATTTCCAATCCGGGACCCGGCCGGGAAGTTTTTGGGAACGAAAAGTATGATAGAAAAGACAATAAAACACAAAACGTACCCAAAATTCTCTAAGAGCATAGCTTGTGCAAATCCATGGACATACACATTGATTTTTCGTTTCCGCAAACAGCCCGACCGGGCCCCGGTTAGGAAATGTGACCCTAGCAAACTAGCATGTTGCTGAGACGCGCTACCGGGACATTCAACTATTTCATCGCACGTTACATATTTCTGCACGTACATGTTAGCACGAAACTAGTTGGTAAATCTGTGTAGATTTTTGGCTCGTTTAGCAAATCAAAGTGAAGAAAAGTATGAAAGAAGCATGTAGTGCTGATAATCGTCTAAATGTGACATACTGTAAATGCAGAAATGTTTGCAGTGGTTTTATATTCGTGGTCTTCACGGCGACCGTTTCACTGTTTTCTTTTTTGTGTGGAAATGCTGGACGAAAATCAATGCGCGCGCGGATATCATCCTCATAATGAAGTCAGTTTGGCCTATCCTGTAAACAAACGTGCCTACAACAATAGTGTTAACATTATGTGGTTACATAACGTTATGTGGTGTATACATCGCTACTGGCGAAGGTGTTAATACTCCCTGATTAAAAGCCGATGAGTCTTGCTCTTGTCTTCCTATCAACACACTCTTTCTTTCTTTCTTTCTTTCTCTTTCTTTCTCTCTCTCTCTCTCTCTCTCTCTCTCTCTCTCTCTCTCTCTCTTTCTCCTTATCTGCCTGTTAGAGGTGTGGGGACGTGTGATCCTTCACTGTTGCGTTGTGTTAAAGGCACCCAGAGCATTTTATGAGGCTTGAAAACTGAAAAGACTCTAGTTGTTGTAATCTTTATGAAATTGACATTTAATGCCACTGTTTAGCACATTTGCGTGCGGATTTCTTATCAAAAGTGCTCAAAAGCGGCACAAAAATAAGCTACATGGTGATCTTTTAGTTTCACGCGCCTGCTGTAAATACTGTAGATACCATAGCCCCACCCACCTCCGTCAAAACGTAGAAATGCAAAATTAAAGTATAAAGATGCAAATATAGTTGACGGACATGCAGTCACTCTCTCATTGGTCGAACCGCTAATTCTGATGTACAGTCAGGGTCAGTCTATTAGGGCTTGGATTTTCTATCAGTTCTCACCACACATTTTTGTTCCATTAAAGTCGATGTGTAATGGTATAGTATGATTGAAACTTGCTATGTGTAGGAATGACTAGAAATTGGAGTATTTGTACTCAAGTTTCAAACCTCATAATATGCTCTGGATGCCTTTAATGTTACGTTGCTCTCTGACAAATATATATAAACGTTTTGGAATTTCTGATGGCCTTGGCCTAACCAACTATGTTCTCTTCATGCTGATCACGTGCTTTCTGTCTGCTACGACACATTAGATCCGTTCTAGAACCCCATAACCATACGTCAGTGACGTCACGTCACAGCGCAACAACAGTAAACACATCGCAGCGAGACACCGACTAGAGCAGACGTCTACGTCGACTCTTTCCGTCAACGCCGCGATTTTCAAAGAACTTTAGTAAAGATTAAACTTTTTCTTACCGTTGACAGCACATTCGAGACCGCAGGGATCAAGGTGATCTGAGACCCTCATTTGTCGTTGTTTTGCCGTTATCTATGAAAAATATACTTATACTTGTAGTACATACAGATATTTGCACTGCGAGTAGGCCCCAGTATACAAGCATGTTGCTGCGACGCGTTGCCGGGACGTTCAACTATCATATGGCACGTTTCGTTTTCCACGCGTAAGCATGAAACTAGTAGGTTAATCCGTGGATGTTTTGTTCAAAGTCACGAACATCGTATAAGAATTATGAATTACCTTCCCAATACGTAAAATTGCGAGCGCAGCGATCGTTCAGTATATAAGCGTAGAAACTTTAAATCTTAGCGAACCTTTCAGCCAACTCAACAACTTGCTCGAGTTACAAAAGACTAGTTTGTAAGTAAAGATTGATTAAAAACTGAAATATCAGGGATTGAATTAGTGGGTTAACGTTTGGTTTCAGGTGTAAGACTTGAGCTGCAGTACCGTCTTGTTACGGCAGGAGGCGACACTTTGCAGGGAGAGTCGTTGATGAAGGACAACGGCAGGGCATTCCAGAGATGAACGCCACAAGCAAAATAAAAACACCGATCTTCAATGTCTCCGTCTGATCACTGCGTGGTTTTATAAAGGGACGCTATCTCATTAATTCACTAGCAAGAGAAGATTTCGTTTTTTTTTTTTGTCCATGAAATTCGTTGAGTGCTTTGTCGATTCGATCGGCCGCAGCGACGCCGTCAGCGTGCCGCGGGTCAAGCGAGAGGGGGACTTTAAGTGTACGCAGTTATCGAGTTTGCAAATGTTTTCCACTCTCTTGGGCTACCCTTATTTGATTATTGTAGATGACATCGTATGGGCACCCCGAAATTGAAGCGAGCGTGTGAAGATTTAGATTTAAAGGGAAAAAAAATTGCAAAAAAGTTGACATCTCTAGTAGAAACATAACGTTATTGAGGAAGGTGATAATCTCAAATGATGAGCTTTCAGGGTGCCTCCCGCTTATCATCCCATCGACACTCTCTCTCTTTGTCTAACGAAGCTGTGCGAATTTGTGTTTTAATGCTTGAAATATTTCGAATTCATTTGGAAAAGAAAAAGCCCCCCTCCCCTTACAATATCTATTGATCAGTTAAATCTGTAAGAACACCGCTCAATACATGAGAAACATGTGCGTTTTGGAGGAACCTAAACGAAAGTTATACTGAAGGAAAATCTTTCAAATTCCGTCACTTCTTTCTAACTAAAATGATAGCCAACTCACGGGAAACTCATGTGCAACTGCAGCCACAAGACCATTGGGCCCTGAAGCTGGTGCATCAGAAGAGGCACCCGCCAGGAGTCGTTGTTTCACATCAAGATCAACTTCAACACCACCATGTCTTCCTACACCGGCGGTGATACCGATCCACCATAGCTGTAGACCAGGTCTGTCTAAAAAGAAAACCATCACTTTCAATCAATTAAAAGAATGATGATTTAATTTCACACTTAGCAGATACGTGATACAATGTACTAGGTGAAAATAGTTAAAAGGCATAAAGCAGTGGCTATCAAATTATGTATAGCTCTGTCCGAGCGAGTAATAAATATTTTTCCCTCCCTGCCCGAAGGGCGACGTCGTTTCGTTGCAGGCAGCTTCGGAAGACTTCGGCCCTCCTCGTCAGTTCCCGCCAATCACCATCACCGACGAGAGCCGAGTTCGCCTGTCCGAAACAAACCAGAGACTCTTTAATGTAGTTTAAGAATAGACTGTTTGGTTGTTGTAGAAAAGTTCACAAATCAAACGAAAAAATGAATACAAAAGACGATAAGTTAGATACTAGCCGTAGTGTTAGTGGTACTAGTAGTGGTGCTGGGCTAGGTCCCACGCTAAGCGTTAAGCGCCCCTCCCCTGCGCAGTCTGAAACTGATGTGTCGAAGTATGCAGAGGAACTGAGTAAAGACCCTACAGTCCTCCGTAGCGCAAACAGCATTGGCAGGATGTTCCAAGGTGGCTCAAAACAAAACGTCACCACAATTTTTGCGCAAAACCTGATCAAAGCTGCAACATCGGACTTGCAGATCGAAATCGAGTCTTGCTCGTCCATGTCCAGCGGCAGTTGCGAGTCCGGTATGGACATGATGGACTCTGTTGTTAACATCACCGGACTCATCAACGCCGAGAAGAAAAGAATCAAGGGCGAACGGTCAAGGGAGGGCCTCGGTCTTCTCTCGCAGATCACGAAATTCAAGCCGATCTCTCGCGAGACGACCGAGACGCATCAGAGAGAGAGTACGCACGAGCTCGTGCACAGGCGCAGAAGCCAATCGATGACTACCATGGCAGACGTGAGACAAGGAAAGATCCGAACAGCGGATGGGAGGACGCTACGGATCAAGTGCTCCAAGACGAACGAAATGCTTCGCCAGAAGATGATCTACAACGCAAGACAAGAGCTGGCCCCTCCGAAGAAGAAAAAGTTCAAAACCATTGCCAAGGCGGTCGCCTGGACCGTGAGGAACAGATTAGCGTTCATGAAGGGCGATGTAAAAACCAAGGAACAGGAGGAAGAGGAGAAGCTACAAAAGCTGGCCAAGATATACTCCTCAAATCTTGTCAAAAACGCCATCAAGAAGTTGGAGTGGAAGAAGAAACAGGAAGCCGTCAGGGAGGAACGGCGGCGTCGAGCCAACCGCAGAAGGTTTTACAAGACTCCGAACTTCTTCGGGGAGCTGGAGGACTTTCCCGACCCGACCCCGTGGGTTCAGAAGTTCGACAAGAACCACAACAAGAACAACAAGGCGCTGTTATACTTTGTCAAAGAAATCCAGAGGCAGGAGATGGAACACGAGTTAGGCCCGCCCCCACCCGGCCTGGACCTGCCCTGCAGCAACCTCTCCCTGAGGCACTCCAAACACTCCGATCTCATCCTGGCGCGTCATGAGGACACCGAAGAGGAGCCAACCATCTTTAGCGGGAGAAAGAACTCCACCATCTACTTCGGAGGCACCACAAAGATTAGAGACTCAGACACTCCTCAAGGCAATGAAGAAGATAAACTCTACATCGCTGTTGGAGGCGCACCTGCGGAGGACCAAGCACCTACTGCAAGCCCCAAACCTGACGCCCTACTGAAGCCATCGGAAAAGACGGACTCCCTGCGGACAGGGAAGGAGTCGACGAGCAAGCCGGAATACCTTGGCGGGAAATCTGGCGGCTCAAGCGTCACCCAAGAGACAAAGGGAGCTGGGATGACCGGGCTTTTCCCTGAAGATGATGTTGCCTCTGGTAAGAAGTCCCCCAAATCAGGCGGGATCCTGAAGGACGACAAGAAAGGGGGTGATAAGGGCTCTGTACAGAAGGGCCAGGGTAGCGAGATTTCCCCTGCGCTCACAGACGAGTCACGTACTCAAGCAAGAAAGTCCTCAAGACTGGACGAGAGCCAGTCCCCCAGTGGTTCATCCGCGTCCTCTGGTGGGACACCCGAGGCAGAACCGTCCCAAAGGCAATCCGTGCCGTCCAAAGAAGGTGCCAGAGTCCGAGCCACGGCCGTGGCAGACTCGGGGGCAGTTGTACCCTGCAGTGCGGACGACAGAGTCAGAACAGCCATTCAGAAGATAACGGTTTCCGTGACAGAAGGAATGATGGCAAGGAACCCATACCTCCGGATTCTGAACCGCGCTGTCTCGATCGTCGACCCCGTCATGCAAGCAACGGAGGCCGAGCTCTTTAACCCGACACTCCTTGGTGAGTTGATCCGCCAAGTGACCGGAACGTACAGCACGATGGAGGCCACCACACTGGGGCTCACACGGCTGTTCGTTGCCATCATGTCGGACGTTCTGACAAGAGTCGCAGGCTTGATGCCTCTGATTGGCGCCACAGAAGAAGGCGGCCTGCCCGTTCTTCCCTCAAACGCTCCTGCCGACAGGACAGACACGGCAACGTCGACGGGCAACCGCCTGATGGCGATCAGAACGACTTCACCACCTTCTGCGTCTGGTGCTACCGATCAGAAGGGCACAGAGGAAACGTCACGCAAAGATAGACCGAGAACCAAACTGTCCAAGGGGCGTTATCCTGTCCGGGGCGAGCCGACAGGAATAAAGGATGTGTTGCCGAGCGCGACTATGCCACGAAAAGCGAGCATTCCTTGCATGGAAAGAAACCCGATCAAGCCCCACACTGCGGCACAAAGTAGAAAGGCAGTGGTGCAAGAAAGCAAGGGAGGGACCAAGAAAGAATCTGACAGAAAACGTTCTCCTGCAAAGGCAGAAAATTCTGGCAGCCAGGAAGACCCAGAAGGCGCAAACTGGAAAGTGCCAGACCGCCGAAGACGATCTAGCCTTCGCCCAGATGTGGTCCAAGATCTTAAGAGCACGCTCCAACATCGTAAGGAAGAGCGTCAGGACAAGGAGCAGACCCTGCACTTCACCTCTCAGTCAAGTGCCGTGTCGCAGAAGAGCACTGTGACCAAATATGGGAAAGGCAAGAAGAAAGACACGGCTACTATGGAGACCAGTCAGGCAATGAAGAAGACGGCACTTGCGTACAGCCCTCCGCCTCCTCCTCCCCCACTGCCAGGCTGTCTCCCAGGCGGTGGCAAGCCAACACAGGCCGCTTCTGTTGTATACACGGCACAGACGGCAGAAGTGGGGCAGCGAGTTGCCGTTAGCTCCCGAGAGCAAGATGGCGCAGAGATCTCCACCGAGACTACCACAACGGCGACGATGATGGAAGCCCAGCTCACTGTCCCGCCGGCACCCCCGCCTCTCCCTCCCCCTGATTACTACCTGTCGGGCAGCGACGAATCGGACGATGAGACGCTGAAGGAACAGGCGCCGCGGCAAAAGGTTGCAAGTGTCTTCATCCCGCCGAAGTACGTGGATCGGTTCCAGAGCCAGGGTTTCAGGCACGTGGAGTTCAATCCCGCCCCACGAAGCAGTGCCGCCAGCAGAGTGGCGGGAAGCGATGTCGGCAGCGTACGGTCTTCCCGCGCAAGTACGCCCGCAGGCACCCCTAGAAGCGCTAGTCCTGCTGGCAGGGACCGCACAAGTCAGGGAGTCCAAAGCGCGGCACTGACCACAGCCTTGCGTGATGTTGGACAAAACAGGGACGTGGCAGCGCATGGAGTGATGCAACCTCGAAGGGACAGCCTTGCCCTCCTACTGCAGTCCCAGTCGACAAAGCTGAAGCACTCCACCACCGTGCGGAGAAAGACGTCCACAGGGGAGACGGAAGACACGGCCGAGACTTCGCACATGGTCGCCACAGTCCGGGCCGGCAGGATGCCCTCACCACCGCTCCTGCCGTCCTTTGGTCTGGGTTTATCTATGCAGCCAGGAATTGCCATGGCTCCTCTCTCGCCGATGTCATTGAGCCAAGCCTTGCATGATGCGATTGGAAGACGGGATAATACGGTGCGCCCTCATGTGCAGTCTAGCTCACCCGGAAACGACAGTTTGTCCTTCTTGCTTCAGTCCCAGGCAACGAAGCTGAAACACACGACCACTGTGAGAAGGAAGACGTCTACAGGAGAGACTGAGGATACGGCCGAGGCATCGCAAATGGTCGGGACAGTTCAGGCTAGCCATGCTCCTACACCATCGCCCATTGGCCTCGGTGCACAGGCTCAGATAGCGCCATCGGCTGCACTAGCGATTCCCAGTCCTGCGCCAACCATGGGTCTGCCGCCGCACGACGCCTTGCCTCTGCCGCAGCTCGGTGGACTTGGTGGTCTGACAGATAGCAGACTTTCGGGAGGTACAGCCATGCGCCACATTTCCGCGTCAGCAAAAGTGACACAAAAGACGACTGTGAAAAAGGGCAACGAAACTGTGGAAAATATGGCGGAGGCCAGCCAAGCCATGGCAACTACGGAAGTTGTGAACGCCCCCGCACCGCCACCACTCCCAACTCCGGAACAGCTGAGGCGACCAAGTCTTCCACAAGCCACACCTCACCCTGACATGATCGCGCTACAAATACCGGGACCTTCGGGTTTGGCGATCCCTAAGCCCCCGCCTATGCCGACTTACGGCGGCGGTATGTTCATGAGGAGTGCTACCGCTTCCAACAAAGTAATGCACAAAACCAAGGTCACGAAGGGTGATGAAACGGTGGAAAATGTGGCAGAAGCCAGTGAAACTATGGCCACTATGGAGGCTGGCCATATCCCTGCAGCGCCACCGCTCCCGACGCGGGAACAGCTGAGGAGACCAAGTCTTTCACAAGCCCAGCCACACCGGCTGATGCATGGGGCGGGATTCGGACGAGTCCCTTCCCCTCCCGTGCTACCAACGAGGGCGTTTCTGATGTCCGGAATCTCGGACGGATCCGGAAGAGTCCCTTCTCCTCCTGTGCTCCCAACGAGGGCGTTTCTGATGTCTGGAATCTCCGGAATCTCGGAAGGATCCGGATGGGTCCCCTCTCCTCCTGCGCTGCCACCGGCGGCATTTCTGATGTCCGGAATCTCGGACGGATCCGGACGGGTCCCCTCTCCTCCTGCGCTGCCACCGGCTGCATTTCTGATGTCCGGAATCTCACATTCTTCCAGACAAGTCTTTAACCCTCCTACTTTACCACCAATGGAGTATATGATGTCCGGAATCTCAGAGTTTCCCACAAGCCAGCCGCTTCCACCGGGGACGCTGAAGAATACTCCGGAGAAGAAGAAGAAGAAGAAGAGGGGCCTGACACGCCATGGGCACCGGGGAGTGCCTACTCTAGCTGCCGAAAACACAAAAGAGGGAGAAGCCAGCACCTCTAAGATCAAGTGTGGTGGCAGGCTGACCCCAACTAAGCTAGTCGGCAAAATCAAAGGCAGCTTCGCAAAGGTCAAGGACTCGATCAAATCGAAGCTATCCGGAGAATCGAGCGACTCAAGCTTCTACTCCGATGTCGAATGATTTTTTACTTCAAAAATTCTCGGCGTGACAGAAAATTACAAAAACTCACGTTTTATGTTTTGAGTAACATTACAGCATCGGTCACATTAGGAAAAAATGAAAGCCATCCATACTTGCAGCCCTGATGAAAAAGAAAGAAAAGGCAATTAGAATCGACTACATCTCATAGCTCAGGTCACAATACCTTACAAAAACTGCGCAGCGAAGGGACACACTTCAAGTCATGTCTATGTAATTCGCTACTACTAACGCTACCATTGTAGATACTGTGGGCTAGTATTAGCCATGGAATTTAGGTCAGACTCCTTGTCCAGACTAGACCACGTTATGTGGTACAGCAAAGCGGGGAGAGAGTGTAAAGTTGTCTTAGCAATGGTGCAATGGTGCCGGTAGTGTGTGTCGAGTTTGCGACCATTACATAGTTCGCAATAAGAATAGTTAGTTTGTCAGCTACATGCCACTGTGCTTAGGTTCGATTCCATTTAGAGCCGATATGATAAGGATTTCCTCATGGACTTCATTGCTATTTCACGCATATCAAATGTTTTATTCAAATACGTCACGACTACAGATCATATGTGTTTAAAGGATTATGTGTGTATATAAAATGATATGTGTATACATGTGTCTATGCAAATTGTAAAGAGAGAGAGAGAGATGTGATATCGCTTTATCCAGAATAAATCTTCACGCTAACGTATTTTTGGCTACCTTGCTTTTCTGTTTTGTGTCCTATGCATATGGAAGCTTAGTTCGTGGAACTCTCAAGATGATACGCAGCTACTTACCTTACTCTATGATGTATAGAGTCAAGTATTTGCCCCAATTAACCTGCATTTAGAAACTATTCGTTTTGATTCAAATTATTACACATAAGCACAACCATCATGTGTTATTTGTTGTTGTCATGAGAGCATATTAGCCATAGTCATATGTAGCACATAAAGATATTTACATGGGACCCGAATACACATGTCTAAGATACGAAGGGCCTGTCACACTTGTGCGTATATTCAAGGGCGCATGAGTTGCGCATTAATTTTTTTGTTTTTTGGTTCGAGTAAGGTCTGCGAGGAAAAAGTTGTTTTCTACTTCGATCCACCGTTGTGCAGCCTAGTGATCGAACCTAAGAAATCACTTATTCGGCTGCAAACTTAAGCTAAACCCAAAACGCGTTTATACGCAACTCATGCGCACTTCAATATACGCATAAGTGTGACAGGGGCTTAACATTTGACAACTGGCCATCCAGCACTATCATTTCTTTAAAAATCAGCACATTTACAAAGGCACTTCTTAGTTGAACGTATTCACAATCTCGACGCTACAATAGGCATCTGCATCTGTAACTATATAGCCGGCATAATCGCAGTGGGGCAGCAGCTGGTTATATCACACTGAACGACCTGTCACACCTAATCTTTCCCCATCTAACTGTAGGCGTTGTTTAAAGCTATCTATTGATAGTAATGAGGATGATCTTGCAGTGCTTGTGTACATCTACGGATACAAGGTGTCGCCGAGTTCGAGACAAAACTGCCAATACTCCCGCGCAAAGGTCTCCACGTCCTCGGGCCTGGTCCAGTCGGGCAGGGGCGGGATGACCGTGATCTCCTGCCGACTTGGGATGACCCTGGTGAAACGACCACTGGAGTCCGGTCGAGAGTACTCCCACACTTCGGTCAGGCGGACCTGGCATATTTGAGAACAGTGAAATATTTTATCTGGTTAGGTTTGGGGAAGATGACCGTCGGGAAGATTTTGAGCCTCCTGGTTAGTGCCTTCTCTTAACTATATTTCTGTTGCTATAAACTACATCAGGGGAATGACATCCTCGTTGGAGCTGCATTCGTCTTTCGGAGGGACGTAAAATGTGGGTCCCGTTATCGAGGAGGCGCCCCGTGCACGTTAAAAAGGCACTGCAACAGAAAAGCCTCTTTACTCAGAAAGTAGGTAGCCATCTTAGTAAAAAGGGCTGTTGTGGTGCTTGCCTATTAAACGTGTTCGAGGGGACTCCCATTTTCCGTCCCTTCCGTAAGATGAATACAGCTCTAACCAGGATGCCATTACCCCTGATATAACTTGTAGGAAAAGAAACATGAGAAGGCACTTGGAGGCTCGAAGTCGACCTGGACCTTTGTATTCCCGTTTTGTTGCAAGGACAAAGTATGCCGAAAAACAAACGCACAGACGCGCGCACATACACGCAGACATGCTGAATTCAATGGCAACGTCAACGGAGATAACAGTATAGAAAGTTCGCTGCAAACGGTGTTTTAACAACAGACAAATGGTCCGATGTATTACGAGTAGCTCGATGGTTCATGTCTCGTCCTTAAGCCCCTATCACACTATCTAGACCGGCGGCACATTGGTGGCCTCGCTGCAACCGGACCGTGGGCGATTTGACAAAACGCTTAACCAATTTCGCCGAGACAAAAAATGAATCTTTTAAGCTTTGTGTGTTTTGTCCTCTTTTTAGTCATACTTGGAAGTGTTGCAATTATACTGTGTTCCCATGATAAAGTCAAGGGTAACACAAATCCAGTTAAGCCCCCTCTCACTGGACCAGCGGCACGCTTGCGGCGTCCATACGTTCTAAACTGGATTTGTGTTACCCTTGAATTTATAATGGTAATATCATTCAAAACGTTAACATTCAATTCAAGTATGATCAAAAAGACAAAGACACACAAAGCTTAGAAGTTTTTACTTTCTCGGGAATTTTTCGGGCTTTGCCAATTCGATCGGCCGCAGCGACGCCACCAGCGTGCCGCGGGTCCAGGGAGAGGGGGGAGGGGGTCTTTACCTCCACATCCTTCCGGAAACGGCTGTGCTGAACAGCATCAGCTGCGCGTGCGCGGAACCGACGGATGACCTTTCTCCGGGCGAAGTCGACCGTGCCTCTGTAGTCAGGGTGGATTTGGAGATTTGGTTCTCCGTGGAGGCCTCGAAGGTCA
Source organism: Branchiostoma lanceolatum (assembly GCA_035149815.1). Lineage (NCBI taxonomy): Eukaryota > Metazoa > Chordata > Leptocardii > Amphioxiformes > Branchiostomatidae > Branchiostoma > Branchiostoma lanceolatum. The sequence goes on along the minus strand of CM068867.1, from coordinate 9,220,845 downwards.
TAGCTAAAAAAACGTGAAAGACAAACACATTGAAAGTTTAATTGAAAGTTTATTGCAAGTTCTTGCCCGTAGGCTAATTGCAGGTACATGTAACATGAAAGGACGAACAGGACAGACAATTGGTAACAACATAACATGTGATTAGTCTAGTCTAAATACTGACAATGAATTCTAATTTATTGGGTTTGACCTAAATCTTTTTCCAAGACAGTGGAAGACGAAAGATTTTTCTGTAATGTGTGGGTTTTTTTATTTATTTTTGTATGTAAACGTGGATGAATTAGAATGAAATTTGGCTCTTTAAACAGTGGCATCCTTTCTTTCTTGATCGTAGAAGGAGCAATTTGAAATAAATTGTGTTACGTACTCCACCGTGTTTGACAGTATTTCGTTCTTTGGCACATTGGGTTTCACCCCTTTTCCATTAGAGCCTGTGACGGCATTGCGGCCGCTGAGGTTTGACAGGTCGCTAGCTCCACGAATTCTGTTGCTTAAGAAATTTTTTTTTTTCATGCTTGATGTACTAGTATCTTAAATCGTACTTTTACATCTTGTGTCATATTCCAATTATGAAATCAAGGGGCACACAAATCGAATTTTGGTCGCGCTGTCAGTCTCTCAGCCATCGCCTTCTAGTGGGAAGGGAGCCTTGCCTCATTGGACGCGCTGTCCTGAGGTTTTGATGAGAACTTCAATGCAAAAAGGTTGATTCAAAAATGTACCATAAAGATTGCAATATATATAGCACACTTACACAACCATTACTAATGAGTAAATGAATGCTACACTCATGCACATACACTGGCCCAGATATGTTTTCTGAACAGTCGAGTGAAATACCTGTGTCCCTGTTCCAACACTTTGTGGTCTGGGTCCAAGAATTTCTTGTACGCTTCGATTTTCTCCACTTCGTCTTCCTTCAGAATGCGGCGCGACTGAAGTTTGAAGCGGATGTCAGTCCCAAATGGATAGGTGTCGCTCGTGGGCCGTCGCTTGAGGTCCAACGCCATCCACTTCATATCGGGCGGGCGAAACTCGATGAAGTTCAAGTCTCTGTCGAGGATGATGGTGTTGTCTCCGCCGGTAACCTTCTCAAACCTGGCCGTCACGTTGTACTGCTCTTTGCACGTGAGCTCCTCAAAGTTGAACGTGTCCAGGAATTTCTGCAGGACGTCCTTAGTAGCTGCGGAGGGGATGAAAGAATGACGCATAAAGGGATCGATTTGCCTTCCCATCACCGGTCCTCCTCTCCCCCTCCCTCTGTCACGCCCTCGGCCTGTCCGTCGCCGTGACCCTCGGGAGTCGGCACTGACACCACCGAGGTCATCAGCAGGCCGGTGGCCCTTGTTTATGTCGAGGTCAAACATCTCCACAGTAATCTTTGGCGGCAAGTGTCGCTTGTTGTACACATACACGTTCCCATAACGTGCGATCGCCCTCAGTTTGCCATGCATTGATTCGTCATGTTCGTCTCTAATACACTCGCCCTGCCGCTGCAGGGTTTTAAGAAATGAACCGAAATCGGCGTCATTCTCTCCCGTGTTGTACAGAGCACCATCTATAAACAGGTAAGGCGAGTATAATGTCTTGTTGTCATTGCCTGGATTGTTTTCACCGTCATAACGCAGGAGCTTAATATTGTCATCTGGCGATGTATAGCCTTCAAACACTATGGTGTGGCCTCCTTCCACGAACGATTGTCGACGGTTAAACGCAGGCCGGAGATGTTTCGATTTCATTTCCATCTGTTTGACTTCATCCTTAACTCGCCTGAGAGACTTTTCATCGCCCCACGCCTTGAGGATGAACTCGCCTGTGTCACGGCTGATGGTGACCTGTGCTCCCGTCTTGTCGGAAAGACGAGAGGCGTTGAACTCTTCCGCGTTCAAAACAGAGCCGACACATTCCCGAGATAACTTCAGAACAAACTCTGGTGTTGTCTGCTTGTCGAGTAGGGCGAACGCTCCGACAGGCTGTGCCCTGTCGTCGGCATGAGGCGTGCTGTCTTGCAGCGTCTTCTCTTTGGTATCTTGATCAGTCGCTGGCGTCGAGATAGACAGAGCCTGCAATCCGGCGGTAACGCTTTCTTCACTTTCCAGGTTTGCGTCTTGTGCTGCCGCCATGTCTGATGTAGAATTAGTCAGCAGTCTGTAACAGCGGTGACATTTTTGTAAAAGATGTGTAATCAACTCTAGCTGAATTGTTGACAAACTGTCCACTACGCCGGTGGCTGGGCGCCAGCGTATTTAAACACGTTGTGTTATTTTTCCCCCGGTGTTGCTATATATATATATACATGGCCCTGTCACATCTAAACATAGCTAAAGAGTGCTCAAAACTCGCTGAAACTGCTTACTTCCATTTGTTGACAAGACGTAGTCTACCAGACTAACTATGTCGGCTATAGGGAGAATATTTGCCAGGGGAATTTAGCCACAATACTCAATAGAGTTTTATTTGCCGGCACAGTTAGGGAGGGGGATGTTACACTTCCAGCGGACTGACTCTCCTGACCGATTATTCCCCCTTTTGCCGAATTGTACGAACCGTAGGAAGGCCTGGTGGAGGCTCGGCAAGGTGCCTGATGTGAAAGTCAAAGCTTAGCAGTTTATATCGGTACTCTACCAGTCGACGGAACTCTCTAAAACTTAGAAATCATATCACATTTCTTACCTGTTTCAATGTTGTTTCTCAGCTCTGTTTGTTTTAGGCACGGTGCCAATGCTGACGTCACGCGATGGTTTGCGCACTTGAACTCTGCTGCCAAAGGTCAATGTCTACTTCACCTTGCACCACTGGCTGGGTTTAAGTTGTACCCTTCAGCTGGACACCGGAATCTCCGAAACAATTAAACAGAGACGAAATGTAGCTTCGATTAAAACGAAGGAACCCTGAATTGACCGAAACCAGGCTGGTTCAAGTTGGCCCCGCCCACAGGTTACCGGAACCTCAGGTTTTCCCCCATGAGTCATCTTGGGAGTTTCCGTCAGGTAATGACGTCACTGCATATTCATTATCATACTATATTCATTGCAGGCTCACCGACTCTCGTAACATTAAACCTGCAAAACTACAACCTTTCCTTTTGGAGCCTAAACCCACAAACACGGAAGTCAAGTAACCCAGGTTGAACCTGTCAAAGCCGACATGACACATGATTAGCTGTGTAGGTACGCCGTTCTCGTGCTTTCCGCCCCGTGCTCTTGTTCCCAGGGGTGCTAGCGGTTAACAGGTTGACTGGCGGATAATAACCATGTACGTGTGCTATCCACGTGTCGTCAAGTATAAACTAAATTCTGCCTTGCAGCTTTGATCCACCACTGTTTAATTGCGAACAGAATAATGACAAATGACGTGCAAACATTTCTTTGAAAGCTTTCACAACTTTATACATGTATCGAAACTAACAGGATGAGAGGAAAAGAATGTTATGCTGAATTTTTATCTATAATTTATAAGCTTCGTGCCCTTATAAAAGATAAGAAACCTTATTGACTCAACAAAAGGTACAGTGACATTCGCATGGTCTGCTACAAACTACGTAATCAAATATACAAAATAAATCTTGAACTTCTACATACATATACTAAACAATATAGGCCAACATAAGTGAATCTCTAAATCTCTCTAATACATATATCTTACTACAATCAGATGTTGCTAAAAGTGTGTTTCGGTATATTTTCTGATAGCAAAACAATCTTCTTGGATAGTTTGATCAGGTGGGAAGTTACTGAATAAAAAGATTCAACATGATTAAATTGATCACTTGGTTGTGTACAAAGAGTCATTTTTTTCAGTAAAACAATATTTTTTGTTTGCCTAGCTTTGCATTGTGAGAGCTGTCAAATCTAAAGATATATTCAAATCTGCTTGACAGATATAAAAATGTGGTATCGACATCTAGTACATGACACTAGCGGTCACCACTTCCGCCGCTTCGGGATCAATCTTCTTCAGTTCGCGGTACAGGTCCTGGTAGAACGGCTTGTTTATCGAGCGGAGGGTGTTTGGTGCCAGCGGGTTGAGGCTGGGCCGGGCGATCAGGACACGGAACATGTTGGTTTTGAAGGCCTGGTAGGGGGTACATCCCGTGTGCCATGGATGGAGAGAATACCTGGAGAAAGCATGGAATGAGGGGGGGCACACGATTGTAGTATTAGTCATGTTTGAGACTGCGTTCTTTCGCCGCAGCGACACCTAGCGGTGAGACGTAGCTCCAGTTGTTATCTCCATGAAAAATGGAGAGTAGTTTTGGGTGTGTCTGTGTGTCTGTGTGTGTGCGTGTTTCCGCACTACTGAAGTCAGCATAACTCCAGAACCTCTTGATAGATTACGATAATGATATTTGGTATGTGGGCAGGTGATGTTAAGCCGAAGTCCAAGGTCGATTTTGGTCCCTCTAGTTTGTGACCTTGGTACTGCAGCAGAACTTCTGTTTTTGTATCTTTTGACTTCGACGTGCTATGGTCTTGATTTTTGTTGAATAAATTCCTAATTTGCATAATTAATGCAAAAAGCCGTAATTCATCTAATTGGAAAATTATAAATTTTATAGGACTGTCAATATTGCAACATGTGTAAGTTGGATAAAGGTGCTTATGACCAAGCATATATAAGGTAAATGTGAAAGTCATTTGCAGGAACAGAAGATGTTCATGGAGATACGTATGAGGTCTCCGAACCCGAAGGAAGGACCACCTCAGGTGGGATGTCTCATCTCCGCCATGATGGTCCATGCTGGGGACGATGATGTGGTTAAAAAGCGCCTCCAACAACTTCAGGTCAATCCCGTGGCGTTTCATGACATCCTGTAGCGCTCGCCTGGACCTAATAAGCGGAAAGAAGAAGCAAATATTGAGGTAGAACATCGTAAAGTTTTCTTACTACCGATCTGACCCTTCCTCTACCTCGAGATAAACGTTTATCATCGCCTACGGCCGTCGGGCGATCCTACACGCGGTCGGGTGATACGGAATACCCCGTGTTGTACTCTATATGTACTAACCGGAAGAGTTTGTAGAGTAGACTCTCCTTCCCGAGTAAGTCCCAGCGGCGTCCGGACTGGTGCCCCTCCCACGCGCTCATATTCCTGGTTTCGTCCAACAAGCTCTCCCTGATGCCCACCCCTCCATAGCCGAGAAACCTCGGCACATTTCCTTCACTGTTCAGAACACTGATGGACGAATGTAAAAGTCCGTAGTGTAAGGGTATGGTCGTGTAGGTTGACTCCTGGAGGGTCTTCAAATCCCTATCCACGATGTGTCGGACCAAGCCTAATGGAGAACAGATGACATTTGACATGCGACGATTCAGTTCCGTATAAGTACCAAGTGGAAAATATTTGAGACCTGTCGCTGATCTCCACTCCGTTGCGAGTGCACCACAAAACCTGGTCACCATCCTCTCCTTTCTTGTAACGCATCGACATGCGCTTCAGGTGAAAACCGCCAGTGGCGCGCATCTTACAGTCGCCAACCGTCACTTCATATTCGTCCGACCTGAGCAGACCGCAGGGTTTTAACAAAGTTATAATCAAAGAAACAAGTTACTAAACCATAGAGTTTGCAAGTTTCGATATGGAATATCATTAGTCGCTAACATCACTCCAGCAGCGTGCGAGCATGTATTTATACTGGGGTATATGATGTAGAATTGTGCTAGGCTTACCCAATATCGTCCACTTCAGTGTTTTCCCTTCTAGCGCTATGCTTGAAGAACATAGACCATGAAAAAGTGCACAGTAACTGTCGAAAGTAGTCTAAAAAAATAACAGTAAAGTCACTATGTTTGTCCCTCCGCTTGCCTGACGCGATGGAAGAAAACAATATTTGGGTTGTGAATTTCCCCGATATCAGCATCACGTGGCGTTCAAGTGATAAACGCATGGCCGTGATGTTATGCCGTGCAAAAATGTACATCGGAGCGGGGGTCTCTAGGTTGTATTAAACCTTCCTAAAACTGGTAAGAGTTTCAAACCTCGAATCACCATGGGTAGTCGAAATATCAAAGAAAGGTTTAAAGTCAGCTACGCTGAAAAGATACTACCTATCGTGTAAGTTCGAAAAACATGATGAAGTACGCGGTGTCGAATTACGTATAAAATACGTCATGCATGACGCTTCCGTGCAACTTGTTGTTATCTGTTCAGGAGTTTATTCTGTTATGTCGCTGGACGTAAACCGTTTTCATTGTTTTGTATAAAAGAGAGAGATGGCTAAGCTAGGATCATACTTATGGCGTTCTTTGTTGCTCATGAGAACAGGCTTTGGCATAACACACCGCGACATGTGGACATGACCCAAATCGGACGTAAATAGGTGTCGGACGTAAATTATGTTATAGTTATGTTACGTTAGATGTAGATGTTTGAAGATGTTTTTAAAAGAAGAAAGAGATATCGACCGACCTGTTGTCTTTTGCGGGACGTATCAGCATACATATGGTCGAGTTCTCCACAAACCGAACGATGTCGGCGTCGGTGGGCGCTTTCAACACGAAGAGCAGGTAGAGAGAGTAGAACACGGCATAGATACATCGTAGGAAGTACATGGGGGTCTGGAGTATGTAGTGCCGCCGGAACAGGTGTGCTACACTCGGGGTCCACTCGCAGTCTTCAATGTTGGGGGTTATCGGTGTGGGTGTCCTTGTTGGCTTCATCTTGCTTTTCTTGTACGGAAATACATCGACAGAATGTCACCCAATCAAGAGGTATCCTTCCATCTTTAGAAAGAGAAGAAACCGAATCCATGTACTAAATTGTACTGTAGCTGGACCAACTTGTATAATGGCATTAATTAATATTTGTTGTTACCTGTACTTAGTCCAATGAGGCAAAAATGTACCATAAAGGCGACTTGTTCATTTCTAAGTGAGAAAGTCAATTTTAAACTCAGTTCTACACAGAGTATGTCGTCTTCAACTCTCAGCGAAGAAACGTCGTTAAATATAATTTGTTAAACAGAATGGTGACAACATTGCAGCGTGAAGTTACATCACCGTGCTGAGTTCTTCACAACCTTTTCTCTACAATTAAACCTTTTCCTGTTGAAAAATACATACCTTGGCAAGTTACATTATCTGCAGCTTTAGAAACTATCTTGCCTATCTCACAAGTTGCCTCCTAAAACTGGCTGATAAGCTCGGAGGAATACGGACGACGTCACACGGAAGAAGGTCGCGCGTGTTTGTCGCACTTTGTGGCACGTAGTTTTCTTGCTGTTTTCAGGGGCAAAATGTTACGTGTCTCACCAGGTGGTCCCTAAACTGGCTGATCAGCTTATCAGAGGATTAAAGTTGACGTCATATGACCTCGGACGCACCCACATCGGAGGTACAGTTCAGTAGCACGTCTTAAGTCAAACATCAATTCATTTGTTACACTTTAGCCTTATTTGCACGATCACAGTCACAAAATGATAGTGCTTAATTAAGTGGACTCAAACTAAGCAAATTTCAGCCAATTCAGTCAACCCCATAATAAAAGAGTGCTACAAGTAATGTATACGTAATGATGTGTTAAACTGGGCGAACTGATGAGTAAGGCCGCCATTGTGTCCTCGAGTTCCAAGGTCCGCGATTGTATCTTTAAAATGGAGTACTTAGCCGTTTCCTTGCTAAAATGCTGCCCCAGGGCAGGTTGCATCATAGAGGGCATTGACCCACTGTATCATGCCTATTTATGCTAAATATGTAATGGTTACACCAGCGTTTGTTTGCTTTTTTGTTTGTTTGCTTGTTTGTTTGTTTGCTTGCAGAGTCAGACAGACAGAGAGTTAGACAGACAGAGAGTCAGACAAACAGAGAGTCAGTCAGATAGACAGAGAGTCAGAGAGATCGACCGAGGGTCCGACAGACAGACAGAGACTTCGACAGACAGAGGAGGGCCTGCATTGGGGAGTAGTGATTAAGAATTACGCAACATTTTCGCCGCCGATTACGAATTACGTTAAATTCTCAGAGCTCATTACGAATTACGTTAAATAATGAGGCTTCCCAACCGGCTTCTTTACTTTACACAAAATTCAACTATCTAGTTCTGCGTCAAAACTATTGATGTTATGTTGAACACCTACTTTTGCGGACACCTCCCTGAGAGGGGCCTGCATGGGGGCGTCTCGAGAACGCTCGACGTTCCGGAGCTACATATGACGCTAAATTCAGTCAGCATCTCTACGCCCTACTCTAAATTCTTAGTCAAAACTCACACTCCTAACGTAACATGACCAATTAACGTCCGATTTATTAAAAACGTATTTATCTTAAAACCGAGCGGACTGAGCCAAATGTTAAACCAATGGGTGGAAATATCAGCTCTTCCAAAAAGAAAATTCATGGTCTGTAAGTTTTTCTCCGCCTGTTTAACGCCGTGCGAGCATGTATTTATATCGATGTATATGATGTAGAATTGTGCTAGGCTTACCTATCATCGTCCACCTCAGTCTTTTCCCTTCTAGCGCTATGGTTGAAGAACATAGACCAGAACAAATGCACAGTAACTGTCCAAAGTAGTCTACAGACAAAGGATAGTAAAATCACTATGTTTGTCCCACCACTTGCTAGACGCGATGGAAGATAACAATGTTGATCTGTGAATTTCCCCGACATTCGCGGCACATGGCGTTCACATGATAAATGCATGGCCATCATGTTTTGCCGTGCAAAAATTAACCTCCAGTGCGGGGGTCGCTAGGTTGTATCAACCTTCCTAAAACTGGGAAGAGTTTCAAACCTCGCCGAGTCACCATGGATAGTCTCGCTTCTAATGACAGTTGTGCTTGTAGGTGTATGAACATATCGGTCTTATAATAATGGTTTGTCTAGTTCCATAAGGAATACGAATTTACCTAGAAAGATCTGTGCTTTTTTAATATAGAAAACTAGAAAACTTTACATCTTGGATACGATTAAAGAAACGTTACCAACAAATCGCGTAATGGGGGATGACACATGTATAATACATCCAACAACACTGTCACAATCGGCAACATATCACACGGGCATTTAGGCGTTGCAGAGTTTGACAGTGATGGAGACTAGGAGAAAGTTCAACGCCCTTAGAACGTGCTACTGGGCATTGTGCTTGCGGACAATGAGCTATGGAGCGTTGCGCTTTGACCTGTACTGGCAAACAATCCCACGCCATATGATAGATCCGTAATCCTGGCCAAAACCAGAACAGCTCTAGAGCGGCGCAGTTTTAACCACGGTGGTCTGTCATTGCTGAGTCTACTGCTTTTTATCACAAGGTAATGTGATATGTTACGTTTATCCATATTTAGTTACTAGCTATAGCCGACAACTCCTCAATATTACACTACGGTTAGAAATTACTGACTGGTAAACTTGGTTCCGTAATACTACAATAATCTTAGTGACCGCCCATGTTTGAATTATAATTGGTATTCTAAGTGTATTTTCTGGACCCCAAGAACATGTCGGGGCATGTGTAACGTTAGTACGTGAAATGTTACAGTACTAAATTCTCTTGACCTTTCCGTGACCTTGTTCTTTATGGGGAGGGGGGGTGCATGACAACAGGTACTTCCAGTTCTGTGAATGATTGCAATTAAAAAGCTGATGTCAGCTGTGCAGGTCCTGCATGTATGTTCTGCATTAATGACTAGAGTATAGTATGAGCTGTACCAGTACATGTACGAAGTTTTTGACGTTTAAGGAACCTACTACTGTGCGGGCTCAGACCGCAGTGCATGACAGACGGCCCGGATTCGACCACGCGTGTCTCATGATCGCACGTATTGAACTCTCACATCGCGAAATCACAACTAACCCCACAGGTTATACAGCATCAGATAGCTTAGAAAACGCTTGTTACACACATGGTTGTGTATTTTCGAAAAATTTAGTTATCAAATGTAATCAAGGGTGAAAAATGACAACAAAAGTTTTCAAACTGCTGGCAAATCACCTTCGAACGCAGATCAAGTGAACCCGGAAGTGACTTTGGCGGCTTTCGGGGCACTTTTTCAAGAGCCGTATCTCAACAATATTTTGTCGCCTGGTTAAGCAATTTATATTAATGTAGAAGTTTATCGCAAGTTCATGCCCGTGGGCTAATTGCAAATACATGGTAAAAACATAGAGAAAAACATACATGCGTCAGTATATTGTCATGGCCTCCGTAGTGCAATCCCGGTAAGTTTGAAGGTCCAGGCCCTTCTCATTCTTACACAGCGATCAATCAAAATCGCTGCGTAGAAAAAAACATGCCGACTTGTCTGCGCTGCGACCGACATGCTTTGCGACTTCCCCGCCCGAGACATATCCACTGAGTGTTGTGCAAGCAAGGCTTTTAAACGACGCAAGTTCATTGCAATACATAAACCTTTATGGTAAACTATATATTAGTTTACCACATCGTTGGCACTGGTAAATATCAAATTACATTGTAACATTTTGCAACCGGGCACCATTTTCTATGTGGGCCGGACCCAAAGAAGAAAGTGCACGTGCCGGGCTGCGCTGTCTGGCAGGTATAAATAGCCGACCGCCCGTCAAACCTTATATGCGACCACCCACTGCATATTGAAACTGGTAGATACAGCCGGACTCCTCCTAGCGATAGGCTATGTGCACTCTGTAATAAGAACTCTATAGAAGATGAAGTACATTTTATTCTAGAATGCTCACTGTACAAAGATTTACGCATCTCTTTGGTTAACGCAATACAACTAGACCAGAGATATACAAACTTAACAAATGACAAACTGTTCATATACTTGATGTCATCGAATAATCAATCGGTAATTGAGAAACTCTGTGAATTCGTGTATACATGTCTCAAGAAGAGAGAAGTAGCGTGTAAACTTTAGAGGTAGATAGAACATAGAATAGTTTTCTTCATTTTTTTTCTATTATTACAATGCACAATTGTTTTACTTGTAATGCATTTAGCCCGGAAGGGCATGAACATGCAAATAAACATTATATCGGGCTTTAAGCCATGCGGGTCGCATGGCAACAATAAACGCCACCGCTCCAGGATTCTGTGAAGGCCGTTGGCAGGTTTGACTCGGTAATCTACCCGTGTGCCTTTTTATCTAAAATCAAAGTAAAGTTGACTTGTATCAAATTTTCATTACGACCTATTAAACTGTTTATCTTTCCAGTTTCAGTAACCTCTAATGCCGAACACTGAAGCATCGTAACACGACTAGTATAGAATGTCGACTGGTTTTCATCTGCTCCTGGCAGTTGCTGCCATCTTGTCACAACGTGCTCAAGCTGCAGACATCCTCGTGGCGACGATGACGTTCGGCAGCCCGTGGATGGACGTGGCGAAGATTGCCGAAGCCCTGGCTTCCCGAGGACATGTCGTCACCGTGGTGGCCCCTGCTAGCGAAAAGAACGACCTGATGCGGAAATACCCGAGCTTGCGCTATGAACTTTACGGAGACCCAGAGAAACCGCCTTTGCTTAAAAACATCATGAAAACGGAGCCGCAAAAAATGTAAGTACATTTATGTTGAATTTTCAGTTAAGCCTATTTTAGCGACTAGAAAGTAGAATGTAATCAGCATGCGCACATGATAATTGTGTGTATTTTGTTCAAAAACAGCAAGAATCCTGCTATGTGACATTCAAATAAAAAGTGCAAAATGCCACTACAGTCAATGTACGAATTGACCGCCTTCATGAAGGTTGAAAGTAAGAATGTACTTGCAGGATCCAAATATCATCGAACAAAACAGATATGAATGAAAAATTCTAACAACCATGCACAAATTCGGGTCCAGATTTTAACTGCGAATTGCTTGTCTTACCCAAAGACTAATGAAAGTAGCCGATCGGCACTTTCTACTCAAGGTACTATTTTTACACAAGGGACCAAATCCTAATTTCAATTATGCAGTTTTTATAGATATTGAAATTACTGTAAAAATGTATCACTTTGATCCGTTTGAGGTCAATAATATACTCCCTACCTTACCCACTCCATTTATTTCTATGAAAACCGTCACAGGCATTTTCTTCACTTACTTGGCTGGGATTATTAGCAGCGGCAAACAAAATTACTTCTAGCCTCTGGGATAACTGTGAGGAAATGTTGAGTGATAGTCGGCTGATGACGAAACTGAAGAAAAGCCACTATGACGTAGTTCTGACGTACCCTGGGAGTCCATGTGGGTCCATCGTGGCTCAGTTCTTGGACCTACCTCTGGTCTGCACGCTGAGGTCTATGCCTACAGGACTTGGTGCGTTATGTTTATACATCTGACGCTCTATTGTAGGTATATTTCCTCATAGATACTATCTGGTGCTCATCATTTCGGTGCACTATATAATCTAGGCAATAGAATAATGCCAAGTTATATCATACAGATAAAGACAGACATTCAACGAGAAGTAAATTCATTACATTTTGTACCTTACTTCAACTTTCGTCATTGTCATTTGGAAATATTTACAAGTTTATCGCATCCTGTATGCGTAGTGAAATATGAAGGTACTGTTTGCGTTTTTTATGCAATCGTCTTCTTTTGATGTTATGTTGCAGACATCCGGGCCAGCGGTGTCCCCAACCCTGTCTCCTACGTACCAACTGTGACGTCAGGACTGACTGATCAGATGACCTTCTTACAGAGGGTCAAGAATACCCTGATGTACTTTGGACTGACCACAATGGGACAGTTAGTGATGGAGAGGAGCATCGACGATGTTGCAAGCAGGTATGTGCATGTACGGCGATCCCTTTCATTAGGGTTGCAGATCATTAGAGAATAGAATTCTGGATTAAAGGTAAATGTCAAGATAGTCCCATAGCCGTTTTAGGCCGTAGGGGCAGGGGTTTGTTTTCCACTGTGTCTGGTGCACGGTATTGGAAAGACGAGCGCATCCCCCTCCTTCCGGCCAACGATAATGATTTCAAAATAAATATAATTAAACTTTCAACCCCGGCGGTATGGGGCTCCAAGAACCGCAAAGTCAACATTATGAAGTTGGCTGACAAAGAAACGCGGTCTTTATTACCTAAGCGTCGGCGGTTTGGGAACTTAAAAAACCTCAAAGTTTGGTGAGGGTAATCATCTAACTCCAGGGAAAGGGGTATCTGTGGAATATACATGCCCCGGGACACGGCGGGCCGACGTGACCAGGCCGACCAGCGCATGAAGAAGTCGTCGCTAAAGACCCGATGAGCAAAGAAAAAAGAAATGTTAGAATCACACAGTTTTAGAAGGTGGAGCCCAACCCTCTCCTTCCACCGTATTATACCTCCCCAACGGAAATCAGATACCCATTTACACACCTGGGTGCTGTGAGGAAAGTTGTGTAAAGTGCATTTGTCCAGGGCGCAATATCTGTGGCATATCAGGGGATTAGAACCCAGGACCTCTTGGTTCTGAGCCCTAACCGCTACGTCAATACGACGCCACCACTCAGAATTACAAAGCCAAATTTTCCGTTCTTGCCAACGCTGTGCAGGCGCTGTGCACATCTACTATGACATGCAAGATGACGTTGCGGCAAGACTGCTGTGCCAAACGTGACTTAGTCTGCACCCCCCCCCCCCCGTCTCGGCCGAGGAGAAGATATAGATCAAATGGCAGAAATGATATCTGAAGAACAACACTTTAACACTAATTTCGTTTTCATTACACGATCAGGACCATTGGTAGCAACTATACCATGTTCGCTGCCTTGTCAAGAACCGACGTTTGGCTCTACCAATCAGATGTCATGTTCGACTTCCCTAGACCCACCATGCCAAATATGGTCAGCATAGCGGGCCACATGGCTGATAAGGTCAAACCACTCAGTGAGGTTAGTCAATGAAACATATTTATACAAGACTGGTATTGATCAACGTTACAGTAGAAGTATCTTCATCGTCGACAATCTATTCTAACTTGGTCATGGTCAAACAATTGTTTTCTGACATGATGCAGTTCAGACTTGTGTCTTCAACTACTCGATCGTTTTATCCACCCGAATGCAAATGTGCATTATGAAATATTTAAACTAAGCTTCAAACGGGTAGTAAACAATGCCTAGGCACCAAGAAAACATGGGTCAACAAGAGTTCTACGACCTCATACCTTCGTCAAATGATTTTGACCTTTATGACTGACGTATTAGGAGTGTTTTTCATCAATCATCAATCATACCAGTTGACCCTCTTCACCCAAATAACATAAGTTGTCCAAACCTCCTTGTTATGACTATGAGCTTAACAAAGAAGGTTATGCTAACATTTATCATCAATTATGCAAATAAGCTCCCTCCTTATCAGCATAATTTGATTCAATGGTGTTCACATTCACACAACTTCCTAATGCCACAAGTATGAAATTGCCGTCATTTACTAGTATGGAATTATAGTAGTTTCTCATTAATTATGCTAATTATGCCCACATTTGTATATTTCCTATCTATCAACATTCCTCTCTTCCTTAGTTACAAATGTCATATATTTGAATAGTCATATCATGGAACACAGCAGATTTTTAAAATTGCCTCATTAATTATGCGAGTTAGAATTTGATTTGCATAATTATCATCCAATCATACAAAGCATCACGTAAGCTATCTACATACCAAAAATCATGACCATCCATCAAGACCATCTCGAGTTATAGTTTTTCTCATTAATTATGTCAATGAGGTTCTCATTTGCAAAGCTGATATCTATTAATATTTCTCTCTTCCTCAGTTACATATGTCACATGTTTAAGAGTCCTATCATGGAAATTGATGGATGTATAAACTTTCCTCATTAATTATGCAAATTAGATACTGATTTGCATAATAAGTATCTAATCATGTACATCAGCACTCAAGCTATGTACTTACAGAAATTTATGACCATCCACCAAGCCCTTCTTGAGTAATTCCGTTTCACAGTCTGAAGCAAAACCTGCCCCTGCTATAGCCAACCCATAGGTCTGCTTGGAGACTACCTTACCATTATGCCTACAGCTGGCTCACAGCCAATTTGTGTAACTGACGTTTCCTGCCCTCAACATGACCCCTGCTATAGCCAACCCATAGGTCTGCTTGGAGACTACCTTACCATTATGCCTACAGCTGGCTCACAGCCAATTTGTGTAACTGACGTTTCCTGCCCTCAACATGACCCCTCAGGACCTTCTTGCCCTATCCATGACGCCTTGGAAAAAAACAGCCGACACGTACACATACTTCAGCATACAATGTAACACATTTTTACACTTTTCTCATTAATTATGCAAAACACTTCGCCCAAAATCTAATCATCTTGAGATTTCCCACATACACACCGACACACCAACTACGACAACAAAACCATCCAGGCGTTCTCGACTTATTCTGTTCACTAACAGACACACAGACAAGCACCATCGAATAACCTTGTCGACGAAACCATTCGTCGACGAAGGTAATTATTGCATCACCATAGGAGCTGGAAAAGTTCGTGCAGAGTTCTGGAGATGCTGGGGTCGTGATTGTAACGTTCGGCTCCATGGTAGCGGCTATGCCTGCAGAGAGAGCCGACATGCTGGCCGCTGCTTTTGCCCGTCTGCCGCAGAAGGTCGTGTGGCGCTACGCTGGGACGCCACCTCCAAGTCTGGGGTCCAACACCAAGACCATGAATTAGTTACCTCAAAGTGACTTACTAGGTACATGCTACTTGAATGCTTTGGAGACTGACGTGAATCCGTTGTTGTTTTTCGTACACGGTAGATGTCTTTTGTAGTATAAGCATTTTACATATTAAGCAATCTTCATTTCTGATTCTTTGCTACCTTGCCTTGAATAAGAAGGTATTTCCGGCCCGTAGTATTTCCTCTAACTTACTACTGTGACAATATTTATATTACAGCTCATCCAAAAACCAAGGCGTTTGTATCACATTGCGGTTATAATGGCGTATCAGAGGCCATGTACCACGGAGTGCCCCTGATCGGCATGCCTCTGTTCGGTGACCAACATGACAACATCGTCCGAGTGGTGGCCCGAGGGATGGCGGTGTCACTGGACATCCACAGCGTGACGTCAGAAGAAGTTTACCAGGCCATCACTACCGTTATTTCAGACCCCAGGTAAGTGCAGAAAGCGAAGGTAGAGTTAGAAGACTTTACAAATAAAATGAAAAGGTGCTTGGCGTCTTCACTTACATGCGATCTGAGCCAGTCTTGTCCACCCTGTTTGATGGCGGACCTGGTCAAGTCCACGGAGCTTTGTGCATGTCCTGTGTTGGATATCAAATGCACATCAACGGCTCTCACCTCTTTCAATGAACTAAAGCGATCAGTTGCCTGAAACAATCTACATCACATTATCGTTCTTAATTTAAAACGATTTACGCATATGATTCAAAATAGCTCTGCACTGGTCTTGTTTGTGCGAAAGAAAATGGGCTAACTTTAGGATGTATTTAAGGGACAAGGAAAGGGCCAAATTCATCTCCACCATCCAACAAGACCAACCACAGTCACCCATGGAGCGGGCAATATGGTGGACAGAACACGTCATCAAACATGGAGGCCTCCCTCATCTAAGGTCAAGGGCAATCGAACTGCCCTTCTACCAGTACTATCTGTTAGACGTCCTGGCTCTGATTGTGGCAGTTATAACTGTTATAATGTTGAGCTGTTGGAAGTGCTGTTTGTTTGCTTGCAGCATGTGCAAAAGGAGTAGAACCGACATCAAACATAAAACTTCCTAACTGTTCGAGTGCGCCAAATATGTCACAGAGAAAAAGAAGTGAATATGTAGATGTGTTGGGAAAATGTCAACGTAGATGCACTTTACCTTTTATTTCAAAGTAATATGTACGATTGGAGTTGTAGAAATCTTTATGTAAATTCGCAGAAGTGTTGGTGACTATCTCTCCTTGAATTGAGGGACAGTGCAGAACATCAAAATAGTATGGATATGAAATTGAACAAAATAGGAAGAATAACACTAGAGTTATCGCAACGTAATATTATGCAAGGGAAGAGGCAAGTTGTCGAATTCGCACGTAGAAAGTAATGAAAATAAGAAATCATTTGAACTACTGCATTCAACAAAGAAACCAGGATGACATTAGCAACATTCGTTTTTATGTTTAGCCATACCTAGTATGGCTCAACATATTGTTTTTACTCTTCTCCTGTCAAATCTTGAAATCGATTCATTTCTGTCATTTTTTGACCAAATGATCTGAAATTTGGTACAAAGGTAGTGTAGACAAATACCCCCGGACGTTTTTTTTTTCATTTTTACGATATTGACATTGAAATTGGTTTTGTTGAGGTTTTTCTGACCAAAAACGTACATTTTGGCCTCCTGTGCTCTGGAAATACATCCAAATGACCTTAAATTTGCTATGGGAGTACATTGAACACATGTTCAAAGAACCCCATTCGCACTTTTGGCATACATCACTTAAAAATACGATTTTTGCAGGGTATTTTGGGGAGAACATTGGTTATTTTCCTCATATGACCATATATGGTGTTGCCAACACAACCTAAAGGTCAGTGACCCCAAGTGCCAGGTGCACATGGCCTCGCCTGTGAGCCTTGCGACCACCTGATTGGCCAATTGAGCAAATCTATTCATCTTGCATTTCTGGCGCAGGTGTGCTAGTATTTATACCAAATGTGGTATGGGAATGCCTAGCCTATGACATGTGCTTACATGGCTTTGTTCGCTCTTTTTTTAACAAAGATACACATCTCCAGTTCCTATGTGTTAAACCAAAATGATGTGAAATTTGGCATGTGTCTGCCTTGGTCATGTACACAGGCCCTCATTCAAATGTTTGGCATACAGCCTTTTAAAACGATTTTTGAAATAAACAATTTTTTTTCGTTTCGTTATTTCAACCCAAAATGTATACTATTGAAGCATGCATTCAAACATAGGGGTGTCACATTTTTATATTTCACCCATACTATCGCTGCAATATGTTGTTTTTGGTCATTTCCTTCTTCTCCTGTTAAATCTTCATAATATATCATTATGTATACTATGGAAAACTTCATTCTTCCCTGGGGATTATCTTTTTTAATTCAATTTTTAACTGGGTTGATTATCCGCTAGAGTGTAATTTTGAGCAGATATTTTGGTCTAGTTTACATGGAGATGGCACGGAATATCCCATTCTTGCAATGGGAGGATTCTTTAATTGTTTATTTCAATTTTGAGCTGGAGTGATTATGAAAAAGTCTATTCGTTAGCAGAAGTGTATTTGTTTAAGTGAATATGGTTTTGGACTGGTCCATATTGTGTTTAGGCGCTAATGGAAGACTCCATTCTTGTATGGAGAGACTAATTGTTTTTAAACTCAATTTTGGACTGGGGTGATCCATTTTTGAATGTGAATGGATATGAAGGTGAACATTATCATACATTACGTATGTACTCCATAACACACCTTTTAAACACATCTTTCATACAAGTTAACACCATTCGGCGAAGGTTCGGGATCGCCGAACTCTAGTTATTGATTGCAGACCAGGCAGTCAGATTAAAATCAATGAAACACAGAAACAAGATTGTGTGCATGTTCAATATGTATTGAAAATCTCACATTTCTACATCATCATACAATACTCTCTTCATTTGGTGTGCCATACCATTGAATTATGCCGAATTGCAAAAGCAACATTAATAAACAATAGATTGTAATCCCTTTGGGTCACACAGACTTAGGAACTTGATATGGTTAGATTCCATTCATTTTTCTCACATGCCCAATGTTTTAATCTTGCTTCCGCTTGCTGAACTTTTGCAAATAGAAGAATATATAAAATGTAACAGAAAATCAACAAGAATCTGTGTGACCCAACAATGCAAGTTTACTCACTCAGCAATCGCTCAACTTTTATGCAGAATAAGCAAAGTACATCTTTTCCCTAGGCCCTCTAGGCTTAAACATATAGGTAGAAGCAACGTCTTGTTTATGTGTTTATAACAATCTCAACTATGGCGTGCTCAAAACAATTCTTTACAGTTTCACAACTTCTGCACTCTAAGAAATGACTGCCTTTTCATGCAACGCTCAAATGTTTCACCTCAATTGAGGATGAGAAGTTAAGAACTGGCAGTTGATAACATTTTGAATACACAGCTTTAAACAGAACCAAAATGCATTTGTTTTTTCTAAATATAGGATCCTCTTTCTTTGTTTACAAATTTACTATATTTTTTAATGAGCTGAGCACTTGGTTACAAGTACAGCCCCAATACATTTTCAACAGTCAATGTCTGAGACATAAAATTCAAAATTTGCATTATTTCAGAATCTCTTCTTCTCTGATAAAGCACGATCTAGTTCTTACACTAATAATTACGTTTAACAGTCATTCTGTCACTTTCAAAAAGCTCAGTTGGACTCCCCATACATTTTAATGATCAGGGCTCACACTACGAACTGCAGAAACATAAAATTGCCATTTGTCATTTACTTCATTACTTCTCTGTGCACGGATAAGGCACAATTTAGTTATTAAAAAGCTACATATATAACAGTCATTTTGTCACTTTCAAAAAAACTCAGTTGGACTCCCCATACATTTTAATGTCCAAGGCTCACACTACGAACTGCAGAAACATAAAATTGCCATTTGTCATTATTACTTCTCTGTGCACGGATAAGGCACAAATTAGTTATCAAACAAACTACATATATAACAGTCATTTTGTCACTTTCAAAAACTCAGTTGGACTCCCCATACATTTTAATGGTCACGGCTCACACTATGAATTGCAGAGACATAAGATTGAAATTTTCAGTATTTCATTGCAGTACTTCACTACAGTACAAGGATAAATCCCACTTCAGTTCTTTAAAGCTATTAACGTATAACAGTCAGTCTGTCACTTTTAAAACGCTGTTTGGCGATCTGTACATAGTCAGAATCAAGGGTCAAAAAGAGACATAAAGTTTGACATTTTCCGTTACTGCACTGCATCTCTGTGCATTGATTACATGTGGTTTACTTCTTACAAGCTACGTATAACAATCATTTTGTCACTTAGGACAATGATATTTTTTTAATGATCAACAGAGACATAGAATTGGTATCAATTTTCATTGCTGCACTACTTTTCTACACACTGTGGCGTGATTGTTATGAAAGCTTCCCATATCTCCACACCAACTTTCTTGATATATGTCTGAGAACCAAGCGTTTTTGTGGCCTTTCTAGACACTTGCATTATGGTGCAGTGAAAACCTTTAATTGTTGATATGAGAGCAGTAACCTACTACTGTATATGATATTTCCTCCAGACACAATCTGATTTCAGAACGCCATTCCCTCTAAAGCAACTTGCTGTAGTCTCGATACTAATTAGAATAATTTGCAAGTTAAGCCAGTACAATTGATTGAAATAATATACTTGATATGATTTGATAGCATTGAATGTTGCTTTCAGCATATTTGGTCGGCAAAAATAACAGCTGAGAAATGATTTAGTTTCTACAAAACCTAAGTAGTCCAAAACCCTGCACTGATGAGGAGAGTAAAGAATATTACAACGTAATAATTATTTTTCAAGGTTTTCATCTTCATCATGTAGTTTTCATTTATCAATACAGCACTGTATATTACATAAATGTATATACCTGGATGAGTTCATTCTTATCTTACATTGAAGGAAAATTGATAAACATTTGCTACCAAGTAGGTGCAAAGTGCTTTCCAACTTTTAATGTTTCCCATTGAACTAAACTGCTTCTAGACTGAGCAGTGTAAGGTTTACAGTGAGCAGAAGTGATTTTTTCTCAGTGCAATCAATACAACAATCTGGTGCCACTTATTTTTCTATAGATTTTTTTGTGTGTCCTTTTCAGGTAACAACATCATGTATAGCAAACTACGCTCCTTTATTGTCTAAATAGACAAAAACTATACTCAACAACGTCATTTAGGATTTGACAATGACCTTTGATATCTTCTAGGACGAATACTTATTGTTTTTCATTTTCTAAAGCGTTTTGGGCCAAATTTTCTGTGTTTCAATGCAAAGGCCAGGCTTAAACATTGCATTTCTTTCTCATTCTTGGCACTTCTCCATTCGAATTCGCTTCGTTGAATGAATGCCTCACGGCTGCTTGGCCCCAAAGATGTAGCACTCGTATATCATGATCTTTTACATCCACTACGATGTCATTTTTTTGACTTCTTGCACATGTAAGAGTATTTCTTCCAACAGTAACTGTCATTCCATTTTCCTCTTGTCCTCCTTTTGATATTTAACCAATTGTGGCCGCTCTGTGGGAAATGTTACATACAGAAAAGTGTTACTTTATTTTCAGCACCAACTTCTGCAACTAAATTGATTGTCTGTATTAGAGAGAAACACCCACCTTGGAGTATATACCAACACAGTTCCCTCCACCGTTCCAAAAGTCGCTTTCAGGCTCACCAGCTTGCCAGTTCGTATAGGAGGCTCGTGACCCATCACGCCACTTCCAAAATCCCCCACTCTTACGCAATCCAATCCACACCCTTTCGGCAGGAGCTGCAAGCAAGCACGATGGATTGGTCTTTTGCTGAATGATACATGTTGCGGTACTATGTATATTGCTCAACAATAATTGTGATACAACATATGGCAACTTGCACATATTCGTAATGTTTCACTTTGTGTCATGCCAATCCATTCTTTGATATGATCCTCACATCTTGGACATTATCTACGCCTCTTTTTTTTCCTGCCTGGTCGGTTCCTTGTATGATAGTTTTGTCTCGTTAATTCTCGATGACCGTGACGTATGGCAATGTCACTTCAGTTTTCTTTACTGTGGTTGATAGGAGGTATTTGGAAGAACCGACGTTTTCTGAGAATCTCATTTCATATACATACATTTTTGCAAGAGGATTCAATATCCTTGGGGGTCCCGTTATCGATGAGGTGTCTCTAGCACGTTAAAGGGGAAAGGATAGCAACCCCTTCCTGTAATGATATACCATGCTACTGAAACAGCAAAGAAACTTGCTGATCTATATGCCACTAGGCACTTGCTGATCTATATGCCAATAGGCACTGCAAGGGACTAGACTTGTACAGCTTTAGTGTAATTCTTTAGCGTGTAACTTACTTGAATATTAAGATTCTACAATACTGGGATTATTGCATATCAATATGTACCAGTCTTATGTATTGATTTGTCAGCCAGTCAGTCATTAGTATGTTCTCATGAGATTTCTGTACATCATTATTTTCTGAGAACCAACAAATGTAGACTGCCGTGGGCTAAAAGCAAATCTCAAAGAACAAGACCATGTCACGTCCAGGTCACAGAAGTTCTGCTGCTGTACCAAGGTCACATACCAAAATTGACCATGACTTTGTCTCCCCAACACCTACCCACACACCAAATAGCATCATAATCCATCCAGAGGTTCTTGAGTTATGCTAGCTACAAAGATCCGGAAACACACACACACACACACACACACACACACACACACACACACACACACACACACACACACACACACACACACACACAACTATACACACACACACACACACACACACACACACACACACACACACACACACACACACACACAAACACATGCACATACGCACGCCAAAAATACTTTCTCTTTTTTTCATGGAGATAATGATGAATACAGTCATAATTGATGACATGAAGTTTTTTATCATCCGCACCCACCATCTCTGATGAGACTTGTAATGAAGTTGTTCTCCGTACGGCTTTTGATAGAGGCCAGACTTGCACCATGTTTTTTACACTCCGAGTCTGCCGTATCCCAGCTGACTTTGTTTGTATCAAACTTGTAGCAGAGGTTGTTGTGTTCCACCCATCCACGTTGGCACCGTTTGACTGTGGGTTTGGCTGTAATAAAGATAATAATAACTTTATTGCACAACAATTGTACAAGGTGCAAAGTATGGCATTCACTGGTACATAGATAACATTCTATTAGGCTAACCAATCTATCTAATACAATATTATGTGGTAGTCTATCTTATACAATATTATGTGGTAGTCTATCTTATACAATATGGTGAAGTAGTCTATCTTATACAATATGGTGTAGTAGTATGGGATGACAATGGGATTTTACAATCATTGGAGGAGTTTCTTACGTCTAGACATGTGCTGTGAGCTAACACCAAATGTGTGTAGATGCTTTCAGTAAGAGCTCGTTCTAGTCCACCCGTGTGTCTATCACAAACTTGTAGCAGTCACCGTTGCCCTGTTGAATTCAAGTTGAGTTCAATTAAGACTGCTACTTCAGCTAGATTTATCAATGTTCAACAATTCCTATATTACTATGGGGACACTTCTTTTCAGTTATTATGTATCGCCCATACTATAAGTATGAGCAATACATATTGTGTTTGTAATGTTCCTTTAATTTCTCCTCCTCCTGTCAAATCTTCAAATCGATTCAACTCGTTCGTCCCTGAGCCAGATAAGCTGAATTTGTTTTTGGTATGCAGGTACAGTGAGTGCATACCGACAGGATTTTTTCCCATTTTTTTATAAATACCTTCACACTAATTTCATTGAGGATTTCCTGGCCAACAACGTACATTATATGGGCCTCCTGTGCTCTGGAATTACATCCAAATGACCTAAAATTCGCTATGAGGGTACATTGAACAAATATTCGAAGAACCCCATTCGCACTTTTGGCATACATCAAAAAATACAATTTCTAGGGGGGATTATGGGTAGATACTTGGCTATCTTCCTCATATGACCATATATGGTGTTGACCATGTGGCCAGGTGGACTAATTCGGTCAGCCAATGAGAGCGCGCCTTTTATGATGCGCACACATTTATCAAACACGAGGTGATTGGTTGAAATAGTCAATTCAATTAGAAGCACTAATCTGCCAGGTGCAGACAGGCACAACTTTGCTGCGTCTTGGCTCCCGTCCTTGTCTTGTTCATGTCCTGTCGTACTGAAGCTATGTGCAATTAAGAAAGTTCAAAATCTACGCCTTCGTAAAAAAACTTTTCTGGTGGTGTTTTCCGACATAAATGGAATACAGTACGCCCGACGCCAGCACGTTGCACATATTTTTGACCGTGTTTACACCGCCGTGGACGTAGCTTTACAGACTAATGTCATCGACATTTCGCTAGTTCAACAAGAGTTCCACGACCTCATATCTCCATGAACAATTCTATTCATGCAAATGACTTACACATTTGCATAATATATGCTTGGTCATAAACCCATTTATCTAACTTACACATGTTGCAATATTAACAGTCCTATAATTTTCCAATTAGATGAATTATGGTGTTTTTGCATTAATTATGCAAATTAGGAATCTATTCGCATAATCGGTATCTGTTGATGATCCACTTTCCATAAACTACATATGTTACATGTATTTGAGTCTGATAATGGAAAACACTGCAAATATAGATTTTCCTCATTAGCTATGCAAATTAAGTCACAATTGGCATAATTTGCACTTCATTACGTATATCTCTGTCTAAGCTACCTTCATACTAAGAACCATATTGACAGTCCTATAATTTT
The DNA here is from genome assembly GCA_035149815.1 of Branchiostoma lanceolatum. NCBI lineage: Eukaryota > Metazoa > Chordata > Leptocardii > Amphioxiformes > Branchiostomatidae > Branchiostoma > Branchiostoma lanceolatum. The sequence continues at coordinate 9,196,367 of CM068867.1, read as the reverse complement.
CCAATTAGATGAGAAATGGTGTTTTGAATTAATTATACAAAGTAGGAATTTATTTGCATAATTGGTATCTGTTGATGATCCACTTTCCATAAACTACATACCTTACATGTATTTGAGTCTGATAATGGAAAACACTGCAAATATAGATTTTCCTCATTATCTATGCAAATTAAGTCCAAATTAGCATAATTTGCACTTCATTGTGTACATCTCTATCTAAGCTCCCTGCATACTTAATATCAAGGAAATCCGTCGTTCCTTTGTTCAGTTATTCTCCTTAGAAGATTTTCACAAAAACGCCCCTGCAGTTCCAGAGGAAGTTGCTAGGGGGCCCAAACCTACACCACTTCTTTATTACACCACAAGCTATCTGCCACCCAAAAATCAAGACCACAGCACGTCCAGGTCATAAGATACAAAAATTGAAGTTCTGCTGCAGTACCAAGGTCACATACCAGGGGGCCCAAAATCGACCTTGAACTTCGGCTTCACAACACCTGCCCACATACCAAATATCATTGTAATCTATCAAGAGGTTTTTGAATTATGCTGACTACAGTAGTGCGGAAACACAAACAAACAAACAGACAAACAAACACACAGACACACCCAAAACTATATCTCCATTTTTCATGGAGATAACAAAACAACTCAATGTGCTCTCGTTCAAACCTTACATACAGCAATTGAACGCCCTGCAAAGCTACCAGTCGTTGAATAAGCCCGATGGATTTTTGTGTCCTTCTACGAATTCAGAAGTTACTCGAAGAATACTGAAGTCATTTTGTCCGAAGAATAACCTCAAACCAAGGAGGCTATGTACTAGCTCAAACAGCTGCATTTTTGGAATACTCTTGGAATATGATATTGGAATGAAAAGCACTTCTTCATTTGGTGTGCCCAAACTGACCAATCAGTTCTTCGTTTATACTAAACATCACGCGCGTATTGGCTGCCGGCGCATGCCGCTTCCCATAGCATCATCGATAGAACTACTAAATCTGATTTAACACATTTGTTCATTGACTGATGCAGTTCAATCTCCAAGCACATCATAGCAGAAAAGGGGGCTGAATTACGTACTTATGTGTTAAAGACTGTACAGAATAAACTTAGAGAATTAACATACTACAGGTAGGAAAATTACGAATAAAGGCTTACTGTAAAAGAAAGGAATACAACAAGGGAATATTAATCAATCAATTGCTACATTTTTTATGAACTTTTGATTCAAACGCCGTAGGGTACTCGTGCTGGATGGAACGAACAGACAATGGGGTACTTATGGCATCACCTCCGTGTCAAAATATCGTATCAAAATACTATCTTAAACTAGCGAAAAGACGTCTACGATAAATGTACTTTTGATACAAAAACGATATCGTTTTACGTCTACGATATCCTCTCGGTACCAAAATATCATTATACACAACAAAACCACGTTGATAATACACAATTTCCGTGTCAAAATATCGTATTAAAATGCGTACCTTAAACTAGCGAAAATGCGTCCACGATATACGTATTTTTATGTCTACGATATCGTCTCTGAACAAAATATCGCCATATTCCGTTTGCTTAGATATCGTTATAAAAGGTACCTTACATTATCGTCAGCAGGTATACGATATCGCACTTCGGACGATTTTTTTTCATACGGTATCGTTCAATCGACTCTTTGATTTATACTAGAATGTACATTCCTAATCCCAATATCGTATTATCAAAAGCACGTTTAAAGGGTATAAGACACCAAAATACAACATTTTCTTATTATCTGAAATAGGAATAGCATCATTGAAGGAATATAAACGTTTAAAACAAATACGCACCCTTCTGATGTTATCTAACATTGAACCATCAGAAACCATACCTCCATGGATCCAGCTCTTTATTCTTATCTGATCTTCTCACCAGGTGATTACATTAATCAGTGACTTATACCTGCTCATGACGTCACAATGAACACGGCAGCCGGTTCGGAACTTACACAACGGCTTGCGAAAAACATTATTTAATGAGCAAACAGTGCTTGATTATCGTGATAACATCTAATTAAAGGACATAACAATATCTATGTCGTTTTCTTGTAAAAATAACGTTCTTTCTGAGCCGTTGTGCAAAGTTCCAAATCGGCTGCCATGTTAGTTCTGATGTCATGAGCAGGTAAGTCACTGATTAATGTAATTACCTGGTGGGAAGAATCAAAAGCTGAAGGTATGATGTTTTCATGGTTCGATGTTCAATAACATCCGAAGTGTGAATATGTTATGAAAATTTCTATGTTAACAATAGTATTATGTTTTATGTAATTTCAGGAAATTCTTAATGTTGATGTCATTCGTGTCTTTTGCCCTTAAAGCAGCGTGAGAACGTATATTATAAGAGCTTAGACGATAGCATTGCACCCAGTGCAAATTCAATGACAATTTGGTTGCAACGCGCGAAAGTATCGTCACACCCCCGTCGGTGCAGTGTGAACGACCATTTAGTGAAACGTATCGTCAACGCTTAATTGTCGTCACATCCCCGTCGTGGAAGTGGCAACCCACATAGGGAGAGGGTAATTTCATTTGGCCGAGGAAACCACATTTCACTTGGCCGAGAAAACCACACGACCCCACGTACCCCGCTCCCTGAGTTTACGATGGTCCTACAATCCTACCAAAAGACGTACCTCCAAAGACCTTGACCTCACAGAGTGTGAGGATTCTCCCTGCGCCGCTCAGACCTATTCCGACATATCGGCCGGTCAGGCCGCCGCAGTTCACCATGATAACGTCATTCCCTACCACGGACTGCGGCCCCCCACAGGTCGGGTTGGCCGTCACGTCCGGGTTGTTGCCCACGTAAACCGTGAAGCCTTCCAGCATGTCCGAGGCTTCCTTCCGGTTGGTGACGACCACCCGACCCACAGACCGACTGGTGCCCAGGTCGACTCGCCACCACGGGTTGCTTTCTCCTTGGCCTTCCGTATGGGTGCAGGACTTCCTAGCCCACGTGGGATTATCGTTCCCGTCTACAGCACGACCGGGAGTCCCTCCATGTGCAGTACTCGACTGGGTCGCAGGGCGGTTCAGGGCGATGTTAGTTGTGCCTGCACCTTGAACAGTGTATGGCATCATTTCCGTGTCAAAATTACGTACGTAAAAAAACGTCACGTTTTTGGGTCCATACGTGACGTTTTGAGGGTCAATACGTCACGTATGCCTGGCCTACGTCACGAATGGAAAAACGTACGGATACGTGACGTACATATGGTTCTGCAATTTCCGTGTCAAAATTTCCTACATACAAAAAAACATTTTCGGGTCCATACGTCACGTATTCCAGGCCATACGTCACTAAACGTGACGTACATATGGTCCTGGAATTTTCAGATCAGAATATCGTATCATCGTAAACGTCACGTTTTGGGGTTATACGTTACGTACATAAATGGGTTATGTTAACATACTATGGCATCATTTCCGTGTCAAAATTAAGTACGTAAAAACGTCACGTTTTTGGGTCCATGCGTGACGTTTTGGGGGTCAATACGTCATGTATGCCATACATATGGTCCTGGCATTTTCAGATCCGTATATCGTATTATCGTATTTGTGGTTATGTCCCACTTGAAATCAAAGCATCGTTGTCCTCGCGTAAATGATCATTTCAGGTTTCAAATGGGACATCGGAAATGTACATACGTTACGTTAACGTGATACGTTAACAATACCCTTTTATGTACGTAACGTATAACCCTCAAAACGTGATGTTTTCGATAAAACGACATTTTGAAATAAATTTTGCAAATGCGAATTTTGCTAAAAATGTGCATAATATGTATTTCATGGGAATGTCAGGTCTCCGAACTCTTGTTCAAAATTGCTATGATATGCGATGCTGTATGAAATGGGCAGTGTAAGGTACACCAAGTTGTCTTATAGGCCACCAGGAATCAAACATACATGTATAGTACCAAGCAATTTCTAAGAAAGAGAGGGAAAATCTCTACATAGTACTGGAATGCATTTTTATCTATTGTCATCACATCCAAGCCCAGCAACAAACTTTAAAAAATCTTACCTTGGTCACATTTCTGTCCAGTCCATCCAGGTGAGCAGGTACATTTGTAGCCGCCATCTTTGTTCACACAGCGGCCATGTTGGCATGGTTTCACGGTACACTCATTGATGTCTGTGTGATAAAAAAAAAACTGTGGGGTTAACTGGAATTGGACCGCATCATCACACCACCCAGTGGTTCAACAGCGATCAAAGTCAAGTTGATGATAAAGGAAAGACATTGAGTGATTCTGAAAAGAAGAGAGGGAAAATCTCGACATAGTACTAAAATACAAGACAAATTTTGATACATTGACGGCTCAACAATAAACTCAATGAACCACTTAACGAAATTTTAACTGTAACCGTCTATGTCGTTTTGATATGTATATGAATGTTTAATGTGTACATGAATTTTTCACTTATTCTGCAATTCAGCCATGTCATGGCTGCTATGCAATTTTAATAAACAGTTATCAGTTATTAGTTTAGAAAAGATAAAAGTTAAGTTGATGAGGAAGGAAATACACTAAGCAATCATGAAAGGAAAAGTGGGAAAATCCCGACAGTAGTACTGAAATACAGGAAAGATTGTTTTTAAATTGTCAGCCCAACAAGAAACTAAGAAAAAACTCACCTCGGTTACAGTCTTGACCAGTCCATCCGGTTGAGCAGATACATGTGTATCCGCCATCTTTGTTCACACAGCGGCCATGTTGGCATGGTTTCATGGGGCACTCATTGATGTCTGTGTTTGTGTGAATGAACATAGCAATCACATTGTGTGTGTTTGAGCTTTTTTCATAAGGTCAAGTCAATCTTATTTTTTAAATTGATGCTAAATTGAAATAAGGCAACATGAAGACACAGTCTGTGGGGAAGTCTGACTTGGTGAATACAGGAGATGAAAAGACGCAGACTGGACGGTAGCTGCCATGCTCTTGCATACTGTTAACTATAAAATGTTTGAAAACCAAGGTAATGAATTGGCGTGGCCCAATGATACATTTCCCAAAATTTGTCTTGACTTCTGTAGAAAGAATTTTAAAGAGAAATCTAAGAAAAAAATAACATCACTCACCTTGCTGACAGTCTTTTCCAGTCCATCCAGAAGAACAGGCACATTTGTATCCGCCATCTTGGTTCACACAGGTTCCATGTAGGCATGGGTTCCTGGCACATTCATTGATGTCTGATAACGAAAGAAATTATTATTCATGGATAAAACTAATTATCAAGAAAAATAGAGAAAGGAAAAATGAATAGGAATAAAAATATTCATGTGACTATCTTATGTGAATGGTTAAAGCTACAGAAAAGTACTCACCTTGCTCACAGTTCTGTCCAGTCCATCCAGAGGGACAGGTACATTTGTATCCTCCATCTTTGTTCACACAGGTTCCGTGTAGGCATGGGTTCCTGGTGCACTCGTCAATGTCTAATAATGAAATAGATTATTATCTATAAGTAAAACCTATTATCAATAAAAAAACAGAAAAAGAAAAAAAATAAAGGAAAATGCGTTCCGACCCCGTGCTAAACGGATCGTCTTTTAACGATCGATGACAACGATCTACTGCAAAAAAGGGCAAGAGAATTGATCCAAGCTAACCCTATATTGATTTTTGGAAAGGTATTGACCTTGGTCACAGTCTTGTCCAGTCCATCCAAGTGAGCAGGTACATTTGTATCCGCCATCTTTGTTCACACAGGTTCCATGGAGGCATGGTTTGTTAGTGCACTCATTAATGTCTGTGTGGTAAAGAAAGAAACATGGGGTTTAATGGAATCGACCTGCATCATTCCAGTGCTCCAGCAAAATCTAAGAGTCAAGTTGATCAGAAAGGAAATACAATGTTGGAAGAAAGAGAAAGAAAATCTCTACAGTAGTACTGACATCCATGAGGGTAGGGGGAAAACCCTGTATAGGTACCCGTACCTGTATAGGTACCCGTATAGGTATACCGGTATACCCTTTTGGGGCCCCAACAAGCCAGGAAACACGCTATGACGGCCGCCATATGGGGCACCCAGAACGGCTGTTTTTTACGGTCTCCCTATTGATATGAGACACAAACAGTTGACTTATTTCAACGGATAGTTGAAAGGTCTCCGAGATCGGTGCTCGCACGTTCTGACAGGCGCTCCGTACGAACTTTGCAAATTCCGTATTTTCCAAAACTCCAGTCCGTCCTTCATAGAAATCAAAATATCGTAAAATATGATTGTTCAGCTATTTTCTGACCGAGTATAGTCAACTGTTTGTGTCTTATCTCAATATAGAGACCGTAAAAAACAGCCGTTCGGGGTGCCCCATATGGCGGCCGTCAAAGCGTGTTTCCTGGCTTTTGTTTTGGGGCCCCAAATGGGGTATATCGGTATACCGGTATACCTATACGGGTACGGGTACCTATACAGGGTTTTCCCCCTACCCCATGCATGACACATTTTGTATACATTGTCGGCCAAACAGCAAACTAAGATAAAACTAACCTTGGTCACAGCCTTGTCCAGTCCATCCAGGTGAGCAGGTACATTTGTATCCGCCATCTTTGTTCACACAGGTCCCATGTAGGCATGGTTTGCTGGTACACTCATCTATGTCTGATAATGAAAGGCATAAAACCAATTATCACGAAAAACAGAGAAAGGAAAAAAGATAGAAATTTGATACAAATTCAAATAAATACGTTAAGTGAATGGTAATAACAGAAAACTTGCTCACCTTGCTGACAGTTCTGTCCGGTCCATCCAGGCGAGCAGGTGCAGTTGTAACCGTCGCCTTTACTCTCACAGGTCCCATGCTGACAAGGCATCCTCATACACTCGTCCATGTCTGTATTGGAGGAACATTTCACAACATGTAATTTCAAAAGGAACTTCATATTAACAACTTGGCATTTGTTTGATATAGCTGACTGACAAAACGCTATAGAAGAAGTCTATGACTAAAACGCTTTCAACTTTCTGCCTTATCTAATACAAAGTTTACATCTGAATACTTTATAAATGAATGATTGGGTATACATACAGTTTTCACACCTTAACCATTCATATCTAGTTCTAACTACTGTTTGTGGTTTCTAAAATGTCGACTTTAGCACCAGTAATTGACAAGAATTTTGGGTAAGTCCCTAAGGTTTACTATCTTGTCTTGTCTTGTCTTGTTTGTTGGTTTGTTTGTTTGTGTGTTTCTTTGTTTGTTTGTTTGTTTGTATTGCATACCCCGTACACCGCCTCATGGCGTAACACACCAGGTTTGTACTGAACAATACAAACTGCATATCCGGACAGATTCATTGATTTATTTCATCTACTCACACCAGAAAGAACTCCTACTCTTTTGATCAGACGGATATTCAACGTGCCTGAGATGTGGTCCTCCGCGGGTCTCTGTTGAAATGACAATCTAGTTTCAGAAAAATAAAAAATTAAACTTACAAGCTAGAGTTATCAGTTTCCTACCCGTTGTTGTCAGAGATGTTAGAGTAATCGGTACGAGATCGGCGTTGCTATGACGATCGGTGGACGTTTCTTTCAGGTCCAGTCCCGATTGGGTAAAAGGCAAAGTCGAGTAGACGGCGGTCGAGATGTTCTCCTGGTAGAAAGTCGTCCACAACTGAGTACTCGAGTTTGTCAGGTAGTCTTGCTTCTCTGAGCTGTAGGCATCCTGCAAATGCAAGTCTTTATTGTAAGGCTGCACCAGTCTGATTCAACTTCTTGGTTCTTTGATTGGACGCTTCTTTCTTATATACAGCAGGAAAAAATCACATCATTGAGGGAGTCATGATCAACACCAAAATGCCCATATTTTGCCAGCAACTGTTAAAAATCCTTTTCGTCCTCGCCCTTACAGTTTTTTCATTCATCAATGCATTAAAAGTTAAGAAGTCATTGTTTAACATGTTGACGTATAATACGTATGTATGCTTTGTGTAGTGAATTTTTTTTTGTCTCTAGTTTTTTGTCGTATGAGCCTGTCACACTCTGGATAGAATCGGAATGATTTCTTGATAATTTCCAGTTTGAGCTATACTTAATAGCTTTCTTTTAGATTTTTTCCTCAATTTGTCTGCTGTATGAATAGTATTCAACGTAGTGCAATGCAGGTACACAGAAATACTGATTTCAAGCCCTGAGCATTGAAAAAGGAAGCCTACCTTATTTCCAGGGGAAAATTGAGCTGCTAGGATTGCGGCGGCGACGGAACCTATCACCAAGAGTCCCAGAAACCCAGCGCAACCCAGCGCAAGCCAACAAGCGTTCTTGTAGCTAGATTTCACCCAATTCCACAGGTTCGTAACACGCCCTAAGATAAATATAACAAGAGACCGTATGACGTACACAAAGCTCCGTGAAGTAACTATGGTGTTTATCGTGTGGGTTAAGGTGTACACTCTTCATATGATGTAACAATTTCTTTGCAATTGAAACCTGTTCCCATTTATGTCAGGTAGTGGTTTCAAACAAGCCCATAAGAATGCTTTTCAGCAGTTATGGATGCGAACACAGAAGCAGAAACGATACCCCCGCTGGGGGTATCTGACCTCCTTTACGGAGCTAATGATGCTAATAATTCTATAAATTGACATTTGTATTTGATACACCGTATGGCAACTTGCAACATTTGTATAGGATACACCGTAATGCAACGTGCACAACGATTCTTGTCCTGAAAGTAATATACAACACAATTTACAAAACATGATACAGTAGTTCAACTGCAATTTCCAACACAGGAAATTGGACTTACCTCAATTTTCGACTGATCAAAACCAGTCTTTTAAAAGGCATAAGAAATACAGTACAATACAATATAGTATGTGATCACACTGTACATTTGAGTGTAATGTCTAGTCTTAAAATGACGTAATCGTACTCGCACGCAGACGGACGGGGCGAGCCGTCGCCGTCCTCGCCCGCAGGAGTGAAGGAACGACCGCCTTCCAAGCTGCTTGTCTACCTCCAGCTGCCCGGCCTCGCGGGGAGTGGCAGCCACATCGGCTGGGTAGCAGAAAGACTGCCGAGAGAGCTCGAGTGTACGATTGCACGCCGTCGTTTCCCCAGCTAGTCAAACAACGACCACTCTCTAAAGGTAGGTTGAGCGACCGATGACATGGTCAGACACCTTACAGAGCATTTTTCTATAAAAAAAAACCACCACCCCGTCCAACCCCGACGCCCTGGGGACTGCCCGACGCCAGACGCATCCTGCTCTGTGGCCTGACGGGAATGGGCGGGTTTTTAGTTCTACGAGGCGGTCGAAGACGGGCGGTCACTCTGCCCGCCCACACCCGCCCCGGCGCTCGGTACCCAGCCCGACGATCCCGTCTTTTCTCCACGCAGGGGTTTTGCCCGTACCCGGCCGGCTCCAGCAACACACTCCCGGATTTGGCCGTGACGGATTTTGCAAGGGCGGCTAAGCACCGAGCTCGTAAAAAAGGACCACTCTCAAGATGGGCTCAGCCACCTACAGCTTGCTACACCTGACGACATCCAGAAGTCCGAGGCCGGGGAAAAGTCGCATGCCGCCGTGCGGCCGACGGTTCCGCTAGTCCGAAGGCCCCGCCTGGCGCTTGGAGCCACGCACCAATTACAAGCGCGGGCGTCGGCCCACCGGCCGCGGCACATAGTTAAGACATGGCGGCAACAGAAGAGCATCGAATTGCCAGCACACTTGATACATTGCAAGGGATCGGTGGAACTTTGTACTGAGTGGTAGACCGGGGGACAAGTCGCATGCCGCCGCGCCAATGCGCATATATGACTTATCAAGTTAGCTCGCACCTGTCCCTGTTCTTGTACGCTATATGTTAGATGGTTTATGCCTGTCCCCAAATTCAGTAATATACGTTGCCATTAAAATCAGACGGTCTATGTATTAAGATGAGCCACATTTAAGGCAGGAAATTGCCGTTTTAACGAAATTGTACAATTTTCTGGCTTTCTGAAACAAGAAATTAGTATTTGTTGTCATTTTTAACCCACCTCGCTGAAAAATGCTTAACAGTCATCACTGTAACACATACCCTACATCTGTTTGATGCACTATTCGCTTGACCTGTTGTAAGTAAGCTGCCCAGTTTCTAGTAACGTCTTAAAAGATGTCAATCTTATAGAAGAAAAATGTATTTGTTGTGTAAATGTTACTGCTGCCTATAACACATAACAATAACAATCATTAATGGAAACTTTTTTTTCCTGAGATAGGAAAAATGTATTCGAACCTGAAATCGCTATTTTGCACATTTCATTGAGAACGAACCATAATATCACCACTAAACGAATGTTAAGAGACCTACTAATGCAGCATTAGTAATTTCCAGGGTATGTACACTTTTGATATCTACATTTCTAGATAACGTTGGGTAACATAAATTCGCCTTTTTTCCGATAATGGTTGACTGAAATCAATCTAGCAGAACAATAAACCATCCTTTTTTTCTATAATTATGTCAGTATCATGTACTATCTTTTCACTAATCATATATATGGTAGATTTTGTCTCTAGTGGTGCTGACACCATAATATTACAACTTGAAACTACCGTCCGCCGCACGCACAATGACGGTGCTGTCGGACAGGGGGGCACATTAATTCGGGAGAGAAGATTCGTCTTGAATATCTTATCGCTAATCACATTTTATACAGCAGCTATTCGTTCCATCCTTGGCTTGAGGAGAGTGCTATGGATATAGACGTGTCCAAGTAAAAAAAATACACGAAAAAACGGCCGTACCGCACACATCAGGCCTTTGGTAACATCCCGTTTGTTGAGTCGGTAGAACGTCACTCAAAGTCGATCCCCACCGTCATGGAAATTTGTACATTATTCATCGGGGCGTTAGCTGGATGCCGTAGAAATGGTAATACTACTATGTCCATTTGTTTCTGCTTGTGCTAAGAGCAAACTTTGAGGAAAATATTGCCATCAGTCTACTATCACACACAACATTTAGACAAAAAAGTGTTCCTCGCAAACGTTTGTCGTCTGCCGAATAGCAGGATTCTGGGTAACGAATATGGCGGCGGGAAAATTCACCGTAGTGCCGTAGCCATTGGTTGTAGCAACAAAGAGGCGTTTTGATGATTAATCACACTTAGAGTCCAGTTGTAGGTTAGCATAAGAGATTCTAATAAGTTGTATTGTAAATAATTGTGTTGAGCAGGAAGCGGATGTGACAAATGTCTTATAAACCAGCGAACAACTATGTACTATAATGTAGTATAATTCTCCCACGAAGCCCTCAGACTGTGACAATAAGGGACGGAGAGTTTTTGACGTAGCCAACTTCTAATGCATGGTTATCAAAGCTTTTCAGACAGTGTTCTGAATACGTTGGTCTGTCAAGTTTGCATTTCTAGCGGTATTACTGATGTTGCATCTAGCACATATCCCTAAACACCCCGTTTTCGAAAAATCGCGAATTTAAGTACCCCGCGAATTTATATTACCCAACGTTATATGTCCAATACCTTCCTGAGAACGCCTCCATAGCCACGCATTCTGATCTACGACGACGAGGACAAACATTTACAGTTCCTTGTGAGGACAGGTGAACCTTGTAGGACCGCACACCACCACACTCACTCACACTCGAGTACTCTCTCTCTCTCATAGCTTAATAAGCCGTCGGGGCAGCATAGCTCTCAGTGAAAGCTTTCCACTGCTGGCGGTCTTCCGCCAGTCTGGTAATCTGGTTGGCTGAATGACCGGTCCACTCCTTTAGATCTGTGATCCACGACCGACGTGGACGTCCCCGCGGCCGCGCACCCTCCGCTTTTCCCTGAAGGATTGTGTGTGCAAGAGTGCCTTTCGCCCTAGACACATGCCCGAACCACTGCCGTTTTTTTTTTCTTTTTAACTAAAGACAAGAAACTGTCAAGTTGGCCTTGCAGAGTATGTTTGTGTTTCTTGACTTCTTTGCTTGTGGTGTGTGATGTGCAGTACTCTCATAGCAGTCTGCGAAAACAGTTCATTACAAACGCGTTGATTCTCTTTACTATTTCTGAATTAAGTATCCACGACTCAGCGCCATACAGGAATATTGATAACACAAGGCAACGTAGTAGCACCACAGGCCAGAAATGAAGCGAAAAAACAGTGTGACACAAAAATTCTCAGCGCAGTGTCCATTGTGATATTCTGTTATTAGCAATTTTCCATTATATTACGACATTGTGTAGTCAGGACACACTATCTTAAATGTTGTGCTTTTTCTATATTAAAAGTAATGTTTAACACGAGATCAACACGAGAATGAAGGGATTCTGAGGGGAAAGTCCAAAATATGCCACGGGGTGTGTGCCTGTACAGGGGGTTTGGATAGCCTCTGTGCTAAGAGAGAGCGACCAAAAGAGCGGAGTAAAGCTAAACTTGAAGGATGGCACCTAGGCTACGGTTTGGATGTTTTGTACCTAGGATTATATATTTACAATTGGACATACCTTTGTCGATGTGATCAACGCGTACATCCTCCGGTTGTTTGTACTCGTAGGGACTTTCTGCATCGTCTGAGTCCTGCCCAATATTCACGGCGTGGTCTCCTAGGTGTAGATGAGTGGGCTCGACTGCGCCAGGTTCCTGACCGGTGTTGTTGCCATCAGCTGTTTCTCTCCTCACGAATGTGTCGTTGTGGGCATGTTCCTTGCGATCGGAACCCTTATGCCGACCTCTAGGGTCTTTTTCGGACGCTCTCTTAGAGGTGGTCTTCATTCGGTCAGCAGCCACCACATCTGTGAGGTACAATGCCTCAAAATGACGGTCGCAGCTATTAGTTATGATTTGACGTTACATGGAGTGGGCACTGGGAACTAAATTATAAGAGGTGTGACAAGTCTTCCTCGTAAACAGAACTGTATACTAAAAAACACACAATATGTTTGATCTAAACAACCAACCCACCCACGCAGTTTCTTATTCATATCAATGCAAAGGCCTTCTTCAAACAATAACCAAGCCAATCACCAATAACCATACCATATATGGAGAAATTATTCCATGAAAATTGCTTGCCTAATGCCCAAAACATAAACACGTTGACACCCAGATAATATGCAAACAAATACTTGCCAGACCAATCTTGGATGAAATTCTGGGTAAAAAGCTTACATATACATACGCCACTTTCTGCATGGGTAATAGGATCACGCTCAGAGATCATACCATTGAAGCGATAAAACATTGTCTTATAACCAGCAAGTCTTTTATCCCTGTATTCAATGAAATATCAACTAACGCTGATGTCAGCATTAAAATCACTGTTAAGCTAGATCCGGGAATATATAGCACATCAATAACGTAGAGACAAGGTTTCCCCCACACTGGGCAGACAGTGACGTCTGCACTACCAAAAATCTTTTTTCTTATTTTTTCTTATTCTTGTTGTTTTCTTACGTTGAGAAAGATTTTCTTATACAAAGGAAAAACAAGAAAATTCAAGAAACCTTCTGGGAAGATTGGTCTATGCCAATTCTTTCACGAAGACTTTTTTTCTAAAGTTAACTTATATTAAGAAAGTTCAAGAAATAATTTCTAGCATACTGTTTTCCAATAAGAATTTTCTAGAAAAAATAAGAAAAAAATGCTTTCTCTGGCTTATAATAAGATTTGTTTTTTGTTTCCTCAAATTTTTATTCTTACAGATTCTTCCCATAAGTTATTTTTTTCTAGAAAATTTGATTCTGATAGAATTAATTTCTTGAACTTTCTCGGTTCAAGTTAACTTAAGAAAAAAATTCTTAGATGCAATTCTTGTTTGTGCTTAAAACAGGGATTCTTGTTTGTGCTTACTACAGGGATTCTTGTATACAGAATAACATTCTGGCTGACACTTACAGACAGAAACATTTTCTTTGTAGAAGGAAAAACAAGAAAGATAAGAAAAATGATTTTTGGTAGCCACGTTTCTGTAGTTTGTGGTTTTTGTGAAGCTAAGAAGATGGTAGTTTTCTGTTTGTCTGTAAACGTGGAGAAATCACGATGGAATTTGCTGGCCTCTTTAAAAAGCTCTTTTCTTTTATGATCGATCGTAGAAGGGGCAAAGATAAAATGTACTTCATCTTCCACTAGTGTTTGACATGCAGTATTTACAAGTTCTGTCGCACACAGGTAAGTTCTTGTACCGCCCTTTCAAGGTGGTAGGCACTAATTCTAATTTTACGAATTGCAGAGCGTAAATCAAAATTAACTAGTTCTAAATATTTTCCATGGTATAACAACTTTATTGCACAACAATTGTACAAGGTACAAAGTATGGCATTCACTGGTACATAGATAACATTCTATTAGGCTAACCAATCTATCTAATACAATATTATGTGGTAGTCTATCTGGTATATGATGTCTAACATGTCCTATAAAACATTAGCTTGCCAGTATCAATACTCAAATTATGACAGAAAGTTTTTAATATACAAATTGGTTCTCTGACTTGGTGTCGCGATCGCGATGAATTGCAAGAGTAGAACAGATAGGAGTATCCACTACAGTCTAATATCTCTTTTACACGCTGTAACAAAGTTACTGAGTTGTAACATACTGTCAGGTAGGGCTAATCGTGTGTTTCGCGTTTGGCATATTTTCTAATAACAAAGCAATCTTTTATTACAAAGTTCCATATCTTTGCATTGTACGAGCTGTAAAATCTAAAGATACAATCTTTTGTGCATGCAGTTATCCGGCATTGAAAACGATGCGCCGTGCAGATATGCGAAGTCACTAACAATGGGGTGAACTGGAACCGGTTTGGCCTTTTTGGATTCCTTGCAATTAACGAAATGTGCGTTTATCCGCTGTGCAAAAAACTGGCTTCTACTGTAGTATATTCAAATCTGCTTGTAGTATCGACATCTAGTACATGACACTAGCGGTGGCTACCTCCGCCACTTCGGGATCAATCTTCTTCAGTTCGCGGTACAGGTCCTGGTAGAACGGCTTGTTGATCGAGCGGAGGGTGTTCGGTGCCAGCGGGTTGAGGTTGGGCCGGATGATCAGGACACGGAACATGTTGGTTTTGAGGGCCTGGTAGGGGTTACATCCCGTGTGCCATGGATGGAGAGAATACCTGGAGAAAGCATGGGGTGAGAGGTGATACAAGGTTGTAGCATTAGCAACAGCGACACCTAGCGATGAGCTTCAGTTGGTGTGTGCGTGTGTCTGTGTGCTTGAGTTTGATTGTGTGTGTGTGTTTGTGTGAGTGTGTGCGCGCGCACGTGTTTGTGTGTGCGTGTGTGTGTGTGTGTACACGTGTGTTTGTATATATGTATGTTATATGTATGTATGTGTGTGTTTGTGTGTACATGCGTGCGTATGTGTGTGTGTGTGTAGGACGCATTGTAGTGAATGAATGAATGAATGAATAAATTAATATATATGAATGAGTATGAATGAATACATGAATGAATGCATGAATCGAAGGAATGAAGGAATTAATGACGACCCACCTCAGATGCGACGACTCATCTCCGCCGTGATGGTCCATGCTGTGGACGATGATGTGGTTGAAAAGCGCCTCCATCAACTTCAGGTCGATCCCGTGGCGCTTCATGACGTCACGTAGCGCTCGCCTGGACCTGAGGGAACAGATACCGCGATGGAAGAATTAGATCTTAACGATTTTCCTACTGCCGGTCTAAAGGGAATTTCCTGTACTTCAACCGGTTTCAGACTCACAGTTGAGCTCCCGGTTCCAATTAGTTGGTAACCTTGAGACCCCGGATCAAATCCTAGGACGAGATATCTCAGTTGGGACTGCACCCGTCTTTCGGAAGGGACATAAAATGGTGTTAGAGGAGGTGCCTAGAGCACGTTAAATGGGAAGGGCTGGCAACCGCTCCCTGTAAAATACCCTGCTACTGAAACAGCAAGGAAACGTACTGAATTATGCGCCACTAGGCACTAGAAGGTATGAACAACAACAACTGCCGGTCGGACCGTACCTCTACCTCGAGATAAACGTTTGTACTAACCGGAAGAGTTTGTAGAGTAGACTCTCCTTCCCTAGTAAGTCCCAGCGTCGTCCGGATTGGTGCCCCTCCCACGCGCTCATATTCTTGCTTTCTTCCACCAAGCTCTCCCTGATGCCCACCCCTCCGTAGCCGAGAAAACTCGGCACGATTCCTTCACCGTTCAGAACACTGATGGATGAATGTAAGAGTCCGTAGTGTAAGGGTATGGTAGTGTAGGTTGACTCCTGGAGGGTCTTCATATCCCTATCCACGATGTGTCGGACCAAGCTATTGGAGAACAGATGGCTCTTGACATGCGACGAATGAGTTCCGTAGAGGTACCATGTTGAAAATATTTGAGACCTGTCGCTAATCTCCACTCCGTTGCGAGTGAAGCATAAAATCTGGTCGCCATCCTCTTTTTTCTTGTATCGCATCGACATGCGCTTCAGGTGAAATCCGCCAGTGGCGCGCAGCTTGCAGTCTTCAACCGTCACTTCATATTCGTCCGACCTGAAGTGACCACAAGGGTTTAAGCAACGTTACTAACAAAGAAACAAATTACTAAACCATAGATTTTGTATGTTTCGATATGGAATGTCATTAGTCGCACTTCATGAAATCTAATCTTTAAGCATAACTTTAAGGCATCCGTAAAGCTTGCGTTTTCCATAAGGGTTGAAAAACGCAAGCTTTACGTATGCTTTAAAGTATGCTTTTAAAGATTTAATTTCGGTAATATCATTTCATTATTCGACATAGAATGCACACTGATATCATATATGTCAAAGCTTTCTAACATTTTCTCCATTGCTGTACAAAGATCGTCAAACGTTTGAGATACATGAGTACGCTAGGAAACTGTGTATCATATATTGATATTACACATACAGTTAACGTTATTTCAATTTCTTGTCTCAGTTTTTTTTGGTTTCATACCATCTTAACTTAACCTCCTCTAAGCATGTGTACGTTGACTGTACATGAAATGTACATCGGACAATAAATTGTTTTTGAAAGAAGAAAAAGATATCCAACCGACCTGTCGTCTTTTGCTGGACGTATCAGCATACATATGGTCGAGTTCTCCACAAACCGAACGATGTCGGCGTCCGTTGGAGCTTTCAACACGAAGAGCAGGTAGAGTGAATACAACACGGCATAGATACATCGTAGGTAGTACATGGGGGTTTGGAGTATGTAGTGCCGCCGGAACAGGTGTGCTAAACTCGGGGTCCACTCGCAGTCTTCAATGTTGAGGGTTATCGGAGTGGGCGTCCTTGTTGGCTTCATCTTGCTTTACTAGTACGGATATACATACACATCGACAGAATGTCACCCAATCAAAAAGTATACTTCCATGATTACAAAGAAGCGAGAAGAAGTCTAATCCATGTACTAAAATTTAGATCACTGTAATTGGACCAACTTCTATAATATCACCGTAATTAATCTGTAAACTATCTTTGTTGTGACCTGCACTTAGTCCAATGAGCCATTTATTTATTCATTCAGAAGTACCGAGAACTAAAAAAATGTAAACTGTTTTAAAAGGACTATGAAGATGCGTGACTAAATGTGATTTGGCCTGCTAAACAAAATGGTGACAACTTTACTGCGTGGGCTTTTGTCAGGATCCGAAGTAACTACCGACATACAAACAATCCGAACATCTACCATATTGGCAAATATCTAGATGGCAAATCTACATCTACCATATTGGCAAATATCTAAATGGAAAATATCTAAAAACGAAGGATCCACGCATATATACTCAGATATCCGAGGCGCATCACGGACCAAGGCGTATACGCCGCCTGAATCGGTCGGATCTGTGGTGCACCTCGGTATCCGAGCAGTGAACTGAGATTGTCGGGATTCGCTTGGAAACGTCAGTTTCGTCAGGATCCAAGGCCATTTCGTGCAGTGGACGTTACATGCAATCGCCGAAGCGAAATCATTGTACCGAATTCTTCATAACCTTAGTCTCGAAAACTTAATATTTTTCTTGTTGAAAAGATACATACCTTGTCAAGTCACACCTTCCACAGCAAGTCGCTTCGCGAAAAATGGTCAATCAGTTCATAAAACTACAAACGACGTCACATGGAGGAAGGTCGCGTGTGCTTGTGACGCATCATGTCACGTAGTACTGCAAGTTTCCTTGATGTTTCTAAAAAGTCCCTAAAACTGGTTGATCAGGTAATCAAAAGATTACAGCGACCTCATATGACCTCCGACACACCCACAGTTCAGTAACACATTTAATGTTATACATCGATTCATTTGTTACACTTGTCTTCAGATTCATTCACAGTGACTGTGGTAGTGGATATTATCTGAAACGTCTGACTCTTTAAGATAATGTTTCCAGTTTCTTGATTTATTTCATTCTGACTGAGGGGTTAAGACCGTCATTGTGTCATCCGAGGTCAGTGATCGGTATCTGTTATAATGGGCTAATTATATGTTACCTTGCTAGAAAGCTGTCCAGGGTCAGGTTGTATCATAGAGGTCATTGACACACCGTATCATGTCTATCTCTGCTAAATATGTAATGTTTACACCAGCGTTTGTTCAATTTGTTTGTTTGTTTGTTTGTTTGTTTGTTTGTTTGCGAGTTGGATACATGAAAAAGTGATTACATGTCAAATCTATGCGTCGAGAAGCTTCCTGAGGTCCCATACTTCAAACTATTTGTGTTATTTGGGTGGGAAATGAGGACCTCACTTGCATTAACAATGAGAACCATTGACTATGCACTATAACATCATTTGGCTAAGGTATGAGAACGTGGAACACTGGTATTGTTTTTGTAATCACAATTATAACAGTTACTTTTAGGTAAAGAAAGGATTTCAAAGATTTCAAAGATTTCAAATGGACAATGAACATGTTTGAAAAGGTGTTGAAGTACTCGCAGTAAATGAGACACAGCAAATGGAGCAATTCCGCGGCCTCAAACGGTTTGCTCATTTAACGTTACACTCATAGACTCCATAGAATTTATCTAGTTGCTTGACATTTTTGTATCATACAACAATCAACCTGGGTGTCCAATCGCCATCGACGTTATGTGTAAGAATGCTGTAGTTGCCAATAAAGTCGCTTTGTGGCGCAGCGTAGCCACTACATTAAACATCCCCTTCAAATTCTGAAGCTAGAGTTCCAGGACCTCATACCTTTCACCAAATGATTTTAACATTTATGACTGACGTATTAAGAGTGTTTCTCATCAATTAAAAATCATAGCCATTGATAATCTTTTCCACCCAAATAACAGAAGTTGTCCAAAGTATGAGCTTAACAAAGAAGTTATGCTACCATTTATCATCAATTATGCAAATGAGGTCCTTGTTGGCATGATTTAATTTAACGATGTTTAAATTCACATAACTTCGTAATGCCACAATAATAAAATTGCCATTATTCACAAATATGGAATTATGATAGTTCCTCATTAATTATGCAAATTAGGTACCCATTTGCATATTTTCTATCTATCAACATTCCTCTCTTCCTCATTTACAATTGTCACATATTTGAATAGTCATATCATGAACGCAGCGGGTTTTTGACATAACCTCATAAAGTATGCGAATTAGAATATGATTTGCACATTTATCGTCTAATCATTCAATGCACCACTTAAAGAAGTACTGAAATTAATAGTCCTCTATAAGTCATATAAAACATTGGTCTTTTCTGAAATCACCAATGCAAGTTTTAGATAAATTGTCCGAGAATAACTTGCTAAAACGGCAACCTGAAAATGTGTGTTCTGCGAAATTTGGTGCGACTAATTAGGCAAGAGCCATGACGTCATACGGTTGACTCCCCGGTTGGCTGGCATGACTGACTGTGATGAAAAATAACATCATTTGATGGACCCATATCTTATCAAAGAAACAGAATTCTGATACAAAAATCGGTATGTCGAAAGAACATACATCTAACTTGACGTTAAAAAAAAATTTAATCGAATTCACGCCACAAAAATCTATTTTTGAGGCTCTTGGGGGTGATGCACCCCCTGGATCCTCTTGGAGTCCTAGCGGCGTGGCTGACCGAAAGTTCGCGAAACGGAAGATTTTGCATAGAATCGACGAGGCACAAAACAGAAATTGCTTCTCATATACACCAATTATAATATTAACTTACATACTCCTAGGGTAAGGACTAAATGCTGTGCATATATGCTTTTAGAAACGGAAGTGCGAAAGCTTGCGTCCCTCCTGTCGGCGAAGATTCAATGTGGAACCTGCAGGGGAAGCTCAGAAGTTTAGCACATTATTCATTTATTGTAACACCAACCTCTCATTAAGTATCCTTTTCCCCCTCCATGTTATGATTTTGCGCCCTGTTATGGACATTCTTTGTCTTTTACGGTATGCACTCCAAAGTTGGGAATATTCTAGCACAGGGCTTTAAACCGTGGTCTACTGTACATTGTACTAAAATAGCTTATGTCAGTTTTGTCATGGGTAGTTGAACAATAGTTCTTCATTGAGGTAAACTGGTCAGAGATCCCTTTCCATTTACCATCACAATATAATAACAGAACCTTCCCCCCCACGCACACACACACAATAGCTTAAAAAGAGAACACAATCAATACCTTCAAGTAAACTTTAAACCACAGTTAATTCACCTTAACAACCATGCGTCGCCTGGGTGATTTTTAAAGCACCATTACATGTTTCCTCTGGTAGCTGTACTGCCCCACACCATGACGCTGACTCAAACAAACGCTGCCAGTCTATCTGTGCCACAGTCAGCATAGGGTTCTTCTCGCCGCCCCAACACTTTCATTTACCCATCCAACAGTCGAAATACGTCTACTCTCATCTGTAGCTGTGAACATAACATTCCTCCACACACCGCTCCATTCATGATGCGGACGACACCACCACAAATGGGTTTGGCGCTGTGCGGAGTGTTTGACACTAGCAGGGAAATTTGGGCCTACAATCCACTCGCGTAAGCAGACCTGGTGCTCGCTCCATGAGATTGTATTTGTAATGAGTTGGGTATCATGGGAGAGGAAATTAGCTTTCAACAATACATAATGGATTGAAATTGATCAAGAAACAACGGAAATATGGCCAACCAAAGTGAAGTTTCCAAACTTTTTGTACAAAGTCTACTTTACGGGGAATTGTGTACTATGGACTCTTGTTATAGAGTTCTATGACCTTCCCCGAGACTCTCGAAAACCAAACAATCCATGACTACCGTGAAAAATTTTGCTTTAGATATGAACATATAAGAATCATATTTCCATGTAGCATAGGTCCCTAAAGAATAGCTCTTAATAACAAAATCGTAAGCGACGGTGGGAAGAGGGTGCGGGATGGTTTCTTATAGGCAGGTAATTTATCCCGGGGTTAATCTCTAAGCAGATGTTGGGAGCTAAGATTGTGACGTTTTCCCTGGGGATTGGTAGTTTGTATTCATAGAAACGGCCATGCAGCTAGAAAAACGTCAAGATTTTGTCTCCTGTACCATCTGCTTGAATGTTCCCCGAAGCACACGCGAGTAAGCTTAGACAAGCTGTATGTATTCTCTTCTCATTGCGCAGGCGTCCATTCTAATAAGGGTTACTGACTTTTATTGTTCTATTTTTCAAAATATCTGTTTCCTTTTCTTGGTAATGTGAGCACACAACACAAAAATCTCCACAACAGCTTAGACACAAGTACGTGATCACGCATACTTGACCTATCGGTCATTCAACTGTGTGACCTTATGTTCAAAGCTTGCACATGTGACGTTTTCAGCGGTTATCGCCTCGATATGGGGGAGGGAAAATAAAGAAATGTGTTAATGTTGTTGGGATGGCCCACAAGGTCCCATAATTTGAATGGCTAAGAATGTATATGATGTCCATAAAATAGATAATGTGTAGCAAAAACATCCGATCATTTAAATTTGAGCTTAGACTTGGTGATATGTTATTCACAGTTTTCGATCACAGATTTCTCTCGAAAACATAATGAAACAGTAGCTTCATGTATTAAATCATCTCACGATCTAGTGTAATTTTCTCTCCAAATGCTCTCTCTTATCCATTTTCTACTTCTCAGGAGAAGTGCGTGAATGAATGAGGCCAAGAGAGGGGGTGGTGAAAGTGACCAAAAATTAGAATCAGCTACTCTTGTATTGTCGAAATTATCAACAATTGCCACTCTCCAACATAACAACAGACCAATCAGCAATTTTTTTCACCATGATGATGATAACGACTCTAAACTATATAAACTTTGTACGGAATAAAGTTAATATGTTTCTTTGTTGCGATATTTTGGATGCACACTATATACACTCAGGTAGACTCATGAGACTTTCATTGTGCACTTAATCGAACTAATACAGTGCACAGTCAGTAAGTTTAGCTTTGATTAACTAGGGCCTTAGGGGCTCTTCAATGGGAAGTGGGTATTTTAAAAATAAGGGGAGTTTATCTTGTATGAAACTCTAAACAGATGTTGGGAGGCAAAGTCGTGCCATTTTTCTTAGCGGGAGGCAGTTTGTAACGGAAACGGGCAGCTAAATTTTGTCTCCCAATACTAGTATCTGCTTGGAGATTACCCAGATGACACTCGACTCGGGTACGCTTGGACGAGGTACCGGTATTCTCTTCTCATTGCGCAGGCGTCCATACTAATTAGGGTTACTGACTTTTATTGTTCTATTTTTGAAAATATTTGCTTCCTTTTCTTGGTAATGTGAGCACACAGAAATCTCCACAACAGCTAAGACACGAGTGGGGGGGGGGGGGGGGGCTCATGGCACGTGATCACGCATAAACTATCGGTCATTCAACTGTGTGACCTTGCGTTCAAGCAGATGTAAGTGACCATATGATTGGTATGATAAACTAAAAACATTCCCATGTACCGGTGGGAGTAATGCCTGTTGGCATTACTAATATCTAGGAAACAAGCCGTCAATACGTAGGAAGTTGTAACGTTTAACTTTAAGTTACAGGTCTTACAGTTTGTCTTCCACGCAAGACACTGATAAAGATAATGAGAATTTATCAATTAGAAAAACATATAAACTTGTTAAATAGAGCTACGGGTACATGTCTGTTGCCACCAAAGGTCCTGTTAGCAAGCGAACAGTTAAAGCATCTACATGAGAGGTTTTGAACATGTACTTATGATTCATGTAGTCAATATAGTACACAACCACACACACACAAAGTACCACGTACCCACAGACATGCACAGTCACATAAAATACATTTTAACACATACACACATAGACAACAACACACCTGCACATAAGCGCAGAATCTTATGATACATATCTTGGATTCTTTTGCCTAAAGTTGGCCTTAAGTTTCAGTAGAGCAAAGTTAAAACAAGACTTTTTCTTAGCATATATGTTTTCTGGTCTCCGAGACCAGTCAGTGTGGAAGAGGAATGCGCGAGATTTGAAAAAAGACTTACAACCCTGGATAACAATGAACAAATACCCGGTTGATATCTGAACTGTCAATGACCTCATTTTATCCTTACACCTGTGATCTGGCAAGTTGTGGATGTGACCAGCATATAATCCTATTAGTTGTTAATGTTTGTAAATTATATGCTGGTCACATCCATAACTTGCCAGATCACAGGTGTACGGATAAAATGAGGTCATTGACAGTTCAGATATCAACCGGGTATTTGTTCATTGTTATCCAGGGTTGTAAGTCTTTTTTCAAATCTCGCGCATGCCTAGTTTGTTTCTACAGCTCACGCAGGCTTGTTAAAGAAGCACTTTGTACCCTTGGCTAAAATGTGAGGTTACGATTTACAACTTTTCATCCTTCTAGAAGATTCTTACACGTTTCCCCTCGGGCTTTTTGGCAACGAGCAGGTGCACATTTTGCAACGTTGACGGTAATATTTTTCCAAAAGATCGTTTCCTTGTCAGACAGTGGTCTCCATTGTCTTCATTGCTAATAAATACGCACCTGTGCCGCTGTTTCAGACAGATACCGACGGAGGGGGACGACGACTAGAGAAGATATCCACCAACCAACCAACCAGCCAAGCTGTACTCATCTTCGAATCTCAGCGATCCACCCTACCAGCGTCAGTCTACAGCGGTACTGCGTCTTGATCGACATATCAACAGGTTATTCTAGTCTCTTTTATTGTTCAGCTTGTTCAGTTTTGCCGAGGAATGCTTTAAAGGGGTGATTTTGTTGTACAGTCTTGATTTCTAATGGTGCACAGGAGTATGCCAAGGTGAGTAGCCAAGCTCGGAAAAAAGTTGGCTCGTCGTGATAAAATGATCCCCATGCATATGTATAGCTTTGGCATATGTGTATCTTTTTCCTAATTTTGTGTTTCAAGTAATGTGTTCTCGCGTAAGGGAGAGATCTAGAGGTGCCAGATGTCCCCTTCAATCTCACTTCCTCATAAACTATGAAAATTCAAACATGATTTAGCACAATAAGCAATTTTTACTTCCATACAAATTTTGGTAGTTACCTTCAGGGCCCTTGAATATTGAATACTGTTCAGCATGTACAGTAAAAGTGGCCTTGCTGGTGGGTTAAACTGACTTTGAACAACTACAGCAGTTTCGGGTCCTTGTGCGCTTCAACAGTTGTACTTCAACAACATTGCGAAATGCACGGCTGCCAGGAAAGTAACGATAAGTAATGCCGCCTGGATCGTTGCAAGCATCCATATCTACATTTCCGACTTCACTTCTGTTTAAACGCGATACTCATGCTTTAAAGGAAGTTTTATCGGACAAAATATAGGGCGACAAAACGCGCTATTTGATACACTTGTACTATTGCGAATGGAACATTGATATGCGTATTGTGTCAGTTCAGGTTCAACTTGCAGCTCACGGGGCCCTCATGGCATCTCTGATTGTGGCAGCTTGACGTACGTGCCCTTTGACAGACATGACCCATAATTACATATATATATATTGAGTTTGCTTACTCATGTCAATCAAATTGACAAGCGACATGACAGAATTTATTTTTATTTGAGATCTGCCTACTTGTTTGTAGTCAATATAACCAAATACACATGTGTGTAGCTTACTTCTGTTTATTACGTTTAAGCTTTGTTTTGTTTTGTTTTAAGGCACAAGAAACATGAGCTACACTGAGGACAAAAAGCCTCTCCCGATCCCTCTTCATACGGGACCGCCAGTAGATCCTGAAACTGACTTCAAGGTACATATATGCTTCAGATCCTGCCCTCTTGTTAGTTGCTGTGCATTCTTAATGTGTGTTACATATAATCAAGTTTTGAATTATCCATATGTTCTGACAGCAACTATCTTTTATGTGTTACTCTCTCTACTTAGCCTCCTTCGCAGACTTTATATAAACGGCGGTCGTCCCTCGGCTACACAACTCCCTTGGCTACACAACTCCCTTGCCGGCATTAGAGAACCTTGCCCCCCCCCTCCCAATATATACACTACCAAAAATGCATTTTCTTATTTTTCTTATTCTTCCTTGTTTTTTCTTGTACTAAGAAAATTTATCTTGCATGAAGCACATTATTCTGTGTACAAGAATTTCAAAAAGTCCCTGTTTTGAGCAAATTCAAGAAACCCATATTTTTCTTGCACTAAGAATTTTGTTCTTACAGCTATTCAACCAATACTTCTAGAATATTGTTCTTGCAGTCAGAAGGTTTAAGACAAAATTTCTTACACATAGATTGAATTTCTTGTTAAAGGTTAAAGGTCTTGTTTTCTTGCGCCTAGAATGAGTTTCTTGTACTAAGATTGGGATTCTTGTACAAAGAATACTTTTCTCTTCAAGACTGAATTTCTCACACCTAGAATGAGTTTCTTGTACTGAGATCAAGGTTCTTGTACTAGGAATACCCTTCTTTCCTCAAGACAGAATTTCTTACACCTAGAATAAGTTCCTTGTTCTAAGATTAAGATTCTTGTACCAGGAATACCTTTCTGTCCTCAAGACTGAATTTCTTACACCTAGAATAAGTTCCTTGTTCTAAGATTAAGATTCTTGTACCAGGAATACCTTTCTGTCCTCAAGACTGAATTTCTTACACCTAGAATAAGTTCCTTGTTCTAAGATTAAGATTCTTGTACCAGATAAACTTACTGTCTTTAAGACTGAATTTCTTATAGCTACAATAAGTTTCTTGTAAGTAGAAGTGTTTCTTGTACCTTTCTTTCCCCAAGACTGATTTCCTTAAAAACCTAGAAACAGTTACTTAATTTAAGATTAATATATTGTATCAAGAATACCACTAAATTGATAGTAATTGTTCCAAACATATTTATTATCATCAAGAAGTTCAGTACAAGTTTTTCGGTGTTTTGTACGTTAACAATAATTCTTAGATAAATGTTGCAGGTACAATTACCAATTTGTAATATTTCCTAACTTCGTCAATTTGTAATTCGCCCCTATCTCGTCATCATGCATGCATCCATTTTCCTGATACTTTGCCTGCATGTGAATTAATTGCAGTTCTACAACAGTCTGACTGTCAGTGCTGCAGTGTTGTCGTTCGTATAACTGACGACTTTTCCAAACTGGATACGGGGATATCTTCTCTGGTCCAGCATATTTCTAAGCCTAGAAGAAAAGCACAAAGACTATATGAATGATTGTTAATCCCTATATCGCCCCCCTCCCCCCTGATACTGTTCATGCGAATAACATGATTGTCATTCTAATCCACCTTATCCAACATGCAAATACCATTTTAAACTTGAGATGGGGGCATCATCTTTTGTACAACTGGTTTCTAAGCCTAGAACAACACACGGGACAATCCCCTTGCAAAGTCTGACTTTATGGTGAATGATTGTCAATCAGGACCTATATCGCCCCCCTCCCACTGTACTAAAGATATATTTGTGCATCAGCATGATGTATATTAAATGTGTTTTCCTTTTCTTGAAAATATGTTGCAGGTATTCGTGTACTCAAGTTACAGAAGTTGCAATAACTGGTTTGCTTTATCATTCAACCACAAGAATAAGACTGAGCATATTAGTTAGAAAATTGTAATAATTTCCATGGTGGCTGACGTACCTGGGGCAGATTTGCAGCTTTGCCTTGGCTTGGGTAGCAGTTTGGAACTTCAAAAATGTTATCCATGTTGTTTATAGGATCCCACATGATGCACAAAAGTGTCATTACAAAACCTGCCACATCTTTGCCCTAAATATTGTAAGATCTAACGCACATCAGACAGATATGTCTAAGGACAAAAGTTACCAACGGCCTGAATTCAAATTTTGGAGCAAAGGATGATGGGATTAATTTCCCATGATTCATAGCCTCATTAGCATTCTTGTTCCGAGAATTAATTTCTTAAACCGTCTGATATCTAGAAAATAATATAATATCATTCTGATTTCATTTGGCTTTTTACATATCTTGATATTCAAATTCAGTAACTTTTTAAACAGAAGTTAGCACAAGAAAAACTACATGCATCTGAAAATTCTTCACCAAGTAAAACAAGAATCATCTTTTCTGGACTTTCTTGATAAAAATCACAAGAACATTCAAGAATCTTATGCTAGTGATAGCTTGTTTTGGAATTTCTTGTTTTTCTTCCATGTTTTTATTAGTATTAGTCAAGTTAAGTTAAGAAACATTTTCTTGCATCTTCTTATATATCACCAAGAAAAACAAGAATCATCTTTCTTAAACTTTCTGAACAAAGGAACCAAGAATTTGGAAGAATTTTATGAAAGTTATAACTTGTTTAAGAATTTCTAGATTGTCTTGTTTATCTTAACAGTATTCGGTCAAGGTAATGAAGAATCTAATTCTTGTTTCTTCTTAAATATTACCAACAGAAGCAAGAATCACATTTCCCAGACTTTTTACATAGAAACATCAAGAAAATTCAAGAATATTCTTCTTAGTGATATCAAATTTAAGAAAAAATGGGCACATGGCAAGAAAAAAAATCTTATGGGTAGATTTGATAAAATACTCCATTTGACCAAACAAGAAATGAATCTTGTGTGAAGACTGAAAAAGAAAGTTTTACTTAAATTTCTAGAAGATTCTTGTAGGTGAGCGTTATACAAGAACTACTTTCTTCACTTAAGAAAAACAAGAATAAAACTCTTCATGCAAGAATTAACATATATAGATTTTGCTGAGTGTTTCTTGATTTTTCTCAAACTTTCTTTGTATTAGAAAATCTTTCTCCCCTTAAGAAAAAAAAAGAAAACAAGAAAAATAAGAAAAAATATTTTTGGTAGTGTATACGCCGCCGTTATAGGAAGTCTGCGAAGGAGGCTACTCTCTACTCATGTTTACAGCAAACCTCCCAGGTATTTTCTCCAGGGTGACAACAGCTATCATTATTATTTGTTCTACATTGTGTTATCAATATTTCTTCAATATTAACTACACTTGAACTACAATTTTTTTCTGAAAACCGTCCTGCCATTTTCTCCAGGGTTTGCTTTTCTATCGAAGTAACATAATATTGACTCACCTGTTGTGTTATGTGTATGACATAAAATACAGAGATAATAGCGCGACCTAATTGTTCACCTTTCCGCCTCTGTAGAACCTTGCTGGCTACCAGAAGAAGCTGAAGAAATGGCTTATCGTGGGAGCCGTTTTCCTGGTGCTGCTGGTGACTGGAGCCACCCTGCTGGGCGTGTTCCTGTCCGGGAACTCCAACAGGATCCTTACGGTAAGAACTCTACTTTTCCATTGACCCGACTTAAACTTATGTTGATTTAGGTCTAGTAAATAAGCTTTTCAGTCTCTTCGAAACCAATTGGCACATTTGTGTAATCATTCCTCTTCCACGCTGAGTATCAGGCGGAAAATAAGCTGAAGTACGACAGGAAAGTCCTCGAGGAGAAGGTGGAGGTCGATGTCAACTTGAAGACCGAGACTTTCTACACCAAGAGTGAAGATGGAGAAACCGCCATCATGTATGACACCAAAAATGTGAGAAGAAGCTCATTCAGCCATGATTTATCGCCTTTGTAGTTTTGTAATGGAAGCTGCTATCTGGTTATGTCTCTATTTCTTTCTGGCTACACGTTACTTTCCAGCAGAGCATGGGTTTCGGCTGTTTTTTGGCGTGTTTTTAGGCGTTTTTGTCATCTTTTTTTTATATAGACACCCCCCCCCCCCAAGAAAAGATGACAAAGAAGAAAGCCCGACAAAAACGCCTAAAAACACGTCAAAACCAGCCGAAACCCATGCTCTGCTTGGAGAGTAGCTACATGTGTCTGTTTTCTGGAGGCTTTGCTCATCTTGAGATGATATCCGATATTCTAATAGGAATAGTATATTGACCCTATCTTGAATTCTGCAATTTCATCTGTGGTTGTAGGATTTGGCTGCATACAAGTTTTCCGGCCTCCACATTTGCTTCATCCTGGAGGACAGTACATACAGCGAGGATGACGTCGACAAAATGGCGAACGAGGTGCAGAAAGATGACGAGGTAAGGGAACAACAATCTCCGTTTGACTCGATTTTTTCTGTGTGAAAAGTAGTTTCATGTCGTTACAAAAGCAACCATAGAACCTGAGTCAAAATACAGTCTCCGGGACACTCAGTATCGTTAGAAGGAGTGAAAATCCTTGATTTGGAACCGGATTTCTTTTCAAGAGGAGTAAAGGAGGCAATCTTCATCAGAGCCCACAGACCTACCTTGAACAGAGACGGGGGGAGACACATTCAAGTTATCTGGCACGTATGACCCGCTACTGCGATCACGTGTCGCTGGCGTCACGTTGCAGTAGCCGGGTTCATTCCGTGAACAGGTTGATCGAGTCAACCGAAAATTTGGGGTAAATCCCAATTTCTCTTACAGTGTTGGACGAAAAGTTTAGTCTTGTTAATAATTGATAGTTTTTGTCTGTTGAACAGGGTAAAGTTGAGGAGGCTGAGAGCGGCGGGGAAGTGAACATCACCTTGGATGAAAGCCGTGGAAAGGTCGACAAATCCATCCTGAATGAGAAGATGCTCGACTTCTGCAAGGCTCACGAGATCTACTGGGCCATCGCTCGCCAGGGAGGGCAGCCAGCCACTGAAACCGGTAAGGACACATTTTTAAGCGACTAGATTTCAGCCAAAGCGATTATCATAGTACTATTTGAGCCACAAGGACTATATTGATTTGTAGCTGTCCCAGTGGAGTTCTCTTTTTACCGTATATTCTGTTAATTCTGCTGATTTTGCTGTCATATCACTCTTGAAAACTGATCATGTATCCTAAAGTACGTTATTGCTTGTTTCAGGTGCTGCAAACAGCCGCCAGAAGCGAGGACTACTGTGCCTTAAGTACCGATGCATTTTGATTAGGTACAGTGGGGGTTACCTAATCTTTTGCCACTCTTACTTGGGGCCCTGCTATGGGTAAATTCCGTACATGTTAATTTACCCAATCCAGGATGGAGCCAGACATTTACATTTAATGTCAGAATTTCTGAAATTTCAACAATAATTGCCATGCTCACGATACATTGTAGTAGATTGCAATACTCAAGAAAGAGTATTATCTTTGATAAGTCTTTCGTAACGTCTGAATCATATTAATACAGCGGTGTTAGAAATATTCTTGGTTTGGGATGAGCTATAACTGCAAACAGTAAGCATTAACAGTTTTTATACAGAGGCTAGATGCGGTGTAGTCATCAATACAGATTTCAATCATATGTAAAGGAAAACTGTTGTTTTCTACCTTTCGTCAGTTTTCAAATGTCCTTTACCTTATTTCTTAAACGAGCATATGTTGTAATGTAATCAAGATTTTGGCAATAAGGTGCATATTACAAAGCATTACATCAGGTGTGATCAAAAGATATGAAAAATCAGCTCAAAATGGTTTGTTGTTTGTCAAGTTTTACAAAAAGAAAAGACGGATAAGAGTTTCTAAAGGAAGCATGACAGTTAACAAATGCATGTATTTCTTATAGGATTTTAGCAATATCTATAGGCATTAATGGAGACAGCATCATTAACGGTGGGAGGTTGATGAACCAATATGATTTCTTGGTGTATGGAAGTAGAACACAGTAAGTTTTATTCAATAAAAATGGTGACACATTTGGAGAGTTTGTGTGTTATTGTCACTTCTCTGTATCGCTTTAAGTTATAATATTTCATGTCAACATTATGTACGTTGGGGCGCAAAAAATACATTATAGACAACACACAGTTGTTCCTAGAATGCTCGATGTCTCTTAATCCAAAACCACGTTCCCCAGTTTGGTGGTATATCAAATGGAAGAATGAAGATACCAGAAAAAAATGTTCACATACAGAAATTAATTCAAATATAGATGCATATGAATTATATAATGCAGTTGGGTCCGCACATCCCTCGAGCAGGTAAAAGATGCTAAGGAACTTAAAGCTAAGTGTTCCGAAGTAGGAGTGACAGATGAAAATAGGAGGAATTCCATGCAGTCATTGAAGGAAGCTGGCGTGACGTCCCAATATCATACCCCCCCCCCCTCCCTCCGAAGTCTATTTGCAGTAGTGTAGTAACGTTGTAATTCTTACATGCACATGCACTAAGGCTTGATACTGCATCCTTTTTCATTGAAATACCAACGACTGTCGTAAGAGGGCTCTTTTGCACATGGTTGCCAAAGATGGCTTCAATACTGTGAAAAATATTATATATTCTTCTAACGTTACATGGTTGTCTGACAGTAAAATGAAGAGTCACTAACTACATGTAAACGCCTTCCAAATGCTTTTTTGATAAAGGTAAAACAGCTCTAGTCGTAGGTGACGGATGGAAAACGTTCCTTTGATTGCAATCTTCCACTGAACATTTTGCTGTATCACATCAGATCTGGTCACTAGGAATACAACGAGCTTAGGCCGGTTGTCAGTGTCAACAATAGCATTGCGCGTACAGAGCCCATGCGTCAGTTCTATTCATTTATTTATTTATTGGTTCGGCATGTATATGCCAGG
This sequence comes from Branchiostoma lanceolatum, assembly GCA_035149815.1. Classification (NCBI taxonomy): domain Eukaryota; kingdom Metazoa; phylum Chordata; class Leptocardii; order Amphioxiformes; family Branchiostomatidae; genus Branchiostoma; species Branchiostoma lanceolatum. The sequence continues at coordinate 9,164,429 of CM068867.1, read as the reverse complement.
GTTGCCCAACTAGCCGGAGGCTAGTACTAAGGGCGAACCCATATCTGAGGCCGACTGTAGGTTTTTGGACCACCGGGACATGCCCCTACTCTTTTTCGGAAGGTGTGGTGGATCTTTTACGTGCGCGGGGTGTGTCTCTCCCAAACACGGGACCTCCAATTAACGTCCTATCCAAGGGACGTCCCTAACCCTAGATGAGCTAGGTACTCATTTACACCTAAGTGAAATGAGGAAAGTCGTGTCAAGTGCCTTTCCCAAGGGCACAAAGTCGGGTCGCATGTTCAGACATGTCTGGGGGAAGCCCGGGATCGAACTGGGGTCCCCTTGTTTGACAGTCGAATGTTCTATCCATTGCGACACACGACGTCAGTTCTATCAAAGATTAGACAATGGTCTGTGCATACCTATACGCTGCTGACTGCTGAAGTTCCTGCGGATTGCTGGTCCAACGGCACATTCAATGTAAAATCCATCAACCATCACCGATATGAATCCGTCATACAAAATGACTGGTGCGAAAAAGATTCGTTTCCATTACTTCTGAATACACTTTATTCAACATCCCATATTTTCATTGACAAGATAGAAGATTCTTTGAATCAAATAATAATGTTACGATACAGAAGTAGGTCAGTTTTAATGACAAAATTTCTTTATTCGGTTTTATCCCTTCTACAATATTTTCACTACGGGAAGGAGGATGATGCTGTGATAGCATAGTCACGGTTACATTGTATAATAGACAACGTGCATCACCACGCAACCTCGCAAACGATATGGAGCAAAATGCAGTACAAAATCAACTTTTTGTGGAGAAAACTGTTGGTTTGGGAGACTACATTGCCCATGTGTTATGGCGTCATAACACATGGGCAATGGAGGCTTCTGATTGGTCGACACCATCTCAGGCTATGTGATAATTTATTTTTAAGAAGAGAATTCTTAATAATAATGAAGGTAGCGCTCTAGCGGCGGCCATCTAAAGCAACAGTCACGCGTAACTATCGATATCATACACATAAGAAATAAAGCTTCTAAAATATGGGTCTTCAACTGATGTTTGTTGAGTAAAAAGTACTAGAAACCCGAACTAAGGATTTTAACCTCTTTGCCCGAACATAGAAAGATAATACAAAATGTATAAACATCGCTGTGACGGGAGTGTGTTACACGTCTCAAGATCGTTTCCAAGCCGTCTCTAAACCATTTCCAATCCAAACCGTTTGCTAACCGGCGACACCAGTTAAGGACGCTGCAGTCAACATGTCCATGTCAAGCGAACACAAAACGCACTATCTGGGTAATCAGGCAACAAGGCCGCATCACCGTTATCGCGTACTAATACACGGTTACAGGAATCATTCTCCGCGCCAGAAAACCAACACTGCGGCACCAATAAAAAAAGAAGAAGAAAAAGTTACAATGAATATACAAAACATTAAACATAGTTATAGTGATATCCGAAAAAATATGGAGCCAAAATTGAGCAGAAAGTGCATTATTTGTGCCTTTTTTTACGGGATTACTTCTTCACGGAAGTTACCGACATATTCCTGACAGATTACCGGAATCTAAGGCTCAACCGAACTGTTTGTATGAGCCTCATGAACCTACTATATAATAGCAACTGTCCGAACTGTAGACATCAGGTTGGAAGGATATCGAGACAATGTTCACAGAATGAGAGGAAAGGACAAAGCACAAAGTGAACAGGACGGGAACTGAAGGTGGATAGGCAAAACTCAGGAATTTTGGTGAGGAATGCAGCAACATCTGTAGTCCGATACACGTGTGACTGAGGTGAGATTTTGAAACATGAGGGTCTGCATGGAGGGGTCCTGGCAACGCTTAACGGTAAATTCAGGTCAGCCGATAACGCTTAACGGTAAATTCAGGCCGGCCGATAACGCTTAACGGTAAATTCAGCATTTTTAGAACATGAGATACCCCTGAAGACGACGTTTTTTTGCCACTAGTCGTCCTGATCTTGTGGCAATTCTCGCACGCCTGCTCCGAGCCCTTTAAATTCGGCGGCGACAGGAAATTTCGTATTGGTGGGACGAAATGTTCATGATCATGATGAAGAGCGCCGAAGGCGCGACGAAAATTTTTAAATCTTGACCCTCTGAAACGCTTTTTCCTGCATTCTGAGGAGGGGATTTTGCTGAAGAGTAACCTAAGTTTTATGACATCTCTATTTGAAAAAAAATATAGAAGAGTTTTTCAGCTTGATTTTTGAGGGCCGTCACACCCTCCAGACCTCGCCGGAGCTGCGACATGCTCCCGGAGAAAACTCTTGACACCCTGAAATACTATAATTTCTTGCATTTCGACGGGCAAAAATTACTGGTAATGTAAGTTAAGTTTAATGATATCTCCGTTTGTGTTAAAATACAGACGAGTTTCAGCTTGAGTTTTGGGGGTCGACGCCCTCCTAACAGTATAAAATCTTGAACCGCGAAACACTTAATTTCCTGAATTTTGAGGAGGAAACTTTGCTGGTACTAGTGGTAGAGTGAGAAATAGATCTGAAGTGTTTCAGCTTGAAATTTTGTGGGGGGGCTGTGGGCGCCCTACCGACATATTTTCGCCAGAGCCGTGTGCTCCCTGAAGAAAATTTTGAAATCTTGACCCACTGAAAAGCTTTTTCCTGCGTAACGAGGAATTACTCAATAACGCTTAACGTTGAATTCAGGATGACAAATAACGCTTAACGAGGAATTAAAACGACCAGTAACGCTTCACGATTAATATACCGATAACGCTTAACGGTAAATTCAGGGCGGCCGGTAACGATTAACGGTGAATTAAAATCGCTCGTAACGCTTAACGAAAAAGGGCATGCAGACCCTCAAACATCTTTTCTTTTTCTTTTAATTCCCTCAAAATGGAATATGTGCATCGCACCTCAAACGCCATACAATAGCTGCTATACAATATTCAAAATTGCTGTTTAAAGATCTGTAAAGTTTCAGAATATGTGTATCTTTTGTAACAAATTTGTGAGAAAGACTGTAACGTTAACTTTCGTGACTGACTAGACTTGTCGCTACAACCATGCTACAACACAAAAGCAGATACTGTCTAAATTTGTTCCCAGACCTGAGGAAAGTAAGTTACATTGTTACGAGTTCCTAAAAAGGTAAGAGGATTTCATGGTTAGAGTGAAAGAATATATTATCTACGTTAAGCGAGGTCGGCATTTGGTCGGGTATACGTCGGCAAGGTTATTTGAGAACTAGTCGGAAAATCACCGTCTCGCTGGGGTCGGGATTGGGTCGGTTGATGGGTGCTACCTGACGAAAGAATTTCATGGCTATTGACATGGTCATCCTGTCAGTATCATTGGTTTAAACCATTGGTAGGATGATTCTTTAATGGATGCATTCTATGAATAGTTACCTTCGCAGAGAAGGTAATGTTTTGGACAGCGTTGGTGTGTGTGTGTGTGTGTGTGTGTGTGTGTCAGTCTGTCACCGCGATAGCTTGAGAATGCCTGTATGGAGTGTCTTCATATTTGGTATAAGCTGGTATGAGGTCTTGGTGAGAGCTAGTTTGCAAATCGCATGATCAATGACAAAATTCCATTATTCCATAATGGTTAATGATGGGGATTGCATTCTTGTAAATGTGGGCATTATTGGACATAAACTATGCAGATGAGGACCTCATTTACATAATCTATGAGGAAATACTACAATAGCCTTTGCTAAGTTTCTACGTATACTTTGAGCAGCTTGTGTTATTTGGTTAGAGAACTTGGTCAACAGATATGAATTATGCAAATGAGGTCCTTATTTACATAATCAATGAGAAACATTTATGATATGTCATTTGAAAGAGTTACTATCTTTTGGCAAAGGTATGAGGTTGTGCAACGACTGCCTACATCATAGGATCATCCAGATATTCTGCATTGTTTTTGTCAATTTCTCTTCCAATCCGTCAATATTGATTTTCATAATGTGATCATAAAAACGATTTCTTTATTTTCATAATTTGGCAATAGCAATCATAATTTTGCTCTTGTAGTATCTAGAAGAACATCTTTATCGGTTGTTTGCTAGCACTGCTTCCTTGAACATAAACAAGGAGTCTGAAAGCAGATGTAACCTATACTGGCTATAGGCTATAAGTTGATATTGCAGTTTGTTTCGTCGTTTAAATATAGTACTGGGAATGAGGCCAATTTTGTATGTTTTTACTATGTAGTGACTCACTGTGACTGTGTACAAGAGACCGGCTGCAGTCGTCATTACTGCTCAGCTGGCAGAGCACAGCCAGTGCTTCAGGCCTGTGATGAGGCAAAGGAAAAAACTGTCGACATGAAGAACAATGGTGAGGTACATTTTACACTTTCCATGCAGCTATCATTTGTTTCTATTGCATACCTGGTAAAATGCCTCATGGCGTAACACACCAGGTTTGTACTGAAGAGTATTGTATAGCAACCACTTGTATAATCTTAATTCGTATTCAGATACATAGTACAGATACAAAATTTAATACAGATATACAAATCTAGTATGGTGACGGTGTCAGTTTCTACATCGGAGTGAGGAGGGTTGACACGGTAGCCTTCGCGTGGATTTGTTTAAGGTGGATGACAGGTTGCGAATCTGAGACTGGGTACACACACACTTTGGGCATCTGTCTTCTCCAGCGGCACTGATTCCAGGGAGACGTGCAGGTTCTGATTGGGATACTTGTAGCGAGCTGACGGATGATTCTTACGCTCGAGGTCCGCCTTGATTTAAACGCCAGCCTGCCTGGTGCTGCTCTCATCTGCCAGTTGAAGACAACTGCCGTTGGAGACTTGTCCCTCTAACTGAGGGGGGAATACGTGTAAAGTGCCTTTCCCAAGGGCACAACATCGGGGAGCAAGTTCGGACGTGTCTCTGGGCACAACCCGGGATTAGATTTTTGACAGCCGCGCGCTCTACCACTTGCGCCACATGACGCCACAACAGAGTACTGAAGAGTACAAGCTGCATATCTGGGCAGATTGATCAAGACTGTTTAAAATGTTTTGAAAGAAATGCATATGGCACATACTTCGTAATACAATGTGTTATAATTATATTCTTCAAGCCATTCTAAGGTGATTGTTAACGTTGTAGCTAATATTTCATGAAAACAAGTTTTGTAGCACAGAATAGGGAGATGAAGGTCATAGTTCAGTTTTTAGAGCATATTGAGAGAGAATGTGATTGGTGCTTTGGGAACTTGTACTATCTTTTAGTCATAGTCTGATAAACAAAGAAGACCGATTTTCACCAGTCCTGTATATAGCTTTTAGTGCACTAAATGGGCATTACAAATGTTCAGCAATTTAGTGAATGATTCCACTTCATGGCGGTCTTCCGCTAGTCTGGCCAGCTGGTTGGTTGTTTTTGAGAGGCTATTATTTCTCCATGAGGATACAGCTGGCAGTTCTGGACTGGGTATGCTATGGTGGCAGTCTGCAATAATAATGAGTTGAAACATACATGTAACATATTCCAACCAATAATATTTTGGTCAATGCAGGTCTAGGCTGTTCATCCATTGTTGTACATGTTACAAAGTTACAGTTCACTTTCAGAAAATGAGACCATTTTTGTCAGTTGAGCAGACTTAGTTTTGGAATTAGGATACATTCTTACTTGCCATCAATGTTGTTTACAAATGTTTTGACAATATTGATGTACGTCATTACATAGTTGCATCATGAGAGTAGGCCACAAATTAGAGATGTACATGTAATATCAATCTACATCTGTCTAACATGTACCTGTCTTTCCCAATACAGACTGAATACAGATCTGCTGAGGGGAACCTACAGCTGTATTCTCTACCAGGACATCCGAAGTCCATCAAAGACAGCACCCATGCGAGTATTGGAGCTGAAACACAGTGTCATACTTCAGGGAGAGGGTTTGGGATAAGTATTTCAATATGGTGTACTAATTTATAGCATGATGATGAAGATGATGGATTCTCCTGTTGAATCAAATGATTTTATGTAGTACATTTTTTTTTTTCATACTCGTATGATACACTGAAGATTTTATAGTATTGGGGTTAAAACGTTTGTAGTGGACATCATACAGGTGTGCCTAAACACCACATTTAGCCACAACCACAACTGATCACAACCAGGTCTGATACTAGTATGCAGTGGATCTATTACTAGTAACCCCTTGACAGGGAAAGTGCAAATAAGAGACAGTAACTGCATGTATAAGAGTGTTCAAAAACAGCTCAAACTGGTGGATGGATAATGTTTAAACCATTACACAGGGGTACTAGTAAGTACAAACAATGCTATTGGGAAGAGAATGACACAGAGTCTGGTATGGACAACCAAATATCTTCTAATGCCTAATGTTTATATTACAACAACCTCAATGAGTTACAGTCGCCAGTGCCCCTCATACCCTTGAAGGATTAAGTAGTATAGGTGACAATGAAGAAAATTGTTTTCAGAGTTTTGTTTTTGCCTGTTTGTAAACAGGATAAGTCTATAAGCCATTGATGTATATGTATCTTTATGATACTAGGTATGTTGGTAGATGTGGGCAAAAGGAAGTAATAATTAGATTATGGGGGCCCCCTGCCAGCTTCCAATGGTACTGCAGTAGGACTTACAGTTTTCATATCCTGTGTTCTGGACATGTCACGATTTTTTAAAGGTGGATAATCGGGCTCATGAATAAGTGACATTGGTTCTAGCCCCCAAGCAGCTTAGCCTCCACAAGGCCCTCCTACGAGTGTATGGATCATAGAATTTGCCAGAAAAAGGAATAATTAACCAGTAGAGTCAGTACACCTTGAAGATCACCTTTCGCCCACGTAGGGCCTGTGATATGTCGGTAGGTTCTTCGATGTCCACTAATCACTATCTAATGCAATGTAGGTGCCAAGCAGCTAAATGATCCTTTTTATTGCACTGCGAGCAGACCATGACAGAACAGACAAGCCCAGAATATGTAAGAGGAAGTGCCTTGTGTGTCATTAGAATTCGTTTTGTCCATCAAAACAACACTATCAACATGTTGGGTTGGCAAAAGAAAAGTACAAATCTCATTTATATGTGTAACAATAGTCGTACCTTAAAGAACTGATCGACAAGGCAGAATTCGGGCGGTAGTTTTCAAAATGGCACTCAAACCCGCACGACCAAGCCGTGATCAACGGCAGACGATGTTTCTACTATTAACTTTAGGTTTTAAGAAGATTTCCAGACATTTTTAGTGAGTTTTTAAGGGCTGGAAAATCACTTAGAATAGTGAGTCTGCCCTGAGTAACTGAAAAAACTAGAGTATGCTGGTCGCGCCCCCAATTGATTTATGGCCTGAATGATCTCAACTCCAAAACTACTGCCTTTGTTCAGAAAATAAGCAGATTACTTTATTGCCTTTATTTTCGCCGACATATGACAGACTGACAGAGCCTGCAAATGAAACTTGGCAAATATTCTCCCTATAGCCGGTGTACTCAGTCTGGTAGAGACTATAGTAGCTTTTCACTAACTGCAGGGTATAATTTTGTTTTGAGACTAAAAGGAGAATAATGATTTGAAAGAGTTGGTTTGCAGATACTTAGATGATGATTCATGATAGATGCTAACTATTCAAATCGGGCTAATTTACATAATCAATGAAAAAAGTTTATCTGCTTTGCTTCATGAAAGGAACGTATGACGTATGTAACTGAAAAAGAGAACATCAAAAAGAGAGGAACATGTAAATCAAGCAAGAAACAACTTCATTAACATAATAAATGTAAAATGTCGTGACACCATAGTGGGAATGATTTCAACGGCATTTTGAAGTGCAAAGTAAAGATGAACATTATTAACATGTATCAACCAAATAAGGGCCTCATTTGCATAATAAAACAAAAGGATGCTAAATGAGCATAGTTTCCTTAAATATGACTTGCATAATCGGGCACTGTGTTAATTGGGCACAGAAGATCATTGATGTAATCTATGCATGATGAGAAAACCTTAGCATACATCAATTGTGAAGGTTAACTCAACACTCGAAAGACGTCAAACTTTGCAAGTTATGAGATGAAGTCAAATTGTCGGGGCTTCTTCTCGCCCTTAGCCATACTTCATGTGAGGGGTGTCTTGAAAAGGGAGAGCGAAGCATGGTACGTGCAAAATAAGCAACAGAGCTTACATAGACTCTCCAGGCGTACCGGCTGGTTTCCTATGACGGCATTGGTCTCGCCTAAGATGGGAGGCATTGCTAACAAGGGACCAGTTTCACCGCTACTGCCTAACACCCGAAAGACGTCAGACTTTGCAAGTCAAATTGTCGGGGCTTCTTCTCGCCCCTTAAGCCATACTTCATTTGAGGGGTGTCGTGAAAAGGGAGAGTGAAGCATGGTATGTGCAAAATAAGCAACAGAGCTTACATAGACTCTCTAGGCATACCGGCTGGTTTCCTATGACGGCATTGGTCTCGCCTAAGATGGGAGGCATTGCTAACAAGGAGCCAGTTTCACCGCTACTGCCTTACACCCAAAAGACGTCAGACTTTGCAAGTCAAATTGTCGGGGCTTCTTCTCGCCCCTTAAGCCATACTTCATTTGAAGGGTGTCTTGAAAATGGAGAGCGAAGCATGGTACGTGCAAAATAAGCAACAGAGCTTACATAGACTCTCCAGGCATACCGGCTGGTTTCCTATGACGGCATTGGTCTCGCCTAAGATGGGAGGCATTGCTAACAAGGGATCTCACCGCTACTGCCTTACACCCAAAAGACGTCAGACTTTGCAAGTCAAATTGTCAGGGCTTCTTCTCGCCCCTAGCCATACTTCATTTGAGGGGTGTCTTGAAAATGGAGAGCGAAGCATGGTACGTGCAAAATAAGCAACAGAGCTTACACAGACTCTCCAGGCGTACCGGCTGGTTTCCTATGACGGCATTGGTCTCGCCTAAGATGGGAGGCATTGCTAACAAGGAGCCAGTTTCACCGCTACTGCCTAACACCCGAAAGACGTCAGACATGGAAAGTCAAATTGTCGGGGCTTCTTCTCGCCCCTTTAGCTATACACAATGTGAGGGGTGTCTTGAAAAGGGAGAGCTAAGCATGGTACGTGCAAAATAAGCAACAGAGCTTACATAGACTCTTTAGGCATACCGGCTGGTTTCTTATGACGGCATTGGTCTCGCCTAAGATGGGAGGCATTGCTAACAAGGGACCTCACCGCTACTGCCTGACACCAGAAAGACGTCAGAAATGGCAAGTCAAATTGTCGGGGCTTCTTCTCGCCCCTAGCTTTATAACCAGACTTCATAGAAGAGCTTATAGCTCTGCCTTCCCCCTAGGATCGGACTCTGCAACATTCCCCGCGCAGAAAACCCTTTCGGCAGCAGGCGTCTTTGAATCCGGGCCGGTGGAGATAGGTCTGTCTACCTCCTTCCCCCTTGGATCGGACTCTGTGACATTCCCCGCGCAAAAACCCTTTCGGCAGCAGGCGTCTTTGAATCCGGGCCGGTGGAGATAGGTCTGCCTACCTCCTTCCCCCTTGGATCGGACTCTGCGACATTCCCCGCGCAGAAATTAACCCATTCGACAGCAGGCGTCTTTGAATACGGGCCGGTGGAGATAGGTGTGCCTACCTCCTTCCCCCTTGGATCGGACTCTGCGACATTCCCCGCGCAGGAATTAACCATTTCGACAGCAGGCGTCTTTGAATCCGGGCCGGTGGAGATAGGTCTGCCTACCTCCTTCCCCCTTGGATCGGACTCTGCAACACTCCCCGCACAGAAATTAACCCTTTTGGCAGCAGGTGTCTTTGAATCCGGGCCGGTGGAGATAGGTTGGCCTACCTCCTTCCCCCTTGGATCGGACTCTGCAACACTCCCCGCGCAGAAATTAACCCTTTCAGCAACAGGTGTCTTTGAATCCGGGCCGGTGGAGATAGGTCTGCCTACCTCCTTCCCCCTTGGATCGGACTCTGCAACATTCCCCGCGCAGAAAGTAACACTTTCGGCAGCAGATAGCCATACACTAGCCGTACTCCATATGAAGGGTGTCTTGAGAAATGGAGAGCGAAGCATGGTACGTGCAAAATAAGCTAGAAGGCTTACATAGACTCTCCAGGCGTACCTGCTGGTTTCCTATGACGGCATTGGTCTCGCCTGAGATGGGAGGCATTGCTAGCAAGGATCCAGTTTCACCGCTACTGCCTAACACCCGAAAGACGTCAGACATGCCATATCTTTGAGATAATGACAAATTGTCAGGGAGTCGTCAGGCCCCAAGTCAAACGAAAGATGCACGCATCAAACTCTCGTCATTTACCGCTAAGGTATTTTATCAGATTTCTTATCAATGAAATGATTAATTCATGTGCATAATTGATATCTATATATACCTCTTTTTCTCAGTGACATTTGCCTTACATGTGTATATTTGAAAATCCTATCTTAGCATGTGGCGGATTTATAAAATTTCCTCATTGATTATACAGATTAGCTTCTGATTTGAAAAATTAGCATCTTACTGTTTCAATCATCACTTCAGCTATCTAGATTTCTAAACAACCGAAACCGGGGACTTGTTTTGCAATGACCCACTAGCAGTGCTTGTCATATGTTGATCTATTGACCTAAATTCCAGTACCCTGGCTGTTATGATAAGTTAAATTACATGTCACAGTATGCACAGCGGCAGTAGACCACTTTTACCTCAATAATTATGTAGAATATGTCCTCATGTACATAACATACATCTGAATATGTTAATCACCATCCAAGATACTTATGTTTTAAAAAAAACTAATGAAAAGCCATCAATCTCTTCTTGAGTTATCCTCTTCCAAAGGCTCCAACAAAAAGACCCACTGCAGCTCCAAACCAGCCGCTCACCATGATTCAAACTCACACTACTCACTCCCTGCTCCAAGAGCTATTTAGTACTAGTACTTAAAAATCACAACCCTTTCACTTTAAAGTTCCGGTGCAGTACTGTAGGGAGCTGATAGGAAGCAGTTAGCTCATTATCGAACTTGACATATTTTCTCTACCTTCCTATCGGCTTTCATGAGGATCTATTCATAGCTTTCAGAGTTATGTTGTTCACATACAACTCACATGCATTTAATTTCTGCAGCATTACCATAGGAAGTTGCAAGGAATCTCATTATCAAGGTTGAAGTAACCTTTATCTTACCGACACCCAACTGCCAAATATCAGGGACATCCATCCACAGCTTCTCGAGTTAAGCTGTTAACATCAAACACACCTGCCTAGATACAGCCACATCACCTGTCCTTGGTGTTGAACACCACAGCTGTCAGACATACAACCACACCTGTCCTTGGTTCTGAACACCTCAGCTGTCAGACATACAACCACACCTGTCCTTTGTGCTGAACAACACACCTGTCATAGATATAGCCACACCTGTCCTTGGTGCTGAACACAGCTGCCAAACATACAACCAAACCTGTCCTTGGTGCTGAATACCACACCTGTCAAAGATACAACCACTCCTGTCCTTGGTACTGAACAACACATCTGTCAAACATACAACCACACCTGTCCTTGGTGCTAAACAACACACCTGTCATAGATACAACAACCCCAGTCCTTGTTGCTGAACACAGCTGCCAAACATACAACCACACCTGTCCTTGGTGCTGAACACCACACCTGTCATACATACAACCACACCTGTCCTTGGTGCTGAACACCACAGCTGTCAGACATACAACCACACCTATCCTTGGTGCTGAACACCACAGCTGTCAAACATGCAACCACACCTGTCCTTGGTGCTGAACACCACACCTGTTAGACATAGATCCACACCCGCCTTGGTGCTAAACACCAAAGCTGTCAGACATACAACCACACCTGTCCTTGATGCTGAACAACACAGCTGTCAAACATACAACCACACCTGTCCTTGGTGCTGAACAACACAGCTGTCAGACATATAGCCACGCTTGTCTTTGGGGTTGAACAACACAGCTGTCAAACATACAACCACACCTGTCCTTCGTGCTGAACAACACAGCTGTCAAACATACAACCACACCTGTCCTTGATGCTGAACACCACAGCTGTCAGACATACAACCACATCTGCCCTTGATGTTGAACACCACATCTGTCAGACGTACAACCACACCTGTCCTTGGTTCTGAACAACACAGCTGTCAAACATACAACCACACCTGTCCTTGGTGCTGAACACCACAGCTGTCAGACATATAGCCACGCTTGTCTTTGGGGTTGAACAACACAGCTGTCAAACATACAACCACACCTGTCCTTCGTGCTGAACAACACAGCTGTCAAACATACAACCACACTTGTCCTTGGTGCTGAACACTACAGCTGTCAGACATACAACCACACCTGCCCTTGATGTTGAACACCACAGCTGTCAGACGTACAACCACACCTGTCCTTGGTGCTGAACAACACAGTTGTCAAACATACAACCACACCTGTCCTTGGTGCTGAACAACACAGCTGTCAGACATATAGCCACGCTTGTCTTTGGGGTTGAACAACACAGCTGTCAAACATACAACCACACCTGTCCTTCGTGCTGAACAACACAGCTGTCAAACATACAACCACACTTGTCCTTGGTGCTGAACACCACAGCTGTCAGACATACAACCACACCTGCCCTTGATGTTGAACACCACAGCTGTCAGACGTACAACCACACCTGTCCTTGGTGCTGAACAACACAGTTGTCAAACATACAACCACACCTGTCCTTGGTGCTGAACAACACAGCTGTCAGACATATAGCCACGCTTGTCTTTGGGGTTGAACAACACAGCTGTCAAACATACAACCACACCTGTCCTTCGTGCTGAACAACACAGCTGTCAAACATACAACCACACCTGTCCTTGATGCTGAACACCACAGCTGTCAGACATACAACCACATCTGCCCTTGATGTTGAACACCACATCTGTCAGACGTACAACCACACCTGTCCTTGGTTCTGAACAACACAGCTGTCAAACATACAACCACACCTGTCCTTGGTGCTGAACACCACAGCTGTCAGACATATAGCCACGCTTGTCTTTGGGGTTGAACAACACAGCTGTCAAACATACAACCACACCTGTCCTTCGTGCTGAACAACACAGCTGTCAAACATACAACCACACTTGTCCTTGGTGCTGAACACCACAGCTGTCAGACATACAACCACACCTGCCCTTGATGTTGAACACCACAGCTGTCAGACGTACAACCACACCTGTCCTTGGTGCTGAACAACACAGTTGTCAAACATACAACCACACCTGTCCTTGGTGCTGAACAACACAGCTGTCAGACATATAGCCACGCTTGTCTTTGGGGTTGAACAACACAGCTGTCAAACATACAACCACACCTGTCCTTCGTGCTGAACAACACAGCTGTCAAACATACAACCACACCTGTCCTTGGTGCTGAACACCACAGCTGTCAGACATACAACCACACCTGCCCTTGATGTTGAACATCACAGCTGTCAGACGTACAACCACACCTGTCCTTGGTGCTGAACACCACATCTGTCAGACATACAACCACACATGTCCTTGGTGCTGAACACCAAAGCTGTCATAGATACAACCACACCTGTCCTTGCTGCTGAACAACACAGCTATCATACATATAACCACACCTGTCCTTGCTGCTGAACACACAAACACAGCTGTTCGTTTTGCTGAAGTAGATTAACTGTTCCTTTTCTATCAACCTAATCTTGAGGATATTGATAACTATAACCTTGCAACTGTTTTCTTTAACGTTTAGTATTCGCAAACCAGTGACACTTTTCGTCTACTGAAAGACTGGTTCTTGATGCAAGTAAAATGCAATAGTCAAGGAAGAGAAACCTGAAAAAAGCACTAGTGGTCTCATAGCACACCCAGTATATATTTAGTGTACTATCATAGAATGATAGCTTGATGTATCTTAATCATTTTAGGCATGCTGTTCTATGGTCACGGTGGAACATGGTTGTAGGACTCTTTGTGCAAATGTATGCAAATTAGGTAATTGTGCCATGAATTATAAAGAAAACGTTTCTCATTTTCTATGCCTCTTCAAGAATTCTCCTCCAGGACTACAATGCACAGTGGATGAAGATGAAGAAAGACTGAATTCAGCTGCAGGACGTTTCCACCACTTTTGATGCAGAAACCAGTGGATGACGATGATGGTTTTCATTTTGTTTTAACAAGGGCATATACAAGTTGCATAACGTTCTTGGTTGTAGTGAATTTTCTTTGTTGAAATTCGGCATTGCAGGCGTGTTACTTCAGAGGGAAATATAGTATTGGTGAGGGGGCATGTATAGTTGTGGAGTTTGTCAATCAGTTATCCATTGCCTATCTGTATTTTTATAGTTATCATGTTCATCTAAGACAAGCTCAGATACTTTTAATCTACCTATGTCATGTCCCAATGCAATTTCCTTGTACATTTTCAAGGAAATCGTATCATCTCTGACACAGCCACAGGCAATTGATGTAAACTGTGTTTCCTGTGTATTATCATGCAATCCATGTTCCCTATATATATATACTGTATCACGCATATTGAATAGCATAGTGTTAAGTCTTGTAGAACTCATCAACATTGTTATAGGCAAAGCATATATGTCTTGATATTTAGTACTGCTTAAGAACTTGCCATACATTGTACCTGTTACATTTGTTGTGCAATAAAGTTTGATTGATTGATTGATTGATTGATTGATTGATTGATTGATTGATTGATTGATTGATTGATTGATTGATTGATTGATTGATTGATTGAGCATGTGTCCGTCTGTGAACATGATAAGTCAAGGAGCCTATGCAGATTGTCTTGATTACAATTGTGAAGTTTGTGTGTGTGTGTATCTGTCTGTCTGTGCGTGAACACGATATCTCAAGAATGCCTAGGTGGACTCTTGATAGTTGATATGTGGGTAGGTCTTGATGAGACATCGATGCCATTAGACCCTTGACCCCCTCCCCGCAACTTTCTAAAGTACTACGGCCTTATTTTTTTTTATATCTCCTGTCATGATTTTTAAGTGGTAGATAGCTATTCTTTATTCATTTTCATGACCTTTGCCAAGAAGGTTATGTTTTCGTCATCGTTCATCGTGTCATTCCGTCTGAAAACACGATAACTCAAGAATGCCTAGGAGGATTGTCGTCATGCTTGGTGTGTGAGTAAGTCTTCTTGAGACCTGGAAAAACAGCTCGCTATGTCATTACAGAGGAACTTCTGGTTTTGATATCTTGTGAAAATCCTATGGTCATGATTTTATACTGTCGCAGATAGCTCTTGGGAGGGAGAGTAAGTCGTGTGGGTTTGGCTTTTATTGACCTGAAAGAGCCGATTTCGTTTCAAACTTTCAAAGAGAATTACAAGTACTCAAAAAGGGATAAAAGGATCGTAAAGACATTTAGAATGTAGACAGCGTATCTATTTATTTTCCTAAAACAAATGTATAAACAAACATGGATACACACAAAGCCTCCCATTGCAGTTTATGAGACAGACGGGGAGCCAGACAGACAATGAATCAGGCAGAGGGAGCCAGGCAGAAGAGAAGTAGACAAATGAAAATGCAGACATAGGGTCAGACAGATAGTCATTCAGACAGAGAGCCAACCAGACAGAGGGCCAGACAACCAGAGACCTAGCCAGACGGAGATAGACAGAGGACCTGCCCGACAGAGAGCCAGACAGACTGAGAGCCAGACAGAGAGTCAGACAGACAGATACCTTGCAAAACAGGGAGCCAGACACGGACAACCAGACAGACAGAGGACCTGCCCGATAGAGAAACAGACAGAAAGTCACACGCACGAAAAAACAGACAAACAGAAACTCAGCCTAACAGAGAACCAGACAGAAGGTCAAGCAGAGGATCAGACACACCAAAAACCAAACAGAGAACTAGCCGTACAGCGAGCCAGGCAGAGAGTCAGACAGACGAAGAGCAAGCCGATCAGGGAGCCGGACAGAGAGCCAAACAGACAGAGAACCAGACAGAGAGTCAGACAGAGGGTCAGACAAACAGAAAACCAGACAACCAGAGACCTAGTCAGACAGACAAAGGGCCTGCCCCACAAAGAGTCAGACAGAGGATAAACAGACAAAAAACAGACCGAGACCTAGCCAGACAGGGAGCCGGACAGAGAGTCAGACAGACGGAGGGCCTGCCCAACCGAGTGCCAGACAGACTGAGAGCCAGACAGAGGATCAGACAAACAGGAAACCAAACAGACAGATATCTGGCCAGACAATGAGCCAGACGGAGAACCAGACAGAGGGCCTCCCCGACAGAGAGCCATAAACAGACTAAAAATCAAACAGACAGAAAACCAGTCTGACGGAGAACCAGACAGAGGGTCAAACAGACAAAAAACAAACATACAGAGACCTAGCTAGACAGGGAGTCAGACAGATAGCCAGACAGACAGAGAGCCAGTCGACCGGGCAGGGAACCTAGAAACAACCCTGCCCGAAAACAAAACAGACAGACTAAAAACAAGATAAACAGAGACCTAGCTAGACAGAGGGCCTGCCCGACAAAGAGTCAGACAGACAGAGAGCCAGCCGACCAAGGAGCCGGACAGACAGAGAGTCATCCAGACACAGAGCCAACTAGACAGAGAGCCAGTCAGAGATTCAGACAGAGGGTCCGAAAGACAGGAAACCAGACATGCAGAAATCTAGCCAAACAGAAAGCCAGAGAGAAACTCAGACAGACAGAGGACCTGCTCTACAGAGAGACAGACAAACTGAGAGCCAGAGAGTCAGACAGAGGGTCAGACAGACCAGAAACCAGACAGACAGATATCTAGCCAGGCAGGGAGCCAGAGAGACTGAGAGCCAGACAGTCAGACAGAGGGTCAGACAGACCAGAAACCAGACAGACAGATATCTAGCCAGACAGACAGGGAGCCAGACAGACTGAGAACCAGACAGACTGAGAGCCAGACAGAGGGTCAGGCAGACCAGAAACCAGACAGACAGATATCTAGCCAGACAGGGAGCCAGACAGACTGAAGGCCGGACAGTCAGACAGAGGGTCAGACAGACCAGAAACCAGACACACAGATATCTAGCCAGACAGGGAGCAAGACAGACTGAGAGCCAGACAGTCAGACAGAGGGTCAGACAGACCAGAAACCATACAGACAGATATCTAGCCAGACAGGGAGCCAGACAGACTGAGAGCCAGAGAGTCAGACAGACCAGAAACCAGACAGACAGGGAGCCAGACAGACTGAGAGCCAGACAGTCAGACTGAAGGCCAGACAGTCAGACAGACAGTCAGACAGACCAGAATCCAGACAAACAGATATCTAGCCAGACAGGGAGCCAGACAGACTGAGGGCCAGACAGTCAGACAGAGGGTCAGACAGACCAGAAACCAGACAGAAAGATATCTTGCCAGACAGACAGGGAGCCAGACAGACTGAGAACCAGACAGTCAGACAAAGGGTCAGACAGACCAGAAACCAGACAGACAGATATCTAGCCAGACAGGGAGCCAGACAGACTGAAGGCCGGACAGTCAGACAGAGGGTCAGACAGACCAGAAACCAGACGGACAGATATCTAGAAAGACAGGGAGCCAGACAGACTGAGGGCCAGAGAGTCAGACAGAGGGTAAGACAGACCAGAAACCAGACAGACAGATATCTAGCCAGACAGGGAGACAGACAGACTGAGAGCCAGGCAGTCAGACAGACCAGAAACCAGACGGACAAATATCTAGCAAGACAGAGAGCCAGACAGACTGAGGGCCAGACAGTCATACAGAGGGTCAGACAGACCAGAAACAAGACTGACAGATATCTGGTCAGACAGGGAGCCAGACAGACTAAGAGCCAGACAGTCAGACAGAGGGTCAGACCGACCAGAAACCAGAAAGCCAGGCAGACTGAGAGCCAGACAGTCAGACAATGGGGCTGACAGACCAGATACCAGACAGATATCTAGCCAGACAGGGAGCAAGACAGACTGAGAGCCAGACAGTCAGACAGACCAGAAACCAGACAGACAGGGAGCCAGACAGACTGAGAGCCAGACAGTCAGACTGAGAGCCAGACAGTCAGACAGAGGGTCAGACAAACCAGAAACCAGACGGACAGATATCTAGCAAAACAGGGAGCCAGACAGACTGAGAGCCAGACAGTCAGACAGAGAGTCAGACAGACCAGAAACCAGGGAGCCAGGCAGACTGAGAGCCAGACAGTCAGACAGAGGGTCGGACAGACCAGATACCAGACAGACAGATATCTAGCCAGACAGGTAGCCAGACAGACTTTGGGCCAGACAGTCAGACAGAGGGTCAGACAGACCAGAATCCGAACAGACCGATATCTTGCGAAACAGGGAGCCAGACAGACTGAGAGCCAGACAGTCAGACAGAGGGTCGGACATACCAGAAACCAGACAGACAGATATCTAGCCAGACAGGGAGCCAGACAGACTAAGAGCCAGACAGTCAGACAGAGGGTCAGACAGACAAACAGACAGACCAGAAACCAGACACACAGATATCTAGCCAGACAGACTGAGAGCAAGACAGTCAGACAGAGCGTCAGACAGACCAGAAACAAGACAGACAGATATCTAGCCAGACAGGGAGCCAGACAGACTGTGAGCCAGACAGTCAGACAGACCACAGACCAGACGGACAGATATGAAGCCAGACAGGGAGCAAGACAGACTGAGAGCCAGACAGTCAGACAGAGGGTCAGACAGACCAGAAACCAGACAGACATATATCTAGCCAGACAGGGAGCCAGACAGACTGAAGGCCGGACAGTCAGACAGAGGGTCAGACAGACCAGAAACCAGACACACAGATATCTAGCCAGACAGGGAGCCAGACAGAATGGAGCCAGACAGTCAGACAGAGGGTCAGACAGACCAGAAACCAGACACACAGATATCTAGCCAGACAGGGAGCAAGACAGACTGAGAGCCAGACAGTCAGACAGAGGGTCAGACGGACCAGAAACCATACAGAGAGATATCTAGCCAGACAGGGAGCCAGACAGACTGAGAGCCAGACAGTCAGACAGACCAGAAAACAGACAGACAGATATCTAGCCAGACAGGGAGCCAGACAGACTGAGGGCCAGGCAGTCAGACAAAAGGTCAGACGGATCAGAAACCAGACAGACATATATCTAGCCAGACAGGGAGCCAGACATACTGAGGGCCAGACAGTCAGACAGACATTAAGACAGACCAGAATCCAGACAGACAGATATCTAGCCAGACAGGGAGCCAGACAGACTGAGGGCCAGACAGTCAGACAAAAGGTCAGACAGATCAGAAACCAGACGGACAGATATCTAGCCAGACAGGGAGCCAGACAGACTGAGGGCCAGACAGTCATACAGAGGGTCAGACAGATCAGACACCAGACAGACAGATATCTAGCCAGACAGGAAGCCAGACAGACTGAAAGTCAGACAGTCAGATAGAGGGTCAGACGGACCAGAAACCAGACAGACAGATATCTAGCCAGACAGTGAGCCAGAAAGACTGAGAGCCAGACAGTCAGACAGAGGTTCGGATAGACCAGAAACCAGACAGACAGATATCTAGCCAGTCAGGGAGCCAGACACAGTGAGAGCCAGACAGTCAGACAGAGGGTCAGACAGACCAGAAAACAGACAGACAGATATCTAGCCAGACAGGGAGCCAGACAGACTGAGAGCCAGACATTCGGACAGAGGGTCAGACAGACCAGAATCCAGACGGACAGATATCTAGCCAGACAGGGAGCCAGACAGACTGAGAACCAGACAGTCAGACAGAGGGTCGACCGGTCAGACAGACCAGAAACCAGACAGACAGATATCTAGCCAGACAGGGAGCCAGACAGACTGAGAGCCAGACATTCAGACAGACCAGAAACCAGACAGACAGATATCTAGCCAATCAGGGAGCCAGACAGACTGAGAGCCAGACAGTCAGACAGAGAGTCAGACAGGCCAGAAACCAGACAGACAGATATCTAGCCAGTCAGGGAGCCAGACACAGTGAGACCCAGACAGTCAGACAGAGGGTCAGACAGACCAGAAACCAGACTGACAGATATCTAGCCAGACATGGAGCCAGACAGACTGAGAGCCAGACAGTCAGACAGAGGGTCAGACAGACCAGAAACCAGACAGACAGATATCTAGCCAGACAGGGAGCCAGACAGACTGAAGGCCAGACAGAGGGTCAGACAGACCAGAAACCAGACAGAAAGGTATCTTGCCAGACAGGGAGCCAGACAGACTGAGGGCCAGAAAGTCAGACAGATCGTCAGACAGACCAGCAACAAGACAGACAGATATCTAGCCAGACAGGGAGCCAGACAGACTCAGAGTCAGACAGTCATACAGAGGGTCAGACAGACCAGAAGTAAGACGGACAGATATCTAGCCAGACAGGGAGCCAGACAGACTGAGAGCCAGACAGTCAGACAGAGGGTCAGACAGACCAGAAACCAGACACACAGGTATCTAGCCAGACAGGGAGCCAGACAAACTGAGGGCCAGACAGTTAGACAGACGATCAGACAGAAGGTCAGACAGACCAGAAACCAGACGGACAGATATCTAGCCAGACAGGGAGCCAGACAGACTGAGGGCCAGACAGTCAGACAGAGGGTCAGACCGACCAGAAACCAGACGGACAGATATCTAGCAAGACAGGGAGCCAGACAGACTGAGGGCCAGACAGTCGTACAGAGGGTCAGACAGACCAGACACCAGACAGACAGATATCTAGCCAGACAGGGAGCCAGACAGACTGAGAGCCAGACAGTCAGACAGAGGGTCAGACGGACCAGAAACCAAACAGACAGATATCTAGCCAGACAGTGAGCCAGAAAGACTGAGAGCCAGACAGTCAGACAGATGGTCAGATAGACCAGAAACCAGACAGACAGATATCTAGCCAGACAGGGAGCCAGACACAGTGAGAGCCAGACAGTCAGACAGAGGGTCAGACAGACCAGAAACCAGACGGACAGATATCTAGCCAGACATGGAGCCAGACAGACTGAGAACCAGACAGTCAGACAGAGGGTCGATCGGTCAGACAGACCAGAAACCAGACAGACAGATATCTAGCCAGACAGGGAGCCAGACAGACTGAGAGCCAGACATTCAGACAGACCAGAAACCAGACAGACAGATATCTAGCCAATCAGGGAGCCAGACAGACTGAGAGCCAGACAGTCAGACAGAGAGTCAGACAGGCCAGAAACCAGACAGACAGATATCTAGCCAGTCAGGGAGCCAGACACAGTGAGACCCAGACAGTCAGACAGAGGGTCAGACAGACCAGAAACCAGACTGACAGATATCTAGCCAGACATGGAGCCAGACAGACTAAGAGCCAGACAGTCAGACAGAGGGTCAGACAGACCAGAAACCAGACAGACAGATATCTAGCCAGACAGGGAGCCAGACAGACTGAAGGCCAGACAGAGGGTCAGACAGACCAGAAACCAGACAGAAAGGTATCTTGCCAGACAGGGAGCCAGACAGACTGAGGGCCAGAAAGTCAGACAGATCGTCAGACAGACCAGCAACAAGACAGACAGATATCTAGCCAGACAGGGAGCCAGACAGACTCAGAGTCAGACAGTCATACAGAGGGTCAGACAGACCAGAAGTAAGACGGACAGATATCTAGCCAGACAGGGAGCCAGACAGACTGAGAGCCAGACAGTCAGACAAAGGGTCAGACAGACCAGAAACCAGACACACAGGTATCTAGCCAGACAGGGAGCCAGACAAACTGAGGGCCAGACAGTTAGACAGACGATCAGACAGAAGGTCAGACAGACCAGAAACCAGACGGACAGATATCTAGCCAGACAGGGAGCCCGACAGACTGAGGGCCAGACAGTCAGACAGAGGGTCAGACCGACCAGAAACCAGACGGACAGATATCTAGCAAGACAGGGAGCCAGACAGACTGAGGGCCAGACAGTCGTACAGAGGGTCAGACAGACCAGACACCAGACAGACAGATATCTAGCCAGACAGGGAGCCAGACAGACTGAGAGCCAGACAGTCAGACAGAGGGTCAGACGGACCAGAAACCAAACAGACAGATATCTAGCCAGACAGTGAGCCAGAAAGACTGAGAGCCAGACAGTCAGACAGAGGGTCAGATAGACCAGAAACCAGACAGACAGATATCTAGCCAGACAGGGAGCCAGACACAGTGAGAGCCAGACAGTCAGACAGAGGGTCAGACAGACCAGAAACCAGACGGACAGATATCTAGCCAGACATGGAGCCAGACAGACTGAGAGCCAGACAGTCAGACAGAGGGTCAGACAGACCAGAAACCAGACGGACAGATATCTAGCCAGACAGGGAGCCAGACAGACTGAGAGCCAGACAGAGGGTCAGACAGACCAGAAACCAGACAGAAAGGTATCTTGCCAGACAAGGAGCCAGACAGACTGAGGGCCAGAAAGTCAGACAGCAGTCAGACATACAACCACATCTGCCCTTGATGTTGAACACCACATCTGTCAGACGTACAACCACACCTGTCCTTGGTTCTGAACAACACAGCTGTCAAACATACAACCACACCTGTCCTTGGTACTGAACACCACAGCTGTCAGACATATAGCCACGCTTGTCTTTGGGGTTGAACAACACAGCTGTCAAACATACAACCACACCTGTCACTCGTGCTGAACAACACAGCTGTCAAACATACAACCACACTTGTCCTTGGTGCTGAACACCACAGCTGTCAGACATACAACCACACCTGCCCTTGATGTTGAACACCACAGCTGTCAGACGTACAACCACACCTGTCCTTGGTGCTGAACAACACAGTTGTCAAACATACAACCACACCTGTCCTTGGTGCTGAACAACACAGCTGTCAGACATATAGCCACGCTTGTCTTTGGGGTTGAACAACACAGCTGTCAAACATACAACCACACCTGTCCTTCGTGCTGAACAACACAGCTGTCAAACATACAACCACACCTGTCCTTGGTGCTGAACACCACAGCTGTCAGACATACAACCACACCTGCCCTTGATGTTGAACACCACAGCTGTCAGACATACAACCACACATGTCCTTGGTGCTGAACACCAAAGCTGTCATAGATACAACCACACCTGTCCTTGCTGCTGAACAACACAGCTATCATACATATAACCACACCTGTCCTTGCTGCTGAACACACAAACACAGCTGTTCGTTTTGCTGAAGTAGATTAACTGTTCCTTTTCTATCAACCTAATCTTGAGGATATTGATAACTATAACCTTGCAACTGTTTTCTTTAACGTTTAGTATTCGCAAACCAGTGACACTTTTCGTCTACTGAAAGACTGGTTCTTGATGCAAGTAAAATGCAATAGTCAAGGAAGAGAAACCTGAAAAAAGCACTAGTGGTCTCATAGCACACCCAGTATATATTTAGTGTACTATCATAGAATGATAGCTTGATGTATCTTAATCATTTTAGGCATGCTGTTCTATGGTCACGGTGGAACATGGTTGTAGGACTCTTTGTGCAAATGTATGCAAATTAGGTAATTGTGCCATGAATTATAAAGAAAACGTTTCTCATTTTCTATGCCTCTTCAAGAATTCTCCTCCAGGACTACAATGCACAGTGGATGAAGATGAAGAAAGACTGAATTCAGCTGCAGGACGTTTCCACCACTTTTGATGCAGAAACCAGTGGATGACGATGATGGTTTTCATTTTGTTTTAACAAGGGCATATACAAGTTGCATAACGTTCTTGGTTGTAGTGAATTTTCTTTGTTGAAATTCGGCATTGCAGGCGTGTTACTTCAGAGGGAAATATAGTATTGGTGAGGGGGCATGTATAGTTGTGGAGTTTGTCAATCAGTTATCCATTGCCTATCTGTATTTTTATAGTTATCATGTTCATCTAAGACAAGCTCAGATACTTTTAATCTACCTATGTCATGTCCCAATGCAATTTCCTTGTACATTTTCAAGGAAATCGTATCATCTCTGACACAGCCACAGGCAATTGATGTAAACTGTGTTTCTTGTGTATTATCATGCAATCCATGTTCCCTATATATATATACTGTATCACGCATATTGAATAGCATAGTGTTAAGTCTTGTAGAACTCATCAACATTGTTATAGGCAAAGCATATATGTCTTGATATTTAGTACTGCTTAAGAACTTGCCATACATTGTACCTGTTACATTTGTTGTGCAATAAAGTTTGATTGATTGATTTATTGATTGATTGATTGATTGATTGATTGATTGAGCATGTGTCTGTCTGTGAACATGATAAGTCAAGGAGCCTATGCAGATTGTCTTGATTACAATTGTGAAGTTTGTGTGTGTGTGTATCTGTCTGTCTGTGCGTGAACACGATATCTCAAGAATGCCTAGGTGGACTCTTGATAGTTGATATGTGGGTAGGTCTTGATGAGACATCGATGCCATTAGACCCTTGACCCCCTCCCCGCAACTTTCTAAAGTACTACGGCCTTATTTTTTTTTATATCTCCTGTCATGATTTTTAAGTGGTAGATAGCTATTCTTTATTCATTTTCATGACCTTTGCCAAGAAGGTTATGTTTTCGTCATCGTTCATCGTGTCATTCCGTCTGAAAACACGATAACTCAAGAATGCCTAGGAGGATTGTCGTCATGCTTGGTGTGTGAGTAAGTCTTCTTGAGACCTGGAAAAGCAGCTCGCTATGTCATTACAGAGGAACTTCTGGTTTTGATATCTTGTGAAAATCCTATGGTCATGATTTTATACTGTCGCAGATAGCTCTTGGGAGGGAGAGTAAGTCGTGTGGGTTTGGCTTTTATTGACCTGAAAGAGCCGATTTCGTTTCAAACTTTCAAAGAGAATTACAAGTACTCAAAAAGGGATAAAAGGATCGTAAAGACATTTAGAATGTAGACAGCGTATCTATTTATTTTCCTAAAACAAATGTATAAACAAACATGGATACACACAAAGCCTCCCATTGCAGTTTATGAGACAGACGGGGAGCCAGACAGACAATGAATCAGGCAGAGGGAGCCAGGCAGAAGAGAAGTAGACAAATGAAAATGCAGACATAGGGTCAGACAGATAGTCATTCAGACAGAGAGCCAACCAGACAGAGGGCCAGACAACCAGAGACCTAGCCAGACGGAGATAGACAGAGGACCTGCCCGACAGAGAGCCAGACAGACAGGGAGCCAGACAGATTGAGGGCCAGAAAGTCAGACAGATCGTCAGAAAGACCAGCAACAAGACAGACAAATATCTAGCCAGACAGGGAGCCAGACAGACTGACAGACAGACAGACAGATATCTAGCCAGACAGGGAGCCAGACAGACTGAGAGCCAGACAGTCAGACAGAGGGTCAGACAGACCAGAAACCAGACAGACAGGTATCTAGCCAGACAGGGAGCCAGACAAACTGAGGGCCAGACAGTCAGACAGATGGTCAGACAGAAGGTCAGACAGACCAGAAACCAGACGGACAGATATCTAGCCAGACAGGGAGCCAGACAGACTGAGGGCCAGACAGTCATACAGAGGGTCAGACAGATCAGACACCAGACAGACAGATATCTAGCCAGACAGGAAGCCAGACAGACTGAAAGTCAGACAGTCAGAGAGAGGGTCAGACGGACCAGAAACCAGACAGACAGATATCTAGCCAGACAGTGAGCCAGAAAGACTGAGAGCCAGACAGTCAGACAGAGGTTCGGATAGACCAGAAACCAGACAGACAGATATCTAGCCAGTCAGGGAGCCAGACAGACTGAGGGCCAGGCAGTCAGACAAAAGGTCAGACGGATCAGAAACCAGACAGACATATATCTAGCCAGACAGGGAGCCAAACATACTGAGGGCCAGACAGTCAGACAGACATTAAGACAGACCAGAATCCAGACAGACAGATATCTAGCCAGACAGGGAGCCAGACAGACTGAGGGCCAGACAGTCAGACAAAAGGTCAGACAGATCAGAAACCAGACAGACAGATATCTAGCCAGACAGGGGGCCAGACAGACTGAGAGCCAGACAGTCAGACAAAAGGTCAGACATATCAGAAACCAGACAGACAGATATCTAGCCAGACAGGGAGCCAGACAGACTGAGGGCCAGACAGTCAGACAAAAGGTCAGACAGATCAGAAACCAGACAGACAGATATCTAGCCAGTCAGGGAGCCAGACACAGTGAGAGCCAGACAGTCAGACAGATGGTCAGACAGACCAGAAAACAGACAGACAGATATCTAGCCAGACAGGGAGCCAGACAGACTGAGAGCCAGACATTCGGACAGAGGGTCAGACAGACCAGAATCCAGACGGACAGATATCTAGCCAGACAGGGAGCCAGACAGACTGAGAACCAGACAGTCAGACAGAGGGTCGACCGGTCAGACAGACCAGAAACCAGACAGACAGATATCTAGCCAGACAGGGAGCCAGACAGACTGAGAGCCAGACATTCAGACAGAGGGTCAGACAGACCAGAAACCAGACAGACAGGTATCTAGCCAGACAGGGAGCCAGACAAACTGAGGGCCAGACAGTCAGACAGATGGTCAGACAGAAGGTCAGACAGACCAGAAACCAGACGGACAGATATCTAGCCAGACAGGGAGCCAGACAGACTGAGGGCCAGACAGTCATACAGAGGGTCAGACAGATCAGACACCAGACAGACAGATATCTAGCCAGACAGGAAGCCAGACAGACTGAAAGTCAGACAGTCAGAGAGAGGGTCAGACGGACCAGAAACCAGACAGACAGATATCTAGCCAGACAGTGAGCCAGAAAGACTGAGAGCCAGACAGTCAGACAGAGGTTCGGATAGACCAGAAACCAGACAGACAGATATCTAGCCAGTCAGGGAGCCAGACACAGTGAGAGCCAGACAGTCAGACAGATGGTCAGACAGACCAGAAAACAGACAGACAGATATCTAGCCAGACAGGGAGCCAGACAGACTGAGAGCCAGACATTCGGACAGAGGGTCAGACAGACCAGAATCCAGACGGACAGATATCTAGCCAGACAGGGAGCCAGACAGACTGAGAACCAGACAGTCAGACAGAGGGTCGACCGGTCAGACAGACCAGAAACCAGACAGACAGATATCTAGCCAGACAGGGAGCCAGACAGACTGAGAGCCAGACATTCAGACAGACCAGAAACCAGACAGACAGATATCTAGCCAATCAGGGAGCCAGACAGACTGAGAGCCAGACAGTCAGACAGAGAGTCAGACAGGCCAGAAACCAGACAGACAGATATCTAGCCAGTCAGGGAGCCAGACACAGTGAGACCCAGACAGTCAGACAGAGGGTCAGACAGACCAGAAACCAGACTGACAGATATCTAGCCAGACATGGAGCCAGACAGACTGAGAGCCAGACAGTCAGACAGAGGGTCAGAAAGACCAGCAACAAGACAGACAGATATCTAGCCAGACAGGGAGCCAGACAGACTGAAGGCCAGACAGAGGGTCAGACAGACCAGAAACCAGACAGAAAGGTATCTTGCCAGACAGGGAGCCAGACAGACTGAGGGCCAGAAAGTCAGACAAAAGGTCAGACAGATCAGAAACCAGACAGAAAGGTATCTTGCCAGACAGGGAGCCAGACAGATTGAGGGCCAGAAAGTCAGACAGATCGTCAGAAAGACCAGCAACAAGACAGACAGATATCTAGCCAGACAGGGAGCCAGACAGACTGACAGACAGACAGATATCTAGCCAGACAGGGAGCCAGACAGACTGAGAGCCAGACAGTCAGACAGAGGGTCAGACAGACCAGAAACCAGACAGACAGGTATCTAGCCAGACAGGGAGCCAGACAAACTGAGGGCCAGACAGTCAGACAGATGGTCAGACAGAAGGTCAGACAGACCAGAAACCAGACGGACAGATATCTAGCCAGACAGGGAGCCAGACAAACTGAGGGCCAGACAGTCAGACAGAGGGTCAGACCGACCAGAAACCAGACGGACAGATATCTAGCCAGACAGGGAGCCAGGCAGACTGAGGGCCAGAAAGTCAGACAGATCGTCAGACAGACCAGCAACAAGACAGACAGATATCTAGCCAGACAGGGAGCCAGACAGACTGACAGAGAGACAGATATGTAGCCAGACAGGGAGCCAGACAGACTCAGAGTCAGACAGTCAGACAGAGGGTCAGACAGACCAGAAGTAAGACGGACAGATATCTAGCCAGACAGGGAGCCAGACAGACTGAGAGCCAGACAGTCAGACAGAGGGTCAGACAGACCAGAAACCAGACACACAGGTATCTAGCCAGACCGGGAGCCAGACAAACTGAGGGCCAGACAGTCAGACAGACGATCAGACAGAAGGTCAGACAGACCAGAAACCAGACGGACAGATATCTAGCCAGACAGGGAGCCAGACAGACTGAGGGCCAGACAGTCAGACAGAGGGTCAGACCGACCAGAAACCAGACGGACAGATATCTAGCCAGACAGTGAGCCAGAAAGACTGAGAGCCAGACAGTCAGACAGAGGGTCAGATAGACCAGAAACCAGACAGACAGATATCTAGCCAGACAGGGAGCCAGACAGACCGAGAGCCAGACAGTCAGAGAGAGGGTCAGACGGACCAGAAACCAGACAGACAGATATCTAGCCAGACAGTGAGCCAGAAAGACTAAGAGCCAGACAGTCAGACAGAGGGTCAGATAGACCAGAAACCAGACAGACAGATATCTAGCCAGACAGGGAGCCAGACAGACTGAGAGCCAGACAGTCAGACAGAGGTTCAGACGGTCAAGAAACCAGACAGACAGATATCTAGCCAGACAGGGCGCCAGACAAACTTAAAGCCAGACAGTCAGACAGAGGGTCAGACAGACAGATATCTAACCAGACAAGGAGGGAGCCAGACAGACTGAGGGCCAGACAGTCAGACAGAGGGTCAGATAGACCAGAAACCAGACAGACAGATATCTAGCCAGACAGGGAGCCAGACAGACCGAGAGCCAGACAGTCGTCAGACAGACCAAAAACCAGACAGACAGATATCTAGCCAGACAGGGAGCCAGACAGACTGAGGGCCAGACAGTCAGACAGAGGGTCAGACAGACCAGAAACTAAACAGACCGATATCTAGCCAGACAGGGAGCCAGACAGATTGAGAGCCAGGCAGTCAGACAGAGGGCCAGACAGACCAGCAACCAGACAAACAGATATCTAGCCTGACAGAGAGCCAGACAGACTGAGAGCCAGAGAGTCGGACAGAGGGTCAGGCAGACCAGAAACCAGACAGATATCTAGCCAGACTGGGATCCAGACAGACTGAGAATCAGACAGTCAGACAGAGGGTCAGACGGACCAGAAACCAAACAGAGAGATATCTAGCCAGACAGTGAGCCAGAAAAACTGAGAGCCAGACAGTCAGACAGAGGGTCAGATAGACCAGAAACGAGACAGACAGATATCTAGCCTGACAGAGAGCCAGACAGACTGAGAGCCAGACAGTCAAACAGAACAGAAACCAGACAGACAGATATCTAGCGAGACAGGGAGCCAGACAGACTGAGGGCCAGACAGATGGTCAGACGGACCAGAAACCAGACAGACAGATATCTAGCCAGACAGGGAGCCAGTCAGACTGAGAGCCAGACAGTCAGACAGAGGGTCAGACAGACCAGAGACCAGACAGACAGATATCTGGCCAGACAGACATGGAGCAAGACAGACTGAGAGCCAGACAGTCAGACAGAGGGTCAGACAGACCAGAAACCAGACAGACAGATATCTAGCCAGACAGGGAGCCAGACAGACTGAGGGCCAGACAGTCAGACAGACATTAAGACAGACCAGAATCCAGACGGACAGATATCTAGCCAGACAGGGAGCCAGACAGACTGAGGGCCAGACAGTCAGACAAAAGGTCAGACAGATCAGAATCCAGACAGACAGATATCTAGCCAGACAGGGGGCCAGACAGACTGAGAGCCAGACAGTCAGACAAAAGGTCAGACAGATCAGAAACCAGACAGACAGATATCTAGCCAGACAGGGAGCCAGACAGACTGAGGGCCAGACAGTCAGACAAAAGGTCAGACAGATCAGAAACCAGACAGACAGATATCTAGCCAGACAGTGAGCCAGAAAGACTGAGAGCCAGACAGTCAGACAGAGGTTCAGATAGACCAGAAACCAGACAGACAGATATCTAGCCAGACAGGGAGCCAGACACAGTGAGAGCCAGACAGTCAGACAGAGGGTCAGACAGACCAGAAAACAGACAGACAGATATCTAGCCAGACAGGGAGCCAGACAGACTGAGAGCCAGACATTCGGACAGAGGGTCAGACAGACCAGAATCCAGACGGACAGATATCTAGCCAGACAGGGAGCCAGACAGAGTGAGAACCAGACAGTCAGACAGAGGGTCGACCGGTCTGACAGACCAGAAACCAGACGGACAGATATCTAGCCAGACAGGGAGCCAGACAGACTGAGAGCCAGACATTCAGACAGACCAGAAACCAGACAGACAGATATCTAGCCAGACAGGGAGCCAGACAGACAGAGAGCCAGACAGTCAGACAGAGGGTCAGACAGGCCAGAAACCAGACAGACAGATATCTAGCCAGTCAAGGAGCCAGACACAGTGAGAGTCAGACAGTCAGACAGAGGGTCAGACAGACCAGCAACCAGACAGACAGATATCTAGCCAGACAGGGAGCCAGACAGACTGAGAGCCAGACAGTCAGACAGAGGGTCAAACAGACCAGAAACCAGACGGACAGATATCTAGCCAGACAGGGAGCCAGACAGACTGAGAGCCAGACAGAGGGTCAGACAGACCAGAAATCAGACAGACAGATATCTAGCCAGACAGGGAGACAGACAGACTGACAGACAAACAGATATGTAGCCAGACAGGGAGCCAGACAGACTCAGATTCAGACAGTCAGACAGAGGGTCAGACAGACCAGAAACCAGACAGACAGATATCTAGCCAGACAGGGGGCCAGACAGACTGAGAGCCAGACAGTCAGACAAAAGGTCAGACAGATCAGAAACCAGACAGACAGATATCTAGCCAGACAGGGAGCCAGACAGACTGAGGGCCAGACAGTCAGACAAAAGGTCAGACAGATCAGAAACCAGACAGACAGATATCTAGCCAGTCAGGGAGCCAGACACAGTGAGAGCCAGACAGTTAGACAGAGGGTCAGACAGACCAGAAAACAGACAGACAGATATCTAGCCAGACAGGACGCCAGACAGACTGAGAGCCAGACATTCGGACAGAGGGTCAGACAGACCAGAATCCAGACGGACAGATATCTAGCCAGACAGGGAGCCAGACATACTGAGAACCAGACAGTCAGAAAGAGGGTCGACCGGTCAGACAGACCAGAAACCAGACGGACAGATATCTAGCCAGACAGGGAGCCAGACAGACTGAGGGCCAGACAGTCAGACAAAAGGTCAGACAGACCAGAAACCAGACAGAAAGATATCTTGCCAGACAGGGAGCCAGACAGACTGAGGGCCAGAAAGTCAGACAGATCGTCAGACAGACCAGCAACAAGACAGACAGATATCTAGCCAGACAGGGAGCCAGACAGACTGACAGACAGACAGATATGTAGCCAGACAGGGAGCCAGACAGACTCAGAGTCAGACAGTCAGACAGAGGGTCAGACAGACCAGAAGTAAGACGGACAGATATCTAGCCAGACAGGGAGCCAGACAGACTGAGAGCCAGACAGTCAGACAGAGGGTCAGACAGACCAGAAACCAGACAGACAGGTATCTAGCCAGAAAGGGAGCCAGACAAACTGAGGGCCAGACAGTCAGACAGATGGTCAGACAGAAGGTCAGACAGACCAGAAACCAGACAGACAGATATCTAGCCAGACAGGGAGCCAGACAGACTGAGGGCCAGACAGTCAGACAGAGGGTCAGACCGACCAGAAACCAGACGGACAGATATCTAGCCAGACAGGGAGCCAGACAGACTGAGGGCCAGACAGTCATACAGAGGGTCAGACAGATCAGACACCAGACAGACAGATATCTAGCCAGACAGGGAGCCAGACAGACTGAGAGCCAGACAGTCAGAGAGAGGGTCTGACGGACCAGAAACCAGACAGACAGATATCTAGCCAGACAGTGAGCCAGAAAGACTGAGAGCCAGACAGTCAGACAGAGGTTCAGATAGACCAGAAACCAGACAGACAGATATCTAGCCAGACAGGGAGCCAGACACAGTGAGAGCCAGACAGTCAGACAGAGGGTCAGACAGACCAGAAAACAGACAGACAGATATCTAGCCAGACAAGGAGCCAGACAGACTGAGAGCCAGACATTCGGACAGAGGGTCAGACAGACCAGAATCCAGACGGACAGATATCTAGCCAGACAGGGAGCCAGACAGAGTGAGAACCAGACAGTCAGACAGAGGGTCGACCGGTCTGACAGACCAGAAACCAGACAGACAGATATATAGCCAGACTGGTAGCCAGACAGACTAAGGGCCAGACAGTCAGACAGACAGTCAGATACACCAGAATCCAGACGGACAGATATCTAGCCAGACAGGGAGCTGGACAGACTAAGAGCCAGACAGTCAGACAGAGGGTCAGACAGACCAGAAACCAGACAGACAGATATATAGCCAGACAGGGAGCCAGACAGACTGAGGGCCAGACAGTCAGACAGACATTCAGACAGACCAAAATCCAGACAGACAGATATCTAGCCAGACAGGGAGCCAGACAGACTGAGGGCCAGGCAGTCAGACAAAAGGTCAGACGGATCAGAAACCAGACAGACAGATATCTAGCCAGACAGGGAGCCAGACAGACTGAGGGCCAGACAGTCAGACAGACATTAAGACAGACCAGAATCCAGACAGACAGATATCTAGCCAGACAGGGAGCCAGACAGACTGAGGGCCAGACAGTCAGACAAAAGGTCAGACAGATCAGAATCCAGACAGACAGATATCTAGCCAGACAGGGGGCCAGACAGACTGAGAGCCAGACAGTCAGACAAAAGGTCAGACAGATCAGAAACCAGACAGACAGATATCTAGCCAGACAGGGAGCCAGACAGACTGAGGGCCAGACAGTCAGACAAAAGGTCAGACAGATCAGAAACCAGACAGACAGATATCTAGCCAGACAGTGAGCCAGAAAGACTGAGAGCCAGACAGTCAGACAGAGGTTCAGATAGACCAGAAACCAGACAGACAGATATCTAGCCAGACAGGGAGCCAGACACAGTGAGAGCCAGACAGTCAGACAGAGGGTCAGACAGACCAGAAAACAGACAGACAGATATCTAGCCAGACAGGGAGCCAGACAGACTGAGAGCCAGACATTCGGACAGAGGGTCAGACAGACGAGAATCCAGACGGACAGATATCTAGCCAGACAGGGAGCCAGACAGAGTGAGAACCAGACAGTCAGACAGAGGGTCGACCGGTCTGACAGACCAGAAACCAGACAGACAGATATCTAGCCAGACAGGGAGCCAGACAGACTGAGAGCCAGACATTCAGACAGACCAGAAACCAGACAGACAGATATCTAGCCAGACAGGGAGCCAGACAGACAGAGAGCCAGACAGTCAGACAGAGGGTCAGACAGGCCAGAAACCAGACAGACAGATATCTAGCCAGTCAAGGAGCCAGACACAGTGAGAGTCAGACAGTCAGACAGAGGGTCAGACAGACCAGCAACCAGACAGACAGATATCTAGCCAGACAGGGAGCCAGACAGACTGAGAGCCAGACAGTCAGACAGAGGGTCAAACAGACCAGAAACCAGACAGACAGATATCTAGCCAGACAGGGAGCCAGACAGACTGAGAGCCAGACAGAGGGTCAGACAGACCAGAAATCAGACAGACAGATATCTAGCCAGACTGGGAGCCAGACAGACTGACAGACAAACAGATATGTAGCCAGACAGGGAGCCAGACAGACTCAGATTCAGACAGTCAGACAGAGGGTCAGACAGACCAGAAGTAAGACGGACAGATATTTAGCCAGAAAGGGAGCCAGACAGACTGAGAGCCAGACAGTCAGACAGAGGGTCAGACAGACCAGAAACCAGACAGACAGGTATCTAGCCAAACATTGAGCCAGACAAACTGAGGGCCAGACAGTCAGACAGACGGTCAGACGGAAGGTCAGACAGACCAGAAACCAGACGGACAGATATCTAGCCAGACAGGGAGCCAGACAGACTGAGTGCCAGACAGTCAGACAGAGGTTCAGGCAGACCAGAAACCAGACGGACAGATATCTAGCCAGACAGTCAGCCAGACAGACTGAGAGCCAGACAGTCAAACAGAGGGCCAGACAGACCAGAAACTAGCCAGACAGATATCTAGCCAGACAGGGAGCCAGATAGACTGAGTGCCAGACAGTCAGACAGAGGTTCAGGCAGACCAGAAACCAGACGGACAGATATCTTGCCAGACAGTCAGACAGACAGACTGAGAGCCAGACAGTCAGACAGAGGGTCGGACAGACAGGAAACCAGACAAACAGGTATCTAGCCAGACAGGGAGCCAGACATACTGAGGGCCAGACAGTCAGACGGACGGTTAGACAGAGGGTCGGACATACCAGAAACCAGACAGACAGATATCTAGCGAGACAGGGAGCCAGACAGACTGAGGGCCAGACAGAGGATCAGACGGACCAGAAACCAGACAGACAGATATCTAGCCAGACAGGGAGCCAGTCAGACTGAGAGCCAGACAGTCAGACAGAGGTCAGACAGACCAGAGACCAGACAGACAGATATCTGGCCAGACAGACATGGAGCAAGACAGACTGAGAGCCAGACAGTCAGACAGAGGGTCAGACAGACCAGAAACCAGACCGACAGATATATAGCCAGACAGGGAGCCAGACAGACTGAGAGCCAGGCAGTCAGACAGACGGTCAGACAGACCAGAAAGCAGACAGACAGATAACTAGCCAGACAGGGAGCCAGTCAGACTGAGAGCCAGACAGTCAGACAGAGGTCAGACAGACCAGAGACCAGACAGACAGATATCTGGCCAGACAGACATGGAGCAAGACAGACTGAGAGCCAGACAGTCAGACAGAGGGTCAGACAGACCAGAAACCAGACAGACAAATATATAGCCTGACAGGGAGCCAGACAGACTGAGAGCCAGACAGACAGACAGACAGAGGGTCAGACAGACCGGAAACCAGACTCACAGATATCTAGCCAGACAGGGAGCCAGACAGACTGAGAGCCAGACAGTCAGGCAGAGGGTCAGACAGACCAGAAACCAGACAGACAGATATATAGCCAGACTGGTAGCCAGACAGACTAAGGGCCAGACAGTCTGACAGACAGTCAGATACACCAGAATCCAGACAGACAGATATCTAGCCAGACAGGGAGCTGGAGAGACTAAGAGCCAGACAGTCAGACAGAGGGTCAGACAGACCAGAAACCAGACAGACAGATATATAGCCAGACAGGGAGCCAGACAGACTGAGGGCCAGACAGTCAGACAGACATTCAGACAGACCAAAATCCAGACAGACAGATATCTAGCCAGACAGGGAGCCAGACAGACTGAGGGCCAGGCAGTCAGACAAAAGGTCAGACGGATCAGAAACCAGACAGACAGATATCTAGCCAGACAGGGAGCCAGACAGACTGAGGGCCAGACAGTCAGACAGACATTAAGACAGACCAGAATCGAGACAGACAGATATCTAGCCAGACAGGGAGCCAGACAGACTGAGGGCCAGACAGTCAGACAAAAGGTCAGACAGATCAGAAACCAGACAGACAGATATCTAGCCAGACAGGGGGCCAGACAGAC
The DNA here is from genome assembly GCA_035149815.1 of Branchiostoma lanceolatum. Lineage (NCBI taxonomy): Eukaryota > Metazoa > Chordata > Leptocardii > Amphioxiformes > Branchiostomatidae > Branchiostoma > Branchiostoma lanceolatum. The sequence goes on along the minus strand of CM068867.1, from coordinate 9,128,541 downwards.
TGAGAGCCAGACAGTCAGACAAAAGGTCAGACAGATCAGAAACCAGACAGACAGATATCTAGCCAGACAGGGAGCCAGACAGACTGAGGGCCAGACAGTCAGACAAAAGGTCAGACGGATCAGAAACCAGACAGACAGATATCTAGCCAGTCAGGGAGCCAGACACAGTGAGAGCCAGACAGTTAGACAGAGGGTCAGACAGACCAGAAAACAGACAGACAGATATCTAGCCAGACAGGGAGCCAGACAGACTGAGAGCCAGACATTCGGACAGAGGGTCAGACAGACCAGAATCCAGACGGACAGATATCTAGCCAGACAGGGAGCCAGACATACTGAGAACCAGACAGTCAGAAAGAGGGTCGACCGGTCAGACAGACCAGAAACCAGACGGACAGATATCTAGCCAGACAGGGAGCCAGACAGACTGAGGGCCAGACAGTCAGACAAAAGGTCAGACAGACCAGAAACCAGACAGAAAGGTATCTTGCCAGACAGGGAGCCAGACAGACTGAGGGCCAGAAAGTCAGACAGATCGTCAGACAGACCAGCAACAAGACAGACAGATATCTAGCCAGACAGGGAGCCAGACAGACTGACAGACAGACGGATATGTAGCCAGACAGGGAGCCAGACAGACTCAGAGTCAGACAGTCAGACAGAGGGTCAGACAGACCAGAAGTAAGACGGACAGATATCTAGCCAGACAGGGAGCCAGACAGACTGAGAGCCAGACAGTCAGACAGAGGGTCAGACAGACCAGAAACCAGACACACAGGTATCTAGCCAGACAGGGAGCCAGACAAACTGAGGGCCAGACAGTCAGACAGACGATCAGACAGAAGGTCAGACAGATCAGAAACCAGACGGACAGATATCTAGCCAGACAGGGAGCCAGACAGACTGAGGGCCAGACAGTCAGACAGAGGGTCAGACCGACCAGAAACCAGACAGACAGATATCTAGCCAGACAGTGAGCCAGAAAGACTGAGAGCCAGACAGTCAGACAGAGGGTCAGATAGACCAGAAACCAGACAGACAGATATCTAGCCAGACAGGGAGCCAGACAGACTGAGAGCCAGACAGTCAGAGAGAGGGTCGGACGGACCAGAAACCAGACAGACAGATATCTAGCCAGACAGTGAGCCAGAAAGACTAAGAGCCAGACAGTCAGACAGAGGGTCAGATAGACCAGAAACCAGACAGACAGATATCTAGCCAGACAGGGAGCCAGACAGACTGAGAGCCAGACAGTCAGACAGAGGTTCAGACGGTCAAGAAACCAGACAGACAGATATCTAGCCAGACAGGGCGCCAGACAAACTTAAAGCCAGACAGTCAGACAGAGGGTCAGACAGACAGATATCTAACCAGACAAGGAGGGAGCCAGACAGACTGAGGGCCAGACAGTCAGACAGAGGGTCAGACAGACCAGAAACCAGACCGACAGATATATAGCCAGACAGGGAGCAAGACAGACTGAAGGCCAGACAGTCAGACAGATGGTCAGACAGACCAGAAACCAGACAGACAGATATCTAGCCAGACAGGGAGCAAGACAGACTGAGAGCCAGACAGTTAGACAGAGGGTCAAACAGACTAGAAACCAGACGGACAGTTATCTAGCCAGATAGGGAGCCAGACAGACTGAGAGCCAGACAGTCAGACAGAGGGTCAGACAGACGAGAAACCAGACGAACAGATATTTAGCCAGACAGGGAGCAAGATATACTGAGAGTCAGACAGTCAGACGGACCAGAAACCAGACGGACAGATATCTAGCCAGACAGAGGGCCAAACAGACTGAGAGCCAGACAGTCAGACAGAGGGTCAGACAGACCAGAAACCAGACGGACAGATATCTACCCAGACAGGGAGCAAGACAGACTGAGGGCCAGAAGGTCAGACAGAGGGTCAGACAGACCAGAAACCAGACGGACAGATATCTAGCCAGACAGGGAGCCAGACAGACTGAGATCCAGACACTTAGACAGAGGGTCAGACAGACCAGAAACGAGACAGACGGATATCCAGCCTCTCAGAGAGCCAGGCAGACTGAGTGCAAGACAGTCAAACAGACCAGAAACCAGACATACAGATATCTAGCCAAACAGGGAGCCAGACAGACTGAGAGCCAGACAGTCAGACAGAAGTCTAGCCAGACAGGGGGCCAGACAGACTGAGGGCCAGACAGTCAGACAGATCGTCAGACAGACTAGAAACAAGATAGAAAGATATCTAGCCAGACAGGGAGCCAGAAAGACTGAGAGCCAGACAGTCAGACAGAGGGTCGGACATACCAGAAAGCAGACAGACAGATATCTAGCCAGACAGGGAGCCCGACAAACTTAGAGCCAGACAGTCAGACAGAGGGTCAGACAGACAGATATCTAGCCAGAAAAGAAGGGAGCCAGACAGACTGAGAGCAAGACAGTCAGACAGAGGGTCAAATAGACCAGAAACCAGACAGACAGATATCTAGCCAGACAGGGAGCCAGACAGACCGAGAGCCAGACAGTCGTCAGACAGACCAGAAACCAGACAGACAGATATCTAGCCAGACAGGGAGCCAGACAGACTGAGATCCAGGCAGTCAGACAGACCAGAAACGAGACAGACAGATATCTAGCCAGACAGAGAGCCAGACAGACTGAGAGCCAGACAGTCAAACAGACCAGAAACCAGACAGACAGATATCTAGCGAGACAGGGAGCCAGACAGACTGAGGGCCAGACAGATGGTCAGACGGACCAGAAACCAGACAGACAGATATCTAGCCAGACAGGGAGCCAGTCAGACTGAGAGCCAGACAGTCAGACAGAGGGTCAGACAGACCAGAAACCAGACGGACAGATATCTAGCCAGACAGGGAGCCAGACAGACTGAGATCCAGACACTTAGACAGAGGGTCAGACAGACCAGAAACGAGACAGACGGATATACAGCCTCTCAGAGAGCCAGGCAGACTGAGTGCAAGACAGTCAAACAGACCAGAAACCAGACATACAGATATCTAGCCAAACAGGGAGCCAGACAGACTGAGAGCCAGACAGTCAGACAGAAGTCTAGCCAGACAGGGGGCCAGACAGACTGAGGGCCAGACAGTCAGACAGATCGTCAGACAGACTAGAAACAAGATAGAAAGATATCTAGCCAGACAGGGAGCCAGAAAGACTGAGAGCCAGACAGTCAGACAGAGGGTCGGACATACCAGAAAGCAGACAGACAGACATCTAGCCAGACAGGGAGCCCGACAAACTTAGAGCCAGACAGTCAGACAGAGGGTCAGACAGACAGATATCTAGCCAGAAAAGAAGGGAGCCAGACAGACTGAGAGCAAGACAGTCAGACAGAGGGTCAAATAGACCAGAAACCAGACAGACAGATATCTAGCCAGACAGGGAGCCAGACAGACCGAGAGCCAGACAGTCGTCAGACAGACCAGAAACCAGACAGACAGATATCTAGCCAGACAGGGAGCCAGACAGACTGAGATCCAGGCAGTCAGACAGACCAGAAACGAGACAGACAGATATCTAGCCAGACAGAGAGCCAGACAGACTGAGAGCCAGACAGTCAAACAGACCAGAAACCAGACAGACAGATATCTAGCGAGACAGGGAGCCAGACAGACTGAGGGCCAGACAGATGGTCAGACGGACCAGAAACCAGACAGACAGATATCTAGCCAGACAGGGAGCCAGTCAGACTGAGAGCCAGACAGTCAGACAGAGGGTCAGACAGACCAGAAACCAGACGGACAGATATCTACCCTGACAGGGAGCAAGACAGACTGAGGGCCAGAAGGTCAGACAGAGGGTCAGACAGACCAGAAACCAGACAGACAGATATCTAGCCAGACATGGAGCCAGACAGACTGAGACCGAGACAGTCAGACAGATGGTCAGACAGACAAGAAACCAGACAGACAGATATGTAGCCAGACAGGGAGCCAGACAGACTGAGAGAGCCAGACAGTCAGACAGAGGGTCAGGCAGTCCAGTAACCAGAGAGACAGATATCTAGCCAGACAGGGAGCCAGACAGACTGAGGGCCAGACAGTCGGACAGACCAGAATCCAGGCAGACAGATATCTAGCCAGACCATGAGCCAGACAGACTGAGAGCCAGACAGTCAGATAAACAGTCAGACAGACCAGAATCCAGACAGACATATATCTAGCCAGACAGGGAGCCAGACAGACTGAGAGCCAGACAGTCAGACAGAGGGTCAGACGGACCAGAAACCAGACAGATATCTAGCCAAACCAGAAATCAGACAGACAGATATCTAGCCAGACAGGGAACCAGACAGACTGAGAGCCAGACAGTCAGACAGAGGGTCAGACAGACCAGAAAGCAGACAGACCGGTATCTAGCCAGACAGGGAGCCAGACATAATGAGGGCCAGACAGTCAGACAGACGGTCAAACAGAGGGTCGGACATACCAGAAACCAGACAGACAGATATCTAGCCAGACAGGGAGCCAGACAAACTGAGGGCCAGACAGTCAGACAGAGGGTCATACAGACCAGAAACCAGACAGACAGATATCTAGCCAGACAGGGATCCAGACAGACTGAGAGCCAGACAGTCAGACAACGGGTCAGACAGACCATAAACGAGACTGACAGATATCTAGCCAGACAGGGAGCCGGACAGACCGAGAGCCAGACAGTCAGACGGAGGGTCAGATAGACCAGAAACCAGACAGACAGATATCTAGCCAGACAGGGAGCCAGAAAGACTGAGAGCCAGACAGTCAGACAGAGGGTCAGACGGACCAGAATCCAGACGGACAGATATCTAGCCAGACAGGGAGCCAGGCAGACTGAGAACCAGACAGTCAGACAGAGGGTCGACCGGTCAGACAGACCAGAAACCAGACAGACAGATATCTAGCCAGACAGGAAGCCAGACAGACTGAGAGCCAGACATTAAGACAGACCAGAAACCAGACGGACAGATATATAGCGAGACAGGGAGCCAGACAGACTGAGAGCCAGACAGTCAGACAGAGGGTCAGACAGACCACGAACCAGACAGAAAGGTATCTTGCCAGACAGGGAGCCAGGCAGACTGAGGGCCAGAAAGTCAGACAGATCGTCAGACAGACCAGCAACAAGACAGACAGATATCTAGCGAGACAGACTGAGGGCCAGACAGACTGACAGACAGACAGATATGTAGCCAGACAGGGAGCCAGACAGACTCAGAGTCAGACAGTCAGACAGAGAGTCAGACAGACCAGAAATAAGACGGACAGATATCTAGCCAGACAGGGAGCACGACAGACTGAGAGAGAGCGAGGCAGTCAGACAGAGGGTTAGACAGACCAGAAACCAGACAGACAGGTATCTAGCCAGACAGGGAGCCAGACAAACTGAGGGCCAGACAGTCAGACAGACGGTCAGACAGAGGGTCAGGCAGACCAGAAACCAGACGGACAGATATCTAGCCAGACAGGGAGCCGGACAGACTGAGAGCCAGACACTTAGACAGAGGGTCAGACAGACCAGAAACGAGACAGACGGATATCTAGCCTCTCAGAGAGCCAGGCAGACTGAGTGCAAGACAGTCAAACAGACCAGAAACCAGACAGACAGATATCTAGCCAGACAGGGAGCAAGACAGACCGAGAGCCAGACAGTCGTCAGACAGACCAGAAACCAGACAGACAGATATCTAGCCAGACAGGGAGCCAGACAGACTGAGAGCCAGGCAGTCAGACAGACCAGAAACAAGACAGACAAATATCTAGCCAGACAGGGAGCCAGACAGACTGAGACCGAGACAGTCAGACAGATGGTCAGACAGACCAGAAACCAGACAGACAGATATGTAGCCAGACAGGGAGCCAGACAGACTGAGAGAGCCAGACAGTCAGACAGAGGGTCAGGCAGTCTAGTAACCAGAGAGACAGATATCTAGCCAGACAGGGAGCCAGACAGACTGAGGGCCAGACAGTCAGACAGACCAGAATCCAGGCAGACAGATATCTAGCCAGACCATGAGCCAGACAGACTGAGAGCCAGACAGTCAGACAAACAGTCATACAGACCAGAATCCAGACAGACAGATATCTAGCCAGACAGGGAGCCAGACAGACTGAGAGCCAGACAGTCAGACAGAGGGTCAGACAGACCAGAAACCAGACAGATATCTAGCCAGACCAGAAATCAGACAGACAGATATCTAGCCAGACAGGGAACGAGACAGACTGAGAGCCAGACAGTCAGACAGAGGATCAGACAGACCAGAAAGCAGACAGACCGGTATCTAGCCAGACAGGGAGCCAGACATAATGAGGGCCAGACAGTCAGACAGACGGTCAGACAGAGGGTCGGACATACCAGAAACCAGACGGACAGATATCTAGCCAGACAGGGAGCCAGACAAACTGAGGGCCAGACAGTCAGACAGAGGGTCATACAGACCAGAAACCAGACAGACAGATATCTAGCCAGAAAGGGATCCAGACAGACTGAGAGCCAGACAGTCAGACAGAGGGTCAGACAGACCATAAACGAGACTGACAGATATCTAGCCAGACAGGGAGCCAGAAAGACCGAGAGCCAGACAGTCAGACAGACGGTCAGATAGACCAGAAACCAGACAGACAGATATCTAGCCAGTCAGGGAGCCAGACAGACTGAGAGCCAGACAGTCAGACAGAGGGTCAGACAGACCAGAAAACAGACAGACAGATATCTAGCCAGACAGGGAGCCAGAAAGACTGAGAGCCAGACAGTCAGACAGAGGGTCAGACGGACCAGAATCCAGACGGACAGATATCTAGCCAGACAGGGAGCCAGACAGACTGAGAACCAGACAGTCAGCCAGAGGGTCGACCGGTCAGACAGACCAGAAACCAGACAGACAGATATCTAGCCAGACAGGGAGCCAGACAGACTGAGAGCCAGACATTAAGACAGACCAGAAACCAGACAGACAGATTCTTAGCCAGACAGGGAGCCAGACAGACTGAGAGCCAGACAGTCAGACAGAGGGTCAGACAGACCAGAAACCAGACAGACAGATATATAGCCAGACAGGGAGCCAGACAGTCAGACAGAGGGTCAGACAGACCACAAACCAGACAGAAAGGTATCTTGCCAGACAGGGTGCCAGACAGACTGAGGGCCAGAAATTTAGACAGATCGTCAGACAGGCCAGCAACAAGACAGACAGATATCTAGCCAGACAGGGAGCCAGACAGACTGACAGACAGACAGATATGTAGCCAGACAGGGAGCCAGACAGACTCAGAGTCAGACAGTCAGACAGAGGGTCAGACAGACCAGAAATAAGACGGACAGATATCTAGCCAGACAGGGAGCCAAACAGACTGAGAGCCAGACAGTCAGACAGAGGGTCAGACAGACCAGAAACCAGACAGACAGGTATCTAGCCAGACAGGGAGCCAGAAAAACTGAGGGCCAGACAGTTAGACAGACGGTCAGACAGAGGGTCAGGCGGACCAGAAACCAGACGGACAGATATCTAGCCAGACAGGGAGCCAGACAGACTGAGGGCCAGACAGTCAGACAGAGGGTCAGGCAGACCAGAAACCAGACGGACAGATATCTAGCCAGACAGGGAGCCAGACAGACTGAGGGCCAGACAGTCAGACAGAGGGTCAGACAGACCAGAAACCAGACAAACAGATGTCTAGCCAGACATGGCACCAGACAGCATAAGAGCCAGACAGTCAGACAGAGGGTCAGACAGACCAGAAACCAGACAGACAGATATCTAGCCAGACAGGGAGCCAGACAGACTGAGAGCCAGACAGTCAGACAGAGGGTCAGACAGACCAGAAAGCAGACAGGCAGATATGTAGCCAGACAGGGAGCCAGACAGACTTAGAGTCAAACAGTCAGACAGAGGGTCAGACAGACCAGAGACCAGACAGACAGATATCTGGTCAGACAGACATGGAGCAAGACAGACTGCGAGCCAGACAGTCAGACAGAGGGTCAGACAGACCAGAAACCAGACAGACAGAAATATAGCCAGACAGACAGGGAGCCAGGCAGACTGAGAGCCAGACAGTCAGACAGAGGGTCAGACAGACCAGAAACCAGAAAGACAGATATCTAGCCAGACAGAGAGCCAGACAGACTGAGAGCCAGACAGTCAGACAGAGGTTCAGACAGACCAGAAACCAGAAAGACAGATAACTAGCCAGACAGGGAGCGAGACAGACTGAGAGGCAGACAGTCAGACAGAGGGTCAGACAGACCAGAAACCAGACAGACAGAGATCTAGCCAGACAGGGAGCCAGAAAGACTGAGAGCCAAACAGTCAGACAGACCAGAAACCAGACAGACAGATATATAGCCAGACAGGGAGCCAGACAGACTGAGAGCCAGACATTCAGACAGACCAGAAACCAGACAGACAGATATCTAGCCAGACAGGGAGCCAGACAGACTGAGAGCCAGACAGTCAGACAGAGGGTGACAGACAGACCAGAAACCAGACGGACAGATATATAGCCAGACAGGGAGCCAGACAGACTGAGAGCCAGACAGTCAGACAGAGGGTCAGACAGACCACAAACCAGACAGAAAGGTATCTTGCCAGACAGGGAGCCAGACAGACTGAGGGCCAGAAAGTCAGACAGATCGTCAGACAGACCAGCAACAAGACAGACAGATATCTAGCTAGACAGGGAGCCAGACAGACTGACAGACAGACAGATATGTAGCCAGACAGGGAGCCAGACAGAGTCAGAGTCAGACAGTCAGACAGAGGGTCAGACAGACCAGAAATAAGACGGACAGATATCTAGCCAGACAGGGAGCCAGACAGACTGAGAGCCAGGCAGTCAGACAGAGGGTCAGACAGACCAGAAACCAGACAGACAGGTATCTAGCCAGACAGGGAGCCAGACAAACTGAGGGCCAGACAGCCAGACAGACGGTCAGACAGAGGGTCAGGCAGACCAGAAACCAGACGGACAGATATCTAGCCAGACAGGGAGCCGGACAGACTGAGGGCCAGACAGAGGGTCAGACGGACCAGAAACCAGACAGACAGATATCTAGCCAGACAGGGAGCCAGTCAGACTGAGAGCCAGACAGTCAGACAGAGGTCAGACAGACCAGAGACCAGACAGACAGATATCTGGCCAGACAGACATGGAGCAAGACAGACTGAGAGCCAGACAGTCAGACAGAGGGTCAGACAGACCAGAAACCAGACCGACAGATATATAGCCAGACAGGGAGCCAGACAGACTGAGAGCCAGACAGTCAGACAGACGGTCAGACAGACCAGAAACCAGACAGACAGATAACTAGCCAGACAGGGAGCTAGACAGACTGAGAGCCAGACAGTCAGACAGAGGGTCAGACAGACCAGAAACCAGACAGACAAATATATAGCCTGACAGGGAGCCAGACAGACTGAGAGCCAGACAGACAGACAGACAGAGGGTCAGACAGACCGGAAACCAGACTCACAGATATCTAGCCAGACAGGGAGCCAGACAGACTGAGAGCCAGACAGTCAGGCAGAGGGTCAGACAGACCAGAAACCAGACGGACAGATATCTAGCCAGACTGGTAGCCAGACAGACTAAGGGCCAGACAGTCAGACAGACAGTCAGATACACCAGAATCCAGACAGACAGATATCTAGCCAGACAGGGAGCTGGACAGACTAAGAGCCAGACAGTCAGACAGAGGGTCAGACAGACCAGAAACCAGACAGACAGATATATAGCCAGACAGGGAGCCAGACAGACTGAGGGCCAGACAGTCAGACAGACATTCAGACAGACCAAAATCCAGACAGACAGATATCTAGCCAGACAGGGAGCCAGACAGACTGAGGGCCAGGCAGTCAGACAAAAGGTCAGACGGATCAGAAACCAGACAGACAGATATCTAGCCAGACAGGGAGCCAGACAGACTGAGGGCCAGACAGTCAGACAGACATTAAGACAGACCAGAATCCAGACAGACAGATATCTAGCCAGACAGGGAGCCAGACAGACTGAGGGCCAGACAGTCAGACAAAAGGTCAGACAGATCAGAAACCAGACAGACAGATATCTAGCCAGACAGGGGGCCAGACAGACTGAGAGCCAGACAGTCAGACAAAAGGTCAGACAGATCAGAAACCAGACAGACAGATATCTAGCCAGACAGGGAGCCAGACAGACTGAGGGCCAGACAGTCAGACAAAAGGTCAGACAGATCAGAAACCAGACAGACAGATATCTAGCCAGTCAGGGAGCCAGACACAGTGAGAGCCAGACAGTTAGACAGAGGGTCAGACAGACCAGAAAACAGACAGACAGATATCTAGCCAGACAGGGAGCCAGACAGACTGAGAGCCAGACATTCGGACAGAGGGTCAGACAGACCAGAATCCAGACGGACAGATATCTAGCCAGACAGGGAGCCAGACATACTGAGAGCCAGACAGTCAGAAAGAGGGTCGACCGGTCAGACAGACCAGAAACCAGACGGACAGATATCTAGCCAGACAGGGAGCCAGACAGACTGAGGGCCAGACAGTCAGACAAAAGGTCAGACAGACCAGAAACCAGACAGAAAGGTATCTTGCCAGACAGGGAGCCAGACAGACTGAGGGCCAGAAAGTCAGACAGATCGTCAGACAGACCAGCAACAAGACAGACAGATATCTAGCCAGACAGGGAGCCAGACAGACTGACAGACAGACGGATATGTAGCCAGACAGGGAGCCAGACAGACTCAGAGTCAGACAGTCAGACAGAGGGTCAGACAGACCAGAAGTAAGACGGACAGATATCTAGCCAGACAGGGAGCCAGACAGACTGAGAGCCAGACAGTCAGACAGAGGGTCAGACAGACCAGAAACCAGACACACAGGTATCTAGCCAGACAGGGAGCCAGACAAACTGAGGGCCAGACAGTCAGACAGACGATCAGACAGAAGGTCAGACAGATCAGAAACCAGACGGACAGATATCTAGCCAGACAGGGAGCCAGACAGACTGAGGGCCAGACAGTCAGACAGAGGGTCAGACCGACCAGAAACCAGACAGACAGATATCTAGCCAGACAGTGAGCCAGAAAGACTGAGAGCCAGACAGTCAAACAGAGGGTCAGATAGACCAGAAACCAGACAGACAGATATCTAGCCAGACAGGGAGCCAGACAGACTGAGAGCCAGACAGTCAGAGAGAGGGTCGGACGGACCAGAAACCAGACAGACAGATATCTAGCCAGACAGTGAGCCAGAAAGACTAAGAGCCAGACAGTCAGACAGAGGGTCAGATAGACCAGAAACCAGACAGACAGATATCTAGCCAGACAGGGAGCCAGACAGACTGAGAGCCAGACAGTCAGACAGAGGTTCAGACGGTCAAGAAACCAGACAGACAGATATCTAGCCAGACAGGGCGCCAGACAAACTTAAAGCCAGACAGTCAGACAGAGGGTCAGACAGACAGATATCTAACCAGACAAGGAGGGAGCCAGACAGACTGAGGGCCAGACAGTCAGACAGAGGGTCAGACAGACCAGAAACCAGACCGACAGATATATAGCCAGACAGGGAGCAAGACAGACTGAAGGCCAGACAGTCAGACAGAGGGTCAGACAGACCAGAAACCAGACAGACAGATATCTAGCCAGACAGGGAGCAAGACAGACTGAGAGCCAGACAGTTAGACAGAGGGTCAAACAGACTAGAAACCAGACCGACAGTTATCTAGCCAGATAGGGAGCCAGACAGACTGAGAGCCAGACAGTCAGACAGAGGGTCAGACAGACGAGAAACCAGACGAACAGATATTTAGCCAGACAGGGAGCAAGATATACTGAGAGTCAGACAGTCAGACGGACCAGAAACCAGACGGACAGATATCTAACCAGACAGAGGGCCAAACAGACTGAGAGCCAGACAGTCAGACAGAGGGTCAGACAGACCAGAAACCAGACGGACAGATATCTACCCAGACAGGGAGCAAGACAGACTGAGGGCCAGAAGGTCAGACAGAGGGTCAGACAGACCAGAAACCAGACGGACAGATATCTAGCCAGACAGGGAGCCAGACAGACTGAGATCCAGACACTTAGACAGAGGGTCAGACAGACCAGAAACGAGACAGACGGATATCCAGCCTCTCAGAGAGCCAGGCAGACTGAGTGCAAGACAGTCAAACAGACCAGAAACCAGACATACAGATATCTAGCCAAACAGGGAGCCAGACAGACTGAGAGCCAGACAGTCAGACAGAAGTCTAGCCAGACAGGGGGCCAGACAGACTGAGGGCCAGACAGTCAGACAGATCGTCAGACAGACTAGAAACAAGATAGAAAGATATCTAGCCAGACAGGGAGCCAGAAAGACTGAGAGCCAGACAGTCAGACAGAGGGTCGGACATACCAGAAAGCAGACAGACAGATATCTAGCCAGACAGGGAGCCCGACAAACTTAGAGCCAGACAGTCAGACAGAGGGTCAGACAGACAGATATCTAGCCAGAAAAGAAGGGAGCCAGACAGACTGAGAGCAAGACAGTCAGACAGAGGGTCAAATAGACCAGAAACCAGACAGACAGATATCTAGCCAGACAGGGAGCCAGACAGACCGAGAGCCAGACAGTCGTCAGACAGACCAGAAACCAGACAGACAGATATCTAGCCAGACAGGGAGCCAGACAGACTGAGAGCCAGGCAGTCAGACAGACCAGAAACGAGACAGACAGATATCTAGCCTGACAGAGAGCCAGACAGACTGAGAGCCAGACAGTCAAACAGACCAGAAACCAGACAGACAGATATCTAGCGAGACAGGGAGCCAGACAGACTGAGGGCCAGACAGATGGTCAGACGGACCAGAAACCAGACAGACAGATATCTAGCCAGACAGGGAGCCAGTCAGACTGAGAGCCAGACAGTCAGACAGAGGGTCAGACAGACCAGAAACCAGACGGACAGATATCTACCCTGACAGGGAGCAAGACAGACTGAGGGCCAGAAGGTCAGACAGAGGGTCAGACAGACCAGAAACCAGACAGACAAATATCTAGCCAGACAGGGAGCCAGACAGACTCAGACCGAGACAGTCAGACAGATGGTCAGACAGACAAGAAACCAGACAGACAGATATGTAGCCAGACAGGGAGCCAGACAGACTGAGAGAGCCAGACAGTCAGACAGAGGGTCAGGCAGTCCAGTAACCAGAGAGACAGATATCTAGCCAGACAGGGAGCCAGACAGACTGAGGGCCAGACAGTCGGACAGACCAGAATCCAGGCACAGATATCTAGCCAGACCATGAGCCAGACAGACTGAGAGCCAGACAGTCAGATAAACAGTCAGACAGACCAGAATCCAGACAGACATATATCAAGCCAGACAGGGAGCCAGACAGACTGAGAGCCAGACAGTCAGACAGAGGGTCAGACGGACCAGAAACCAGACAGATATCTAGCCAAACCAGAAATCAGACAGACAGATATCTAGCCAGACAGGGAACCAGACAGACTGAGAGCCAGACAGTCAGACAGAGGGTCAGACAGACCAGAAAGCAGACAGACCGGTATCTAGCCAGACAGGGAGCCAGACATAATGAGGGCCAGACAGTCAGACAGACGGTCAAACAGAGGGTCGGACATACCAGAAACCAGACAGACAAATATCTAGCCAGACAGGGAGCCAGACAAACTGAGGGCCAGACAGTCAGACAGAGGGTCATACAGACCAGAAACCAGACAGACAGATATCTAGCCAGACAGGGATCCAGACAGACTGAGAGCCAGACAGTCAGACAGAGGGTCAGACAGACCATAAACGAGACTGACAGATATCTAGCCAGACAGGGAGCCGGACAGACCGAGAGCCAGACAGTCAGACAGAGGGTCAGATAGACCAGAAACCAGACAGACAGATATCTAGCCAGACAGGGAGCCAGAAAGACTGAGAGCCAGACAGTCAGACAGAGGGTCAGACGGACCAGAATCCAGACGGACAGATATCTAGCCAGACAGGGAGCCAGGCAGACTGAGAACCAGACAGTCAGACAGAGGGTCGACCGGTCAGACAGACCAGAAACCAGACAGACAGATATCTAGCCAGACAGGAAGCCAGACAGACTGAGAGCCAGACATTAAGACAGACCAGAAACCAGACGGACAGATATATAGCGAGACAGGGAGCCAGACAGACTGAGAGCCAGACAGTCAGACAGAGGGTCAGACAGACCACGAACCAGACAGAAAGGTATCTTGCCAGACAGGGAGCCAGGCAGACTGAGGGCCAGAAAGTCAGACAGATCGTCAGACAGACCAGCAACAAGACAGATAGATATCTAGCGAGATAGGGAGCCAGACAGACTGACAGACAGACAGATATGTAGCCAGACAGGGAGCCAGACAGACTCAGAGTCAGACAGTCAGACAGAGAGTCAGACAGACCAGAAATAAGACGGACAGATATCTAGCCAGACAGGGAGCACGACAGACTGAGAGAGAGCGAGGCAGTCAGACAGAGGGTCAGACAGACCAGAAACCAGACAGACAGGTATCTAGCCAGACAGGGAGCCAGACAAACTGAGGGCCAGACAGTCAGACAGACGGTCAGACAGAGGGTCAGGCAGACCAGAAACCAGACGGACAGATATCTAGCCAGACAGGGAGCCGGACAGACTGAGAGCCAGACACTTAGACAGAGGGTCAGACAGACCAGAAACGAGACAGACGGATATCTAGCCTCTCAGAGAGCCAGGCAGACTGAGTGAGTGCAAGACAGTCAAACAGACCAGAAACCAGACAGACAGATATCTAGCCAGACAGGGAGCCAGACAGACTGAGAGCCAGACAGTCAGACAGAGGGTCAGACAGACCAGAAACAAGATAGAAAGATATCTAGCCAGACAGGGAGCCAGAAAGACTGAGAGCCAGACAGTCAGACAGAGGGTCGGACATACCAGAAACCAGACAGACAGATATCTAGCCAGACAGGGAGCCCGACAAACTTAGAGCCAGACAGTCAGACAGAGGGTCAGACAGAAAGGTATCTAGCCAGAAAAGAAGGGAGCCAGACAGACTGAGAGCAAGACAGTCAGACAGAGGGTCAAATAGACCAGAAACCAGACGGACAGATATCTAGCCAGACAGGGAGCAAGACAGACCGAGAGCCAGACAGTCGTCAGACGGACCAGAAACCAGACAGACAGATATCTAGCCAGACAGGGAGCCAGACAGACTGAGAGCCAGGCAGTCAGACAGACCAGAAACAAGACAGACAAATATCTAGCCAGACAGGGAGCCAGACAGACTGAGACCGAGACAGTCAGACAGATGGTCAGACAGACCAGAAACCAGACAGACAGATATGTAGCCAGACAGGGAGCCAGACAGACTGAGAGAGCCAGACAGTCAGACAGAGGGTCAGGCAGTCTAGTAACCAGAGAGACAGATATCTAGCCAGACAGGGAGCCAGACAGACTGAGGGCCAGACAGTCAGACAGACCAGAATCCAGGCAGACAGATATCTAGCCAGACCATGAGCCAGACAGACTGAGAGCCAGACAGTCAGACAAACAGTCATACAGACCAGAATCCAGACAGACAGATATCTAGCCAGACAGGGAGCCAGACAGACTGAGAGCCAGACAGTCAGACAGAGGGTCAGACAGACCAGAAACCAGACAGATATCTAGCCAGACCAGAAATCAGACAGACAGATATCTAGCCAGACAGGGAACGAGACAGACTGAGAGCCAGACAGTCAGACAGAGGATCAGACAGACCAGAAAGCAGACAGACCGGTATCTAGCCAGACAGGGAGCCAGACATAATGAGGGCCAGACAGTCAGACAGACGGTCAGACAGAGGGTCGGACATACCAGAAACCAGACGGACAGATATCTAGCCAGACAGGGAGCCAGACAAACTGAGGGCCAGACAGTCAGACAGAGGGTCATACAGACCAGACAGACAGATATCTAGCCAGAAAGGGATCCAGACAGACTGAGAGCCAGACGGTCAGACAGAGGGTCAGACAGACCATAAACGAGACTGACAGATATCTAGCCAGACAGGGAGCCAGAAAGACCGAGAGCCAGACAGTCAGACAGACGGTCAGATAGACCAGAAACCAGACAGACAGATATCTAGCCAGTCAGGGAGCCAGACAGACTGAGAGCCAGACAGTCAGACAGAGGGTCAGACAGACCAGAAAACAGACAGACAGATATCTAGCCAGACAGGGAGCCAGAAAGACTGAGAGCCAGACAGTCAGACAGAGGGTCAGACGGACCAGAATCCAGACGGACAGATATCTAGCCAGACAGGGAGCCAGACAGACTGAGAACCAGACAGTCAGCCAGAGGGTCGACCGGTCAGACAGACCAGAAACCAGACAGACAGATATCTAGCCAGACAGGGAGCCAGACAGACTGAGAGCCAGACATTAAGACAGACCAGAAACCAGACAGACAGATTCTTAGCCAGACAGGGAGCCAGACAGACTGAGAGCCAGACAGTCAGACAGAGGGTCAGACAGACCAGAAACCAGACAGACAGATATATAGCCAGACAGGGAGCCAGACAGTCAGACAGAGGGTCAGACAGACCACAAACCAGACAGAAAGGTATCTTGCCAGACAGGGAGCCAGACAGACTGAGGGCCAGAAATTTAGACAGATCGTCAGACAGGCCAGCAACAAGACAGACAGATATCTAGCCAGACAGGGAGCCAGACAGACTGACAGACAGACAGATATGTAGCCAGACAGGGAGCCAGACAGACTCAGAGTCAGACAGTCAGACAGAGGGTCAGACAGACCAGAAATAAGACGGACAGATATCTAGCCAGACAGGGAGCCAAACAGACTGAGAGCCAGACAGTCAGACAGAGGGTCAGACAGACCAGAAACCAGACAGACAGGTATCTAGCCAGACAGGGAGCCAGAAAAACTGAGGGCCAGACAGTTAGACAGACGGTCAGACAGAGGGTCAGGCAGACCAGAAACCAGACGGACAGATATCTAGCCAGACAGGGAGCCAGACAGACTGAGGGCCAGACAGTCAGACAGAGGGTCAGGCAGACCAGAAACCAAACGGACAGATATCTAGCCAGATAGGGAGCGAGACAGACTGAGGTCCAGACAGTCAGACAGAGTGTCAGACAGACCAGAAACCAGACAAACAGATGTCTAGCCAGACATGGCACCAGACAGCATAAGAGCCAGACAGTCAGACAGAGGGTCAGACAGACCAGAAACCAGACAGACAGATATCTAGCCAGACAGGGAGCCAGACAGACTGAGAGCCAGACAGTCAGACAGAGGGTCAGACAGACCAGAAAGCAGACAGGCAGATATGTAGCCAGACAGGGAGCCAGACAGACTTAGAGTCAAACAGTCAGACAGAGGATCAGACAGACCAGAGACCAGACAGACAGATATCTGGTCAGACAGACATGGAGCAAGACAGACTGCGAGCCAGACAGTCAGACAGAGGGTCAGACAGACCAGAAACCAGACAGACAGAAATATAGCCAGACAGACAGGGAGCCAGGCAGACTGAGAGCCAGACAGTCAGACAGAGGGTCAGACAGACCAGAAACCAGACAGACAGATATCTAGCCAGACAGAGAGCCAGACAGACTGAGAGCCAGACAGTCAGACAGAGGTTCAGACAGACCAGAAACCAGAAAGACAGATAACTAGCCAGACAGGGAGCGAGACAGACTGAGAGGCAGACAGTCAGACAGAGGGTCAGACAGACCAGAAACCAGACAGACAGAGATCTAGCCAGACAGGGAGCCAGAAAGACTGAGAGCCAAACAGTCAGACAGACCAGAAACCAGACAGACAGATATATAGCCAGACAGGGAGCCAGACAGACTGAGAGCCAGACATTCAGACAGACCAGAAACCAGACAGACAGATATCTAGCCAGACAGGGAGCCAGACAGACTGAGAGCCAGACAGTCAGACAGAGGGTGACAGACAGACCAGAAACCAGACGGACAGATATATAGCCAGACAGGGAGCCAGACAGACTGAGAGCCAGACAGTCAGACAGAGGGTCAGACAGACCACAAACCAGACAGAAAGGTATCTTGCCAGACAGGGAGCCAGACAGACTGAGGGCCAGAAAGTCAGACAGATCGTCAGACAGACCAGCAACAAGACAGACAGATATCTAGCTAGACAGGGAGCCAGACAGACTGACAGACAGACAGATATGTAGCCAGAAAGGGAGCCAGACAGAGTCAGAGTCAGACAGTCAGACAGAGGGTCAGACAGACCAGAAATAAGACGGACAGATATCTAGCCAGACAGGGAGCCAGACAGACTGAGAGCCAGGCAGTCAGACAGAGGGTCAGACAGACCAGAAACCAGACAGACAGGTATCTAGCCAGACAGGGAGCCAGACAAACTGAGGGCCAGACAGTCAGACAGACGGTCAGACAGAGGGTCAGGCAGACCAGAAACCAGACGGACAGATATCTAGCCAGACAGGGAGCCGGACAGACTGAGAGCCAGACACTTAGACAGAGGGTCAGACAGACCAGAAACGAGACAGACGGATATCTAGCCTCTCAGAGAGCCAGGCAGACTGAGTGCAAGACAGTCAAACAGACCAGAAACCAGACAGACAGATATGTAGCCAGACAGGGAGCCAGACAGACTGAGAGAGCCAGACAGTCGAGCAGAGGGTCAGGCAGTCCAGTAACCAGAGAGACAGATATCTAGCCAGACAGGGAGCCAGACAGACTGAGGGCCAGACAGTCAGACAGACCAGAAATCAGGCAGACAGATATCTAGCCAGACCATGAGCCAGACAGACTGAGAGCCAGACAGTCAGACAAACAGTCAGACTGACCAGAATCCAGACAGACAGATATCTAGCCAGACAGGGAGCCAGACAGACTGAGAGCCAGACATTCAGACAGAGGGTCAGACAGACCAGAAACCAGACAGATATCATGCCAGACCAGAAATCAGACAGACAGATATCTAGCCAGACAGGGAGCCAGACAGACTGAGAGCCAGACAGTCAGACAGAGGGTCAGACAGACCAGAAAGCAGACAGACCGGTATCTAGCCAGACAGGGAGCCAGACATAATGAGGGCCAGACAGTCAGACAGACGGTCAGACAGAGGGTCGGACATACCAGAAACCAGACGGACAGATATCTAGCCAGACAGGGAGCCAGACAAACTGAGGGCCAGACAGTCAGACAGAGGACCATAAAGACCAGAAACCAGACAGACAGATATCTAGCCAGACAGGGATCCAGACAGACTGAGAGCCAGACAGTCAGACAGAGGGTCAGACAGACCATAAACGAGACTGACAGATATCTAGCCAGACAGGGAGCCAGACAGACTGAGAGCCAGACAGTCAGTCAGAGGGTCAGACAGACCACAAACCAGACAGAAAGGTATCTTGCCAGACAGGGAGCCAGACAGACTGAGGGCCAGAAAGTCAGACAGACCGTCAGACAGGCCAGCAACAAGACAGACAGATATCTAGCCAGACAGGGAGCCAGACAGACTGACAGACAGACAGATATGTAGCCAGACAGGGAGCCAGACAGACTCAGAGTCAAACAGTCAGACAGAGGGTCAGACAGACCAGAAATAAGACGGACAGATATCTAGCCAGACAGGGAGCCAAACAGACTGAGAGCCAGACAGTCAGACAGAGGGTCAGACAGACCAGAAACCAGACAGACAGGTATCTAGCCAGACAGGGAGCCAGACAAACTGAGGGCCAGACAGTTAGACAGACGGTCAGACAGAGGGTCAGGCAGACCAGAAACCAGACGGACAGATATCTAGCCAGACAGGGAGCCAGACAGACTGAGGGCCAGACAGTCAGACAGAGGGTCAGGCAGACCAGAAACCAGACGGACAGATATCTAGCCAGACAGGGAGCCAGACAGACTGAGGGCCAGACAGTCAGACAGAGGGTCAGGCAGACCAGAGACCAGACAGACAGATATCTGGCCAGACAGACATGGAGCCAGACAGACTGAGAGCCAGACAGTCAGACAGAGGGTCAGACAGACCAGAAACCAGACAGACAGATATCTAGCCAGACAGGGAGCCAGACAGACTGAGAGCCAGACAGTCAGACAGAGGGTCAGACAGACCAGAAAGCAGACAGACAGATATGTAGCCAGACAGGGAGCCAGACAGACTTAGAGTCAAACAGTCAGACAGAGGGTCAGACAGACCAGAGACCAGACAGACAGATATCTGGTCAGACAGACATGGAGCAAGACAGACTGAGAGCCAGACAGTCAAAAAGAGGGTCAGACAGACCAGAAACCAGACAGACAGAAATATAGCCAGACAGACAGGGAGCCAGGCAGACTGAGAGCCAGACAGTCAGACAGAGGGTCAGACAGACCAGAAACCAGACGGACAGATATCTAGCCAGACAGAGAGCCAGACAGACTGAGAGCCAGACAGTCAGACAGAGGTTCAGCCAGACCAGAAACCAGAAAGACAGATAACTAGCCAGACAGGGAGCGAGACAGACTGAGAGGCAGACAGTCAGACAGAGGGTCAGACAGACCAGAAACCAGACAGACAGAGATCTAGCCAGACAGGGAGCCAGAAAGACTGAGAGCCAGACAGTCAGACAGACCAGAAACCAGACAGACAGATATATAGCCAGACAGGGAGCCAGACAGACTGAGAGCCAGACATTCAGACAGACCAGAAACCAGACAGACAGATATCTAGCCAGACAGGGAGCCAGACAGACTGAGAGCCAGACAGTCAGACAGAGGGTGACAGACAGACCAGAAACCAGACGGACAGATATATAGCCAGACAGGGAGCCAGACAGACTGAGAGCCAGACAGTCAGACAGAGGGTCAGACAGACCACAAACCAGACAGAAAGGTATCTTGCCAGACAGGGAGCCAGACAGACTGAGGGCCAGAAAGTCAGACAGATCGTCAGACAGACCAGCAACAAGACAGACAGATATCTAGCCAGACAGGGAGCCAGACAGACTGACAGACAGACAGATATGTAGCCAGACAGGGAGCCAGACAGAGTCAGAGTCAGACAGTCAGACAGAGGGTCAGACAGACCAGAAATAAGACGGACAGATATCTAGCCAGACAGGGAGCCAGACAGACTGAGAGCCAGGCAGTCAGACAGAGGGTCAGACAGACCAGAAACCAGACAGACAGGTATCTAGCCAGACAGGGAGCCAGACAAACTGAGGGCCAGACAGTCAGACAGACGGTCAGACAGAGGGTCAGGCAGACCAGAAACCAGACGGACAGATATCTAGCCAGACAGGGAGCCGAACAGACTGAGAGCCAGACACTTAGACAGAGGGTCAGACAGACCAGAAACGAGACTGACGGATATTTAGCCTCTCAGAGAGCCAGACAGACTGAGTGCAAGACAGTCAAACAGACCAGAAACCAGACAGACAGATATCTAGCCAAACAAGGAGCCAGATAGACTGAGAGCCAGGCAGTCAGACAGAGGGTCAGACAGACCAGAAACCAGATAGACAGAAGTCTAGCCAGACAGGGGGCCAGACAGACTGAGGGCCAGACAGTCAGACAGATCGTCAGACAGACCAGAATCAAGATAGAAAGATATCTAGCCAGACAGGGAGCCAAAAAGACTGAGAGCCAGACAGTCAGACAGAGGGTCGGACATACCAGAAACCAGACAGACAGATATCTAGCCAGACAGGGAGCCAGACAAACTTAGAGCCAGACAGTCAGACAGAGGGTCAGACAGACAAATATCTAGCCAGACAAGAAGGGAGCCAGACAGACTGAGAGCCAGACAGTCAGACAGAGGGTCAAATTGACCAGAAACCAGACTGACAGATATCTAGCCAGACAGGGAGCCAGACAGACCGAGAGCCAGACAGTCGTCAGACAGACCAGAAACCAGACAGACAGATATCTAAAAAGACAGGGAGCCAGACAGACTGAGAGCCAGGCAGTCAGACAGACCAGAAACCAGACAGACAAATATCTAGCCAGACAGGGAGCCAGACAGACTGAAAGAGCCAGACAGTCAGACAGAGGGTCAGACAGACCAGAAACCAGACAGACAGATATGTAGCCAGACAGGGAGCCAGACAGACTGAGAGAGCCAGACAGTCAGACAGAGGGTCAGGCAGTCCAGTAACCAGAGAGACAGATATCTAGACAGACAGGGAGCCAGACAGACTGAGGGCCAGACAGTCAGACAGACCAGAATCCAGACAGACAGATATCTAGCCAGACCATGAGCCGGACAGACTGAGAGCCAGACAGTCAGACAAACAGTCAGACAGACCAGAATCCAGGCAGACAGATATCTAGCCAGACAGGGAGCCAGACAGACTGAGAGCCAGACAGTCAGACAGAGGGTCAGACAGACCAGAAAACAGACGGACAGATATCTAGCCAGACAGGGAGCCAGAAAGACTGAGAGCCAGACAGGGAGCCAGACAGACTGAGAACCAGACAGTCAGACAGAGGGTCGACCGGTCAGACAGACCTCAAACCAGACAGACAGATATATAGCCAGACAGGGAGCCAGACAGACTGAGAGCCAGACATTCAGACAGACCAGAAACCAGACAGACAGATATCTAGCCAGACAGGGAGCCAGACAGACTGAGAGCCAGACAGTCAGACAGAGGGTGACAGACAGACCAGAAACCAGACGGACAGATATATAGCCAGACAGGGAGCCAGACAGACTGAGAGCCAGACAGTCAGACAGAGGGTCAGACAGACCACAAACCAGACAGAAAGGTATCTTGCCAGACAAGGAGCCAGACAGACTGAGGGCCAGAAAGTCAGACAGATCGTCAGACAGACCAGCAACAAGACAGACAGATATCTAGCTAGACAGGGAGCCAGACAGACTGACAGACAGACAGATATGTAGCCAGACAGGGAGCCAGACAGAGTCAGAGTCAGACAGTCAGACAGAGGGTCAGACAGACCAGAAATAAGACGGACAGATATCTAGCCAGACAGGGAGCCAGACAGACTGAGAGCCAGGCAGTCAGACAGAGGGTCAGACAGACCAGAAACCAGACAGACAGGTATCTAGCCAGACAGGGAGCCAGACAAACTGAGGGCCAGACAGTCAGACAGACGGTCAGACAGAGGGTCAGGCAGACCAGAAACCAGACGGACAGATATCTAGCCAGACAGGGAGCCGGACAGACTGAGAGCCAGACACTTAGACAGAGGGTCAGACAGACCAGAAACGAGACAGACGGATATCTAGCCTCTCAGAGAGCCAGGCAGACTGAGTGCAAGACAGTCAAACAGACCAGAAACCAGACAGACAGATATGTAGCCAGACAGGGAGCCAGACAGACTGAGAGAGCCAGACAGTCAGACAGAGGGTCAGGCAGTCCAGTAACCAGAGAGACAGATATCTAGCCAGACAGGGAGCCAGACAGACTGAGGGCCAGACAGTCAGACAGACCAGAAATTAGGCAGACAGATATCTAGCCAGACCATGAGCCAGACAGACTGAGAGCCAGACAGTCAGACAAACAGTCAGACAGACCAGAATCCAGACAGACAGATATCTAGCCAGACAGGGAGCCAGACAGACTGAGAGCCAGACATTCAGACAGAGGGTCAGACAGACCAGAAACCAGACAGATATCATGCCAGACCAGAAATCAGACAGACAGATATCTAGCCAGACAGGGAACGAGACAGACTGAGAGCCAGACAGTCAGACAGAGGGTCAGACAGACCAGAAAGCAGACAGACTGGTATCTAGCCAGACAGGGAGCCAGACATAATGAGGGCCAGACAGTCAGACAGACGGTCAGACAGAGGGTCGGACATACCAGAAACCAGACGGACAGATATCTAGCCAGACAGGGAGCCAGACAAACTGAGGGCCAGACAGTCAGACAGAGGACCATAAAGACCAGAAACCAGACTGACAGATATCTAGCCAGACAGGGATCCAGACAGACTGAGAGCCAGACAGTCAGACAGAGGGTCAGACAGACCATAAACGAGACTGACAGATATCTAGCCAGACAGGGAGCCAGACAGACTGAGAGCCAGACAGTCAGACAGAGGGTCAGACAGACCACAAACCAGACAGAAAGGTATCTTGCCAGACAGGGAGCAAGACAGACTGAGGGCCAGAAAGTCAGACAGATCGTCAGACAGGCCAGCAACAAGACAGACAGATATCTAGCCAGACAGGGAGCCAGACAGACTGACAGACAGACAGATATGTAGCCAGACAGGGAGCCAGACAGACTCAGAGTCAGACAGTCAGACAGAGGGTCAGACAGACCAGAAATAAGACGGACAGATATCTAGCCAGACAGGGAGCCAAACAGACTGAGAGCCAGACAGTCAGACAGAGGGTCAGACAGACCAGAAACCAGACAGACAGGTATCTAGCCAGACAGGGAGCCAGACAAACTGAGGGCCAGACAGTTAGACAGACGGTCAGACAGAGGGTCAGGCAGACCAGAAACCAGACGGACAGATATCTAGCCAGACAGGGAGCCAGACAGACTGAGGGCCAGACAGTCAGACAGAGGGTCAGGCAGACCAGAAACCAGACGGACAGATATCTAGCCAGACAGGGAGCCAGACAGACTGAGGGCCAGACAGTCAGACAGAGGGTCAGGCAGACCAGAGACCAGACAGACAGATATCTGGCCAGACAGACATGGAGCCAGACAGACTGAGAGCCAGACAGTCAGACAGAGGGTCAGACAGACCAGAAACCAGACAGACAGATATCTAGCCAGACAGGGAGCCAGACAGACTGAGAGCCAGACAGTCAGACAGAGGGTCAGACAGACCAGAAAGCAGACAGACAGATATGTAGCCAGACAGGGAGCCAGACAGACTTAGAGTCAAACAGTCAGACAGAGGGTCAGACAGACCAGAGACCAGACAGACAGATATCTGGTCAGACAGACATGGAGCAAGACAGACTGAGAGCCAGACAGTCAGACAGAGGGTCAGACAGACCAGAAACCAGACAGACAGAAATATAGCCAGACAGACAGGGAGCCAGGCAGACTGAGAGCCAGACAGTCAGACAGAGGGTCAGACAGACCAGAAACCAGACGGACAGATATCTAGCCAGACAGAGAGCCAGACAGACTGAGAGCCAGACAGTCAGACAGAGGTTCAGCCAGACCAGAAACCAGAAAGACAGATAACTAGCCAGACAGGGAGCGAGACAGACTGAGAGGCAGACAGTCAGACAGAGGGTCAGACAGACCAGAAACCAGACAGACAGAGATCTAGCCAGACAGGGAGCCAGAAAGACTGAGAGCCAGACAGTCAGACAGACCAGAAACCAGACAGACAGATATATAGCCAGACAGGGAGCCAGACAGACTGAGAGCCAGACATTCAGACAGACCAGAAACCAGACAGACAGATATCTAGCCAGACAGGGAGCCAGACAGACTGAGAGCCAGACAGTCAGACAGAGGGTGAAAGACAGACCAGAAACCAGACGGACAGATATATAGCCAGACAGGGAGCCAGACAGACTGAGAGCCAGACAGTCAGACAGAGGGTCAGACAGACCACAAACCAGACAGAAAGGTATCTTGCCAGACAGGGAGCCAGACAGACTGAGGGCCAGAAAGTCAGACAGATCGTCAGACAGACCAGCAACAAGACAGACAGATATCTAGCCAGACAGGGAGCCAGACAGACTGACAGACAGACAGATATGTAGCCAGACAGGGAGCCAGACAGAGTCAGAGTCAGACAGTCAGACAGAGGGTCAGACAGACCAGAAATATGACGGACAGATATCTAGCCAGACAGGGAGCCAGACAGACTGAGAGCCAGGCAGTCAGACAGACCAGAAACAAGACAGACAAATATTTAGCCAGACAGGGAGCCAGACAGACTGAGGGCCAGACAGTCAGACAGAGGGTCAGACAGACCAGAAACCAGACGGACAGATATCTAGCCAGACAGGGAGCCGAACAGACTGAGAGCCAGACACTTAGACAGAGGGTCAGACAGACCAGAAACGAGACTGACGGATATCTAGCCTCTCAGAGAGCCAGGCAGACTGAGTGCAAGACAGTCAAACAGACCAGAAACCAGACAGACAGATATCTAGCCAAACAAGGAGCCAGATAGACTGAGAGCCAGGCAGTCAGACAGAGGGTCAGACAGACCAGAAACCAGATAGACAGAAGTCTAGCCAGACAGGGGGCCAGACAGACTGATGGCCAGACAGTCAGACAGATCGTCAGACAGACCAGAAACAAGATAGAAAGATATCTAGCCAGACAGGGAGCCAAAAAGACTGAGAGCCAGACAGTCAGACAGAGGGTCGGACATACCAGAAACCAGACAGACAGATATCTAGCCAGACAGGGAGCCAGACAAACTTAGAGCCAGACAGTCAGACAGAGGGTCAGACAGACAAATATCTAGCCAGACAAGAAGGGAGCCAGACAGACTGAGAGCCAGACAGTCAGACAGAGGGTCAAATTGACCAGAAACCAGACTGACAGATATCTAGCCAGACAGGGAGCCAGACAGACCGAGAGCCAGACAGTCGTCAGACAGACCAGAAACCAGACAGACAGATATCTAAAAAGACAGGGAGCCAGACAGACTGAGAGCCAGGCAGTCAGACAGACCAGAAACCAGACAGACAAATATCTAGCCAGACAGGGAGCCAGACAGACTGAGAGAGCCAGACAGTCAGACAGAGGGTCAGACAGACCAGAAACCAGACAGACAGATATGTAGCCAGACAGGGAGCCAGACAGACTGAGAGAGCCAGACAGTCAGACAGAGGGTCAGGCAGTCCAGTAACCAGAGAGACAGATATCTAGACAGACAGGGAGCCAGACAGACTGAGGGCCAGACAGTCAGACAGACCAGAATCCAGACAGACAGATATCTAGCCAGACCATGAGCCGGACAGACTGAGAGCCAGACAGTCAGACAAACAGTCAGACAGACCAGAATCCAGACGGACAGATATCTAGCCAGACAGGGAGCCAGACAGACTGAGAGCCAGACAGTCAGACAGTGGGTCAGACAGACCAGAAACCAGACAGATATCTAGCCTGACCAAAAATCAGACAGACAGATATCTAGCCAGACAGCTAGCCAGACAGACTGAGAGCCAGACAGTCAGACAGAGGGTCAGACAGACCAGAAAGCAGACAGACAGGTATCTAGCCAGACAGGGAGCCAGACATAATGAGGGCCAGACAGTCAGACAGACGGTCAGACAGAGGGTCGGACATACCAGAAACCAGACGGACAGATATCTAGCCAGACAGGGAGCCAGACAAACTGAGGGCCAGGCAGTCAGACAGAGGGTCTTACAGATCAGAAACCAGACGGACAGATATCTAGCCAGACAGGGATCCAGACAGACTGAGAGCCAGACAGTCAGACAGAGGGTCAGACAGACCATAAACGAGACTGACAGATATCTAGCCAGACAGGGAGCCGGACAGACCGAGAGCCAGACAGACAGACAGAGGGTCAGACAGACCAGAAACCAGACGGACAGATATCTAGCCAGTCAGGGAGCCAGACAGACTGAGAGCCAGACAGTCAGACAGAGGGTCAGACAGACCAGAAAACAGACAGACAGATATCTAGCCAGACAGGGAGCCAGAAAGACTGAGAGCCAGACAGGGAGCCAGACAGACTGAGAACCAGACAGTCAGACAGAGGGTCGACCGGTCAGACAGACCATAAACCAGACAGACAGATATATAGCCAGACAGGGAGCCAGACAGACTGAGAGCCAGACATTCAGACAGACCAGAAACCAGACAGACAGATATCTAGCCAGACAGGGAGCCAGACAGACTGAGAGCCAGACAGTCAGACAGAGGGTCAGACAGACCAGAAACCAGACAGACAGATATATAGCCAGACAGGGAGCCAGACAGACTGAGAGCCAGACAGTCAGACAGAGGGTCAGACAGACCACAAACCAGACAGAAAGGTATCTTGCCAGACAGGGAGCCAGACAGACTGAGGGCCAGAAAGTCAGACAGATCGTCAGACAGACCAGCAACAAGACAGACAGATATCTAGCCAGACAGGGAGCCAGACAGTCAGACAGACGGTCAGACAGAGGGTCGGACATACCAGAAACCAGACAGACAGATATCTAGCCAGACAGGGAGCCAGACAAACTGAGGGCCAGGCAGTCAGACAGAGGGTCCTACAGATCAGAAACCAGACGGACAGATATCTAGCCAGACAGGGATCCAGACAGACTGAGAGCCAGACAGTCAGACAGAGGGTCAGACAGAATATAAACGAGACTGACAGATATCTAGCCAGACAGGGAGCCGGACAGACCGAGAGCCAGACAGACAGACAGAGGGTCAGACAGACCAGAAACCAGACAGACAGATATCTAGCCAGTAAGGGAGCCAGACAGACTGAGAGCCAGACAGTCAGACAGAGGGTCAGACAGACCAGAAAACAGACAGACAGATATCTAGCCAGACAGGGAGCCAGAAAGACTGAGAGCCAGACAGGGAGCCAGACAGACTGAGAACCAGACAGTCAGACAGAGGGTCGACCGGTCAGACAGACCACAAACCAGACAGACAGATATCTAGCCAGACAGGGAGCCAGACAGACTGAGAGCCAGACATTCAGACAGACCAGAAACCAGACAGACAGATATCTAGCCAGACAGGGAGCCAGACAGACTGAGAGCCAGACAGTCAGACAGAGGGTCAGACAGACCAGAAACCAGACAGACAGATATATAGCCAGACAGGGAGCCAGACAGACTGAGAGCCAGACAGTCAGACAGAGGGTCAGACAGACCACAAACCAGACAGAAAGGTATCTTGCCAGACAGGGAGCCAGACAGACTGAGGGCCAGAAAGTCAGACAGATCGTCAGACAGACCAGCAACAAGACAGACAGATATCTAGCCAGACAGGGAGCCAGACCGACTGACAGACAGACAGATATGTAGCCAGAAAGGGAGCCAGACAGGCTCAGAGTCAGACAGTCAGACAGAGGGTCAGACAGACCAGAAATAAGACGGACAGATATCTAGCCAGACAGGGAGCCAGACAGACTGAGAGCCAGACGGTCAGACAGAGGGTCAGACAGACCAGAAACCAGACAGACAGATATCTAGCCAGACAGGGAGCCAGATAGACTGAGAGCCAGACAGTGAGACAGAGGGTCAGACAGACCAGAAACCAGACGGACAGATATCTAGCCACACAGAGAGCGAGTCGCACTGAGATCCAGACAGTCAGACAGAGGGTCAGACAGACCAGAAACCAGACAAGCAGATATCTAGCCTGAGAGGGAGCCAGACAGACAGAGCCAGACAGTCGGACGGAGGGACAGGCAGACCAGAAACCAGACAGATATCTAGCCAGACAGGGATCCAGACAGACTGAGAATCAGACAGTCAGACAGAGGGTCAGACAGACCAGAAACCAGAAAGACAGATATCTAGCCTGACAGAGAGCCAAACAGACTGAGAGCCAGACAGTCAAAGAGACCAGAAACCAAACAAACAGATATCTAACCAGACAGGGAGCCAGACAGACTGAGAGCCAGACAGTCAGACAGAGGGTCAGACAGACCAAAGACCAGACAGACAGACAGATATTTAGCCAGACAGGAAGCCAGACAGACAGAGGGCCAGACAGTCAGACAGAGGGTCAGACAGACCAGAAACCAGACAGACAGATAACTAGCCAGACAGGGAGCCAGACAGAATGAGGGCCAGAAAGTCAGACAGAGGGTCAGACAGACCAGAAACCAGACAGACAGATATTTAGCCAGACAGGGAGCCAGACAAACTGAGAGCCAGACAGTCAGACAGAGGGTCAGACGGACCAGAAACCAGACAGACCAATATCTAACCAGTCAGAGAGCAAGATATACTGAGAGCCAGA
Source organism: Branchiostoma lanceolatum (assembly GCA_035149815.1). NCBI lineage: Eukaryota > Metazoa > Chordata > Leptocardii > Amphioxiformes > Branchiostomatidae > Branchiostoma > Branchiostoma lanceolatum. The sequence continues at coordinate 9,098,643 of CM068867.1, read as the reverse complement.
CAGTCAGACAGACCAGAAACCAGACGGACAGATATCTAGCCAGACAGAGAGCCAGACAGACTGAGAGCCAGACAGTCAGACAGAGGGTCAGATACCAGAAACCAGACGGACAGATACCTACCCAGACAGGAAGCAAGACAGACTGAAAGCCAGACAGTCAGACAGAGGGTCAGACAGACCAGAAACCAGACAGACAGATATCTAGCCAGACAGGGAGCCAGACAGACTGAGAGCCAGACAGGGATCCAGACAGACTGAGAATCAGACAGTCAGACAGAGGGTCAGACAGACCAGAAACGAGACAGACAGATATCTAGCCTGACAGAGAGCCACACAGACTGAGAGCCAGAAAGTCAAAGAGACCAGAAACCAAACAAACAGATATCTAACCAGACAGGGAGCCAGACAGACTGAGAGCCAGACAGTCAGACAGAGGGTCAGACAGACCAGAGACCAGACACACAGACAGATATTTAGCCAGACAGGCAGCCAGACAGACGGAGGGCCAGACAGTTAGACAGAGGGTCAGACAGACCAGGAACCAGACAAACAGATATCTAGCCAGACAGGGAGCCAGATAGACTGAGAGCCAGACAGTCAGACAGAGGGTCAGACAGACCAGAAACCAGACCGACAGATATCTAACCAGACAGTGAGCCAGACAGACTGAGAGCCAGACAGTCAGACAGAGGGTCAGACAGACCAAAAACCAGACAGACAGATATCTAGCCAGACAGAGAGCAAGATATACCGAGAGCCAGACAGTCAGACAGACCAGAAACCAGACAGAAAGATATCTAGCCACACAGAGGGCCAGACAGACTGAGAGCCAGACAGTCAGAGAGAGGGTCAGGCAGACCAGAAACCAGACAGACAAATATCTAGCCAGACAGGGAGCCAGACAGACTGAGAGAGCCAGACAGTCAGACAGAGGGTCAGACAGACCAGAAACCAGACAGACAGATATGTAGCCAGACAGGGAGCCAGACAGACTGAGAGAGCCAGACAGTCAGACAGAGGGTCAGGCAGTCCAGTAACAAGAGAGACAGATATCTAGCCAGACAGGGAGCCAGACAGACTGAGGGCCAGACAGTCAGACAGACCAGAATCCAGACAGACAGATATCTAGCCAGACCATGAGCCAGACAGACTGAGAGCCAGACAGTCAGACAAACAGTCAGACAGACCAGAATCCAGACGGACAGATATCTAGCCAGACAGGGAGCCAGACAGACTGAGAGCCAGACAGTCAGACAGAGGGTCAGACAGACCAGAAAGCAGACAGACAGGTATCTAGCCAGACAGGGACCCAGACATAATGAGGGCCAGACAGTCAGACAGACGGTCAGACAGAGGGTCGGACATACCAGAAACCAGACAGACAGATATCTAGCCAGACAGGGAGCCAGACAAACTGAGGGCCAGGCAGTCAGACAGAGGGTCTTACAGATCAGAAACCAGACAGACAGATATCTAGCCAGACAGGGATCCAGACAGACTGAGAGCCAGACAGTCAGACAGAGGGTCAGACAGACCATAAACGAGACTGACAGATATCTAGCCAGACAGGGAGCCGGACAGACCGAGAGCCAGACAGTCAGACAGAGGGTCAGACAGACCAGAAACCAGACAGACAGATAACTAGCCAGACAGGGAGCCAGACAGAATGAGGGCCAGAAAGTCAGACAGAGGGTCAGACAGACCAGAAACCAGACAGACAGATATCTAGCCAGTCAGGGAGCCAGACAGACTGAGAGCCAGACAGTCAGACAGAGGGTCAGACAGACCAGAAAACAGACAGACAGATATCTAGCCAGACAGGGAGCCAGAAAGACTGAGAGCCAGACAGGGAGCCAGACAGACTGAGAACCAGACAGTCAGACAGAGGGTCAACCGGTCAGACAGACCACAAACCAGACAGACAGATATATAGCCAGACAGGGAGCCAGACAGACTGAGAGCCAGACATTCAGACAGACCAGAAACCAGACAGACAGATATCTAGCCAGACAGGGAGCCAGACAGACTGAGAGCCAGACAGTCAGACAGAGGGTCAGACAGACCACAAACCAGACAGAAAGGTATCTTGCTAGACAGGGAGCCAGACAGACTGAGGGCCAGAAAGTCAGACAGATCGTCAGACAGACCAGCAACAAGACAGACAGATATCTAGCCAGACAGGGAGCCAGACAGACTGACAGACAGACAGATATGTAGCCAGACAGGGAGCCAGACAGACTCAGAGTCAGACAGTCAGACAGAGGGTCAGACAGACCAGAAATAAGACGGACAGATATCTAGCCAGACAGGGAGCCAGACAGACTGAGAGCCAGACGGTCAGACAGAGGGTCAGACAGACCAGAAACCAGACAGACAGATATCTAGCCAGACAGGGAGCCAGATAGACTGAGAGCCAGACAGTGAGGCAGAGGGTCAGACAGACCAGAAACCAGACGGACAGATATCTAGCCACACAGAGAGCGAGTCGCAGTGAGATCCAGACAGTCAGACAGAGGGTCAGACAGACCAGAAACCAGACAAGCAGATATCTAGCCTGAGAGGGAGCCAGACAGACAGAGCCAGACAGTCGGACGGAGGGTCAGGCAGACCAGAAACCAGACAGATATCTAGCCAGACAGGGATCCAGACAGACTGAGAATCAGACAGTCAGACAGAGGGTCAGACAGACCAAAGACCAGACAGACAGACAGATATTTAGCCAGACAGGAAGCCAGACAGACTGAGGGCCAGACAGTCAGACAGAGGGTCAGACAGACCAGAAACCAGACTGACAGATAACTAGCCAGACAGGGAGCCAGACAGAATGAGGGCCAGAAAGTCAGACAGAGGGTCAGACAGACCAGAAACCAGACAGACAGATATTTAGCCAGACAGGGAGCCAGACAAACTGAGAGCCAGACAGTCAGACAGAGGGTCAGACGGACCAGAAACCAGACAGACCAATATCTAACCAGTCAGAGAGCAAGATATACTGAGAGCCAGACAGTCAGACAGACCAGAAACCAGACGGACAGATATCTAGCCAGACAGAGAGCCAGACAGACTGAGAGCCAGACAGTCAGACAGAGGGTCAGATACCAGAAACCAGACGGACAGATACCTACCCAGACAGGGAGCAAGACAGACTGAAAGCCAGACAGTCAGACAGAGGGTCAGACAGACCAGAAACCAGACAGACAGATATCTAGCCAGACAGGGAGCCAGACAGACTGAGAGCCAGACAGGGATCCTGACAGACTGAGAATCAGACAGTCAGACAGAGGGTCAGACAGACCAGAAACGAGACAGGCAGATATCTAGCCTGACAGAGAGCCACACAGACTGAGAGCCAGACAGTCAAAGAGACCAGAAACCAAACAAACAGATATCTAACCAGACAGGGAGCCAGACAGACTGAGAGCCAGACAGTCAGACAGAGGGTCAGACAGACCAGAGACCAGACAGACAGATATCTAGCCAGACAGGGAGCCAGACAAACTGAGGGCCAGGCAGTCAGACAGAGGGTCCTACAGATCAGAAACCAGACGGACAGATATCTAGCCAGACAGGGATCCAGACAGACTGAGAGCCAGACAGGCAGACAGAGGGTCAGACAGAATATAAACGAGACTGACAGATATCTAGCCAGACAGGGAGCCGGACAGACCGAGAGCCAGACAGACAGACAGAGGGTCAGACAGACCAGAAACCAGACAGACAGATATCTAGCCAGACAGGGAGCCAGAAAGACTGAGAGCCAGACAGGGAGCCAGACAGACTGAGAACCAGACAGTCAGACAGAGGGTCGACCGGTCAGACAGACCACAAACCAGACAGACAGATATCTAGCCAGACAGGGAGCCAGACAGACTGAGAGCCAGACATTCAGACAGACCAGAAACCAGACAGACAGATATCTAGCCAGACAGGGAGCCAGACAGACTGAGAGCCAGACAGTCAGACAGAGGGTCAGACAGACCAGAAACCAGACAGACAGATATATAGCCAGACAGGGAGCCAGACAGACTGAGAGCCAGACAGTCAGACAGAGGGTCAGACAGACCACAAACCAGACAGAAAGGTATCTTGCCAGACAGGGAGCCAGACAGACTGAGGGCCAGAAAGTCAGACAGATCGTCAGACAGACCAGCAACAAGACAGACAGATATCTAGCCAGACAGGGAGCCAGACAGACTGACAGACAGACAGATATGTAGCCAGAAAGGGAGCCAGACAGACTAAGAGTCAGACAGTCAGACAGAGGGTCAGACAGACCAGAAATAAGACGGACAGATATCTAGCCAGACAGGGAGCCAGACAGACTGAGAGCCAGACGGTCAGACAGAGGGTCAGACAGACCAGAAACCAGACAGACAGATATCTAGCCAGACAGGGAGCCAGATAGACTGAGAGCCAGACAGTGAGACAGAGGGTCAGACAGACCAGAAACCAGACGGACAGATATCTAGCCACACAGAGAGCGAGTCGCACTGAGATCCAGACAGTCAGACAGAGGGTCAGACAGACCAGAAACCAGACAAGCAGATATCTAGCCTGAGAGGGAGCCAGACAGACAGAGCCAGACAGTCGGACGGAGGGTCAGGCAGACCAGAAACCAGACAGATATCTAGCCAGACAGGGATCCAGACAGACTGAGAATCAGACAGTCAGACAGAGGGTCAGACAGACCAGAAACCAGAAAGACAGATATCTAGCCTGACAGAGAGCCACACAGACTGAGAGCCAGACAGTCAAAGAGACCAGAAACCAAACAAACAGATATCTAACCAGACAGGGAGCCAGACAGACTGAGAGCCAGACAGTCAGACAGAGGGTCAGACAGACCAAAGACCAGACAGACAGACAGATATTTAGCCAGACAGGAAGCCAGACAGACAGAGGGCTAGACAGTCAGACAGAGGGTCAGACAGACCAGAAACCAGACAGACAGATAACTAGCCAGACAGGGAGCCAGACAGAATGAGGGCCAGAAAGTCAGACAGAGTGTCAGACAGACCAGAAACCAGACAGACAGATATTTAGCCAGACAGGGAGCCAGACAAACTGAGAGCCAGACAGTCAGACAGAGGGTCAGACGGACCAGAAACCAGACAGACCAATATCTAACCAGTCAGAGAGCAAGATATACTGAGAGCCAGACAGTCAGACAGACCAGAAACCAGACGGACAGATATCTAGCCAGACAGAGAGCCAGACAGACTGAGAGCCAGACAGTCAGACAGAGGGTCAGATACCAGAAACCAGACGGACAGATACCTACCCAGACGGACAGATACCTACCCAGACAGGAAGCAAGACAGACTGAAAGCCGGACAGTCAGACAGAGGGTCAGACAGACCAGAAACCAGACAGACAGATATCTAGCCAGACAGGGAGCCAGACAGACTGAGAGCCAGACAGGGATCCAGACAGACTGAGAATCAGACAGTCAGACAGAGGGTCAGACAGACCAGAAACGAGACAGACAGATATCTAGCCTGACAGAGGGCCACACAGACTGAGAGCCAGACAGTCAAAGAGACCAGAAACCAAACAAACAGATATCTAACCAGACAGGGAGCCAGACAGACTGAGAGCCAGACAGTCAGACAGAGGGTCAGACAGACCAGAGACCAGACACACAGACAGATATTTAGCCAGACAGGCAGCCAGACAGACGGAGGGCCAGACAGTTAGACAGAGGGTCAGACAGACCAGGAACCAGACAAACAGATATCTAGCCAGACAGGGAGCCAGATAGACTGAGAGCCAGACAGTCAGACAGAGGGTCAGACAGACCAGAAACCAGACCGACAGATATCTAACCAGACAGTGAGCCAGACAGACTGAGAGCCAGACAGTCAGACAGAGGGTCAGACAGACCAGAAACCAGACAGACAGATATCTAGCCAGACAGAGAGCAAGATATACCGAGAGCCAGACAGTCAGACAGACCAGAAACCAGACAGAAAGATATCTAGCCACACAGAGGGCCAGACAGACTGAGAGCCAGACAGTCAGAGAGAGGGTCAGGCAGACCAGAAACCAGACAGACAAATATCTAGCCAGACAGGGAGCCAGACAGACTGAGAGAGCCAGACAGTCAGACAGAGGGTCAGACAGACCAGAAACCAGACAGACAGATATGTAGCCAGACAGGGAGCCAGACAGACTGAGAGAGCCAGACAGTCAGACAGAGGGTCAGGCAGTCCAGTAACAAGAGAGACAGATATTTTAGCCAGACAGGGAGCCAGACAGATTGAGGGCCAGACAGTCAGACAGACCAGAATCCAGACAGACAGATATCTAGCCAGACCATGAGCCAGACAGACTGAGAGCCAGACAGTCAGACAAACAGTCAGACAGACCAGAATCCAGACGGACAGATATCTAGCCAGACAGGGAGCCAGACAGACTGAGAGCCAGACAGTCAGACAGTGGGTCAGACAGACCAGAAACCAGACAGATATCTAGCCTGACCAGAAATCAGACAGACAGATATCTAGCCAGACAGGGAGCCAGACAGACTGAGAGCCAGACAGTCAGACAGAGGGTCAGACAGACCAGAAACCAGACAGACAGGTATCTAGCCAGACAGGGACCCAGACATAATGAGGGCCAGACAGTCAGACAGACGGTCAGACAGAGGGTCGGACATACCAGAAACCAGACAGACAGATATCTAGCCAGACAGGGAGCCAGACAAACTGAGGGCCAGGCAGTCAGACAGAGGGTCTTACAGATCAGAAACCAGACAGACCGATATCTAGCCAGACAGGGATCCAGACAGACTGAGAGCCAGACAGTCAGACAGAGGGTCAGACAGACCATAAACGAGACTGACAGATATCTAGCCAGACAGGGAGCCGGACAGACCGAGAGCCAGACAGTCAGACAGAGGGTCAGACAGACCAGAAACCAGACAGACAGATAACTAGCCAGACAGGGAGCCAGACAGAATGAGGGCCAGAAAGTCAGACAGAGGGTCAGACAGACCAGAAACCAGACAGACAGATATTTAGCCAGACAGGGAGCCAGACAAACTGAGAGCCAGACAGTCAGACAGAGGGTCAGACGGACCAGAAACCAGACAGACCAATATCTAACCAGTCAGAGAGCAAGATATACTGAGAGCCAGACAGTCAGACAGACCAGAAACCAGACGGACAGATATCTAGCCAGACAGAGAGCCAGACAGACTGAGAGCCAGACAGTCAGACAGAGGGTCAGATACCAGAAACCAGACGGACAGATACCTACCCAGACAGGAAGCAAGACAGACTGAAAGCCAGACAGTCAGACAGAGGGTCAGACAGACCAGAAACCAGACAGACAGATATCTAGCCAGACAGGGAGCCAGACAGACTGAGAGCCAGACAGGGATCCAGACAGACTGAGAATCAGACAGTCAGACAGAGGGTCAGACAGACCAGAAACGAGACAGACAGATATCTAGCCTGACAGAGAGCCACACAGACTGAGAGCCAGACAGTCAAAGAGACCAGAAACCAAACAAACAGATATCTAACCAGACAGGGAGCCAGACAGACTGAGAGCCAGACAGTCAGACAGAGGGTCAGACAGACCAGAGACCAGACACACAGACAGATATTTAGCCAGACAGGCAGCCAGACAGACGGAGGGCCAGACAGTTAGACAGAGGGTCAGACAGACCAGGAACCAGACAAACAGATATCTAGCCAGACAGGGAGCCAGATAGACTGAGAGCCAGACAGTCAGACAGAGGGTCAGACAGACCAGAAACCAGACCGACAGATATCTAACCAGACAGTGAGCCAGACAGACTGAGAGCCAGACAGTCAGACAGAGGGTCAGACAGACCAGAAACCAGACAGACAGATATCTAGCCAGACAGAGAGCAAGATATACCGAGAGCCAGACAGTCAGACAGACCAGAAACCAGACACAAAGATATCTAGCCACACAGAGGGCCAGACAGACTGAGAGCCAGACAGTCAGAGAGAGGGTCAGGCAGACCAGAAACCAGACAGACAAATATCTAGCCAGACAGGGAGCCAGACAGACTGAGAGAGCCAGACAGTCAGACAGAGGGTCAGACAGACCAGAAACCAGACAGACAGATATGTAGCCAGACAGGGAGCCAGACAGACTGAGAGAGCCAGACAGTCAGACAGAGGGTCAGGCAGTCAAGTAACAAGAGAGACAGATATCTAGCCAGACAGGGAGCCAGACAGACTGAGGGCCAGACAGTCAGACAGACCAGAATCCAGACAGACAGATATCCAGCCAGACCATGAGCCAGACAGACTGAGAGCCAGACAGTCAGACAGTGGGTCAGACAGACCAGAAACCAGACAGATATCTAGCCTGACCAGAAATCAGACGGACAGATATCTAGCCAGACAGGGAGCCAGACAGACTGAGAGCCAGACAGTCAGACAGAGGGTCAGACAGACCAGAAAGCAGACAGACAGGTATCTAGCCAGACAGGGACCCAGACATAATGAGGGCCAGACAGTCAGACAGACGGTCAGACAGAGGGTCGGACATACCAGAAACCAGACAGACAGATATCTAGCCAGACAGGGAGCCAGACAAACTGAGGGCTAGGCAGTCAGACAGAGGGTCTTACAGATCAGAAACCAGACAGACAGATATCTAGCCAGACAGGGATCCAGACAGACTGAGAGCCAGACAGTCAGACAGAGGGTCAGACAGACCATAAACGAGACTGACAGATATCTAGCCAGACAGGGAGCCGGACAGACCGAGAGCCAGACAGTCAGACAGAGGGTCAGACAGACCAGAAACCAGACAGACAGATAACTAGCCAGACAGGGAGCCAGACAGAATGAGGGCCAGAAAGTCAGACAGAGGGTCAGACAGACCAGAAACCAGACAGACAGATATCTAGCCAGTCAGGGAGCAAGACAGACTGAGAGCCAGACAGTCAGACAGAGGGTCAGACAGACCAGAAAACAGACAGACAGATATCTAGCCAGACAGGGAGCCAGAAAGACTGAGAGCCAGACAGAGAGCCAGACAGACTGAGAACCAGACAGTCAGACAGAGGGTCGACCGGTCAGACAGACCACAAACCAGACAGACAGATATATAGCCAGACAGGGAGCCAGACAGACTGAGAGCCAGACATTCAGACAGACCAGAAACCAGACAGACAGATATCTAGCCAGACAGGGAGCCAGACAGACTGAGAGCCAGACAGTCAGACAGAGGGTCAGACAGACCACAAACCAGACAGAAAGGTATCTTGCTAGACAGGGAGCCAGACAGACTGAGGGCCAGAAAGTCAGACAGATCGTCAGACAGACCAGCAACAAGACAGACAGATATCTAGCCAGACAGGGAGCCAGACAGACTGACAGACAGACAGATATGTAGCCAGACAGGGAGCCAGACAGACTCAGAGTCAGAGAGTCAGACAGAGGGTCAGACAGACCAGAAATAAGACGGACAGATATCTAGCCAGACAGGGAGCCAGACAGACTGAGAGCCAGACGGTCAGACAGAGGGTCAGACAGACCAGAAACCAGACAGACAGATATCTAGCCAGACAGGGAGCCAGATAGACTGAGAGCCAGACAGTGAGGCAGAGGGTCAGACAGACCAGAAACCAGACGGACAGATATCTAGCCACACAGAGAGCGAGTCGCAGTGAGATCCAGACAGTCAGACAGAGGGTCAGACAGACCAGAAACCAGACAAGCAGATATCTAGCCTGAGAGGGAGCCAGACAGACAGAGCCAGACAGTCGGACGGAGGGTCAGGCAGACCAGAAACCAGACAGATATCTAGCCAGACAGGGATCCAGACAGACTGAGAATCAGACAGTCAGACAGAGGGTCAGACAGACCAAAGACCAGACAGACAGACAGATATTTTGCCAGACAGGAAGCCAGACAGACTGAGGGCCAGACAGTCAGACAGAGGGTCAGACAGACCAGAAACCAGACAGACAGATAACTAGCCAGACAGGGAGCCAGACAGAATGAGGGCCAGAAAGTCAGACAGAGGGTCAGACAGACCAGAAACCAGACAGACAGATATTTAGCCAGACAGGGAGCCAGACAAACTGAGAGCCAGACAGTCAGACAGAGGGTCAGACGGACCAGAAACCAGACAGACCAATATCTAACCAGTCAGAGAGCAAGATATACTGAGAGCCAGACAGTCAGACAAACCAGAAACCAGACGGACAGATATCTAGCCAGACAGAGAGCCAGACAGACTGAGAGCCAGACAGTCAGACAGAGGGTCAGATACCAGAAACCAGACGGACAGATACCTACCCAGACAGGGAGCAAGACAGACTGAAAGCCAGACAGTCAGACAGAGGGTCAGACAGACCAGAAACCAGACAGACAGATATCTAGCCAGACAGGGAGCCAGACAGACTGAGAGCCAGACAGGGATCCAGACAGACTGAGAATCAGACAGTCAGACAGAGGGTCAGACAGACCAGAAACGAGACAGGCAGATATCTAGCCTGACAGAGAGCCACACAGACTGAGAGCCAGACAGTCAAAGAGACCAGAAACCAAACAAACAGATATCTAACCAGACAGGGAGCCAGACAGACTGAGAGCCAGACAGTCAGACAGAGGGTCAGACAGACCAGAGACCAGACACACAGACAGATATTTAGCCAGACAGGCAGCCGGACAGACCGAGAGCCAGACAGTCAGACAGAGGGTCAGACAGACCAGAAACCAGACAGACAGATAACTAGCCAGACAGGGAGCCAGACAGAATGAGGGCCAGAAAGTCAGACAGAGGGTCAGACAGACCAGAAACCAGACAGACAGATATCTAGCCAGTCAGGGAGCCAGACAGACTGAGAGCCAGACAGTCAGACAGAGGGTTAGACAGACCAGAAAACAGACAGACAGATATCTAGCCAGACAGGGAGCCAGAAAGACTGAGAGCCAGACAGGGAGCCAGACAGACTGAGAACCAGACAGTCAGACAGAGGGTCGACCGGTCAGACAGACCACAAACCAGACAGACAGATATATAGCCAGACAGGGAGCCAGACAGACTGAGAGCCAGACATTCAGACAGACCAGAAACCAGACAGACAGATATCTAGCCAGACAGGGAGCCAGACAGACTGAGAGCCAGACAGTCAGACAGAGGGTCAGACAGACCAGAAACCAGACAGACAGATATATAGCCAGGCAGGGAGCCAGACAGACTGAGAGCCAGACAGTCAGACAGAGGGTCAGACAGACCACAAACCAGACAGAAAGGTTTCTTGCCAGACAGGGAGCCAGACAGACTGAGGGCCAGAAAGTCAGACAGATCGTCAGACAGACCAGCAACAATACAGACAGATATCTAGCCAGACAGGGAGCCAGACAGACTGACAGACAGACAGATATGTAGCCAGACAGGGAGCCAGACAGACTCAGAGTCAGACAGTCAGACAGAGGGTCAGGCAGACCAGAAACCAGACAGACAGATATATAGCCAGACAGGGAGCCAGACAGACTGAGAGCCAGACGGTCAGACAGAGGGTCAGACAGACCAGAAACCAGACAGACAGATATCTAGCCAGACAGGGAGCCAGATAGACTGAGAGCCAGACAGTGAGGCAGAGGGTCAGACAGACCAGAAAGCAGACAGACAGATATCTAGCCAGACAGGGAGCCAGACAGACTGACAGACAGACAGATATGTAGCCAGACAGGGAGCCAGACAGACTCAGAGTCAGACAGTCAGACAGAGGGTCAGACAGACCAGAAATAAGACGGACAGATATCTAGCCAGACAGGGAGCCAGACAGACTGAGAGCCAGACACTTAGACAGAGGGTCAGACAGACCAGAAACGAGACTGACGGATATCTAGCCTCTCAGAGAGCCAGGCAGACTGAGTGCAAGACAGTCAAACAGACCAGAAACCAGACAGACAGATATCTAGCCAAACAAGGAGCCAGATAGACTGAGAGCCAGGCAGTCAGACAGAGGGTCAGACAGACCAGAAACCAGATAGACAGAAGTCTAGCCAGACAGGGGGCCAGACAGACTGAGGGCCAGACAGTCAGACAGATCGTCAGACAGACCAGAAACAAGATAGAAAGATATCTAGCCAGACAGGGAGCCAAAAAGACTGAGAGCCAGACAGTCAGACAGAGGGTCGGACATACCAGAAACCAGACAGACAGATATCTAGCCAGACAGGGAGCCAGACAAACTTAGAGCCAGACAGTCAGACAGAGGGTCAGACAGACAAATATCTAGCCAGACAAGAAGGGAGCCAGACAGACTGAGAGCCAGACAGTCAGACAGAGGGTCAAATTGACCAGAAACCAGACAGACAGATATCTAGCCAGACAGGGAGCCAGACAGACCGAGAGCCAGACAGTCGTCAGACAGACCAGAAACCAGACGGACAGATATCTAAAAAGACAGGGAGCCAGACAGACTGAGAGCCAGGCAGTCAGACAGACCAGAAACCAGACAGACAGATATGTAGCCAGACAGGGAGCCAGACAGACTGAGAGAGCCAGACAGTCAGACAGAGGGTCAGGCAGTCCAGTAACCAGAGAGACAGATATCTAGACAGACAGGGAGCCAGACAGACTGAGGGCCAGACAATCAGACAGACCAGAATCCAGACAGACAGATATCTAGCCAGACCATGAGCCGGACAGACTGAGAGCCAGACAGTCAGACAAACAGTCAGACAGACCAGAATCCAGACAGACAGATATCTAGCCAGACAGGGAGCCAGACAGACTGAGAACCAGACAGTCAGACAGTGGGTCAGACAGACCAGAAACCAGACAGATATCTAGCCTGACCAAAAATCAGACAGACAGATATCTAGCCAGACAGCTAGCCAGACAGACTGAGAGCCAGACAGTCAGACAGAGGGTCAGACAGACCAGAAAGCAGACAGACAGGTATCTAGCCAGACAGGGAGCCAGACATAATGAGGGCCAGACAGTCAGACAGACGGTCAGACAGAGGGTCGGACATACCAGAAACCAGACAGACAGATATCTAGCCAGACAGGGAGCCAGACAAACTGAGGGCCAGGCAGTCAGACAGAGGGTCTTACAGATCAGAAACCAGACGGACAGATATCTAGCCAGACAGGGATCCAGACAGACTGAGAGCCAGACAGTCAGACAGAGGGTCAGACAGACCATAAACAAGACTGACAGATATCTAGCCAGACAGGGAGCCGGACAGACCGAGAGCCAGACAGACAGACAGAGGGTCAGACAGACCAGAAACCAGACAGACAGATATCTAGCCAGTCAGGGAGCCAGACAGACTGAGAGCCAGACAGTCAGACAGAGGGTCAGACAGACCAGAAAACAGACAGACAGATATCTAGCCAGACAGGGAGCCAGAAAGACTGAGAGCCAGACAGGGAGCCAGACAGACTGAGAACCAGACAGTCAGACAGAGGGTCGACCGGTCAGAAAGACCATAAACCAGACAGACAGATATATAGCCAGACAGGGAGCCAGACAGACTGAGAGCCAGACATTCAGACAGACCAGAAACCAGACAGACAGATATCTAGCCAGACAGGGAGCCAGACAGACTGAGAGCCAGACAGTCAGACAGAGGGTCAGACAGACCAGAAACCAGACAGACAGATATATAGCCAGACAGGGAGCCAGACAGACTGAGAGCCAGACAGTCAGACAGAGGGTCAGACAGACCACAAACCAGACAGAAAGGTATCTTGCCAGACAGGGAGCCAGACAGACTGAGGGCCAGAAAGTCAGACAGATCGTCAGACAGACCAGCAACAAGACAGACAGATATCTAGCCAGACAGGGAGCCAGACAGTCAGACAGACGGTCAGACAGAGGGTCGGACATACCAGAAACCAGACAGACAGATATCTAGCCAGACAGGGAGCCAGACAAACTGAGGGCCAGGCAGTCAGACAGAGGGTCCTACAGATCAGAAACCAGACGGACAGATATCTAGCCAGACAGGGATCCAGACAGACTGAGAGCCAGACAGTCAGACAGAGGGTCAGACAGAATATAAACGAGACTGACAGATATCTAGCCAGACAGGGAGCCGGACAGACCGAGAGCCAGACAGACAGACAGAGGGTCAGACAGACCAGAAACCAGACAGACAGATATGTAGCCAGTAAGGGAGCCAGACAGACTGAGAGCCAGACAGTCGGACAGAGGGTCAGACAGACCAGAAAACAGACAGACAGATATCTAGCCAGACAGGGAGCCAGAAAGACTGAGAGCCAGACAGGGAGCCAGACAGACTGAGAACCAGACAGTCAGACAGAGGGTCGACCGGTCAGACAGACCACAAACCAGACAGACAGATATATAGCCAGACAGGGAGCCAGACAGACTGAGAGCCAGACATTCAGACAGACCAGAAACCAGACAGACAAATATCTAGCCAGACAGGGAGCCAGACAGACTGAGAGCCAGACAGTCAGACAGAGGGTCAGACAGACCAGAAACCAGACAGACAGATATATAGCCAGACAGGGAGCCAGACAGACTGACAGACAGACAGATATGTAGCCAGAAAGGGAGCCAGACAGACTCAGAGTCAGACAGTCAGACAGAGGGTCAGACAGACCGGAAACCAGACAGACAGATATCTAGCCAGACAGGGAGCCAGACAGACCGAGAGCCAGACAGTCGTCAGACAGACCAGAAACCAGACAGACAGATATCTAAAAAGACAGGGAGCCAGACAGACTGAGAGCCAGGCAGTCAGACAGACCAGAAACCAGACAGACAAATATCTAGCCAGACAGGGAGCCAGACAGACTGAGAGAGCCAGACAGTCAGACAGAGGGTCAGACAGACCAGAAACCAGACAGACAGATATGTAGCCAGACAGGGAGCCAGACAGACTGAGAGAGCCAGACAGTCAGACAGAGGGTCAGGCAGTCCAGTAACCAGAGAGACAGATATCTAGACAGACAGGGAGCCAGACAGACTGAGGGCCAGACAATCAGACAGACCAGAATCCAGACAGACAGATATCTAGCCAGACCATGAGCCGGACAGACTGAGAGCCAGACAGTCAGACAAACAGTCAGACAGACCAGAATCCAGACAGACAGATATCTAGCCAGACAGGGAGCCAGACAGACTGAGAGCCAGACAGTCAGACAGTGGGTCAGACAGACCAGAAACCAGACAGATATCTAGCCTGACCAAAAATCAGACAGACAGATATCTAGCCAGACAGCTAGCCAGACAGACTGAGAGCCAGACAGTCAGACAGAGGGTCAGACAGACCAGAAAGCAGACAGACAGGTATCTAGCCAGACAGGGAGCCAGACATAATGAGGGCCAGACAGTCAGACAGACGGTCAGACAGAGGGTCGGACATACCAGAAACCAGACAGACAGATATCTAGCCAGACAGGGAGCCAGACAAACTGAGGGCCAGGCAGTCAGACAGAGGGTCTTACAGATCAGAAACCAGACGGACAGATATCTAGCCAGACAGGGATCCAGACAGACTGAGAGCCAGACAGTCAGACAGAGGGTCAGACAGACCATAAACAAGACTGACAGATATCTAGCCAGACAGGGAGCCGGACAGACCGAGAGCCAGACAGACAGACAGAGGGTCAGACAGACCAGAAACCAGACAGACAGATATCTAGCCAGTCAGGGAGCCAGACAGACTGAGAGCCAGACAGTCAGACAGAGGGTCAGACAGACCAGAAAACAGACAGACAGATATCTAGCCAGACAGGGAGCCAGAAAGACTGAGAGCCAGACAGGGAGCCAGACAGACTGAGAACCAGACAGTCAGACAGAGGGTCGACCGGTCAGACAGACCATAAACCAGACAGACAGATATATAGCCAGACAGGGAGCCAGACAGACTGAGAGCCAGACATTCAGACAGACCAGAAACCAGACAGACAGATATCTAGCCAGACAGGGAGCCAGACAGACTGAGAGCCAGACAGTCAGACAGAGGGTCAGACAGACCAGAAACCAGACAGACAGATATATAGCCAGACAGGGAGCCAGACAGACTGAGAGCCAGACAGTCAGACAGAGGGTCAGACAGACCACAAACCAGACAGAAAGGTATCTTGCCAGACAGGGAGCCAGACAGACTGAGGGCCAGAAAGTCAGACAGATCGTCAGACAGACCAGCAACAAGACAGACAGATATCTAGCCAGACAGGGAGCCAGACAGTCAGACAGACGGTCAGACAGAGGGTCGGACATACCAGAAACCAGACAGACAGATATCTAGCCAGACAGGGAGCCAGACAAACTGAGGGCCAGGCAGTCAGACAGAGGGTCCTACAGATCAGAAACCAGACGGACAGATATCTAGCCAGACAGGGATCCAGACAGACTGAGAGCCAGACAGTCAGACAGAGGGTCAGACAGAATATAAACGAGACTGACAGATATCTAGCCAGACAGGGAGCCGGACAGACCGAGAGCCAGACAGACAGACAGAGGGTCAGACAGACCAGAAACCAGACAGACAGATATCTAGCCAGTAAGGGAGCCAGACAGACTGAGAGCCAGACAGTCGGACAGAGGGTCAGACAGACCAGAAAACAGACAGACAGATATCTAGCCAGACAGGGAGCCAGAAAGACTGAGAGCCAGACAGGGAGCCAGACAGACTGAGAACCAGACAGTCAGACAGAGGGTCGACCGGTCAGACAGACCACAAACCAGACAGACAGATATATAGCCAGACAGGGAGCAAGACAGACTGAGAGCCAGACATTCAGACAGACCAGAAACCAGACAGACAGATATCTAGCCAGACAGGGAGCCAGACAGACTGAGAGCCAGACAGTCAGACAGAGGGTCAGACAGACCAGAAACCAGACAGACAGATATATAGCCAGACAGGGAGCCAGACAGACTGACAGACAGACAGATATGTAGCCAGAAAGGGAGCCAGACAGACTCAGAGTCAGACAGTCAGACAGAGGGTCAGACAGACCAGAAATAAGACGGACAGATATCTAGCCAGACAGGGAGCCAGACAGACTGAGAGCCAGACGGTCAGACAGAGGGTCAGACAGACCAGAAACCAGACAGACAGATATCTAGCCAGACAGGGAGCCAGATAGACTGAGAGCCAGACAGTGAGACAGAGGGTCAGACAGACCACAAACCAGACAGAAAGGTATCTTGCCAGACAGGGAGCCAGACAGACTGAGGGCCAGACAGTCAGACAGATCGTCAGACAGACCAGCAACAAGACAGACAGATATCTAGCCAGACAGGGAGCCAGACAGACTGACAGACAGACAGATATGTAGCCAGAAAGGGAGCCAGACAGACTCAGAGTCAGACAGTCAGACAGAGGGTCAGACAGACCAGAAATAAGACGGACAGATATCTAGCCAGACAGGGAGCCAGACAGACTGAGAGCCAGACGGTCAGACAGAGGGTCAGACAGACCAGAAACCAGACAGACAGATATCTAGCCAGACAGGGAGCCAGATAGACTGAGAGCCAGACAGTGAGACAGAGGGTCAGACAGACCAGAAACCAGACGGACAGATATCTAGCCACACAGAGAGCGAGTCGCACTGAGATCCAGACAGTCAGACAGAGGGTCAGACAGACCAGAAACCAGACAAGCAGATATCTAGCCTGAGAGGGAGCCAGACAGACAGAGCCAGACAGTCGGACGGAGGGTCAGGCAGACCAGAAACCAGACAGATATCTAGCCGGACAGGGATCCAGACAGACTGAGAATCAGACAGTCAGACAGAGAGTCAGACAGACCAGAAACCAGAAAGACAGATATCTAGCCTGACAGAGAGCCACACAGACTGAGAGCCAGACAGTCAAAGAGACCAGAAACCAAACAAACAGATATCTAACCAGACAGGGAGCCAGACAGACTGAGAGCCAGACAGTCAGACAGAGGGTCAGACAGACCAAAGACCAGACAGACAGACAGATATTTAGCCAGACAGGAAGCCAGACAGACAGAGGGCCAGACAGTCAGACAGAGGGTCAGACAGACCAGAAACCAGACAGACAGATAACTAGCCAGACAGGGAGCCAGACAGAATGAGGGCCAGAAAGTCAGACAGAGGGTCAGACAGACCAGAAACCAGACAGACAGATATTTAGCCAGACAGGGAGCCAGACAAACTGAGAGCCAGACAGTCAGACAGAGGGTCAGACGGACCAGAAACCAGACAGACCAATATCTAACCAGTCAGAGAGCAAGATATACTGAGAGCCAGACAGTCAGACAGACCAGAAACCAGACGGACAGATATCTAGCCAGACAGAGAGCCAGACAGACTGAGAGCCAGACAGTCAGACAGAGGGTCAGATACCAGAAACCAGACGGACAGATACCTACCCAGACAGGAAGCAAGACAGACTGAAAGCCAGACAGTCAGACAGAGGGTCAGACAGACCAGAAACCAGACAGACAGATATCTAGCCAGACAGGGAGCCAGACAGACTGAGAGCCAGACAGGGAGCCAGACAGACTGAGAGCCAGACGGTCAGACAGAGGGTCAGACAGACCAGAAACCAGACAGACAGATATCTAGCCAGACAGGGAGCCAGATAGACTGAGAGCCAGACAGTGAGACAGAGGGTCAGACAGACCAGAAACCAGACGGACAGATATCTAGCCACACAGAGAGCGAGTCGCACTGAGATCCAGACAGTCAGACAGAGGATCAGACAGACCAGAAACCAGACAAGCAGATATCTAGCCTGAGAGGGAGCCAGACAGACTGAGAGCCAGACAGGGATCCAGACAGACTGAGAATCAGACAGTCAGACAGAGGGTTAGACAGACCAGAAACGAGACAGACAGATATCTAGCCTGACAGAGAGCCACACAGACTGAGAGCCAGACAGTCAAAGAGACCAGAAACCAAACAAACAGATATCTAACCAGACAGGGAGCCAGACAGACTGAGAGCCAGACAGTCAGACACTTAGACAGACCAGAGACCAGACACACAGACAGATATTTAGCCAGACAGGCAGCCAGACAGACGGAGGGCCAGACAGTTAGACAGAGGGTCAGACAGACCAGGAACCAGACAAACAGATATCTAGCCAGACAGGGAGCCAGATAGACTGAGAGCCAGACAGTCAGACAGAGGGTCAGACAGACCAGAAACCAGACCGACAGATATCTAACCAGACAGTGAGCCAGACAGACTGAGAGCCAGACAGTCAGACAGAGGGTCAGACAGACCAGAAACCAGACAGACAGATATCTAGCCAGACAGAGAGCAAGATATACCGAGAGCCAGACAGTCAGACAGACCAGAAACCAGACAGAAAGATATCTAGCCACACAGAGGGCCAGACAGACTGAGAGCCAGACAGTCAGAGAGAGGGTCAGGCAGACCAGAAACCAGACAGACAAATATCTAGCCAGACAGGGAGCCAGACAGACTGAGAGAGCCAGACAGTCAGACAGAGGGTCAGACAGACCAGAAACCAGACAGACAGATATGTAGCCAGACAGGGAGCCAGACAGACTGAGAGAGCCAGACAGTCAGACAGAGGGTCAGGCAGTCCAGTAACAAGAGAGACAGATATCTAGCCAGACAGGGAGCCAGACAGACTGAGGGCCAGACAGTCAGACAGAGGGTCAGACAGACCAGAAACCAGACAGACAGATATGTAGCCAGACAGGGAGCCAGACAGACTGAGAGAGCCAGACAGTCAGACAGAGGGTCAGGCAGTCCAGTAACCAGAGAGACAGATATCTAGCCAGACAGGGAGCCAGACAGACTGAGGGCCAGACAGTCAGACAGACCAGAATCCAGACAGACAGATATCTAGCCAGACCATGAGCCAGACAGACTGAGAGCCAGACAGTCAGACAAACAGTCAGACAGACCAGAATCCAGACGGACAGATATCTAGCCAGACAGGGAGCCAGACAGACTGAGAGCCAGACAGTCAGACAGTGGGTCAGACAGACCAGAAACCAGACAGATATCTAGCCTGACCAGAAATCAGACAGACAGATATCTAGCCAGACAGGGAGCCAGACAGACTGAGAGCCAGACAGTCAGACAGAGGGTCAGACAGACCAGAAAGCAGACAGACAGGTATCTAGCCAGACAGGGACCCAGACATAATGAGGGCCAGACAGTCAGACAGACGGTCAGACAGAGGGTCGGACATACCAGAAACCAGACAGACAGATATCTAGCCAGACAGGGAGCCAGACAAACTGAGGGCCAGGCAGTCAGACAGAGGGTCTTACAGATCAGAAACCAGACAGACAGATATCTAGCCAGACAGGGATCCAGACAGACTGAGAGCCAGACAGTCAGACAGAGGGTCAGACAGACCATAAACGAGACTGACAGATATCTAGCCAGACAGGGAGCCGGACAGACCGAGAGCCAGACAGTCAGACAGAGGGTCAGACAGACCAGAAACCAGACAGACAGATAACTAGCCAGACAGGGAGCCAGACAGAATGAGGGCCAGAAAGTCAGACAGAGGGTCAGACAGACCAGAAACCAGACAGACAGATATCTAGCCAATCAGGGAGCCAGACAGACTGAGAGCCAGACAGTCAGACAGAGGGTCAGACAGACCAGAAAACAGACAGACAGATATCTAGCCAGACAGGGAGCCAGAAAGACTGAGAGCCAGACAGGGAGCCAGACAGACTGAGAACCAGACAGTCAGACAGAGGGTCGACCGGTCAGACAGACCACAAACCAGACAGACAGATATATAGCCAGACAGGGAGCCAGACAGACTGAGAGCCAGACATTCAGACAGACCAGAAACCAGACAGACAGATATCTAGCCAGACAGGGAGCCAGACAGACTGAGAGCCAGACAGTCAGACAGAGGGTCAGACAGACCACAAACCAGACAGAAAGGTATCTTGCTAGACAGGGAGCCAGACAGACTGAGGGCCAGAAAGTCAGACAGATCGTCAGACAGACCAGCAACAAGACAGACAGATATCTAGCCAGACAGGGAGCCAGACAGACTGACAGACAGACAGATATGTAGCCAGACAGGGAGCCAGACAGACTCAGAGTCAGACAGTCAGACAGAGGGTCAGACAGACCAGAAATAAGACGGACAGATATCTAGCCAGACAGGGAGCCAGACAGACTGAGAGCCAGACAGTCAGACAGAGGGTCAGACAGACCACAAACCAGACAGAAAGGTATCTTGCTAGACAGGGAGCCAGACAGACTGAGGGCCAGAAAGTCAGACAGATCGTCAGACAGACCAGCAACAAGACAGACAGATATCTAGCCAGACAGGGAGCCAGACAGACTGACAGACAGACAGATATGTAGCCAGACAGGGAGCCAGACAGACTCAGAGTCAGACAGTCAGACAGAGGGTCAGACAGACCAGAAACCAGACGGACAGATATCTACCCTGACAGGGAGCAAGACAGACTGAGGGCCAGAAGGTCAGACAGAGGGTCAGACAGACCAGAAACCAGACAGACAAATATCTAGCCAGACAGGGAGCCAGA
Source organism: Branchiostoma lanceolatum (assembly GCA_035149815.1). Classification (NCBI taxonomy): domain Eukaryota; kingdom Metazoa; phylum Chordata; class Leptocardii; order Amphioxiformes; family Branchiostomatidae; genus Branchiostoma; species Branchiostoma lanceolatum. The sequence continues at coordinate 9,077,168 of CM068867.1, read as the reverse complement.
CAGACTGAGACCGAGACAGTCAGACAGATGGTCAGACAGACCAGAAACCAGACGGACAGATATGTAGCCAGACAGGGAGCCAGACAGACTGAGAGAGCCAGACAGTCAGACAGAGGGTCAGGCAGTCCAGTAACAAGAGAGACAGATATCTAGCCAGACAGGGAGCCAGACAGACTGAGGGCCAGACAGTCAGACAGAGGGTCAGACAGACCAGAAACCAGACAGACAGATATGTAGCCAGACAGGGAGCCAGACAGACTGAGAGAGCCAGACAGTCAGACAGAGGGTCAGGCAGTCCAGTAACCAGAGAGACAGATATCTAGCCAGACAGGGAGCCAGACAGACTGAGGGCCAGACAGTCAGACAGACCAGAATCCAGACAGACAGATATCTAGCCAGACCATGAGCCAGACAGACTGAGAGCCAGACAGTCAGACAAACAGTCAGACAGACCAGAATCCAGACGGACAGATATCTAGCCAGACAGGGAGCCAGACAGACTGAGAGCCAGACAGTCAGACAGTGGGTCAGACAGACCAGAAACCAGACAGATATCTAGCCTGACCAGAAATCAGACAGACAGATATCTAGCCAGACAGGGAGCCAGACAGACTGAGAGCCAGACAGTCAGACAGAGGGTCAGACAGACCAGAAAGCAGACAGACAGGTATCTAGCCAGACAGGGACCCAGACATAATGAGGGCCAGACAGTCAGACAGACGGTCAGACAGAGGGTCGGACATACCAGAAACCAGACAGACAGATATCTAGCCAGACAGGGAGCCAGACAAACTGAGGGCCAGGCAGTCAGACAGAGGGTCTTACAGATCAGAAACCAGACAGACAGATATCTAGCCAGACAGGGATCCAGACAGACTGAGAGCCAGACAGTCAGACAGAGGGTCAGACAGACCATAAACGAGACTGACAGATATCTAGCCAGACAGGGAGCCGGACAGACCGAGAGCCAGACAGTCAGACAGAGGGTCAGACAGACCAGAAACCAGACAGACAGATAACTAGCCAGACAGGGAGCCAGACAGAATGAGGGCCAGAAAGTCAGACAGAGGGTCAGACAGACCAGAAACCAGACAGACAGATATCTAGCCAATCAGGGAGCCAGACAGACTGAGAGCCAGACAGTCAGACAGAGGGTCAGACAGACCAGAAAACAGACAGACAGATATCTAGCCAGACAGGGAGCCAGAAAGACTGAGAGCCAGACAGGGAGCCAGACAGACTGAGAACCAGACAGTCAGACAGAGGGTCGACCGGTCAGACAGACCACAAACCAGACAGACAGATATATAGCCAGACAGGGAGCCAGACAGACTGAGAGCCAGACATTCAGACAGACCAGAAACCAGACAGACAGATATCTAGCCAGACAGGGAGCCAGACAGACTGAGAGCCAGACAGTCAGACAGAGGGTCAGACAGACCACAAACCAGACAGAAAGGTATCTTGCTAGACAGGGAGCCAGACAGACTGAGGGCCAGAAAGTCAGACAGATCGTCAGACAGACCAGCAACAAGACAGACAGATATCTAGCCAGACAGGGAGCCAGACAGACTGACAGACAGACAGATATGTAGCCAGACAGGGAGCCAGACAGACTCAGAGTCAGACAGTCAGACAGAGGGTCAGACAGACCAGAAATAAGACGGACAGATATCTAGCCAGACAGGGAGCCAGACAGACTGAGAGCCAGACGGTCAGACAGAGGGTCAGACAGACCAGAAACCAGACAGACAGATATCTAGCCAGACAGGGAGCCAGATAGACTGAGAGCCAGACAGTGAGGCAGAGGGTCAGACAGACCAGAAACCAGACGGACAGATATCTAGCCACACAGAGAGCGAGTCGCAGTGAGATCCAGACAGTCAGACAGAGGGTCAGACAGACCAGAAACCAGACAAGCAGATATCTAGCCTGAGAGGGAGCCAGACAGACAGAGCCAGACAGTCGGACGGAGGGTCAGGCAGACCAGAAACCAGACAGATATCTAGCCAGACAGGGATCCAGACAGACTGAGAATCAGACAGTCAGACAGAGGGTCAGACAGACCAAAGACCAGACAGACAGACAGATATTTAGCCAGACAGGAAGCCAGACAGACTGAGGGCCAGACAGTCAGACAGAGGGTCAGACAGACCAGAAACCAGACAGACAGATAACTAGCCAGACAGGGAGCCAGAGAGAATGAGGGCCAGAAAGTCAGACAGAGGGTCAGACAGACCAGAAACCAGACAGACAGATATTTAGCCAGACAGGGAGCCAGACAAACTGAGGGCCAGACAGTCAGACAGAGGGTCGGACGGACCAGAAACCAGACAGACCAATATCTAACCAGTCAGAGAGCAAGATATACTGAGAGCCAGACAGTCAGACAGACCAGAAACCAGACGGACAGATATCTAGCCAGACAGAGAGCCAGACAGACTGAGAGCCAGACAGTCAGACAGGGGGTCAGATACCAGAAACCAGACGGACAGATACCTACCCAGACAGGGAGCAAGACAAACTGAAAGCCAGACAGTCAGACAGAGGGTCAGACAGACCAGAAACCAGACAGACAGATATCTAGCCAGACAGGGAGCCAGACAGACTGAGAGCCAGACAGGGATCCAGACAGACTGAGAATCAGACAGTCAGACAGAGGGTCAGACAGACCAGAAACGAGACAGGCAGATATCTAGCCTGACAGAGAGCCACACAGACTGAGAGCCAGACAGTCAAAGAGACCAGAAACCAAACAAACAGATATCTAACCAGACAGGGAGCCAGACAGACTGAGAGCCAGACAGTCAGACAGAGGGTCAGACAGACCAGAGATCAGACACACAGACAGATATTTAGCCAGACAGGCAGCCGGACAGACCGAGAGCCAGACAGTCAGACAGAGGGTCAGACAGACCAGAAACCAGACAGACAGATAACTAGCCAGACAGGGAGCCAGACAGAATGAGGGCCAGAAGTCAGACAGAGGGTCAGACAGACCAGAAACCAGACAGACAGATATCTAGCCAGTCAGGGAGCCAGACAGACTGAGAGCCAGACAGTCAGACAGAGGGTTAGACAGACCAGAAAACAGACAGACAGATATCTAGCCAGACAGGGAGCCAGAAAGACTGAGAGCCAGACAGGGAGCCAGACAGACTGAGAACCAGACAGTCAGACAGAGGGTCGACCGGTCAGACAGACCACAAACCAGACAGACAGATATATAGCCAGACAGGGAGCCAGACAGACTGAGAGCCAGACATTCAGACAGACCAGAAACCAGACAGACAGATATCTAGCCAGACACGGAGCCAGACAGACTGAGAGCCAGACAGTCAGACAGAGGGTCAGACAGACCAGAAACCAGACAGACAGATATATAGCCAGACAGGGAGCCAGACAGACTGAGAGCCAGACAGTCAGACAGATCGTCAGACAGACCAGCAACAAGACAGACAGATATCTAGCCAGACAGGGAGCCAGACAGACTGAGGGCCAGAAAGTCAGACAGATCGTCAGACAGACCAGCAACAAGACAGACAGATATCTAGCCAGACAGGGAGCCAGACAGACTGACAGACAGACAGATATGTAGCCAGACAGGGAGCCAGACAGACTCAGAGTCAGACAGTCAGACAGAGGGTCAGGCAGACCAGAAATAAGACGGACAGATATCTAGCCAGACAGGGAGCCAGACAGACTGAGAGCCAGACGGTCAGACAGAGGGTCAGACAGACCAGAAACCAGACAGACAGATATCTAGCCAGACTGGGAGCCAGATAGACTGAGAGCCAGACAGTGAGGCAGAGGGTCAGACAGACCAGAAAGCAGACAGACAGATATCTAGCCAGACAGGGAGCCAGACAGACTGACAGACAGACAGATATGTAGCCAGACAGGGAGCCAGACAGACTCAGAGTCAGACAGTCAGACAGAGGGTCAGACAGACCAGAAATAAGACGGACAGATATCTAGCCAGACAGGGAGCCAGACAGACTGAGAGTCAGACGGTCAGACAGAGGGTCAGACAGACCAGAAACCAGACAGACAGATATCTAGCCAGACAGGGAGCCAGATAGACTGAGAGCCAGACAGTGAGGCAGAGGGTCAGACAGACCAGAAACCAGACGGACAGATATCTAGCCACACAGAGAGCGAGTCGCACTGAGATCCAGACAGTCAGACAGAGGATCAGACAGACCAGAAACCAGACAAGCAGATATCTAGCCTGAGAGGGAGCCAGACAGACTGAGAGCCAGACAGGGATCCAGACAGACTGAGAATCAGACAGTCAGACAGAGGGTTAGACAGACCAGAAACGAGACAGACAGATATCTAGCCTGACAGAGAGCCACACAGACTGAGAGCCAGACAGTCAAAGAGACCAGAAACCAAACAAACAGATATCTAACCAGACAGGGAGCCAGACAGACTGAGAGCCAGACAGTCAGACAGAGGGTCAGACAGACCAGAGACCAGACACACAGACAGATATTTAGCCAGACAGGCAGCCAGACAGACTGAGGGCCAGACAGTCAGACAGAGGGTCAGACAGACCAGAAACCAGACAGACAGATAACTAGCCAGACAGGGAGCCAGACAGAATGAGGGCCAGAAAGTCAGACAGAGGGTCAGACAGACCAGAAACCAGACAGACAGATATTTAGCCAGACAGGGAGCCAGACAAACTGAGAGCCAGACAGTCAGACAGAGGGTCGGACGGACCAGAAACCAGACAGACCAATATCTAACCAGTCAGAGAGCAAGATATACTGAGAGCCAGACAGTCAGACAGACCAGAAACCAGACGGACAGATATCTAGCCAGACAGAGAGCCAGACAGACTGAGAGCCAGACAGTCAGACAGAGGGTCAGATACCAGAAACCAGACGGACAGATACCTACCCAGACAGGGAGCAAGACAGACTGAAAGCCAGACAGTCAGACAGAGGGTCAGACAGACCAGAAACCAGACAGACAGATATCTAGCCAGACAGGGAGCCAGACAGACTGAGAGCCAGACAGGGATCCAGACAGACTGAGAATCAGACAGTCAGACAGAGGGTCAGACAGACCAGAAACGAGACAGGCAGATATCTAGCCTGACAGAGAGCCACACAGACTGAGAGCCAGACAGTCAAAGAGACCAGAAACCAAACAAACAGATATCTAACCAGACAGGGAGCCAGACAGACTGAGAGCCAGACAGTCAGACAGAGGGTCAGACAGACCAGAGATCAGACACACAGACAGATATTTAGCCAGACAGGCAGCCGGACAGACCGAGAGCCAGACAGTCAGACAGAGGGTCAGACAGACCAGAAACCAGACAGACAGATAACTAGCCAGACAGGGAGCCAGACAGAATGAGGGCCAGAAAGTCAGACAGAGGGTCAGACAGACCAGAAACCAGACAGACAGATATCTAGCCAGTCAGGGAGCCAGACAGACTGAGAGCCAGACAGTCAGACAGAGGGTTAGACAGACCAGAAAACAGACAGACAGATATCTAGCCAGACAGGGAGCCAGAAAGACTGAGAGCCAGACAGGGAGCCAGACAGACTGAGAACCAGACAGTCAGACAGAGGGTCGACCGGTCAGACAGACCACAAACCAGACAGACAGATATATAGCCAGACAGGGAGCCAGACAGACTGAGAGCCAGACATTCAGACAGACCAGAAACCAGACAGACAGATATCTAGCCAGACACGGAGCCAGACAGACTGAGAGCCAGACAGTCAGACAGAGGGTCAGACAGACCAGAAACCAGACAGACAGATATATAGCCAGACAGGGAGCCAGACAGACTGAGAGCCAGACAGTCAGACAGATCGTCAGACAGACCAGCAACAAGACAGACAGATATCTAGCCAGACAGGGAGCCAGACAGACTGAGGGCCAGAAAGTCAGACAGATCGTCAGACAGACCAGCAACAAGACAGACAGATATCTAGCCAGACAGGGAGCCAGACAGACTGACAGACAGACAGATATGTAGCCAGACAGGGAGCCAGACAGACTCAGAGTCAGACAGTCAGACAGAGGGTCAGGCAGACCAGAAATAAGACGGACAGATATCTAGCCAGACAGGGAGCCAGACAGACTGAGAGCCAGACGGTCAGACAGAGGGTCAGACAGACCAGAAACCAGACGGACAGATATCTAGCCAGACTGGGAGCCAGATAGACTGAGAGCCAGACAGTGAGGCAGAGGGTCAGACAGACCAGAAAGCAGACAGACAGATATCTAGCCAGACAGGGAGCCAGACAGACTGACAGACAGACAGATATGTAGCCAGACAGGGAGCCAGACAGACTCAGAGTCAGACAGTCAGACAGAGGGTCAGACAGACCAGAAATAAGACGGACAGATATCTAGCCAGACAGGGAGCCAGACAGACTGAGAGTCAGACGGTCAGACAGAGGGTCAGACAGACCAGAAACCAGACAGACAGATATCTAGCCAGACAGGGAGCCAGATAGACTGAGAGCCAGACAGTGAGGCAGAGGGTCAGACAGACCAGAAACCAGACGGACAGATATCTAGCCACACAGAGAGCGAGTCGCACTGAGATCCAGACAGTCAGACAGAGGATCAGACAGACCAGAAACCAGACAAGCAGATATCTAGCCTGAGAGGGAGCCAGACAGACTGAGAGCCAGACAGGGATCCAGACAGACTGAGAATCAGACAGTCAGACAGAGGGTTAGACAGACCAGAAACGAGACAGACAGATATCTAGCCTGACAGAGAGCCACACAGACTGAGAGCCAGACAGTCAAAGAGACCAGAAACCAAACAAACAGATATCTAACCAGACAGGGAGCCAGACAGACTGAGAGCCAGACAGTCAGACAGAGGGTCAGACAGACCAGAGACCAGACACACAGACAGATATTTAGCCAGACAGGCAGCCAGACAGACGGAGGGCCAGACAGTTAGACAGAGGGTCAGACAGACCAGGAACCAGACAAACAGATATCTAGCCAGACAGAGAGCCAGACAGACTGAGAGCCAGACAGTCAGACAGAGGGTCAGATAGACCAGAAACCAGACGGACAGATACCTACCCAGACAGGGAGCAAGACAGACTGAAAGCCAGACAGTCAGACAGAGGGTCAGACAGACCAGAAACCAGACACACAGATCTCTAGCCAGACAGGGAGCCAGACAGACTGAGAGCCAGACAGTTAGACAGAGGGTCAGACAGACTAGAAACCAGACGGACAGATATCTAGCCAGACAGGGAGCCAGACAGACTGTGGGCCAGAAAGTCAGACAGAGGGTCAGACAGACCAGAAACCAGACGGACAGATATCTAGCCAGACAGGGAGCCAGACAGACTGAGAGCCAGACAGTCAGACAGAGGGTCAGACAGACCAGAAACCAGACGGACAGAAATATAGCCAGATAGGGAGCCAGACAGACTGAGAGCCAGACAGTCAGACAGAGGGTCAGACAGACCAGAAACTAGACGGACAGATATCTAGCCAGACAGAGAGCAAGATATACTGAGAGCCAGACAGCCAGACAGACCAGAAACCAGACGGACAGATATCTAGCCAGACAGAGAGCCAGACAGACTGAGAGCCAGACAGTCAGACAGAGGGTCAGACAGACCAGAAACCAGACGGACAGATATCTACCCAGACAGGGAGCCAGACAGACTGAGGCCCGGAAAGTCAGACAGAGGGTCAGACAGACCAGAAACCAGACAGACAGATATCTAGCCAGACAGGGAGCCAGACAGACTGAGAGCCAGACAGTCAGACAGAGTGTCAGACGGACCAGAAACCAGACGGACAGAAGTCTAGTCAGACATGGGGCCAGACAGACTGAGGGCCAGACAGTCAGACAGATCGTCAGACAGACCAGAAACAAGATAGACAGATATCTAGCCAGACAGTGAGCCAGAAAGACTGAGAGCCAGACAGTCAGACAGAGGGTCAGATAGACCAGAAACCAGACGGACAGATATCTAGCCAGACAGGGAGCCAGACAGACTGAGAGCCAGACAGTCAGACAGAGGTTCAGACAGACCAGAAACCAGACAGACAGATATCTAGCCAGACAGGGAGCCAGACAAACTTAGAGCCAGACAGTCAGACAGAGGGTCAGACAGACAGATATCTAGCCAGACAAGGAGGGAGCCAGACAGACTGAGAGCCAGACAGTCAGACAGAGGGTCAGATAGACCAGAAACCAGACAGACAGATATCTAGCCAGACAGGGAGCCAGACAGACCGAGAGTCAGACAGTCGCCAGACAGACCAGAATCCAGACAGACAGATATCTAGCCAGACAGGGAGCCAGACAGACTGAGGGCCAGACAGTCAGACAGAGGGTCAGACAGACCAGAAACCAAACAGACAGATATCTAGCCAGACAGGGAGCCAGAGAGATTGAGAGCCATGCAGTCAGACAGAGGGTCAGACAGACCAGAAACCAGACAGACAGATATCTGGCCAGACAGGGAGCCAGACAGACTGAGGGCCGGACAGTCAGGCAGAGGGTCAGACAGACAAATATCTAGCCAGACAAGAAGGGAGCCAGACAGACTGAGAGCCAGACAGTCAGACAGAGGGTCAAATTGACCAGAAACCAGACAGACAGATATCTAGCCAGACAGGGAGCCAGACAGACCGAGAGCCAGACAGTCGTCAGACAGACCAGAAACCAGACAGACAGATATCTAAAAAGACAGGGAGCCAGACAGACTGAGAGCCAGGCAGTCAGACAGACCAGAAACCAGACAGACAAATATCTAGCCAGACAGGGAGCCAGACAGACTGAGAGAGCCAGACAGTCAGACAGAGGGTCAGACAGACCAGAAACCAGACAGACAGATATGTAGCCAGACAGGGAGCCAGACAGACTGAGAGAGCCAGACAGTCAGACAGAGGGTCAGGCAGTCCAGTAACCAGAGAGACAGATATCTAGACAGACAGGGAGCCAGACAGACTGAGGGCCAGACAATCAGACAGACCAGAATCCAGACAGACAGATATCTAGCCAGACCATGAGCCGGACAGACTGAGAGCCAGACAGTCAGACAGTGGGTCAGACAGACCAGAAACCAGACAGATATCTAGCCTGACCAAAAATCAGACAGACAGATATCTAGCCAGACAGCTAGCCAGACAGACTGAGAGCCAGACAGTCAGACAGAGGGTCAGACAGACCAGAAAGCAGACAGACAGGTATCTAGCCAGACAGGGAGCCAGACATAATGAGGGCCAGACAGTCAGACAGACGGTCAGACAGAGGGTCGGACATACCAGAAACCAGACAGACAGATATCTAGCCAGACAGGGAGCCAGACAAACTGAGGGCCAGGCAGTCAGACAGAGGGTCTTACAGATCAGAAACCAGACGGACAGATATCTAGCCAGACAGGGATCCAGACAGACTGAGAGCCAGACAGTCAGACAGAGGGTCAGACAGACCATAAACGAGACTGACAGATATCTAGCCAGACAGGGAGCCGGACAGACCGAGAGCCAGACAGACAGACAGAGGGTCAGACAGACCAGAAACCAGACAGACAGATATCTAGCCAGTCAGGGAGCCAGACAGACTGAGAGCCAGACAGTCAGACAGAGGGTCAGACAGACCAGAAAACAGACAGACAGATATCTAGCCAGACACGGAGCCAGAAAGACTGAGAGCCAGACAGGGAGCCAGACAGACTGAGAACCAGACAGTCAGATAGAGGGTCGACCGGTCAGACAGACCATAAACCAGACAGACAGATATATAGCCAGACAGGGAGCCAGACAGACTGAGAGCCAGACATTCAGACAGACCAGAAACCAGACAGACAGATATCTAGCCAGACAGGGAGCCAGACAGACTGAGAGCCAGACAGTCAGACAGAGGGTCAGACAGACCAGAAACCAGACAGACAGATATATAGCCAGACAGGGAGCCAGACAGACTGAGAGCCAGACAGTCAGACAGAGGGTCAGACAGACCACAAACCAGACAGAAAGGTATCTTGCCAGACAGGGAGCCAGACAGACTGAGGGCCAGAAAGTCAGACAGATCGTCAGACAGACCAGCAACAAGACAGACAGATATCTAGCCAGACAGGGAGCCAGACAGTCAGACAGACGGTCAGACAGAGGGTCGGACATACCAGAAACCAGACAGACAGATATCTAGCCAGACAGGGAGCCAGACAAACTGAGGGCCAGGCAGTCAGACAGAGGGTCCTACAGACCAGAGACCAGACACACAGATATCTAGCCAGACAGGGATCCAGACAGACTGAGAGCCAGACAGTCAGACAGAGGGTCAGACAGAATATAAACGAGACTGACAGATATCTAGCCAGACAGGGAGCCGGACAGACCGAGAGCCAGACAGACAGACAGAGGGTCAGACAGACCAGAAACCAGACAGACAGATATCTAGCCAGTAAGGGAGCCAGACAGACTGAGAGCCAGACAGTCGGACAGAGGGTCAGACAGACCAGAAAACAGACAGACAGATATCTAGCCAGACAGGGAGCCAGAAAGACTGAGAGCCAGACAGGGAGCCAGACAGACTGAGAACCAGACAGTCAGACAGAGGGTCGACCGGTCAGACAGACCACAAACCAGACAGACAGATATATAGCCAGACAGGGAGCCAGACAGACTGAGAGCCAGACATTCAGACAGACCAGAAACCAGACAGACAGATATCTAGCCAGACAGGGAGCCAGACAGACTGAGAGCCAGACAGTCAGACAGAGGGTCAGACAGACCAGAAACCAGACAGACAGATATATAGCCAGACAGGGAGCCAGACAGACTGAGAGCCAGACAGTCAGACAGAGGGTCAGACAGACCACAAACCAGACAGAAAGGTATCTTGCCAGACAGGGAGCCAGACAGACTGAGGGCCAGAAAGTCAGACAGATCGTCAGACAGACCAGCAACAAGACAGACAGATATCTAGCCAGACAGGGAGCCAGACAGTCAGACAGACGGTCAGACAGAGGGTCGGACATACCAGAAACCAGACAGACAGATATCTAGCCAGACAGGGAGCCAGACAAACTGAGGGCCAGGCAGTCAGACAGAGGGTCCTACAGACCAGAGACCAGACACACAGATATCTAGCCAGACAGGGATCCAGACAGACTGAGAGCCAGACAGTCAGACAGAGGGTCAGACAGAATATAAACGAGACTGACAGATATCTAGCCAGACAGGGAGCCGGACAGACCGAGAGCCAGACAGACAGACAGAGGGTCAGACAGACCAGAAACCAGACAGACAGATATCTAGCCAGTAAGGGAGCCAGACAGACTGAGAGCCAGACAGTCAGACAGAGGGTCAGACAGACCAGAAAACAGACAGACAGATATCTAGCCAGACAGGGAGCCAGAAAGACTGAGAGCCAGACAGGGAGCCAGACAGACTGAGAACCAGACAGTCAGATAGAGGGTCGACCGGTCAGACAGACCATAAACCAGACAGACAGATATATAGCCAGACAGGGAGCCAGACAGACTGAGAGCCAGACATTCAGACAGACCAGAAACCAGACAGACAGATATCTAGCCAGACAGGGAGCCAGACAGACTGAGAGCCAGACAGTCAGACAGAGGGTCAGACAGACCAGAAACCAGACAGACAGATATATAGCCAGACAGGGAGCCAGACAGACTGAGAGCCAGACAGTCAGACAGAGGGTCAGACAGACCACAAACCAGACAGAAAGGTATCTTGCCAGACAGGGAGCCAGACAGACTGAGGGCCAGAAAGTCAGACAGATCGTCAGACAGACCAGCAACAAGACAGACAGATATCTAGCCAGACAGGGAGCCAGACAGTCAGACAGACGGTCAGACAGAGGGTCGGACATACCAGAAACCAGACAGACAGATATCTAGCCAGACAGGGAGCCAGACAAACTGAGGGCCAGGCAGTCAGACAGAGGGTCCTACAGACCAGAGACCAGACACACAGATATCTAGCCAGACAGGGATCCAGACAGACTGAGAGCCAGACAGTCAGACAGAGGGTCAGACAGAATATAAACGAGACTGACAGATATCTAGCCAGACAGGGAGCCGGACAGACCGATATCTAGCCAGACAGACAGACAGAGGGTCAGACAGACCAGAAACCAGACAGACAGATATCTAGCCAGTAAGGGAGCCAGACAGACTGAGAGCCAGACAGTCGGACAGAGGGTCAGACAGACCAGAAAACAGACAGACAGATATCTAGCCAGACAGGGAGCCAGAAAGACTGAGAGCCAGACAGGGAGCCAGACAGACTGAGAACCAGACAGTCAGACAGAGGGTCGACCGGTCAGACAGACCACAAACCAGACAGACAGATATATAGCCAGACAGGGAGCCAGACAGACTGAGAGCCAGACATTCAGACAGACCAGAAACCAGACAGACAGATATCTAGCCAGACAGGGAGCCAGACAGACTGAGAGCCAGACAGTCAGACAGAGGGTCAGACAGACCAGAAACCAGACAGACAGATATATAGCCAGACAGGGAGCCAGACAGACTGAGAGCCAGACAGTCAGACAGAGGGTCAGACAGACCACAAACCAGACAGAAAGGTATCTTGCCAGACAGGGAGCCAGACAGACTGAGGGCCAGAAAGTCAGACAGATCGTCAGACAGACCAGCAACAAGACAGACAGATATCTAGCCAGACAGGGAGCCAGACAGACTGACAGACAGACAGATATGTAGCCAGAAAGGGAGCCAGACAGACTCAGAGTCAGACAGTCAGACAGAGGGTCAGACAGACCAGAAATAAGACGGACAGATATCTAGCCAGACAGGGAGCCAGACAGACTGAGAGCCAGACGGTCAGACAGAGGGTCAGACAGACCAGAAACCAGACAGACAGATATCTAGCCAGACAGGGAGCCAGATAGACTGAGAGCCAGACAGTGAGACAGAGGGTCAGACAGACCAGAAACCAGACGGACAGATATCTAGCCACACAGAGAGCGAGTCGCACTGAGATCCAGACAGTCAGACAGAGGGTCAGACAGACCAGAAACCAGACAAGCAGATATCTAGCCTGAGAGGGAGCCAGACAGACAGAGCCAGACAGTCGGACGGAGGGTCAGGCAGACCAGAAACCAGACAGATATCTAGCCGGACAGGGATCCAGACAGACTGAGAATCAGACAGTCAGACAGAGAGTCAGACAGACCAGAAACCAGAAAGACAGATATCTAGCCTGACAGAGAGCCACACAGACTAAGAGCCAGACAGTCAAAGAGACCAGAAACCAAACAAACAGATATCTAACCAGACAGGGAGCCAGACAGACTGAGAGCCAGACAGTCAGACAGAGGGTCAGACAGACCAAAGACCAGACAGACAGACAGATATTTAGCCAGACAGGAAGCCAGACAGACAGAGGGCAAAACAGTCAGACAGAGGGTCAGACAGACCAGAAACCAGACAGACAGATAACTAGCCAGACAGGGAGCCAGACAGAATGAGGGCCAGAAAGTCAGACAGAGGGTCAGACAGACCAGAAACCAGACAGACAGATATTTAGCCAGACAGGGAGCCAGACAAACTGAGAGCCAGACAGTCAGACAGAGGGTCAGACGGACCAGAAACCAGACAGACCAATATCTAACCAGTCAGAGAGCAAGATATACTGAGAGCCAGACAGTCAGACAGACCAGAAACCAGACGGACAGATATCTAGCCAGACAGAGAGCCAGACAGACTGAGAGCCAGACAGTCAGACAGAGGGTCAGATACCAGAAACCAGACGGACAGATACCTACCCAGACAGGAAGCAAGACAGACGGAGGGCCAGACAGTTAGACAGAGGGTCAGACAGACCAGGAACCAGACAAACAGATATCTAGCCAGACAGAGAGCCAGACAGACTGAGAGCCAGACAGTCAGACAGAGGGTCAGATAGACCAGAAACCAGACGGACAGATACCTACCCAGACAGGGAGCAAGACAGACTGAAAGCCAGACAGTCAGACAGAGGGTCAGACAGACCAGAAACCAGACACACAGATCTCTAGCCAGACAGGGAGCCAGACAGACTGAGAGCCAGACAGTTAGACAGAGGGTCAGACAGACTAGAAACCAGACGGACAGATATCTAGCCAGACAGGGAGCCAGACAGACTGTGGGCCAGAAAGTCAGACAGAGGGTCAGACAGACCAGAAACCAGACGGACAGATATCTAGCCAGACAGGGAGCCAGACAGACTGAGAGCCAGACAGTCAGACAGAGGGTCAGACAGACCAGAAACCAGACGGACAGAAATATAGACAGATAGGGAGCCAGACAGACTGAGAGCCAGACAGTCAGACAGAGGGTCAGACAGACCAGAAACTAGACGGACAGATATCTAGCCAGACAGAGAGCAAGATATACTGAGAGCCAGACAGCCAGACAGACCAGAAACCAGACGGACAGATATCTAGCCAGACAGAGAGCCAGACAGACTGAGAGCCAGACAGTCAGACAGAGGGTCAGACAGACCAGAAACCAGACGGACAGATATCTACCCAGACAGGGAGCCAGACAGACTGAGGCCCGGAAAGTCAGACAGAGGGTCAGACAGACCAGAAACCAGACAGACAGATATCTAGCCAGACAGGGAGCCAGACAGACTGAGAGCCAGACAGTCAGACAGAGTGTCAGACGGACCAGAAACCAGACGGACAGAAGTCTAGTCAGACATGGGGCCAGACAGACTGAGGGCCAGACAGTCAGACAGATCGTCAGACAGACCAGAAACAAGATAGACAGATATCTAGCCAGACAGTGAGCCAGAAAGACTGAGAGCCAGACAGTCAGACAGAGGGTCAGATAGACCAGAAACCAGACGGACAGATATCTAGCCAGACAGGGAGCCAGACAGACTGAGAGCCAGACAGTCAGACAGAGGTTCAGACAGACCAGAAACCAGACAGACAGATATCTAGCCAGACAGGGAGCCAGACAAACTAAGAGCCAGACAGTCAGACAGAGGGTCAGACAGACAGATATCTAGCCAGACAAGGAGGGAGCCAGACAGACTGAGAGCCAGACAGTCAGACAGAGGGTCAGATAGACCAGAAACCAGACAGACAGATATCTAGCCAGACAGGGAGCCAGACAGACCGAGAGTCAGACAGTCGCCAGACAGACCAGAATCCAGACAGACAGATATCTAGCCAGACAGGGAGCCAGACAGACTGAGGGCCAGACAGTCAGACAGAGGGTCAGACAGACCAGAAACCAAACAGACAGATATCTAGCCAGACAGGGAGCCAGAGAGATTGAGAGCCATGCAGTCAGACAGAGGGTCAGACAGACCAGAAACCAGACAGACAGATATCTGGCCAGACAGGGAGCCAGACAGACTGAGGGCCGGACAGTCAGGCAGAGGGTCAGACAGACAAATATCTAGCCAGACAAGAAGGGAGCCAGACAGACTGAGAGCCAGACAGTCAGACAGAGGGTCAAATTGACCAGAAACCAGACAGACAGATATCTAGCCAGACAGGGAGCCAGACAGACCGAGAGCCAGACAGTCGTCAGACAGACCAGAAACCAGACAGACAGATATCTAAAAAGACAGGGAGCCAGACAGACTGAGAGCCAGGCAGTCAGACAGACCAGAAACCAGACAGACAAATATCTAGCCAGACAGGGAGCCAGACAGACTGAGAGAGCCAGACAGTCAGACAGAGGGTCAGACAGACCAGAAACCAGACAGACAGATATGTAGCCAGACAGGGAGCCAGACAGACTGAGAGAGCCAGACAGTCAGACAGAGGGTCAGGCAGTCCAGTAACCAGAGAGACAGATATCTAGACAATCAGACAGCCAGACAGACTGAGGGCCAGACAATCAGACAGACCAGAATCCAGACAGACAGATATCTAGCCAGACCATGAGCCGGACAGACTGAGAGCCAGACAGTCAGACAAACAGTCAGACAGACCAGAATCCAGACAGACAGATATCTAGCCAGACAGGGAGCCAGACAGACTGAGAGCCAGACAGTCAGACAGTGGGTCAGACAGACCAGAAACCAGACAGATATCTAGCCTGACCAAAAATCAGACAGACAGATATCTAGCCAGACAGCTAGCCAGACAGACTGAGAGCCAGACAGTCAGACAGAGGGTCAGACAGACCAGAAAGCAGACAGACAGGTATCTAGCCAGACAGGGAGCCAGACATAATGAGGGCCAGACAGTCAGACAGACGGTCAGACAGAGGGTCGGACATACCAGAAACCAGACAGACAGATATCTAGCCAGACAGGGAGCCAGACAAACTGAGGGCCAGGCAGTCAGACAGAGGGTCTTACAGATCAGAAACCAGACGGACAGATATCTAGCCAGACAGGGATCCAGACAGACTGAGAGCCAGACAGTCAGACAGAGGGTCAGACAGACCATAAACGAGACTGACAGATATCTAGCCAGACAGGGAGCCGGACAGACCGAGAGCCAGACAGACAGACAGAGGGTCAGACAGACCAGAAACCAGACAGACAGATATCTAGCCAGTCAGGGAGCCAGACAGACTGAGAGCCAGACAGTCAGACAGAGGGTCAGACAGACCAGAAAACAGACAGACAGATATCTAGCCAGACAGGGAGCCAGAAAGACTGAGAGCCAGACAGGGAGCCAGACAGACTGAGAACCAGACAGTCAGATAGAGGGTCGACCGGTCAGACAGACCATAAACCAGACAGACAGATATATAGCCAGACAGGGAGCCAGACAGACTGAGAGCCAGACATTCAGACAGACCAGAAACCAGACAGACAGATATCTAGCCAGACAGGGAGCCAGACAGACTGAGAGCCAGACAGTCAGACAGAGGGTCAGACAGACCAGAAACCAGACAGACAGATATATAGCCAGACAGGGAGCCAGACAGACTGAGAGCCAGACAGTCAGACAGAGGGTCAGACAGACCACAAACCAGACAGAAAGGTATCTTGCCAGACAGGGAGCCAGACAGACTGAGGGCCAGAAAGTCAGACAGATCGTCAGACAGACCAGCAACAAGACAGACAGATATCTAGCCAGACAGGGAGCCAGACAGTCAGACAGACGGTCAGACAGAGGGTCGGACATACCAGAAACCAGACAGACAGATATCTAGCCAGACAGGGAGCCAGACAAACTGAGGGCCAGGCAGTCAGACAGAGGGTCCTACAGACTAGAGACCAGACACACAGATATCTAGCCAGACAGGGATCCAGACAGACTGAGAGCCAGACAGTCAGACAGAGGGTCAGACAGAATATAAACGAGACTGACAGATATCTAGCCAGACAGGGAGCCGGACAGACCGAGAGCCAGACAGACAGACAGAGGGTCAGACAGACCAGAAACCAGACAGACAGATATCTAGCCAGTAAGGGAGCCAGACAGACTGAGAGCCAGACAGTCGGACAGAGGGTCAGACAGACCAGAAAACAGACAGACAGATATCTAGCCAGACAGGGAGCCAGAAAGACTGAGAGCCAGACAGGGAGCCAGACAGACTGAGAACCAGACAGTCAGACAGAGGGTCGACCGGTCAGACAGACCACAAACCAGACAGACAGATATATAGCCAGACAGGGAGCCAGACAGACTGAGAGCCAGACATTCAGACAGACCAGAAACCAGACAGACAGATATCTAGCCAGACAGGGAGCCAGACAGACTGAGAGCCAGACAGTCAGACAGAGGGTCAGACAGACCAGAAACCAGACAGACAGATATATAGCCAGACAGGGAGCCAGACAGACTGAGAGCCAGACAGTCAGACAGAGGGTCAGACAGACCACAAACCAGACAGAAAGGTATCTTGCCAGACAGGGAGCCAGACAGACTGAGGGCCAGAAAGTCAGACAGATCGTCAGACAGACCAGCAACAAGACAGACAGATATCTAGCCAGACAGGGAGCCAGACAGACTGACAGACAGACAGATATGTAGCCAGAAAGGGAGCCAGACAGACTCAGAGTCAGACAGTCAGACAGAGGGTCAGACAGACCAGAAATAAGACGGACAGATATCTAGCCAGACAGGGAGCCAGACAGACTGAGAGCCAGACGGTCAGACAGAGGGTCAGACAGACCAGAAACCAGACAGACAGATATCTAGCCAGACAGGGAGCCAGATAGACTGAGAGCCAGACAGTGAGACAGAGGGTCAGACAGACCAGAAACCAGACGGACAGATATCTAGCCACACAGAGAGCGAGTCGCACTGAGATCCAGACAGTCAGACAGAGGGTCAGACAGACCAGAAACCAGACAAGCAGATATCTAGCCTGAGAGGGAGCCAGACAGACAGAGCCAGACAGTCGGACGGAGGGTCAGGCAGACCAGAAACCAGACAGATATCTAGCCGGACAGGGATCCAGACAGACTGAGAATCAGACAGTCAGACAGAGAGTCAGACAGACCAGAAACCAGAAAGACAGATATCTAGCCAGACAGAGAGCCAGACAGACTGAGAGCCAGACAGTCAGACAGAGGGTCAGATAGACCAGAAACCAGACGGACAGATACCTACCCAGACAGGGAGCAAGACAGACTGAAAGCCAGACAGTCAGACAGAGGGTCAGACAGACCAGAAACCAGACACACAGATCTCTAGCCAGACAGGGAGCCAGACAGACTGAGAGCCAGACAGTTAGACAGAGGGTCAGACAGACTAGAAACCAGACGGACAGATATCTAGCCAGACAGGGAGCCAGACAGACTGTGGGCCAGAAAGTCAGACAGAGGGTCAGACAGACCAGAAACCAGACGGACAGATATCTAGCCAGACAGGGAGCCAGACAGACTGAGAGCCAGACAGTCAGACAGAGGGTCAGACAGACCAGAAACCAGACGGACAGAAATATAGCCAGATAGGGAGCCAGACAGACTGAGAGCCAGACAGTCAGACAGAGGGTCAGACAGACCAGAAACTAGACGGACAGATATCTAGCCAGACAGAGAGCAAGATATACTGAGAGCCAGACAGCCAGACAGACCAGAAACCAGACGGACAGATATCTAGCCAGACAGAGAGCCAGACAGACTGAGAGCCAGACAGTCAGACAGAGGGTCAGACAGACCAGAAACCAGACGGACAGATATCTACCCAGACAGGGAGCCAGACAGACTGAGGCCCGGAAAGTCAGACAGAGGGTCAGACAGACCAGAAACCAGACAGACAGATATCTAGCCAGACAGGGAGCCAGACAGACTGAGAGCCAGACAGTCAGACAGAGTGTCAGACGGACCAGAAACCAGACGGACAGAAGTCTAGTCAGACATGGGGCCAGACAGACTGAGGGCCAGACAGTCAGACAGATCGTCAGACAGACCAGAAACAAGATAGACAGATATCTAGCCAGACAGTGAGCCAGAAAGACTGAGAGCCAGACAGTCAGACAGAGGGTCAGATAGACCAGAAACCAGACGGACAGATATCTAGCCAGACAGGGAGCCAGACAGACTGAGAGCCAGACAGTCAGACAGAGGTTCAGACAGACCAGAAACCAGACAGACAGATATCTAGCCAGACAGGGAGCCAGACAAACTAAGAGCCAGACAGTCAGACAGAGGGTCAGACAGACAGATATCTAGCCAGACAAGGAGGGAGCCAGACAGACTGAGAGCCAGACAGTCAGACAGAGGGTCAGATAGACCAGAAACCAGACAGACAGATATCTAGCCAGACAGGGAGCCAGACAGACCGAGAGTCAGACAGTCGCCAGACAGACCAGAATCCAGACAGACAGATATCTAGCCAGACAGGGAGCCAGACAGACTGAGGGCCAGACAGTCAGACAGAGGGTCAGACAGACCAGAAACCAAACAGACAGATATCTAGCCAGACAGGGAGCCAGAGAGATTGAGAGCCATGCAGTCAGACAGAGGGTCAGACAGACCAGAAACCAGACAGACAGATATCTGGCCAGACAGGGAGCCAGACAGACTGAGGGCCGGACAGTCAGGCAGAGGGTCAGACAGACAAATATCTAGCCAGACAAGAAGGGAGCCAGACAGACTGAGAGCCAGACAGTCAGACAGAGGGTCAAATTGACCAGAAACCAGACAGACAGATATCTAGCCAGACAGGGAGCCAGACAGACCGAGAGCCAGACAGTCGTCAGACAGACCAGAAACCAGACAGACAGATATCTAAAAAGACAGGGAGCCAGACAGACTGAGAGCCAGGCAGTCAGACAGACCAGAAACCAGACAGACAAATATCTAGCCAGACAGGGAGCCAGACAGACTGAGAGAGCCAGACAGTCAGACAGAGGGTCAGACAGACCAGAAACCAGACAGACAGATATGTAGCCAGACAGGGAGCCAGACAGACTGAGAGAGCCAGACAGTCAGACAGAGGGTCAGGCAGTCCAGTAACCAGAGAGACAGATATCTAGACAATCAGACAGCCAGACAGACTGAGGGCCAGACAATCAGACAGACCAGAATCCAGACAGACAGATATCTAGCCAGACCATGAGCCGGACAGACTGAGAGCCAGACAGTCAGACAAACAGTCAGACAGACCAGAATCCAGACAGACAGATATCTAGCCAGACAGGGAGCCAGACAGACTGAGAGCCAGACAGTCAGACAGTGGGTCAGACAGACCAGAAACCAGACAGATATCTAGCCTGACCAAAAATCAGACAGACAGATATCTAGCCAGACAGCTAGCCAGACAGACTGAGAGCCAGACAGTCAGACAGAGGGTCAGACAGACCAGAAAGCAGACAGACAGGTATCTAGCCAGACAGGGAGCCAGACATAATGAGGGCCAGACAGTCAGACAGACGGTCAGACAGAGGGTCGGACATACCAGAAACCAGACAGACAGATATCTAGCCAGACAGGGAGCCAGACAAACTGAGGGCCAGGCAGTCAGACAGAGGGTCTTACAGATCAGAAACCAGACGGACAGATATCTAGCCAGACAGGGATCCAGACAGACTGAGAGCCAGACAGTCAGACAGAGGGTCAGACAGACCATAAACGAGACTGACAGATATCTAGCCAGACAGGGAGCCGGACAGACCGAGAGCCAGACAGACAGACAGAGGGTCAGACAGACCAGAAACCAGACAGACAGATATCTAGCCAGTCAGGGAGCCAGACAGACTGAGAGCCAGACAGTCAGACAGAGGGTCAGACAGACCAGAAAACAGACAGACAGATATCTAGCCAGACAGGGAGCCAGAAAGACTGAGAGCCAGACAGGGAGCCAGACAGACTGAGAACCAGACAGTCAGATAGAGGGTCGACCGGTCAGACAGACCATAAACCAGACAGACAGATATATAGCCAGACAGGGAGCCAGACAGACTGAGAGCCAGACATTCAGACAGACCAGAAACCAGACAGACAGATATCTAGCCAGACAGGGAGCCAGACAGACTGAGAGCCAGACAGTCAGACAGAGGGTCAGACAGACCAGAAACCAGACAGACAGATATATAGCCAGACAGGGAGCCAGACAGACTGAGAGCCAGACAGTCAGACAGAGGGTCAGACAGACCACAAACCAGACAGAAAGGTATCTTGCCAGACAGGGAGCCAGACAGACTGAGGGCCAGAAAGTCAGACAGATCGTCAGACAGACCAGCAACAAGACAGACAGATATCTAGCCAGACAGGGAGCCAGACAGTCAGACAGACGGTCAGACAGAGGGTCGGACATACCAGAAACCAGACAGACAGATATCTAGCCAGACAGGGAGCCAGACAAACTGAGGGCCAGGCAGTCAGACAGAGGGTCCTACAGACTAGAGACCAGACACACAGATATCTAGCCAGACAGGGATCCAGACAGACTGAGAGCCAGACAGTCAGACAGAGGGTCAGACAGAATATAAACGAGACTGACAGATATCTAGCCAGACAGGGAGCCGGACAGACCGAGAGCCAGACAGACAGACAGAGGGTCAGACAGACCAGAAACCAGACAGACAGATATCTAGCCAGTAAGGGAGCCAGACAGACTGAGAGCCAGACAGTCGGACAGAGGGTCAGACAGACCAGAAAACAGACAGACAGATATCTAGCCAGACAGGGAGCCAGAAAGACTGAGAGCCAGACAGGGAGCCAGACAGACTGAGAACCAGACAGTCAGACAGAGGGTCGACCGGTCAGACAGACCACAAACCAGACAGACAGATATATAGCCAGACAGGGAGCCAGACAGACTGAGAGCCAGACATTCAGACAGACCAGAAACCAGACAGACAGATATCTAGCCAGACAGGGAGCCAGACAGACTGAGAGCCAGACAGTCAGACAGAGGGTCAGACAGACCAGAAACCAGACAGACAGATATATAGCCAGACAGGGAGCCAGACAGACTGAGAGCCAGACAGTCAGACAGAGGGTCAGACAGACCACAAACCAGACAGAAAGGTATCTTGCCAGACAGGGAGCCAGACAGACTGAGGGCCAGAAAGTCAGACAGATCGTCAGACAGACCAGCAACAAGACAGACAGATATCTAGCCAGACAGGGAGCCAGACAGACTGACAGACAGACAGATATGTAGCCAGAAAGGGAGCCAGACAGACTCAGAGTCAGACAGTCAGACAGAGGGTCAGACAGACCAGAAATAAGACGGACAGATATCTAGCCAGACAGGGAGCCAGACAGACTGAGAGCCAGACGGTCAGACAGAGGGTCAGACAGACCAGAAACCAGACAGACAGATATCTAGCCAGACAGGGAGCCAGATAGACTGAGAGCCAGACAGTGAGACAGAGGGTCAGACAGACCAGAAACCAGACGGACAGATATCTAGCCACACAGAGAGCGAGTCGCACTGAGATCCAGACAGTCAGACAGAGGGTCAGACAGACCAGAAACCAGACAAGCAGATATCTAGCCTGAGAGGGAGCCAGACAGACAGAGCCAGACAGTCGGACGGAGGGTCAGGCAGACCAGAAACCAGACAGATATCTAGCCGGACAGGGATCCAGACAGACTGAGAATCAGACAGTCAGACAGAGAGTCAGACAGACCAGAAACCAGAAAGACAGATATCTAGCCTGACAGAGAGCCACACAGACTAAGAGCCAGACAGTCAAAGAGACCAGAAACCAAACAAACAGATATCTAACCAGACAGGGAGCCAGACAGACTGAGAGCCAGACAGTCAGACAGAGGGTCAGACAGACCAAAGACCAGACAGACAGACAGATATTTAGCCAGACAGGAAGCCAGACAGACAGAGGGCCAGACAGTCAGACAGAGGGTCAGACAGACCAGAAACCAGACAGACAGATAACTAGCCAGACAGGGAGCCAGACAGAATGAGGGCCAGAAAGTCAGACAGAGGGTCAGACAGACCAGAAACCAGACAGACAGATATTTAGCCAGACAGGGAGCCAGACAAACTGAGAGCCAGACAGTCAGACAGAGGGTCAGACGGACCAGAAACCAGACAGACCAATATCTAACCAGTCAGAGAGCAAGATATACTGAGAGCCAGACAGTCAGACAGACCAGAAACCAGACGGACAGATATCTAGCCAGACAGAGAGCCAGACAGACTGAGAGCCAGACAGTCAGACAGAGGGTCAGATACCAGAAACCAGACGGACAGATACCTACCCAGACAGGAAGCAAGACAGACTGAAAGCCAGACAGTCAGACAGAGGGTCAGACAGACCAGAAACCAGACAGACAGATATCTAGCCAGACAGAGAGCAAGATATACCGAGAGCCAGACAGTCAGACAGACCAGAAACCAGACAGAAAGATATCTAGCCACACAGAGGGCCAGACAGACTGAGAGCCAGACAGTCAGAGAGAGGGTCAGGCAGACCAGAAACCAGACAGACAAATATCTAGCCAGACAGGGAGCCAGACAGACTGAGAGAGCCAGACAGTCAGACAGAGGGTCAGACAGACCAGAAACCAGACAGACAGATATGTAGCCAGACAGGGAGCCAGACAGACTGAGAGAGCCAGACAGTCAGACAGAGGGTCAGGCAGTCCAGTAACAAGAGAGACAGATATCTAGCCAGACAGGGAGCCAGACAGACTGAGGGCCAGACAGTCAGACAGACCAGAATCCAGACAGACAGATATCTAGCCAGACCATGAGCCAGACAGACTGAGAGCCAGACAGTCAGACAAACAGTCAGACAGACCAGAATCCAGACGGACAGATATCTAGCCAGACAGGGAGCCAGACAGACTGAGAGCCAGACAGTCAGACAGTGGGTCAGACAGACCAGAAACCAGACAGATATCTAGCCTGACCAGAAATCAGACAGACAGATATCTAGCCAGACAGGGAGCCAGACAGACTGAGAGCCAGACAGTCAGACAGAGGGTCAGACAGACCAGAAAGCAGACAGACAGGTATCTAGTCAGACAGGGACCCAGACATAATGAGGGCCAGACAGTCAGACAGACGGTCAGACAGAGGGTCGGACATACCAGAAACCAGACAGACAGATATCTAGCCAGACAGGGAGCCAGACAAACTGAGGGCCAGGCAGTCAGACAGAGGGTCTTACAGATCAGAAACCAGACAGACAGATATCTAGCCAGACAGGGATCCAGACAGACTGAGAGCCAGACAGTCAGACAGAGGGTCAGACAGACCATAAACGAGACTGACAGATATCTAGCCAGACAGGGAGCCGGACAGACCGAGAGCCAGACAGTCAGACAGAGGGTCAGACAGACCAGAAACCAGACAGACAGATAACTAGCCAGACAGGGAGCCAGACAGAATGAGGGCCAGAAAGTCAGACAGAGGGTCAGACAGACCAGAAACCAGACAGACAGATATCTAGCCAGTCAGGGAGCCAGACAGACTGAGAGCCAGACAGTCAGACAGAGGGTCAGACAGACCAGAAAACAGACAGACAGATATCTAGCCAGACAGGGAGCCAGAAAGACTGAGAGCCAGACAGGGAGCCAGACAGACTGAGAACCAGACAGTCAGACAGAGGGTCGACCGGTCAGACAGACCACAAACCAGACAGACAGATATATAGCCAGACAGGGAGCAAGACAGACTGAGAGCCAGACATTCAGACAGACCAGAAACCAGACAGACAGATATCTAGCCAGACAGGGAGCCAGACAGACTGAGAGCCAGACAGTCAGACAGAGGGTCAGACAGACCAGAAACCAGACAGACAGATATATAGCCAGACAGGGAGCCAGACAGACTGAGAGCCAGACAGTCAGACAGAGGGTCAGACAGACCACAAACCAGACAGAAAGGTATCTTGCTAGACAGGGAGCCAGACAGACTGAGGGCCAGAAAGTCAGACAGATCGTCAGACAGACCAGCAACAAGACAGACAGATATCTAGCCAGACAGGGAGCCAGACAGACTGACAGACAGACGGTCAGACAGAGGGTCAGACAGACCAGAAACCAGACAGACAGATATCTAGCCAGACAGGGAGCCAGATAGACTGAGAGCCAGACAGTGAGGCAGAGGGTCAGACAGACCAGAAACCAGACGGACAGATATCTAGCCACACAGAGAGCGAGTCGCAGTGAGATCCAGACAGTCAGACAGAGGGTCAGACAGACCAGAAACCAGACAAGCAGATATCTAGCCTGAGAGGGAGCCAGACAGACAGAGCCAGACAGTCGGACGGAGGGTCAGGCAGACCAGAAACCAGACAGATATCTAGCCAGACAGGGATCCAGACAGACTGAGAATCAGACAGTCAGACAGAGGGTCAGACAGACCAAAGACCAGACAGACAGACAGATATTTAGCCAGACAGGAAGCCAGACAGACTGAGGGCCAGACAGTCAGACAGAGGGTCAGACAGACCAGAAACCAGACAGACAGATAACTAGCCAGACAGGGAGCCAGACAGAATGAGGGCCAGAAAGTCAGACAGAGGTTCAGACAGACCAGAAACCAGACAGACAGATATTTAGCCAGACAGGGAGCCAGACAAACTGAGAGCCAGACAGTCAGACAGAGGGTCAGACGGACCAGAAACCAGACAGACCAATATCTAACCAGTCAGAGAGCAAGATATACTGAGAGCCAGACAGTCAGACAGACCAGAAACCAGACGGACAGATATCTAGCCAGACAGAGAGCCAGACAGACTGAGAGCCAGACAGTCAGACAGAGGGTCAGATACCAGAAACCATACGGACAGATACCTACCCAGACAGGGAGCAAGACAGACTGAAAGCCAGACAGTCAGACAGAGGGTCAGACAGACCAGAAACCAGACAGACAGATATCTAGCCAGACAGGGAGCCAGACAGACTGAGAGCCAGACAGGGATCCAGACAGACTGAGAATCAGACAGTCAGACAGAGGGTCAGACAGACCAGAAACGAGACAGGCAGATATCTAGCCTGACAGAGAGCCACACAGACTGAGAGCCAGACAGTCAAAGAGACCAGAAACCAAACAAACAGATATCTAACCAGACAGGGAGCCACACAGACTGAGAGCCAGACAGTCAGACAGAGGGTCAGACAGACCAGAGACCAGACACACAGACAGATATTTAGCCAGACAGGCAGCCGGACAGACCGAGAGCCAGACAGTCAGACAGAGGGTCAGACAGACCAGAAACCAGACAGACAGATAACTAGCCAGACAGGGAGCCAGACAGAATGAGGGCCAGAAAGTCAGACAGAGGGTCAGACAGACCAGAAACCAGACAGACAGATATCTAGCCAGTCAGGGAGCCAGACAGACTGAGAGCCAGACAGTCAGACAGAGGGTTAGACAGACCAGAAAACAGACAGACAGATATCTAGCCAGACAGGGAGCCAGAAAGACTGAGAGCCAGACAGGGAGCCAGACAGACTGAGAACCAGACAGTCAGACAGAGGGTCGACCGGTCAGACAGACCACAAACCAGACAGACAGATATATAGCCAGACAGGGAGCCAGACAGACTGAGAGCCAGACATTCAGACAGACCAGAAACCAGACAGACAGATATCTAGCCAGACACGGAGCCAGACAGACTGAGAGCCAGACAGTCAGACAGAGGGTCAGACAGACCAGAAGCCAGACAGACAGATATATAGCCAGACAGGGAGCCAGACAGACTGAGAGCCAGACAGTCAGACAGAGGGTCAGACAGACCACAAACCAGACAGAAAGGTATCTTGCCAGACAGGGAGCCAGACAGACTGAGGGCCAGAAAGTCAGACAGATCGTCAGACAGACCAGCAACAAGACAGACAGATATCTAGCCAGACAGGGAGCCAGACAGACTGACAGACAGACAGATATGTAGCCAGACAGGGAGCCAGACAGACTCAGAGTCAGACAGTCAGACAGAGGGTCAGGCAGACCAGAAATAAGACGGACAGATATCTAGCCAGACAGGGAGCCAGACAGACTGAGAGCCAGACGGTCAGACAGAGGGTCAGACAGACCAGAAACCAGACAGACAGATATCTAGCCAGACAGGGAGCCAGATAGACTGAGAGCCAGACAGTGAGGCAGAGGGTCAGACAGACCAGAAAGCAGACAGACAGATATCTAGCCAGACAGGGAGCCAGACAGACTGACAGACAGACAGATATGTAGCCAGACAGGGAGCCAGACAGACTCAGAGTCAGACAGTCAGACAGAGGGTCAGACAGACCAGAAATAAGACGGACAGATATCTAGCCAGACAGGGAGCCAGACAGACTGAGAGTCAGACGGTCAGACAGAGGGTCAGACAGACCAGAAACCAGACAGACAGATATCTAGCCAGACAGGGAGCCAGATAGACTGAGAGCCAGACAGTGAGGCAGAGGGTCAGACAGACCAGAAACCAGACGGACAGATATCTAGCCACACAGAGAGCGAGTCGCACTGAGATCCAGACAGTCAGACAGAGGATCAGACAGACCAGAAACCAGACAAGCAGATATCTAGCCTGAGAGGGAGCCAGACAGATTGAGAGCCAGACAGAAATCCAGACAGACTGAGAATCAGACAGTCAGACAGAGGGTTAGACAGACCAGAAACGAGACAGACAGATATCTAGCCTGACAGAGAGCCACACAAACTGAGAGCCAGACAGTCAAAGAGACCAGAAACCAAACAAACAGATATCTAACCAGACAGGGAGCCAGACAGACTGAGAGCCAGACAGTCAGACAGAGGGTCAGACAGACCAGAGACCAGACACACAGACAGATATTTAGCCAGACAGGCAGCCAGACAGACGGAGGGCCAGACAGTTAGACAGAGGGTCAGACAGACCAGGAACCAGACAAACAGATATCTAGCCAGACAGAGAGCCAGACAGACTGAGAGCCAGACAGTCAGACAGAGGGTCAGATAGACCAGAAACCAGACGGACAGATACCTACCCAGACAGGGAGCAAGACAGACTGAAAGCCAGACAGTCAGACAGAGGGTCAGACAGACCAGAAACCAGACACACAGATCTCTAGCCAGACAGGGAGCCAGACAGACTGAGAGCCAGACAGTTAGACAGAGGGTCAGACAGACTAGAAACCAGACGGACAGATATCTAGCCAGACAGGGAGCCAGACAGACTGTGGGCCAGAAAGTCAGACAGAGGGTCAGACAGACCAGAAACCAGACGGACAGATATCTAGCCAGACAGGGAGCCAGACAGACTGAGAGCCAGACAGTCAGACAGAGGGTCAGACAGACCAGAAACCAGACGGACAGAAATATAGCCAGATAGGGAGCCAGACAGACTGAGAGCCAGACAGTCAGACAGAGGGTCAGACAGACCAGAAACTAGACGGACAGATATCTAGCCAGACAGAGAGCAAGATATACTGAGAGCCAGACAGCCAGACAGACCAGAAACCAGACGGACAGATATCTAGCCAGACAGAGAGCCAGACAGACTGAGAGCCAGACAGTCAGACAGAGGGTCAGACAGACCAGAAACCAGACGGACAGATATCTACCCAGACAGGGAGCCAGACAGACTGAGGCCCGGAAAGTCAGACAGAGGGTCAGACAGACCAGAAACCAGACAGACAGATATCTAGCCAGACAGGGAGCCAGACAGACTGAGAGCCAGACAGTCAGACAGAGTGTCAGACGGACCAGAAACCAGACGGACAGAAGTCTAGTCAGACATGGGGCCAGACAGACTGAGGGCCAGACAGTCAGACAGATCGTCAGACAGACCAGAAACAAGATAGACAGATATCTAGCCAGACAGTGAGCCAGAAAGACTGAGAGCCAGACAGTCAGACAGAGGGTCAGATAGACCAGAAACCAGACGGACAGATATCTAGCCAGACAGGGAGCCAGACAGACTGAGAGCCAGACAGTCAGACAGAGGTTCAGACAGACCAGAAACCAGACAGACAGATATCTAGCCAGACAGGGAGCCAGACAAACTTAGAGCCAGACAGTCAGACAGAGGGTCAGACAGACAGATATCTAGCCAGACAAGGAGGGAGCCAGACAGACTGAGAGCCAGACAGTCAGACAGAGGGTCAGATAGACCAGAAACCAGACAGACAGATATCTAGCCAGACAGGGAGCCAGACAGACCGAGAGCCAGACAGTCGCCAGACAGACCAGAATCCAGACAGACAGATATCTAGCCAGACAGGGAGCCAGACAGACTGAGGGCCAGACAGTCAGACAGAGGGTCAGACAGACCAGAAACCAAACAGACAGATATCTAGCCAGACAGGGAGCCAGAGAGATTGAGAGCCATGCAGTCAGACAGAGGGTCAGACAGACCAGAAACCAGACAGACAGATATCTGGCCAGACAGGGAGCCAGACAGACTGAGGGCCGGACAGTCAGGCAGAGGGTCAGACAGACCAGAAAACAGACAGACAGATAACTAGCCAGACAGGGAGCCAGACAGACTGAGAGCCAGACAGTCAGACAGAGGGTCAGACAGACCAGAGACCAGACAGACAGATATCTGGCCAGACAGACAGGGAGCAAGACAAACTGAGAGCCAGACAGTCAGACAGAGGGTCAGACAGATCAGAATCCAGACAGACAGATATCTAGCCAGACAGGGAGCCAGACATGACTGTCAAACATGTGACATATGTAATTGAGGAGGAGAGAAATATTAATAGATATCAACTTTGCAAATGAGAACCTCATTTGCATAATTAATGAAAAAATACTTTAACTGAAGATGGGCTTGATGGATGGTCATGATTTTTGGTATGTAGATAGCTTACGTGATGCTTTGTATGATTTGATATAATTATGCAAATCAGTTTTCTAATTTGCATAGTTAATGCGGCAATTTTAAAAACCTGCTGTGTTCCATAATACGACTATTCAAATATATGACATCTGTAACTGAGTAAGAGAGGGATGTTGATAGATAGAAAATATTTCTAATTTGCATAATTAATGAGAAATTACTGTAATTCTATACAGGTTAATGATGGCAATTTCATAGTTGTGGCATTTGGAAGTTATGTGAATGTGAACATCGATGAATCAAATTATGCTAATAAGGCCCTCATTTGAATAATTGATGATAAATGTTTGCATATCCTTCTTTGATAAGCTCATACTTTGGACAACTTTCTGTTTGGGTGAAGAGGATCAACTGGTATGATTTATGATTGATGAGAAACACTCCTGAATACGTCAGTCATAAAGGTTAAAATCATTTGGCGAAAGTATGAGGTCGTGGAACTAGTTTTGTGACTGATTTCCTGACCTCATGGCCTCATGCAACACCAAACATGACCAAAGTGACACCTTGGAACAGCGTGACTAATATGCAACAGATCATTCAGGCAGGCCGGGAGTATTGATAGCAAGGCCAATGGAGTTTGGCCGTGGGAAACCTAGTTATGTTCTTTGTTTAAAGATACTGACAAGTTGAAAACAGTTTACTTATGTTTCTGTCATTATTGAAGAAGTTCAGGTACAGGTACAGGTCCGGACATGTACCTAAACCTCTGTACCTGTACCTGTACCTGTACCTGATGTTTCGTTTAGGTACGCAGCACTACCATGAAGACTTTCTTGTGACAATATAATCGGAAATTTTCCTTTTGCCATTATGTTATTTCGACGTGTATGTACAAAGCTACATTCATCAATAAGTGATATGTGTACACAGTTTTTAAAAGTATTCAGTATTTATCTGCATTATGCTTGTGCTGTTCTATGCTATTCTTAGCTATATAATCTCAACGTAACTTAGAGTGTGTGTTTACAATTGCTACAAAATAGCCAGTAGGGACTTTCTGCAATTTGCTACCATAGGTCAATCGATGCTGGAACAAGATTCTACAAGATGGTGTAGGATTAGGAAACAACTACTCTATATATTTGTGTTTATGTTTAGAAGTTAAAGACAAGAGTGTTGTCTCTGTCAAAGAAAGCTTCATCAAACTGTTCCGCAGCTTATTTCTTTTCCAACAAAATTGACATTGTCAACGTTTTCCTTTACATGTTATAGTAGTGGAGGCATTCTACCACTGTCTTTGTCTATTCGGAATAAACAGTCGTAGAGTTTGAGCATGTTCAATCTCTTTAATTTCCTCGATGTAAGATTTTTCTAGCCCCAATAGCAGGCTTCACCGTGGCCTTTTTTCAAACTGAAGACGCTCCGGTCTCTGTTCTGGAACCTGCCGTTTTCAACAATATTGTGCGTTTAACGCGCAGTTGTAGTGGTGTTGGTACTGGGACAGGTGGCAATACTAGTGAAATAAAGGGTAGATATAAAAAGCTGCCTGCTCACGAGAGAATGTGTAAGTTTTGTACAATGAACGCAGTGGAAAATGAAATACATTTTATTTGCCAATGTCCTCTATATGACGCCCAAAGAAACGAATTATATAAAACAGCTTCCGTTATTTCCCTTAGCTTTCACCATTTGAATAACTTACAAAAATCCATCTTACTACTAAAATCAACCAACCCACTTACGATACAAAACTAGGGTCTCTTCATTTTTCACTGCCTTCAAAAAAGAAGTCAAACCCAACCATAGTCAACCATAGTTAAACAAATAACTTTCACAATAGACTAGATAACTATTTCGATTTCCATGTATCTCCATGTACTTGTTTGTCTGCAATTAGCCTTCGGGCATGAACTTGCAATAAAGTTGATATTATTATCATTATCAAAGTGAAAGCGGAGTGTGAAAATAATTGTTTTCAGTTTGGTTTAGTTTAGTTCAGTTTAGTTTATCAATCTTTTGTTTAACAATCACTTAAAACGCAACCATACGAAGACATTACCACCATAACCATAACCAGAGACTACATTCAGAACAAATGGAAGCTTTTCAAAACCAGAGACTCATTTCTCTGAAATATCTAGCCTATTTTCATACATCTTGTCTCATTAATCGATTGAGAAATCATTACGACATAGTCTACTTTGTACCAGACTACCAGCTGTTCATGAAAGCTCTGACTTTCTTCATTTTCCCGTAAACCACATTAATTCCTTACAAAGATCCAAGAACCAAACTAAATCAAGCCTAAACACAATTCCTGCATCACAGCGCTAAATTAAACTAACATATATGGCAAATTGCGGAACGACAGACAATTAGATAGACCAAAAACAATACCTCCCCTTGAATTGATAGCCTCTTCTATCAACTACCCACTCCGGCAAATTCCACCTCCCCACTCACATCATACCACTCTACTGAAAACGACGGATATACACCAAAATTAACTAGAGTTCCACGAACATATTATCTTCGCCAAATAATCAAGGCTTATTATGGAGAGTGATTAATATTTACATGCTTATCACCCCCTGCAAATCCCCTGGGGGATTGCGGAAAAAGCTGGCCCTGTCTACCTAGCCTGTCTACCCTGGTTGTCTACCTTTTTTGAGCCCCAAGGGTATGCATGGGGGTATGCATGGGGGTTTGGGCTTTAATGAATGAATGAATGAAAGACCTTTATTGCACGTTTATGCTCTGATGAGCTAAGTACAGGTCATGGTGACAAGCAGAAGAATAGCTACAGTGGTAACAGAAATTTAATGGAATTTCCTTGAGGAAAAACTGGGTCCATGCAATTCCAGATGTGTGTGAGTTGGATGGAAGACAATGCCTATTGGGTTGGGGCGGGGATGTGGGTGAAGCTGGTAAAGCAATTCCACCAAGACTGGAAAAAAAGTTCCAAGTACATGTATGCAATAAAATGTTCCTGAAATGTTAAACAAAATTGAAGTAGAAAGTAAAACAAGGAAGCAAAGAAAACTGGTAAGATGAGCCAGACAACAATAGAACCTTTGTTTGTCACAACAGCTAAATTCACAACAGATGTCTGACACTCCTGGGGGTTACTGTAGCTCAGATACTGACGAAATCTTTAGCAGCTGCTGCTCTGGCAAACCTTCCTATTAGTTTTCTTTGTTTATCCTGTAAACTTTCCTTACTAATTATGCAAATAAGCTCCTGATTTGCATAATTAGTCATTGATTACGTAAAGTACCATCTGAGCTCTCTACATACCAAACATCACGACGATCTGTCAACCCCTTCTCAAGTTATTCATGTCCGAATGTCAAAACAAAAACACCCACTGCAGTTTTAAACAAGCTGCAAGGGGGCCCAAATTTACAGAACTTACTTTCTGTGGCATGAACTATCTACCACACAAAAATCATGACTATAGCACTTTCAGAAAATATGCCGCCGCAGTACCTTAGGTACCCACTAGAAGGCCCAATATCGAACTTGACCTTCCTTTCTGTACACCCTACCTATCCACTTAACATTATATAGATCCATCAACAGCTTCTCGAGTTATGCTGGCGACATAAAAATACACATCCACACAAAGCCCGCTAGGGTACCGAAGGAAAATGTCAGGGGAACCATTTTTGAACTTGACTTCCGTTTTTACAACATCTACACACCTGCAAAAAATCATGAAGATCCATTAACGTTTCCGTCACTTTTTTTGCATATATGCAAAAAAAATGCAAAGTCCACTGCAGTACTGTTGAAAAACGCAAAATGAAACATTTTCGAACTTGACCTTCCTTTGCACAACCACTACACACCTACCAAAAATCATAAAGATTCATCGAAGCTTTCTGAGTTATGCTCCTGACATACATACGGACCCACCCAACAGATTTATCAACCGAAAACATAATCTTCTCCAAGTATACAAGTACTCGGCGAAGATGATAAATGTGGTTAGTTGGAATTATGTGCTTGCCTAAATGAATGAGTACTAACAGGTTATGTAGTTCTTATCGAAATGTTAGTTTTTTTCATAGCCTTCCCTTTGCATCGAGAGTTGTGAATGTTCGGAAATGCTTTTAAATGCTATTGTGAGAGTCGCCGCCAGTACGTCTAGTGCTAAAGCTTGCAGAGGTTCAACTGTCACAGGGTGAAGTTGGAAGAATCCACGAGGCAGGTCTGGTGACAACTCTCCACAGTGGCAGGGCCATCTGCAATGTGATTTAACAAATACAGGAAATTATTAGCCAGTAAACCAATTCATCTATTAAACAACAAGATATATTTTGTCGGAACCACAATCAGGCAACAGACGCAACGGAATTTTTGCCAAAAAGTACAAGATATCACGTTATCTTCAAATCACACTTAATTCGTACATACTCAGTGGAAAGAAGTTCGCCCCATAGCCGGAGTCCTCCCGTGCACTCTGGATAGCCTGTCTCAGGGCAAACACGGCAGAGCAGGACATCAGTAGCGGAGGCTCTGAAGCAGCTGTAGGGGAATCAAATTTGGGCTTGATTAAATACATGTATAGTACATTACAAAGCGAAAAATTCTGAAATAAACACAAGATAGCAATGCAAACAGTATACAAAATGTTCAATTCGTCAAACAAAGAGTCCCTTTAGCACGGAAGTTCATCTGTGTTGGTAAGCGACATTACGAAAGAAGTCATATAAAGATCAGTCTTCTTACATTAAGAGTTCTTTTATTCTACCCTTCAACGCAGATGCCCATAATGTATTTTGGAAGAGCGCAGATATCTCCTTACCTTTAGACCTGATGACGTTGTACGGGTTGGACGAGTTCGGCAGCAGGGTAACTCGGAGATCCGCTGGAATATCTTTGGTTGTAGGAGGCTTGTATTCCTTCATGAATTTAAAAGAATTTCATATATCAGTGAAACAACATGAATACGTTGCCAGGGTTAACACTGGTCACAGGCTGCAGGTATCTGAAATGTGTATGTCTCTAAACACTAGACAACCTTTTCATTGGAGGACGTGTCTTTCGGGGGGTCTAAAGCCTTCGGCCTCTGTGTGTGTGTGAGCCTCAGGCTGCTTCAAACCTCTTTTACAAATATAAAAGAATCCAAATCACTTATCGAGAGTAGGGATGGCCCTGACACAATATTCTACCTTTACGATGCAAGAAATAGGCTGCAACAACGCTATACTGCATAGTAGTAGGACTGTGCTGGCATTTACCCATGTTCCGTTGTTCAGCAGCCTCCCTGTCTCCTTGTCGTACACACACTTCTCGGTCAGCCAGTAGCCTAGCCCGAACACGAACGCTCCCTCAACTTGTCCTACGTCCAGGTCAGGGTTTACACTGTGAGAAGTGAGAATCAGCGTGCGTTAGAGCTTTGGTTGCTTATAAGAACCAAAAGAGAAAGGGGAAACATAATTTTTCTAGGAGACGAAGTTCAGATAAAATCCATCTCACGCATTTGTGGGTATTGGGTGATGTCCATCTCCGTTAGGCCCTTGGGCCACACAGTTGTGCGAGCACTACAGCAACCCAGGAGGCTAGTCCACTGGTACTGGTGTGCTCAACTACCATAGTAGTTATCGTATGCGACTGAATGACACATAGACTCCTCCTATATATTGATTTTATGATGTGACGAGAATGTTAATTTAAGGAACATGCATATGTATCAATGTAAATCACAGATTTTACTTTACCTTTCTACCTAATTATGTTGAGCCCAACATACTGTTGGGCGCAACATACTGTGTTCGTAAGGTTTCTTACTCCTGTCAAATCTTTCTGTCGACGCAGCTCGGTCGTCCCTAGACCAACTGAGCTGAAATTTGGTACACAGGTAGATTGGGTAAATACCCTGGAACCCTTTTTTTCGATATTGACATTGAAAGTGATTTTATTGACGTTTTTCTGACCAAAAACGTACATTGAGAGAGAGAGCTCGGATTTATCAAGCTCAACCTGACAGGTGCAGACACAACTTCACTACTCCCTGGCTCCCATCCTTGTGTTGTTATTGTTGTGTCCTACTGAAGTTAAGTCAAAACTTTTCTGGTGGTATTTTTCGACACACACTGTGTTTTTCTTATTTTAATACTGCATGGAAACAAAGATTTCCACAAGTTTGCAAGCTCGGACACTATGGTGAAACCTGGCATTTCCTCGCTATGTACACGAATTTTCTACCCCTGTGTCACCAAGATTGGACACCAGTGAGCACAATAGTGCACACAAAGTGTCCAAATTTTCCCACCTTAGGAAACATTCCGTGTCGGGACGTTGACAATAACATTAACAATAACAATAGAGAGCTGTGAAGTGCGTGAAAATTTACCTTGAACAAGGAGGCCCTTGCTTTGAGTAATTGTTTAAAGTTTTTGGCTAAAAATGACGTAAACCTAAGAATTTTCAACCTCCTTGCGTAAACCCCTGTTACATGTCTACACTATCGGGCCGCGGGGAAGTCTTGAATATCGGCGCTGATCGATAGCGTATTAAACAAAATGTGTGGCGTAGCGTTGTACTAAAAAAATAGTATTTTCATCGCCACTAGCACTTGTTTAAAAAAGCCGAAGATTTCTTCACACACAATCGTCTGCAACTTGTTTTGTTTGTGGTAACTTACCAGATAGTCGGCTTGATGGTGAAGTTTTGTTGGTCGCCTTTTTGCATATATTAACAGTGTCATGCCAGCGCCATATTGCATTATCGGTCCTACATTTACTTGAAGTAAACATAATTTACTCTTTTAATACGAAACCAACTAGGATAAATACCAAGTATTTCCCTCTTACAAATATTGTCGTATGAGTTGGAGTCGTTGATTAAGGAGAAAGCCACAGTCGCTTTTTGCATGGGGAGGGAAATGGGCGAAACATGTTGCATTTGCTCCCGCAAATGTTGCCTTTCTAATTGATAATTTGATAACGGATAAGTGTATTTTGTGAGAACATCACAATTCAGACTTTTGTGTCTGCCAGTTTTTTTCCAATAAAGCTTGAATTGAGTATGTGCTGAATGCTAAGTCACCAGTTTTAAAGCATTTAGTATGACCCTGCCGGAGATTGAACCTGCGACCTCCCGAATGCAATTTAGCCCCCTAGTCCATCGGTCCTAGTATGAAGAGAGGATATGACTTTGAGATTACCTCTCCCCACAGTCAAACAGGATGTCAGACCGGGTGATTTCTCGCTCCCCTGTCAGGACATCCAGCTCCACCTCCGTACAGGTCACGCCATAACTGTGGTATGTAGGGCGGAAAACTGGCAGTGGATGGTGCTCCCTGTATACATGGAAAATAGATGGCTTTGATATCTTTATCAAGGACAAAGTTGCTCATCAAAAATATAATTTCTACTATCCTAAAAATTTGAACAAAGGCATTGGATTCTGCAGCCTTTTACCACTCATAAATAGACAGCTAGTGTCGAGTAAAGAAATCGGGGAAAAGCAATATACGACTGGCACGGCATGATGGGGATGTGCTTCTTTGCCATTGCTTTAGATGTCGAAGTTTCGATAATGCAATGTTTCAAATGTCTCATCATTATAAACAAGAAATACAAACTTTTCATGATGACCTAACTACATTCACCAAAGAGGCCTCTCAGTCGATCTTCACGTCGTCTATATATAAAAGATAACAGGTAAAAATTCCACCCACATGTACTTCTCGGAAAGATCCACTCCTTTACTGTGACAGGTGGTGATGAGTTCTGTCCATTTTGGAGCCCCGCCCATCTCCTGTCGGATGGGGTTGATCCGTTCATTCAACCTCCGGCAGCACTCAAGCACTCCCTGGACCCATGGATACAGAAGCATTTACTCTGGGGTAAATATCTATCTATATTCTTGAAATCACGTTTGGTATAATAAGAAGATGATGATCATGGCGGGCCAGATGATCAAAATAGATCAGTACCAGGCTTCGTTTTTACAACCACACCTATATCCTCCTATATTTTTACGTGTTTTTAGGCGTTTTTGTCGGGCTTTCTATTTTGTCTCGTTTTTTATGTTGCCAACATAACGGACACGAGACAAAGTAGAAAGCTTAGGAAACGCCAAAGGCACGTCACAAACAATCCGAACCCATTCCACTGCTTGAAGAGTATCAACAATAGCATTGTCAAGTTAATCTGCAATCAGGAACGCTTTTTTCAGTTAGTCTGACATATTTCTGACAGCCTACTGGCCATTCCCGAGTCTCCCCGGCCCACACACACCCTAAGTCATCTATCAGAGATGTGACTGTACCTGGCAGTTCAGTTCACTCGTGACCGCGCCTCCTGAAACTGCACTGTTGGCACCAGAGAGAGAGTTGGTGGACATCACGTGGACCATCTCCAGGGGAACGCCCAGGGTGGCAGCTGCCACCTGCATCACCTGGTGTTGGAGAACAAGTAGCATGTAATCTGTATGTACAGTGGACTACATTTGTTTCTCACCAGGGGTCGCTAGCTATAGTGTCTGTCATCAGGAGCCTTGTGACTCCTAGCAAGAGAGGATGGGTATTGGGGTACGAACGGTTTAAGGTCTTCTCTGCTTGTATGAAGCTATAACTACTTATTAATTCCAACTTTGTAAAATACGCATTTCAAAATATGGAGATGGTCTATCTAAGCACGGAAATCACAAGATTTGGGCAATCATTGGACTCTAACCCTCTTGTATATACCCCTTGAAGTTTGTACATGTTGTGATGTGATTAGTCCATTTTTGCAATGGGTGAATAGCCTATATTTGTGTTGAGAATAGTTTGGGGTTCAGATATTCACGTTCATATCTTCTAAACTCAAAGTACTTATACTTTAAGGCATTAATTATGTTTGCTAGCATACCTTTATACTAGTCTAGTACATATTCATGGTACAAACTTCAGGGGGTATGTTCAGGGAGCGGGAGTAGCGTGTATGGTGGTGGTCTGGGAACCAGGCAAGCTTCTTTCAGACTGAACTTCTATCGAATCATTCACCTTTGTATCGATCCCTTGTCCCATCTCAATACCGCCGTGTGTGATGATCACCGAGCCGTCGGTGTGGTAGATCGCCACGAAAACCGTGAAACGGTAGAAGGAAGGGTGGAGGGCATATCGACAAGGAACCACAGACAAGCCTCTCTTCTTCCAACGATGTTCCTGAATATGAATAGTTCTCTAGTGAACGTAAATACTGCCTCAAGACAACTTGCAAGCCAATGAATGTCACATGTGAACATCAAATAGATCAGAACTACATTTTTGTGAAGGGACAGTGAAGTATTATACACTCTTACCTTGTTGAAGACATCTATCGCCTGCTGTCGTTGTTTGATTTGAGCCGAAGTCAAGAGGTCTACAGAATGCCACATACCATTCAACATTTAGTTTTTGTTAACGCTAGATGCAATACAGGTTTGCAGCTTTATTGTACTATTATCACCTTAAGAAGTATTGGAAAAACAGCAAAAGACAAGAATTGCATACACATACGTATTCGAATGAAAGTTCATCTGTGACCGTAACTGACATTATAAAGATTGTACACAAGGAACAGCAGATCCAGTAGTTTAGATGAAAACCACTAAGAACATGATATTTGCCAAACAAAGAAAATCGTTACTAGAGATGACCATACTTAGGGAAATCTACCTAAAACTATATGCATATCTATCTTTGACAAACAAAGAAAATCACTACTAGAGATGACCTCACTTATAATTATAGAACTCTACCTAAAACCATATGCATATTGATCTTTGACAAACAAAGAAAGTCATTAGTAAAGATGACCATACGAAAATCTACATAAAACCACAGGAATATCAAATCAATTACTAGATTCACGAACTGGAATGAAATGAAAAGTACCGTCCCACAGCTGAGTGATGTTGCAATCAGACAAAGTGTATCCCGACAGAATGGTGTGTCCGTTTTCAAACATGTTGACCCTACGTATGTCTGTAGGGTCCTTCTTCAGGGTCTTGGCCACGTGTTCTATGATGTGCTCTGTGCTGAAGTGAGCTGCGACATACCCTGGATAACCAATAAAGTGGTATGTGTAAATCTACGTATATTGAAATCTGAACCATAGACTAATGCGTAAATTGATAGGCTGTAACACAATACTAAAATCAACATAGACTGCGCCAATATGATACTACTGATTATATGATATACTCCTCAATATCAATTTTGCCTCCTACAAGAGCTACCGTACGCAAAGCTATCTTTTACTTTTGAATGCGATAACAGTTAGTATCTACTAACATAATTCCACCAGAGTACACAATCTCGCCACCTTGAAAAGATACGTCGATATAGATCCCAACCCAACGTTCCCTAGTGTAATGCACTCATGTATATCTAAACTGTGCATACCTGTGGGGTGCTGCACTAGAGATTTCTTTGAAATTCACTGTTTTCCAAAGTAGGATTTATGTAACACGGCGGATTAATGATAATGGGGGTTACTAGGTAGATAACAGATGAAGTATGTACAGCACCACGAAATGTTACCTGGAGCTCTTGTGAAGGTTGCTGGAGCAACGTGGGTTTTACAGACCTGCCCTGTCAGCTGCCAGCTTGGACAAGAATACACTGTAAAAGTAAACTTTATCTCATCATTTTTTTATGTCCATCATAACATGAAGTTTGTACGGGATAGTATAGAAACCTGATCGAAAGGATCACAAATGAAAGGATACCTCTATGGGTATGTTATGAACAATTGTGTAGATAAGATTAGTTCTAGCAATTTTTTTGTAAAAGTTTGTGTACATTATGTGTAATTCATATATAGATCAAAACGTAGCACTCAGCACTTGTCTAAATACACATAAATTTGTATATGGTAACGCAACGTTCTCTACCGACTATCATGATTGAACTGTGGTACCATCTTGATATGTTCTCACCGTTTTCGGCAAACTGTGGCAGCAACGGGAGAAAAAAAGAGCAGTGGACTGAAGTTCCGTTATCTTCGTACAGATTGTACACCATTGCTAGCAGCCTTCCCTCTTCGTCAAAACCAACCTGTGGGTATAAATTGTCCAAGATGATATGACTTAGCCGAACGTCTATGCCAATAGGCACATTAATCAGTCTTTTTTGATATATAGATATATGGGGTCTATTTGCTATTTCTGAAATGATACATGATAGGATAAAATGTGTTTAAAAGTAGAATATGACAAAATTGATTTTTCACAACATTACGTAATCCACTGGCAGGGACACACACACACATACATACATACCTCGTATTTCACAAGATAGGGTGCTCTCTTCGATATGGCTCCCATATTTGCATCGAGGGGCATGCTCAAACGTACAGTCCTATAAAGACGTAACGTGATTCAATAATATATTACGTCAACGCTGTGAATCAAATCAAAGAAAGCGTATAACACAAAAGGTAAGAACTGAATACCGAAATTCGCTTGAAACTCGCAATGTTTGGTGA
The DNA here is from genome assembly GCA_035149815.1 of Branchiostoma lanceolatum. Classification (NCBI taxonomy): domain Eukaryota; kingdom Metazoa; phylum Chordata; class Leptocardii; order Amphioxiformes; family Branchiostomatidae; genus Branchiostoma; species Branchiostoma lanceolatum. The sequence continues at coordinate 9,035,582 of CM068867.1, read as the reverse complement.
TTAGAAGATGAAGATGCTAACCACGAGACATCAAGGTTTTGGAAGAGCATACTAATACACTTAAAGTGACAGAACGTAATAATGCATGTAAACGGCGACGAGAAGGGAAAATTACCTGCTCCGCCCATTTGATCTAATGCATGAAGTAAGTACCTGTTTAGAGTTTGAGCAGCCACGGCACAGGCAGCAGCCGGCAGCGTTGAAGCGGTGCACTTCCCTCCAAAGCCTCCGCCCAGTCTCTTCACAGATACATACACTCTGTACAGAAGTATAACAAGAGTTCAGAGATATCATACCTCCGTGAGATATTTAGAACTTTAAAAAAATCTTGCGTACAGGTGTACTGTAATTTTCCATTTCCATGTGAAAAGGCTACTTTTCGATGGGCTTTGCTTGTTTGTTTGTTTGTTTGTTTGTTTGTTTGTTTGCATAATTCTCATAATTCAAGACAATATGTTTAGACTTCTTTATAGGTGGTGTGTAACCTTTGTCCTAAGAATACGTACATCATGTTTGGAGCAAGATATCGTCTTTACATTGTCTTAGACCTGTCTAGTCTAATACCTGTGAGCTGACATCCCAGTCGCCTGTGCTACAGCTGCCTGGACTGAGTCCATAGACTGGGTAGCAGACTGGACGTCCATCCCATCCTCGGTAGGAGTGCAGCGGCACACCTGGGTCTCCATGTAGAAGTGATACTGAGAACCACACGACACCTCACCGGAGATGCGATGAGGAGCTCCAGCTAGAGCACCTAATGACACAGAGTATTGACATTTAATGAGAATTTAATGGAAAGCTCCTACAGACGAAATTTTGCCTGCACCTATGCTTGGAGGTGTGACATTTACCACTGAAGATGGCATACCTATATTGCAATACAGGCTTATAAGAAGGGGGCATCAATTAGAGCCTCATTTTGGTGCATGACCCCAAGCTGACCCCGGGAAATTCAAAATGGCTGCCGTAATTGGCAAGAGCTCTATTGGGTTGTTTTGTCTTGTTGCATTGTGTGAGGAATGGGGAATAGTAAATCGTACCACAACCCCAAGAATGCCTTCTTGTAAGTAGATGGTATTCAGGAATGATTTTTTTCTTTAGATAAACCTAAGAGAAAAACTACCTTTCGCATCTCCCTTTACCAACTCAGTAACATTGGGGTGAAAGGATTCTGCAGCAATGGCGTCATGGATGGAGAGGATGGGAGGTTTTATGTCAGTGTAGGTGACCAGGACAGCTTTGGCAATGACATCAGCGTGAGCCTGGGTATCTGGCAAATACATAACTCTCTCATTAGTCTGTGAACAGTTTCATCAGGCTTGTAAGTCACTGAATAAAAAGACTCCTTTTACACAACTAAGAGATTTATTCCACCGACGTTTCGGTGACCATTTGTCACCTTCTTCAAGGCAATTCTGGCTGGTTCACATAGTAATACAGCACAGGTGTTGCTGCGTATACATAATTAGATGCATTCCCAAACGCAAAGTATAATACATATGTACAATCAGTCTCATTAGTCATTCGGTCGTTTCACACTGGTCACGCATTCAAAATGTCCCCCGTGACGTTTCGATTTCTGTTTGTGTGTCAATATCATGACAAAAAGCGACCTTTACCTGCAATGACAAGAGCCACCGGTTGGCCTGCATATGACACCTCACCGCTGGAGAAAATCTAAAAAGATTGCAAGAAACGTTTTCTTCAAGAAATGTTCGCATTTTGATGCAGGGTACCAAGTGCAGGAACGTTCGCGACGGGATTATGTTTTCTGCTTTCGCGTTGAACACTACCGCGAACTTAAACCCACCGCGAAATACCGTTTCATTGTGTGACTGTAGCGCTCCTATTGTTTCAAACGCGAACTCAAAACCACCTCGAGCACTCCATTTTCCCATCTCCGAAATTAAATCCTCTCGAATATTTCTGCACTTACAGTACTAGTAAGAATTATTTGTGCCTTCTCAGATTAGCCTTTACTTCTTTCAGCCTCGAAGGTCCACATGGTCCAAATGTGCTCAGATTTAGTTCTATGCGAAAACCTCGCTTTCTAAGCAACATCTAATCCTTTTTGTATTGATTTAATGGCCACCACCTAATGTCTTTTTTTATCAAAGAAATCTAATACGCCTTTTATCTTATTCCACGATGCCATGAGAGCACATATACCTCATCAGCTTCAAACAGATTGTTTTGTCCTTTGACGTCTCCGGCTGTCATATAAGCAACTGCTCCTGGTATCTCCTGTGAAGTTAGCAACAGAAACGTCTTCATATGCCATACATATATACAAAGTACAACTTTCTTAGGATATATACAAAGTGCAATTCTGTCCAGTGATTACACTGTGTCACTGACAAGGGCCAGTATTTCTGAAAGAAGTGGAATTAATCTAGAATATCAGGCAGTGGCAACTAGAACTATATATGTAGACAGAAGTGTTCGCGCATGTTTGCTTCCTTTACTTAAACATGAAGACGTAACAGTGCTATGATACCATCATACCATTGCGCGTGAAAAGTCCAAGTTTCCCAGTTTACAGTTGGCCACAGTCGAAGTCACAAAGGCAGCAAAGACTTCCCCAGGCATGGCAGGCATGTCGTTGATATAGATGGCTTCTCCAGATGCCTATGGATAGTACGATACAGATAAAAAAACATGATACATCAATTTCTGCAGTTGCAATGTTTCATTTCCCTATTGTGTATGTTATACCTCCGTTCATTTCACTAGCTAGGTGCAATGTTTGTTTATAATTTGAATCAGCTCTATCATCTTAATATAATATGGCCTTAAGTGCCACGTATGTTTTCAAACAACCAGACAAACAAACCAACTAGAAAAAACAGACTGATAGACACAAATCAACATAGCGTCTTTTCCTACCATGCAGAAGTTGCGGGGAATTTACATGTAATTGCCATGCCGACACCACAGCGTGATAGCATTGTGAGGCTATCCCACCTGCACCCTAGATGATGTTTTAGGCATGGGTTGCCTGAGGGGCCACTCGGACTCCTTAGTCTGGAAGTGCTGCTCCCCGCGGGACACCGGGTGTGCGAGCGGGTCACTCGCTGAACGAACCCGCTCTGCCAGGCTGTCCTTCCCAACAGCAGACTGGTAAAACTGATGAGGAAAAGTACTTTTTATTGATTGGTACATATGATTGTTGATGCTAAAGTCGACTTAACTATGAATTAAGTTTGATATCTATCAGAAAGAAGATGTACCAAACCTGTCAAAGGAATTATGTTGTCATATATGATATACAACATTTATGCTCCTTATCAGATGGGATTTGGACCGTAAGCATAGAACGTGCCTTATAGAACAGTCCCATGGCCAGCTGTTTTGTGTACTGTGAAGACTGGAGCGCAGAATCAACCGGCACCAATTCTCCTTGCAGAACGGCCAGAGCTCCTTATGTAGGATACAGACAAAACTTTATAGGTGATAATTATCATTGCTTTCATTTGTCAAAACATTACGATTCTAAAACTATTCCCAATCATCTTTAAAACCAGAATGATAGCATAGTCTTAGGTTGATTATGATGGGTAATCTATGCTAAAGATGCCTTTCTTGAAAATATTGTACCTTTCAATGTTTCAGCAACGGTAATTCTCTTTCCAACCAGGAAGTCTTCAGTTGCAGAGGCATGTACCTAGAAGCATGTTAGGGATATCTTAATCCAAGTTGATATGATATAACGTTGGGTAACATAAATTCGGGATTTTTCCGATAATGGTTGACTGAAATCAATCTAGCAGAACTATAAACCATCCTTTTTTTCCTATTATTCTGTCAGTATCATGTACTATCTTTGCACTAATCATATATATGGTAGATTTTGTCTCTAGTCGTGCTGACACCATAATATTTCAACTTGGAAGTACAGTCCGCCGCACGCACAATAACGGTGCTGTCGGACAGGGGGGCACATCAATTCGGGAGAGAAGATTCGTCTTGAATATCTTACCGCTAATCACATTTTATACAGCAGCTATTCGTTCCATCCTTGGCTTGAGGAGAGTGCTATGGATATAGACGTGTCCAAGTAAAAAAAATACACGAAAAAACGGCCGTACCGCACGCATCAGGCCTTCGGGAACAACCCGTGTGTTGAGTCGGTAGAACGTCACTCAAAGTTCACCCCCACCGTCATGGAAATTTGTACATTATTCATCGGGGCGTTAGCTGGATGCCGTAGAAATGGTAATACTACTATGTCCATGTGTTTCTGCTTGTGCTAAGAGCAAACTTTGAGGAAAATATCGCCATCAGTCCACTATCACACACAAAATTTAGACAAAAAAGTGTTCCTCGCAAACGTTTGTCGTCTGCCGAATAGCAGGATTCTGGGTAACGAATATGGCGGCGGGAAAATTCACCGTAGTGCGGTGCCATTGGTTGTAGCAACAAAGAGGCGTTTTGATGATTAAGCACACTTAGAGTCCAGTTGTAGGTTAGCAAAAGAGATTCTAATAAGTTGTATTGTAAATAATTGTGTTTAGCAGGAAGCGGATGTAACATTTGTCTTGTAAACCAGCGAATAAATATGTACATATAATTCTCCCACGAAGCCCTCAGACTGTGACAATAAGGGACGGAGAGTTTTTGACGTAGCCAACTTCTAATGCATGGTTATCGAAGCTTTTCAGACAGTGTTCTGAATGCGTTAGTCTGTCAAGTTTGCATTTCTAGTGGTATTACTGATGTTGCATCTAGCACATATCCCTAAACACCCCGTTTTCGAAAAATCCCGAATTTAAGTACCCCGCGAATTTATGTTACCCAACGTTAATACTCAGGCCATACTTATTTCATGTGCTAAAATGTTACATCCATAACAGAAGGACATGAAAAGTTGCAGCATTCTAAAATGTTAAAGCAGTATGAGATGTTGACATTGTATGTAAGGATAATACCATGGTCTTGTTGACGCCGCCAAACACAATGGACGGTTTTGTGACCACCGTTACGTCACTCTGACGGTCCAGTGTCATCCTGAAGCCAGCATTGACGTACGCATGGGCGTTCTGTAAGTACAACAGTCCCCATTATAGTATGTATTCGTCTGCAGTTTAGTAAAATACTCATTGACATTTATATTGTAACGCTAGCTGTGCAACAAAATGTAGATGCAAAGTGACAACCTCAATTTCCAAGTTCCTATCTAGACGGTACATAACACTTTGCATCCAAATTGTAACGTTATATGTTATACATGTAAAAGTGACTTTTTATTCAGTGTAAAGTAGGGCAAACCTGTGACCGAGGAGCAACTTTGTAAGTCCGGAACACGTCTTCAGGCTTTCCGGGCGGGATCTCCAACGAACAAATCACCTGAAATAGAACATAGTAGGTCATAATAACAATGGAGTAACTTTCGCAGAAAATCATCATTGTAGTTTGTATATTACAGAATGTCAGATTAAAGATATTGATAGTGCGCCCATGAGTACAAAATTATAGTAAAATGTAGAAGTAATAGATGGATACCTTGCCATTCATTGCAATTCCCAAAAAGTCACCGAGTGCCATTATCTGCGATTCATCCCTCTGTCCTGTTTATAGGAAGAAAAATACATCTGCATTGAATTCCAGAAGTAAAAAAAAAACTTTGTGGAAGTATGAATTCAAAAACAAAAAAAAGATTCGGGGAATAGAAGATATCGATGTTATTGTTGTTATAGATTTGTTTACAAAATGTCACTGACCTATGGTGACCTTTGCCCCCGCAGCTTCCATGATTGTGAAGACGTCCGAAGGGAATTCCGGGTGATCATGTTTAATCATGAAGTTTCCAGCCCAGCTACCAACCTGAAATTAAAAAGAAAACAAAAGTCTCACTTTCAGAATCAGAGGGACAAACATCCAAATATCAAGTGATATACAAAAACAGAGATGTTAGGATGAGAAGCTAGACAGTACAGCATTACGAGTCGAAGTCTGCTTACGTTTCTAACAGATACATTGGCGACCTTGCACAGATGATCAGCCAGCACACCGTAGGATGGAGACCGGTCTGAACCGGCTCGAAGTAAATCAACCAGGGTAGAAAGGCTCACAGCAGAGCCGACTACCAATGGTGGGCCAGCCTGGAAAAGAGAAGAGTTTGTTTTGATATCATCTATAGACGGTATGCATATACAACCATAAGGCGTACCCTCATCCCCACAAAAAAATAACCAAAAATCAACGTGGAAAAGCGGTGTTAAATAGTTTTCAGTGTGTTGAAACTGATTACTAAAGCGACTGTCGATACTTTCATACTCCATCTTTTATAAACATTCATACCTGACAGTTGTACAGATCAGATACACCTTTGATGTCGATGAGACAGGTGTGGGGACCATCATCCTTGTACACACCTGGAATATTGTGTTACATGCTTTTTATATCAAAATCTTTGCATTCTTCATTTGTTTATATAGAAATCATCAGGTATTGTTTTGAATAAAGTCAACTTCTCCTGAGTCCAAATGCAAGCAAGGACTTATTCACGGCTAACGAGTAACGTTCGAGAAAATGTAAACACAATGTTTTGTGGTAACCATTTCAAGGTGAAGGTTGACACCGTAGTTAACATCGCTTACCCGCAGCCGTGTTCCCACAGACCAGTTTGTACCGGTCCTGACTGTGCTGCTCCAAGAGGCCATACAACTCAACCAGGGTGGTGGGACGATACCAGTCAACTCCATTTTGGCAACACCTCAGGGAACATGTGCTTGTGCCGTTCACTCCATTGGCAGAGGCACCGTTGCATTCCTCCCCAGTCCTGGGGCAGGGGTGTTTGTCTAGATCCTATAATCAGAAATGTAACAATGCTAAAAACCCTATCAGATCCACCATTATACTTTTAAGTTTAAAAACATAGATGCAACTTACTACCTTGAGATCTGTTATATCGAATAAGTACAACTTTGCTAAGAAAGACGAAATGAAAGACGAAATTATGTAAGAAATGTAAGATAGAGCCTTTGCAAAGTAACACACATATAATACTAGTAATAATATCCAAGAGAATTTCAAAGTGTACCTCGATGTCGATACAGCCGCCTTTATCCGGATCTGCATCAGCTGCAAAAGACTTCATGGCATCCAGGATAGGTCTGTAACCTAGGAATAATACGCACATCTTGTCCATTTATGTTGAAACGGCATTACTACAGCTTTTGCCTATTCAGAAGATGAAGAATTATGTTTTCTTTGCAGTTGCATGTTCTATTTTATAAACCAAGCAGTCAAAGGGATTTGGGATAACGTACCTGTCCTTGGTGCTGAAGATCAAAAGCCCCCTTGGTATTTCAGTAGTACGCAAAAACACATAACACAAAATACTCAATCAAGAGCTTTGTACGTTCTGAGTATATCTATCTTTTTTCCTAACCTGTACACCTGCAGATGTGTCCATCAAAGTGGTTTTCCACATCTTGTTGGCTGGGTTGTGGCTTCTTATTCAGCAACCTGTGGAATAGAACCATTAGAAACATGCTTAATCACAGCTATGTACTGTTTTGCTCTCTTTTATTACTGCCATTTGTCATTCTAACACCATGCAATAAAGCAAATACACATAGATTACATACCCATACATGTTGACCACCATACCAGGGCTGCAGTACCCACATTGACTTCCGTTGAAGTCCGCCAGGCGGCGCTGTATGGGATGAAAACCTCCCTTCTGTCCCCCCAGGCCTTCAACTGTTGTGATGCTCCAGCCGTCCACACTGCACAGGGGGCACAGGCACTAGGGTGGGGTTGAAGGATGGATATATTGATTATGAATTAGTTAGAGAAATGCCAAAATATAGCTTACAGTATGAAGCTTTTTCCGTACAGCAGGACCTACATAGGAGAAAGATACCATGCTGGCTTTCAAGTATTAGTAAAATCTTGGAGGAGTCAGGCTTTGCCTACCTTTTACTTAACAAAGACCTAAACACGCTATCCGCTCAATCTGAACTAAAACAGAGTCTAAAAGACAACTTTCTTCAACATTTCTACTCACAACTTAACTCTTGTGGTGAGAAGGGGAAGAATGGAAACAAATTGAGAACGTATAAAAAATTCAAGATTACGTATAAAAAAGAAAAATATCTAGATATAAAAAAATTCAAACTATCGCCGAGTCATGACTAAACTAAGAATCAGCGATCATCCATTGCAAATTGAAGTTGGTAGGTACAACCAGACTCCACCAAATAACAGAATGTGTACTTTCTGTGACAATGATTGTACAGAAGATGAAATACATTTTATCTCAGAATGCTCACTATACGCAGACATGCGCAGATCCCTTGTAAGTCCCATACAACTAGACAAGAAATATGCGCATCTTAAAAATAACTAGAGTTCCACGAACACATATCTTCGCCGAAAAAGCAAGGGTTTCTATAAAGGGTGCAGAGAGCGGTGTATTTATAGAGTTCTTAAATCTATTATGTTTATAAATGTTACCTCATATATTAATTTGAGTCTGTCAATTGACATGTGGGAAATGAACAGATAGGAAATGTATATTACAATCAATGCCTAGGTAAGTATAATTGCTGTTATTAGAAGAGCGTTCGAATCATATGTGCCAAGGGTGAACATGTTAAAAATGTAGCTTTGCAGGATTACCTTAAGTAGCAGTTTGTTGTTAATGTTATATCATCAAGGCAACACAGACTATGTCGTGGTCCGTATAGTATGTGTCCATAACAGTAACTCTGATACTGTATTGTACATGTCCACGGACATAAATGTGATCTAGAAGGGTACTATTGTCAGCGGTGGGAGCTTGAACTGTCCCTTTACAGATAATAAATAATTAGGATTTGGGGAGGAACAGGTCGAAATTGAAATCACCAAGGACAATTGTCAAGATGTCTCTTGAAAGTTAAATGTATGAGTTTTTGTAGTCTATCGATCAAGGCTGCTTCAGGCAAGGAGTGTGGTTTGTAGATGTTAATGCTGTTGACTGTGGTCGATAGTTTGGTGACTGTGGTAGCTATGCACTTCACTCCATCGGCTGAAATATATCGGCTGTGTAGGATTGACGTCTTGTGTAGCAACAGTCATCACCGGTACCCTCCTCCTGTTCCAATACTGTCTGCTCTGAATGCCGTTGCCTGTGGCAGAAAATTGTTACTCTGTTGTCGGCCATTCAGAAAGGTTTCCACGAAACCGAAGACATCGACCGGTTGTGTTGATATGTCAGCTCAGTTGATATGTTTTTAGATGTTCCGCGTAGGAGTATATTCAGGAACTTGACATTTAATGCAAGTATCCTGGTCTTCTGTGTTGCGTTGTTGTGTAACCTTTGGCACAGGTAGCTGTTCTAGGCGTCCCATTTCTTTAAGAACATATATTTTTGTTTACGGTATTGTAATTGCATACGGTTTAGATCCCAATAGATACAATCAGTTCAAACTCAGCGCGGCTTAAGGCAACATATAACTGACCTGGGAAAAAACGACCCGTTTGCGCTCAAAGGGGACAACAGTTTTGTCCAGTGATCTACCTTAAACTTTAGGTACAGCCCCATGCTAAAGATTGAGGATACTGTTCTCGTCGTGTTTGGATCGCCCGCTTGCCGTAACTGAGAACCTATTGAACATTGTCTTTTGATGGGCACCGCATTTGGGTAAATCTTTCTTGTATTTGCTTTCACTGTCGAATTTTACGAGGAAGGGGTGGACATCATGGCATGTGCTGTCAATGCCTACTACTGTTGCAAATGCGCCCTTAACAATTCCGTCAAATATGTTGACGTTGGCAGTGACCACTACTCTTACCCCTACTGCTATTGACAATATCTCTCTAAAGCCTCCTGTTTCACTTGTTTTTTTGGAGGCCCGGGTGTTAGATTTGTGAGACCTGTTACTGTTTAAGGATATCTTTTTTCGTGTCTCTGTCTTAATGTGAAACACACGCACAGGGCCAGCTGCAGACCTTTCCTTTGTTTGTTGATATAAGCTCCGTCCCAGCGGGAGTGTAGTTTGGCCGGTGGTTTTTGAGGTCACCAGAGAGCATCAATCTAATTTGCACAGGCCTGGTGACAAGCAGGTGTTGTCCTTAGATATAGGTCGACAAAAGGTACTTAAAAATGTAATTATAAACAAGCCTATTTCACCACTTAATTAAACCCTGATTACAATTTCATACGTCTTCATTTGTTAATCATTACCTCAATAACCTACCTGTCCAAAACAATGCAAATTCATCAAACCCTACCCGTGTTATTCGCCTCCAAAGGTAACATAAAAAAAAGCCCATTGCAGTTCTAAGCAAGCCACTAGGGGGTCTAAACTTACATCACTTACTCCCTGCCCCAAGAGCTGTACACCACTTAAAAATCATTACCATAGCACTTGTACCAAATTTGACTACAAGTTTTCGGCGAATTTATAAACTTTCCTCATTTATTATGCAAATTATCGTCTGATTTTCATGACAAGTATTCAATTATGTAAAACATCACCGAAACTATCCATATGCCATAAATTATGATATTCCGTCAATCCCTGCTGGAGTTATTCGTCTCCAAAGGTATTAACAAAAACGCCAACTGCAGTTCCAAACGACCAGCTAGAGGGTCTTAATTCCCACCACTCACTTGCCGTCCCAGAACCTATATACTACAAAAAAAATCATGAACCTGACGCCTCCAGAAAATTTGGCCTCAAACGTTGAAGCTCCGCTGAAGTACTTCAAATACCCGCTAGGAGGCCCATTATCGAACTTGACCTTCATCTTTGACATCACTACCTATCCACGAAATATCATGCACAACCGCCAATAGCTCCTCGTGTTATGCTGGCGACATACAAACTCTCACACACACAAAGCCTGCTGCAGTTCTGTAGGAAAGCGCCAAATAAATCATCTTTAAACTTGACCTCCGTTTCAACAATCTCTTCCAAACTACCAAAAATCATTGAGATCCATCAACGTTTCCGTCACTTTTTTTTGCCTACATACAAACACAGAAAATTAAAAGTCCGATGCAGTATTGTTGGAAAATGCCAGGTAAACGATTTTTGAACTTGACCTTCCTTTGCACAACCACTACACACCTACCAAATATCATGAAGATCCGTCAAAGGTTTCCCGAGTTATGCTCTTGACATACATACAGACCCACACAACAGCCGGCTCAACCAAAAACATAATCTACTCCGAGTTCCTCGGCGAAGATAACGAGCTATTCACATGTATCATGTCATCTAAAAACTACGATATAATTGCAAAAATATGTGAATTTGTGTACAAATGTTTCAAGAAGAGAGAAGAGACTCTGTAGATTTAGATGGAATATATCACAATGTTCCATTTCTTTTATTTTATGTTACCTAATGCATTTAGCCCATGCTGGGCATGAATATGCAATAAAGTTCATTGTCATTGTCAGTGTCATTAAAGTATTTTAACATTAACGTTATCTCTACGCGTTAGCAAAAAAAAAATGTTTTCGTATGCATTCCAACGCATATCCTGACTATATTACAAGTGTGGTACAACATTTGAATATTGAAAAAAGATAGGCTTGGATGAACATACCAAGTTGATACATACCGAATTCAAGGAATAAGAACATGTTCCTCCATTGGCCAGATCCGGGTGTGTAACCATGACAACACAGCAGCCACACCCTCCTTCTCTGCACATGACCTTTGTCCCGGTCAGTCCACGCTGGGAGCGCAGCCACTCGTTCAAGGTCATCGCGGGGTCAGCATTTTGAACTGTATGGAGGGCAACTGCCCGCTCTCAGTTAAATGTACACATTTCGTAATCTCCGTTACCATTAAAAGTAAGACGTTCCTGACATTAAGATATGCCACATATAAGGTACGCAACTGCCGTTTTCAAAAGCTAGAAAAGTTTTAAGTCGTCATAAAAACTACAGTTTGACATCTAATATCTGGCATATCCTAATGCCAGGAACGTCTTATTTCAATTGGTAACGGAGATTACAAAATGTGTACATTTAAATGAGAACGAGCGTGGCACCGTGAACTGCCTACAGTATATCTACTCAACAAGTAACGAAATCGTTTCCCTTTGGATTGTAAAATCTTGGCCTTTCCAATTTTCATCTTGTGTTTGTCAGACCAGTTTTCAGTTATGATGGTAGAAGAGTAAAAGTGTGCTCATTATCACGGTTAGAAAAATGACCTCGCCATTCCTCTCCAAATTTTGTATTAAAACTATCAATCAAATGACATACCGACATGACGCTTCCCATTCACCCAGAAGGCCAGCTTGTCCTTGAGCTCTTTGTTCGCGTCTGGTAAGATCGGCATGGTGTATGCCGACTTTTCTGGAAAGAAAATCAACATTGTTTTCAGTACTAGTGAAGACCCCTCAGTGAAGTCATCATCAGGTGTGATGACTTGCCTGAAAACTGATATTGTTGACAGTCAGAGCGTATAACGTATCTCAACGCAACGACTGGTTTGCGTCGGGACAAGAATATCTTACCCACCGGAAAGACAGCGTCCTTGTCGATGGTATGCGTGAAGTTATCCAGCACCTTAAGTCACAAAATCTTCTTCTGTCGGTGCTAAACTGGGCTGCTCGAGACATTTATGTAACGTGATACCTCCCAAATATGGAGAAAGGACTATTCCATTGTCACCTTGTTTGCGCCAGTATGATTAATATCCCAGATTTGGGCGACCTTGCACCGCCCCGCCCGTTCGCACCCAGAGTTCACCTAAGGCTACCAGTTAGACCACAGAGTCTCTGTCGTGATACACACCATACGCTACACTGCATACACGAACGTTAGAGCAGCTACTTTATTCTTCACTTGAAAGTTCATCTGTGTTGGCAGAAGTTATTCTGAATGGAGTTTAAACTGTAAACGCCAACACAATAAATTGGACTTACCCAAATTTTCGACTGAACAGCTACAGTCTTTTTCAAGGAGTGAGCAATCCACTGCTTCTGTGACGTCACGTTATGCAGATGAGACACGTGACTCGGAGAGCAGTGGATCATAGGTTGCAGAAAGTCTATTGACTGAAAAAGACTGTAACTGTTCAGTCGAAAAGTCCAATTTATTGTGTTGGCGTTTACAGTTTAAACTCCATTCAGAATGACTTCTATCAACACAGATGAACTTTCAAATGAAGATTAAGAATGATTATGGCGAGGATTGCTTGAAAACTGTCAGAAATTTGGAAAGAACTGGAAAGAAATTAGCGCGCCACCAGAACCATCTGAGATTTAATCTCCATTGTAAACATCACGATGTTACACCAGTGAGTCTGAAATTGTCCAGTGTCGTAGAATGACCAAAAAACCTCCATAAAATCATTTTTAAAACTTATATCAAAATAATGAAAAAATACTCTAGGGGTATACACTTACTCTACATGCATACCAAATTTCAGCCAATTTGGTCCACGGACGACCGAGAAGAATCGATTTGAAGATTTGACAGGAGAAGGAGAAGGAGGAGAAGAAACCTGACAAAAGACAATATGTTTTGTTGGCGAAACATAATGACCTACTTCAATCAGTGTGCCGAAGAGAACCAAAACGTTCTCATTATAAGCACAAATCAACAAATCTTCCGCATCAAACCTATCTTTGGTCAACTTTCCATTCTGTCCACCCTCCATTAGCTAAAGAACAACAAAAAATCTCAGAACCTGCTTCTATTCCGCCTTTTCGGAGAGGAACAGCAGTTGCCGACACGGGAAAGTTCTGGTCTCAAATCAGGGTTGATAGCGGAGGGGAAAGAACAGGTTCTTCCAGTCTGAGAGAGAACTACATTTAGGGCCCATTGGCTCCGGATCATTCTATTTTTTATCACCTACATCATTCTGGAAGAAAGTTGAATTCATAAATTGACTGAACATCCTTGCTACATGTTGGTCTGCAGCTAGCTATCTAATGTCATCATTACCATCATCATCGCTTAAATCCCTTGTTTTAAGGAGGTCCCCCGGGTGTCCCCTTGCCAGGCCTGCGTAATTTTCCACGCCGTATTTCAGACATGTCGTACTCCGCCCAAAAGCACGTTGTAGTTGGGAGAGAACTACATCGCGTCCATTTAAAGCCAAGCGGCTCTCCCGCGCACAAGCAAAAGTGTCAAACTTCTAAAAACAACCAAGGAGGTTATAATAGTTAAAATAGGTTGGTCTTTATCCAGAAATGAAGAAACTCACAAGTCATGGATCATGGACAGCCTCTGTTACAGGTTTAAAGTATCCTCTGTTGAAATCACAAAACAAAACAACAGGAGCTAAGTGATTCATTAGCATACAACCTTGTCTTGACTTACTATTCTATTGATACATCTGAAACTGTCTTCACATTATATCGATTAAGAGTTTTGGTATAAAACCTAGTTCTGCTAGACCTTTCCTTAGTCACTGATGAAAGATCGATAGCGGATGCTATCTGAAACGTCTGACTGTTTCAAAATTTTATTCAATTGCTTGAGTAACTATTTTTGGCGTATCTTACTACCTGGATGTCTAACTTTCATCAACGTACATGTACTAGTGTATGTGTACTAGTATGTAGCAGTCCATAAGTTTCATAACATGAGTTTGAGAAAAATCTAGAAAAAGTGGAGAAGAGACAGCGTCTAAGTACATCATTAAAAAGAAACAGCAAGTCAAGACAAGGTTGTATGCTTGGTAATGAATTCATTAGCTGCTGTTGTTTTAAGAGCTAAATGTTATTCGTCGGGGTGAGAGTAGCGCATTTTGGTATAAAAGAAGGGGGAGAGAGAGAGAGAGAGAGAGAGAGAGAGAGAGAGAGAGAGAGAGAGAGAGAGAGAGAGAGAGAGAGAGAGAGAGAGAGAGAGAGAGAGAGAGAGAGAGAGAGAGCGGGTTGCAGTACTTCAGTCAGCCGTCGAATGTCGCTATTTTCTACCGTGCTGACTGCGTTGGGCGCACTTTCTTTTATACATCGTAGCCCCAATCGAGATGTCCACCCCCAGGATTGAACTGGGGTCTCCCAGTTACCAGCTAAGGCCGTGTTCATTTGATTATATGGATGACATACGCGCATCATTTTTTGTGAGTGTTCACAAAAAAGGAAAATTCGTCCATACGTACAAAACAGCTGAAAAAGGAGAAAATTGTAATTGCAAAACAAAATATTTAGAAAATGGATACTAATGTCGTAGAATACAAACTCCAAGATCAAAGATGAAGATGTAAAAGAACATACAAAATGTTTAATCTGTTGTTTAGTTTTGTTCATCCTTCATGACGACGTAGATTTCATAATGCATTTTGGACAAACTTCTTTTAGTTGCACGCTCGCGTCAGTTTTGGGGTTCCTGGAGGATGTCATCCATATAATCAAATCAACACGGCCTTAGCTGATAACTGGGAGACCCCAGTTCAATCCTGGGGCAGGACATCTCGACTGGGGCTGCACCCGTCTTTCGGGAGGGACGTAGAATGGGGGTCCCATGTTCGCGTAGGTGCCCCGTGCACGTTAAAGGGGAAGGGCTAGCAGCCCCTCTCTGTACAAATATACCCTGCTACTGTAACAGCAAGGAAACTTGTGGCTGTTACAATGTTTTTTTTAGATGTTTTAATGCTGCTCCTTACAACCGTAACATTTAATGTCTTCCTTCTGGCAACGAGTCGTAACTGCATCAAGTTTGTACTGATACAGATTGTTCACACACTGCTTCAATTACCTATAACGTTACAAGCAGAATAGCTTATGGGCATTGACCCCATTCATGAACATGTCCAAGCCATATACCACACGTAGACACAAAATACTCGAAACCAAGGAAGGACAAAATTTGGAACGATGTCAAAACGGAAATCATATTCAGATCCATCAATGAAAAATTTCACTGCCACGAGGAAATTTAGCAAGCCAGTTAGACAGATTTACACAAGACTAAATAGCATTTACTACTAGTACTAGATGATTATCCTGCTGATAGAGTCCTGTGCAATTCCAAGAATTGTCGGGACAAGAATGCATTTCATTAGGACTCCAAGAATTCCTGGTATTCCATTGGGACCGGAGTTTCTGGTATTTCAATGGGACTCGAATTCCATCCTGGCATTCCATAGGGATTCCTGAGCTAACACCACCTACCAGTGCCCTAAGCAGGGTGCAGTAAACATTAAAACAACAACCTCCGTCGCCATGGCAATGTCTTTTTATCATTGCCAATCTTGTTCAAGACGTGTTTAATGAGATTTTGTGACAATAGTGACGAGATGTTCCCTTTTACAGTACGAGAAATAACTCGCGATGTTATCAACCCGTTCCCTTGTCCTTGGTGCTGAACAACATATTCATTACTCTACCCCCAGCACTACAGCTATATTTTCTTCACATAGGATGAAATTCTAAGACGCTCCTGACAATAAATTTGTATCCACTATTGACAGGATGTTCCTGTCTGTAAAAAAAAAAATATTTGGACTTTTGACAGGATGTGTCTGATAGGGATTTTTTTTGCACTATGGACAGGATGTTAATTACAAATGTTAAACCAAGGAGGTTTTATATATACTTTGCTGAGCAAGAATACTTAACTAGAATGATAAAGATAACAAAGCTTATTCATACCCGTATGTTAATTGCAATAATGGTCTACAAGTATACATGAACAATGAAGATTAGATTATGTTGGTAGTCTATGATTAGGTTCTATATTTACGTTACCAATACAGGGTTTGACTTTAACTTTTTATTTGAAAGCAATATTATTCTCAAAACCATGCATACATACTGTATTTTGATTTATCGAAAACTCATCATGCGAAACAAAATGTACAAGGGCAAATGTCAAAACTGGCAATGAAAATAACAAGCTTTAGTATGTGGGAAAATGGCACTGATCAAATTTCTTCAAGGTAATTGCAAGGTTTGAATAACTCAAGTTTGAAAAGGAAGAAAATGACCAACTTTGGGTGACCTGGGTGTTGAATTTATCTTATGAAATCTTTTCAGACATAGCTGATACTCTAAAACATAATATCTGTCAAATTTTCTGAAATAGCTTATCCCAACTATTAACTCAAAACTATGAAAAAAATGCAATAAGAAGAAAGACAGGTTTCAACTACTCAAGTTTGAAAAGGAACAAAGTGACCAACTTTGTATGACCTTGGTGTTGAATTTATCTTATGAAAGCTTTTAAGACATACCTCTTGTGGCAACCACTCATATTATCTTTATTCGTATTCAGATACATAGTACAGATTCATAATACAGATACATAGTACAGATACAAATGCAGATCGAGTATGGTGACCGTGTCAATTCCTACATCGTCGTGAGGAGGGTTTACACGGTAGCCTTCGCGTGAATTTGTTTAAGGTGGATGACAGGTTGCGAATCTGAAACCCACACACTTTAGGCATCCGTCTTCTCCAGCGGCACCAATTCGAGGGAGACATGCTGGTTCTGGTTGGGATGCTTGCAACGAGCTGCCGGATGACTCTTACACTCGAGGTCCGCCTTGATAACGCCAGCCCGCCTGGCGCTGCTCTCGTCCGCCAGTTGAAGACAGCTGCCGTTGGAGACTTGTCCCTCTAACTGAGGGGGGATGCGTGTAAAGTGCCTTTCCCAAGGGCACAACGTCGGGGCGCAAGTTCGGACATGTCTCTGGGCACAACCCGGGATTCGATCCTGGGTCCAATTGTTTGACAGCCGCGCGCTCTACCACTTACGCCACACGACGCCACATAAGACATAGCTGATACTCTAAAACATACTATCTATCAAATTTTCTGAACTGGCTTATCCCAACTGTTAACTCAGAACACAGAGCTATGAAAAACTGTGTGAAAAACTACGAGTCTGCCTTAACCGTCTACAATGTTCTGGAACAGCATAACCAAACAATTGCTACCTTGCTCGTGGGAACCGGATTGTTTATCGTTCGATAAACACACCTGCATTCTGTTCGTCAAGACTAGTGTCCTTGAACCGTACGTATAACGTACGATGGCTGGCAAGCGAGGATACGTGGCTGAAATGAATCCCCCATCTGTAAGTAGATTTCAAGTCATGTTGAATCAGTTCTGTAGTACAATGCGAAACTTTCTTCCAACACTAATGTATACACGGATCAATTTTTAAACGACCACTGTCGCCTTTTGCAGGATCACAACTATCAACCGAGTGCTTATTGATCCGTAGTAGGCGACAGTAGTCGTCGAAAATGTGATCCGTGTAAACCTTAGTGTTGGAAGAAAGTTTGACATTATACTATGATTACTACCAACCCATCACGTAGTAAACAAAACTTATTCAAATTATGATGGAAGCACATCAAAGTTTTGTTTACTTCGTGATGTAGACCATTCTTGTCACTTGAAAACATCGACCTGTTGTTGGAACTTGTAAATAAGAATGTACTCCAGCTATGCCACCCAATGATTCCCAATGATTGTTTTCCTAATGATGATGCCATGATCTTTGGGACGCATATCTTCTTTGTATTTGATTTGAGTGAAACAGGTCCATCAATGACTATATGACTGCAGTGTCTTCTTCTATACTTAATCTCTTTTTAATGTTATTTTGTTATCATTTCTTGGCGTGGGGTGAGAACAAGTCACGTAGTTTAGGCATAAAGAGAGATAAATGAGTGATGTAGTCTTTTTATGTTCAAACAGGTGGGAAAAAGTCAAAGTCAAAGAGGAGATATGTCCCGGTTCGTGGGGATGACAGGGACTCGTTACCATGGCTCCATTCGGCATACTATCCGGACTCAAGACTCAATTACTCGAGTTATCCGGACCCAAGGCTACAGCAGTCGTACCGTCCGGACCCGAGGCTTCCCCAGCTCAACCACCCGGACCCGAGGCTCGCCGAGGGCAACAAGTCGTACCTGTGGCATCACAACTCTTCACTGTTCAGCCGGAGCTCTCACAGTCAGTCCGCACCCTTGTCTTCTCCCGTTTTCCCACCGTGTCCGCCAACTCCAGAAGAAGAGCAGATGGACTGGGATCCCAGCATCCTCACTGAGAACATGGCGTGGTCAAGCAGCCAGATGGACGAGGAAATCCCTATGGAATGGGACTAATCATAACTAGAATAGATAGTTGGACGACAGGTGACACACGGCTCTACGGCCTTGGGCGGAAGAGCTGGCCAAGAAAGAGAAGCCAAGAAAGAAACGGAGAAGACTCCATTCCGGCACATGGAATGGGAAAAGCTGTTTGGAGAATGGAGAGGGACTGAGTAAAGTTATCAGGCTAATGTTAGAAGGTGACCTACGGTTCTAAAATGTGCGGTATAAGACGAAGAGAAGTGGTTGGTGGCCGAACAGGAAACGGAAAAGACTTTATTTCCGCGGTACATAGCAAAAACTGTCTGTGTTGGCTGTTGGTTTTAGGGTGTATTGTGAAAGGACGCTTAGTTTTGCTCTCTATGTATTGCAAAGGAATTTACATCGATACATATTACATCGTTGTTGTAAGATATTCGTTGTTGACCTGATACAGAACTGAATTATCCAACGAATTGCCAGACACCTGTCATGTGGGCGGTAGAAAACCACATGTCGGATTTGCAAAGCTGTTTCATGGATTCTACCGAAGGTCTACATTAATTGAAGGATTGCTGAAAAACACATGTTTGCTTTTATCCACAGTACCAGTTAATTAGTGCCATACAAATGCCTTTGGCTTTAATTGAAAAGATCTACAGCTAACGAATGCTGCAGATGTAAAATGTTTCAACAAATAAACATGAATGATTTTTCTATGGAAAGGTTTGATTTTTTTGCTGACTTACTATACTACATAAAACGTGAGAAGGCCTCAAAAGAGAAATGTGTACGATTACCTTAACAGCCCGGAACAATAATGTATACAATGGCAATATGACAGGAAAAAAGTGTCAGTAACTGTTGACTGTACACCAGGGCCGAGGACTGTACGTATGAGGAGACAAAGGTTTATCTGCCTGTACAATGTGTGTGGATGGTGTTCAGCACCAGCAGTTAGTTTGTATGTATGTGTGTGTGACGTTCAGCACCAAGGACATGTTTGTATGTGTGTGGATGGCGTTCATCACCGTTGACATGCTTGTATGTGTGTGGACGGCGTTCAGCACCAGCGGCTGGTTTGTATGTGTGTGTATGGCGTTCAGCACCTAGGACATGTTTATATGTGTATGGATGGCGTTTCAGCACCAAGGACATATTTGTATGTGTGTGTATGGCGTTCAGAACCTAGGACATGTTTATATGTTTGTGGATGGCGTTCAGCATCAGAGGTTGGCTTGTATGTGTGTGTATGGCGTTCAGCACCGAGGACATGTTTGTAAAGTGGTGGATGGCGTTCAGCACCAAGGACATATTTGTATGTGTGTAAATGGCGTTCAGCACAATGATATGTTTTTATTATGTGGATGGCGTTCAGGACCAAGAACAAGTCTGTGTGTGTGTGTGTGTGTGTGTGTGTGTGTGTGTGTGTGTGTGTGTGTGTGTGTGTGTGTGTGTTGTGTTGTGTGTGGATAGGTGTGGATAGTTTTGAGCACCAGAGGAAAATCGACCACCTTTCGCTGGCCTTGGTGTTGAATTTATCTTATAAAAGCTATTAAGATACAGTTAAAACTCTAAAAAATATTATCAAATTTTCACAAATGACTCATCCTAACTATACGTTCATAACGAAAAACTACGATAGTCAGTGTGAAAAAATAAGAATCCAAATTGACCGTTTATATTAGTGCTGCGTACCTAAACGTAACATCAGGTACAGGTACCAGTACAAAGGTTTAGGTAAAGGTCCGGACCAGTACCTGTACCTGAACAATTTGAAAAATTTACAGGTGTTTTTCTGAACTTCTTCAATATTGACAGAAACATAAATAAACCGTTTACAACTTGCCAGTATCTTTATTCAAAGAACATACAATGTTTCCTACCGCCAAACTCCCTTGGCCTTGCTACCAAAACTCCCAACGTGCCTGAATGATCTGTTACATATTAGTTACGCTGCACCAAGGTGTCACTTTGGTCACGATTGGTGTTGCATGAGGCCAAGAGGTTAGGAGATCAGGCACAAAATAAGCACATGTCGGTGTAAATTTATGAATACCGGTACAGTACCGGTACTTCATGATTCGGTATTTGGTACCGGTACGCAGCACTAGTTTACATCGTTCTGGAACAGCATTACCAAACAATCGCTTCCTCTTTCGTGGTAACCGGATTGTTTATCGTTCGAAAAACACACCTGTATTCTGTGTGAAAACCTAGGTGTATCACGACGCTTGTTACCGTGAATATTTCAAAGTCCCACTGTGAACATATCTTCACATCGTCTCATGATGGGGAGCAAACTAGGATACGTTACTGACGTGAACACCCCAGCTGTAAGAAGACGTGTTTGAAGTAGATCTAGAGTTGAATTCGTCAGATTTGTTAACTTCTTGACGCGTAATGTAGACCATTCTGCAACTGTCGGTAGTAAACATTGAACTGTTGATGAAATTCTGAAATAAAACTGGACCCTATAGCCATGAGGTGTTTAGATATTTGATACTCAGTATTCTGCCACGATTATTTCCCACCTATCATTATATTTTGGGCCTAGTATCTTGTAACTATGTCTTCTTATGATCAAATAGGTTGAGAAAAAGTCTAAGAGACGGTACTGGGTGTCTCTCATGTCACGTCCTTGGGGTCTGTATAACAAAAGATGCATTTGTCCCCAGCCCAATTTAATGAAACGGTTGAGTTCACAGTTGTTATATTCTCATCCAGCATCCGCTATCTTTCGTCAGCGACTAAGGAAAAATCTGGTAGAACTAGGTTTTATACCAAAATACCAAAACAACAGGAGCTAATAGATTCATTAGCATACAACATTGTATTGACTTACTATTCTATTGAACCATCTGAAATTGTTCTCACAGCATACTCAGAGTTTTGGTATAAAACCTAGTTCTGCCAGATCTTTCCTCAGTCACTGACGAAAGATAGCGGATGCTGTCTGAAACGTCTGACTGTTTCAGATGGTTCAATAGAATAAGAGAGAGGGAGAGGGAGGGAGAGAGAGAGAGAGAGATAGAGAGAGAGAGAGAGAGAGAGAGAGAGAGAGAGAGAGAGAGAAGGAGAGAGAGAGAGAGATGGTTGCAGTACTTCAGTCAGCCGTCGAATGTCGCTATTTTCTACCGTGGTCACTGCGTTGGGCGCACTTTCTTTTATACATCGTAGACGGCTGGAAACAATGGTGCAAACAATGATCAACAATAAACTGTTTTTTTTTTACTTGAGGCAATGATGATTTGATTACATGGATGACATCCGCGCATCAATTTTTGTGAGTTTACACACACACACAAAAAAAAGAAAATTCGTCCATACGCACAAAGCAGCTGAAAAAGGAGAAAATAAATGGTGTTAATTGCCAAACAAAATATTTAGTAAATGGATACTAATATCGTAGAATACAAAAGAACTTACAAAATGTTTAATCTGTTGTTTAGTTTTGTTCAGCCTTCCTGACGACGTAGATTTCATAATGACTTTTTCTGCCAAACTTTTTTTAGTTGCACGCTTGCATCAGTTTTGGGGTCCCCGGAGGATGTCATCCATATAATCAAATCAACACGGCCTTAGCTGGTAACTGAGAGACCCCAGTTCAATCCTGGGGCAGGACATCTCGACTGGGGCTGCACCCGTCTTTCGGAAGGGACGTAGAATGGGGGTCCCGTGTTCACGGAGGTGCCTCGGGCACGTTAAAGTGGAAGGGCTACCAGCCCCTCGCTACTGAAACAACAAAAATTAAGGAAACTTGCTGACCTGTGGGCTAGGCACTACAAGGGTCTGAACGAACAAACGAACTGTAGATACTTCGGTCTATGGAACTCTATTGATATTCTGTGGATTCAGTATGGCAGCGCATGCAGCGGTGGTGCGAGATTCAACAAGTCTGGTATCCATCTATTCTGGCTCTGGTTCGCTCCTCTAATTTCTTCCGTCGAACATTCAGCTGGGAAGCGACAGAGGCAAATTAGAGGTAGAACAGGATCGACACCAGGGCTAAGATTTAACTTAGCAACGGGTAAGGGGAAAACCCGGTACCCGTACTCGTATAGGTACCCGTATGGGTCACCCAGCATACCCGGCTGGGGATTTATCGGACCCCGCAAATTCCAAAACCCAGAAGTGACGTACATGTATGAGGGCGGTAGTACGCAGGCCCACTGAGGCTGAGGAACTTGGTTGAACTTGGTTGAACAACCTGGCGTCAGTAACAACGAAATACAACCTTTCCCGATATTTTTGTCGATATTGGCCTTTCAGTGACGTGACTACAATGTGCCAGCATGAAAGAATACATTATTTCAGTTTATTTTTCAGTAAGTAAGAACAAATAGTATGCAGCATCATCTTAAGGTAAATACAGCTACAAATTCCATCAGTATCATCATCATATCTTCATCATATCACGCGCTAACCACTAGGCTAAAAGGTCCGGACCAGTTAGACTGGTCAGTTAGTTGAGGTTGATCTCCACTGTTACAGACTGACAAACGGACACAATAGTTCATTGTTACTGCCAGGAGTTAAAAAGAATTGACGAAGAAGTTTCTACTCTTCGTTGGGCAGAGTCTGAGGCTAGACTGAAGCACAAGGAGTTGATGGGTGCAACCCAGACAGGCCGGCAAGGTTTAGGTTTGATACCCCATAAGTGGTGGTCATCCTCTACAGAGAAAGAAAGGCGGGAGATGGTAACACAGGAAATAAGAGATGTAGAAGAAGAGAAGAGGGCTGCAGTAGCAGCGGGACAAGGCAAACAGGGAAGGTGGACTACCTGGGAAAGTGTTCAACAAAGGGATGTACCATTTAGTGTCCTGTGGCGAATGGAGCCTCTCCGCATTTCATTCCTGTGGCGCTCCACATATGACCTACTACCAACACCAGTAAACCTGAGCCGGTGGTATGATGACCAGTCAGACATCCGAGTCTGCAAAGCGTGTGGACAGAAGGGGACCCTACAGCACATCCTGAGCTCATGTCCATCTGCACTCTCCAGTGGAAAGTACACATGGAGACACAACATGGTGCTGAAAGTGGTTGCGGAGGCTGTGAAAAGGAGAGTTGAATGCACCAATGCTGAGGATGTTCCTTTCCACATAGACCGCTTTGTACCATTCATCAAGGAAGGCGCTCCGCCGTGGAATAACGACACCAGCCTAAAGCCATGTATCCTCTCCTCTGCAAATGACTGGCAAGTCACAGTGGACCTAGAGGGTGAAGGGAGCTTCCCAGAAGATATTGCGGTGACTTTGCTCCGTCCTGATATCACAATATGGTCGGAAAGTGCCAAAGAAGTGGTGATTGGAGAACTGACTGTACCTTGGGAGGACAATGTAGATGCTGCCCATGAGAGGAAGCTGACCAAGTATGCTGAGTTGTGTGAAGTATGTAAAGACAGAGGGTGGAAAGCTTCATGCTACCCATTTGAAGTCAGCTGCCGGGGTTTTGCTGCAACATCCTTTCAAAAATGGTTGAGAGTGCTAGGGTGCAAAAGGAAGGAAATCAAGTCTATCACAAGAGCTGCAGTAGAAGCGGCTGAAACGGGTTCTGCATGGATCTGGAACAAATACATCCAGGTCAAAAAAGGCTAAGACATAGCCATTCTGTAACTCACCAGTGGGAGGTGGTGTACCAAGCACTGCTGGCCCCCCACCCCGAGGGAATATTGATCTTAATGGGCCGAAATTCCCAACGACGGGTGGTGATCAACTGATGATCCCACTGGTGAGGCACACAATAACATCAAGTGTGTATAATTCAACTCTGCATACATGAATGATAAAAGAATGCTAACTACTTGAAAACTTGAAAACACACCACACAGTTCGATCGTTTGATTAATATTATATTCACCAGTTTTAGTAAAATGCTCAGCCACGGTTTAAAAGTATATCTCAACAGATTGAAATATTGGGTAAAAGAGAAAACAATTGGAAGTTATTGCAACTGTTATTTACTAAACCTCCAAATAGAATAATTAGGATCAGATACTAGATAATACTAGTGTTCGCGCCATCTTCTGGGGTTACTTTTTTTTTTTCTTCACCACTTTACTCACCTCCACCAATTTTTACAACCAGGAACAGAATCATAGCATCCTACTAAAGTTGGACCAATACGTGAAAGTAGCATTACAGAAGTTATACAATATTGTATACAAAAACTAACTTTAACTAGCGAGGGGTTACTTTATTTCTACACGGATGCAGAGATGGAAGGTCTGACCTTTCTACAGGCTCCTTTGTGTGCACATAATTTGGAATTTACACAGCGAGCAAAGGGTTTTCCCAAGAGTATTTAGAAATATCAAGACAAATCAATGCATGTTAGGTATTTGCGATCAAGGAGGTTTAATAAACACCATGGGGCGATGTTTCAAAACTTCTATATAAAGGCTATCACATTGAAGAAAGTTTTGTACTTAGAAAAGTCATAATCACATTTCGCGCGAAAACGGATATTGCATGAAAACTTGCTTCCTTTTGAAACTTACTCCCTTTTCCAAAATCGTGCTGTTTCTTTTTAATGATGTACTTAGACGCTGTCTCTTCCTCCACTTTTTCTAGAGGGCCCAAAATCTACCTTGAATTTCGGCTTCACAACACCCGCCCACATACGAAACATCATTGTAATCCATCAAGAGGCTCTCGCGTTATGCTGACTGGAGTGGTGCGGAAACACAAACAGACAGACACACCCAAAACTATATCTCCATTTTGCATGGAGATAACAAGCTGCTAGGAGACCCAAACCTACACCATTTTTTCAGTACATCAAAGCTATCTGCCACATAAAAATCAAGACCATAGCACGTCCAGGTCAAAAGATACAAAAACTGAAGTTCTGCTGCAGTACCAAGGTCACCTACTAGGGGGCCCAAAATCGACCTTGAATTTGGCTTCCCAACACCTACCCACAGACCAAATATCATTGTAATCCATCAAGAGGTTCTTGAGTTATGCTGACTACAGTAGTCCGGAAACACAAACAGACAAACAGGCACACCCAAAACTATATCTCCATTTTTCATGGAGATAATAAGGCAAGAACACCACAGACATTTCCTATTTTCATCTTTTTATTGATGGTATAGTTATAACTCTTACAAATTTTCATATTTTGCATTAAACTCTTATCCGACAAGGGGTTGAAAAGTTAGCAGTTCAATACTACATGTAGTACGATCACTTTTTAAAGAACCGTATCTCACTGGCTCAATTTGCCTGTTTTCATTTCAACGATTCATTTATACGGGTTACAACAGACACGCTGGTACAAATATCGACAATTGAGTGTAACGTTAGATATAGTCTACTTTAAAGGCAACCAAAGCAATATCAAGGACAAAAAATGGGATTAAAAAAAGCTGAAATCTTTATTGTAGTGTCAATTACTAACACTGTCTAGCACATTTGTGTAATAACTTTGGGCATTTTAAAACCGTGCAGAAACGTGCCATATGATCATCCCCTTAGTTTCGTGACCTACAAAACCCCGGTGACAATTTTCAGTGAGTTCTCACATTACAACAAAGTCATATTTTTGCATCATGGACGTCGCTATACATTGTGATAGTGTTGTTTGAACTAATCATTGACATTGTATAGAAATGACTAAATAAATTTACTTTCAAAATCCGATTTTTCGGGCCCTAATATTGCTTTGGTTGTCTTTAAGATGTCATTACTAGAAAAAATAATGGAAGCAGTTGAACAACTCAACATGGTACTATGCATCCATATCATTCAACAAATAATGATCATTAGACGTTTGTATTTCAGATTTTTGTTAACTTTTATTTTTTTGATAATTCTTTTTGCCTTCTTCGATGAAAACTTTTCCGGGCCGAAGCAAGAGTTTCGGTGTCTGGAATGTACATGGGTTAGGTTCAAAATTAGAGGACTTAGAGTTTTTAGACGAAATTAATAAATTCGACTTCTTCTCATTGCTAGAAACCTGGACCACAGAAAATACCAAAATCAACATCAACAACTACAGTCATTTTCATTTGTACCGAAACAAAAACAAGAGAGCTAAGCGCTCTTCGGGAGGAATTTTATTCTTTTACAAAAATGAATATAGGCATTATATAAAAAAAGTACCCTCCAAGTCCACAGACCTTCTCTGGGTACGATTGGACCGTAAATTATTAGGACTTTCCAGAGATTTGTTTATATGTTCTGTGTATTTAAGCCCCAGCGCTTCTTCAACCCATAAAAACTCTGAGAACCACGTGATAGACATTTTAGAAGATGAAATAGCTAAGTATAGTTCAGAGGGATTCATCCTACTTGGGGGCGATCTAAATTCGCGTCTTGGTGATTTAAATGACTATGTAGACAACGAGGACGGCCCCTGTGATGTTTCAAACCTTTTCAATGACAGACAACACTCTGACAAAGCACCTCCTAACAAATTTGGTAGACTTATAACTGACTTATGTATACAAGCTAACCTTAGAATACTAAATGGTAGAGTAGTGGGAGATTTACAAGGTAATTATACCTGTCATCAGCCGAACGGAAGCAGCACTGTGGATTATATCGCCACCAGCCAATCTTTATTTCAACACGTTCTACTGTTTAAAGTTCACCCTTTGACAGTTTTTTCGGACCACTGTATGTTATCTGTTCTCATCAATACAAACACAACAGATAAACATCCTAATGAAAAATACAATAGGCCGAAATCCAAACCTTCTCATCAGAGATTTCACTGGAACCAGTCATCCACGGAAACATTTTCTCACACTCTATCACAATCCCATTTCAAAAATAGATTAAATTCGCTCTCATTCAAAGCTAATAGTAACTCAAATTCTAAAGAAGAAATCGAAATGTTTGTATCGGAATTAAGCTCAATTCTAAAAGACGCAGGTGCTAGATCATTATCAATAAAGAGAACAAATTGTAAGACTAAGAGACGTACCCGGCTTGGACAAAACAAACAATGGTTTGACAAAAGCTGTACTGAACTAAAGCGAGAGGTGAAGAACCTCGCTTCCTTACTTGTAAAACAGCCATCAAACCCAGATATCAGGGGTAGATTCTTTAAAAGGAAAAAGGAATATAGAAAACTCATAAAAAAGAAGAAAAGAGATTTTCATAATTACATAATGACACAATTGTCCTGTCTAAAAGACAAAAATCCCAGTGCTTTTTGGAATCTAGTAAACAAATTAAAACCAGCAAAAGCGCAAGAGAACAATGTATCAGATGAAGAGTGGCTTAATCACTTTAGCAGTGTAGACAAACTCTTTAACAATACAAAGGACTGTCCTGACCCAGAAAATGATCCACAAATTTCAAATAACGATTCACTAAATTCATCTCCGCCCCCTGTAAACCCCTCTGTCCTTGATTCCTCAATAACCATTGGGGAATTAACCACTGCCATTTCTAATCTTAAGAATAATAAATCTAGTGGAAATGACATGATTCTAAACGAAATGTTGAAATCTGGTAAAATGATATTGAAAAAGCCACTCCTCCAGGTATTTAATATGTGTTTACAAAATGAATATTTTCCCGAGGAATGGTCTCTCAGCCATATCGTGCCAATTCACAAGTCAGGGGACCCGTCCATCCCAGACAACTATCGAGGAATCTCTATTATGAGCTGTCTAGGTAAACTATTTTCTTCCATATTGAATACTCGTTTAGTAAATTATGCAGAAAACAATACATTATTCAAACCCCATCAGGCAGGCTTTAGAAAAAACTTTAGAACAACAGATAATCTTTTCGTAGTTAGCACCCTAGTTAGGAAATACATTAGTCAGAACTCTCGCCTCTTTGCATGTTTTGTAGATTTTAGTAAGGCCTTTGATTCAGTTTGGAGAAATGGCCTCATATTTAAATTGAACAAGCTTGGTATAGGTGGTAAGTTTCTTCAAACTATCAAAGACATGTACTCTAAAACTACAAATTGTGTCAAACATAGTCATGGTCTCACTGAATCATATGTTACGCATAGCGGTGTCAAACAAGGTTGTAATTTAAGCCCAACGTTATTCAACTTATTTATTAGTGATATTACAACCATCTTTGACAATGAATGTGAACCACCAATTATGCATGATAAGTACATTCCCTGTTTATTATACGCAGATGACTTAGTTATTTTTTCTGAGTCTAAGCAAGGGTTACAAACTTCTTTGAATAAGCTAGAAAACTATTGTAATACATGGAGACTGAATGTAAACCTTAGGAAAACAAAAGTTGTTGTTTTCTCTAAAGGTGGTCGTCTTCCAAAAGACTGCTTGTTTACATACCAGAAAAACCCTGTTGAATTAGTTACATCCTATTGTTACTTAGGTATCATTGTCAACTCTGCTGGCACATTCAAGGCGAATCACAAACACCTCTACCGGAAAGGTCTAAAAGCTTTGTTCGGCATCAACCAATCTCTAGACAATGCCGACGCCCCAATTTCTGTGAGAAACAAACTTTTTGATGCGTGCGTTAAACCCATTATTCTCTACGGCTCTGAAATATGGGGTTCATTCAAAAGTTCAAATTCCTGTCCAATTGAATCAGTTCATTTAAAATTCTGCAAACAATCATTACGTGTACCTAGGTCTGCTTGCAGCCTAGCTGCAAGGGCGGAATTAGGAAGATACCCAATACAAGTGGATGCTTCGCTAAATGCCGTCAAATATTTCCTTAGACTTCGCCAGAATGTGCCAGCCGACAGTTTTCAAGCAGATGCTTTCTGCTGTCAGTTAGATCTAGACAAATCTGGTGTGAAATGTTGGGCGACAGGAATACGTAAGTCTTTAGAGGAGAGCGGGTTTGCTTTCTTATGGCACCTACCAATTTCATATAATTCAAATACGTTACAAATTGTTAGTTCCATTGGCCAGCGGATAAAAGACATTTATTTCCAAACGTTTCTGAAAGAAATACATAACGACAACAAAGGTGGGGCTTCCAAAAATAAGTTAAGATCATATAGATTATTCAAAACTACTTATAATGAAGAAAAATATCTAAGTAATTCAAATATGAAGGTCAGGAATGCAGTCACAAGACTAAGAATCAGCTGCCACAAACTACATATTGAAACGGGAAGACATACCCGCACTCCTCTAGAACAACGATTATGTAAACATTGTACTTTGAATAGAGTAGAAGACGAATGTCATTTTGTGGTAGAATGTGTATTATATACCAAAGAAAGAAATGAACTATATAAACTTGTAGAAAACCTATTTCCCTACTTCACACATTTAAGTACTGTTCAAAAATTCATATTTCTAATGCGACTAGACAAACCTCCCATTGAAAAACACGTCTGTTCTTTTATATCTACTATAACCGAAAAGCGAGGAGAAGTAGAATTTATTTAATGATAGTCATATTCTTTTGTATCCGTTAACTGTACTTGTATTATCTTTTGTTGTGACCTGTACTTAGCCAAGTGTGGCAGAAATGTGCAATAAAGGTCTTCATTCATTCATTCATTAATATTGACAAGCTGGCTCTTTAGTGAAAAAAAATTAAAAAGGTATTATAACATCAGAAAAGTACAAAAAGATAGAATGCCTTTCTGATTGAAGTGTGGCACGTTAAATGCACAACTAGCTGTATCTCAAGAATATATCAATGAATACATGTATATATGAATAAATGAGTATATCAATCAATACATGGGTATATGAATACATTAGCCTGAACACCAGCCTCCGTAGTGACCGCTGGCTTTAAAAAAATTCGCTTGCTAACAACGGAGTTAGCAAGCGATTTTTTTTAGCCAGCGGTCACTACAGACACTGGTACGTACACAGGCTTTGAATACATGAATATACGAATACATGAATATTAACATATCAATCATCAATATATACTGTAGCAAAATTTCATGTTATGTCATTGGTCTGAGATGTCAAGAATTCAATTTGATACTCTTCAAGCAGATGTTGGGGTGGAAGATTTAACTTTCACTGCCTGGATTCTACGACAGCTACAACATGCGTAGGTTCATGATATAAGGCTTTTTGTTCACGTCATAACAGTTATGATTTGGACCTCTTGGTGACCATGTAGACGGGTAATTAGTTTACAGCATCAAAGATGGTAAAAATGTTTATACAATCTTTCTTCTTCTTGACCAACTTTCCACAATTGCAGGACACATTTTTCGACACCCAATCACTTTCGGACGATGCTATCAAACACTTTTAATCTACGGATCGTCTCTTTGCTCCTCCAGTACAAACTGTAAAATAATGAGTTTTACTCAAGAATACATTATACTGACGAAGCGGTTTTCACATTGAAATCAGTACACCCCACTGGTGTCCTATCATTTATATCTAGTTGGGGGGGGGGGGGGAGGAATTTGCACTTACTGGGAAACGAAACATATTACCTGTATTGAATGCTTTCATTTACTTTTTACATTTTGTGTATATAAGTATATAACTGTTTAAATTATATTAAATTTTCTTTATTGTCTGATGGTGCGTTAATATAAGTTGTACATGTATTAACTTGAGTGCGCCGCCATCCTGTATGTAGTTGTTATTCATGTTGTCCCTAAAAGAAAACATGGTGAAAATGCCACCATATGAAAAGCCTGTTTTCGATAAATCTCAAGGACAAAACTCGTGACTACTCAAGTAGCATCCATTATTTTTCGTCAGTGACTGTGACTACTGTTGGGTGATTAAAATACTACAAAAAGTCTCTTTTATCCAATCACATGGGATAGCCCCAAGCCATCCTTACACCATGACCACCACTCGTCATGATTGGGGGATCGGTGTTGTGAAAAACGACACGTGTGTCTGCGCCCACAGGACGAGCCTTGGCGCAAGTCTTGCACCAGATTGTGAGAATGATGGCAACTATGAGAAGAGTGCCGACTACTGCACCGCTCACAGAGACAACGAAAATAAGGAGGGAGAAACTGCGAGAAGGCTCGGGGTCGATGACAGAGAAGACGGCAAATGTGGAGCCAACATAATTTGCTGAGATACAGACATACAGACCAGCATCTGCTGAAGTAACATTGTTTATGACGATGACACCATTGCCATCTACAGTCACCCTCCCAGCTGACTCAACAGTCGCGTTCATTCCAGATGGGAGAATGACTGTGATATCTGGTGTGGGGATTCCTGAAGCTTCACAGACCAAATGGAGAGCCTGTCCCTGTACCAGAATGTTGTCCCCACGTACATTCTTCTCGAATCTTACAATGGTTGGGTCTAGACAGACTGAAATCAAATCTTCAGGTCTGACGTCTAGTAGCCTTTGCCCATTGACATTGTCAGGTTGGGAACATATAATTTGGTGTTCGAATTCATATGAACCCGTCATCTTTAGTCTGAAGCGAAGCATCCTGCAGTCACACTGCCAGGGGTTGTATCCAATGTTTATCCGGACACGAAAATTGTACATGGATGACAGAAAGTCATAGGCTTCTGAGGTAAGTGTTGACATTAGGTTATCCTGAAGGCGAATTTCATCAGAGATTGATTGAATTCTGGACAACTCTTCAGTGGGAAACCTGGTTATCTTGTTCCCTGATAAATCTAGCTCATCAAGATTTGATATTCCCGTGAATGTATTGGGGTACATATGAGAGATGGAATTCCTACGGAACCTTATTGTCTTCATATTAGAAAGGCCAAGAAACAGATTATCAGGAAGTTCAGTAATCTGGTTGTCGTCGAAATCGAGGTCCCTCAGATTTTTTAATCCCCTGAAAGTTGTGTTAGTAATAGTAGAGATTCTGTTTGAGGAAAGTGAGAGATATCTCAGTTTAGGCTGGTTGGAAAATGCATCTGCCGGAATGTCTGTGATATTGTTGTCGGGCAGGTACAGATCAGTCAGCTCTGGTAGTTTATACCCAGCGGTAGGGATTGTCCGGAGTTTGTTGCCTGATAGGGCCAAAACCTGCAGATTTCTAAGTGATGTAAAGATTTCTGGACTAACCATGTGAATCTTGTTGTTATGTAGATACAAATGTCTCAGCTGTGGTAGTGGGTCAAAAGTTCCAGCCTGAATATCACCAGCTATGCGATTATTACTCAGCCAAAGGGTCTGCAAGTTTCCCAGCCCTGTAAACATGTCGGTTCTGAGCGCTGTTAAGTGGTTACCATCTAGATTCAGATTATTTAAGTCTGCCAGGAATAAGAATGTTTGGTTTTTGATTGTAGTGATTTGATTACTCCGCAGAATCAAATCGTCCAGTCTCCTATACTGTGAAAAATCAGACTGACTTAAAGTTGGGACTTGGTTACCATCTAAATACAATTCTACAATGGATATGGGCAGGTCCTGTGGAACGCTGGTGAGGCCAAGATCAACACAGCCGCAGTAGGATGAGGAACATCTACAGGCTTCCGCTGTTCCCAGCACCGTCAGGATCACCAGGAGGAACACCAGTACACCTGGCAGCGTCTTAGCCATGATGACCTTTCGTACTGGAACAGAATAAATGGTTTGTCATGATACATCCATAGACTTTACTTGCTGTGGCCAAAAGGGAAAAATGTCTTCGTCATATCTGCAAGTATGTCGTTTGAAGATACAAAGCTTTGAAAACAAAAGGCTTACATGAAACACTTTTTACTGCAATTTCTAACCAAAAAATTTGACTTTATTTTCGACTCTACATCATCGGTCCTTGTCAAAGAATGAGCAATCCACCACTGAGATGACGTCACGTTTGCAGATAGGACACGTGACTCCGTGAGTAGTTAATCATCAAGTACAGAAGGTCTGTGGGACCCCCGTCTCTATTGAGGGATGGTTGTAAGGTCCTGATGTAAATAACACACCTGATGTATTTTTGCAGATCTTCCTGTGAAGCCAGGCAGAATGTTTTAGCACAGGAAGGCTTCGTCGCTCTCTTTGTAACTGTTGAACCTGTCGTAAAGAAACAATTTATGATACCTGCCCAACAGTTTCAAGTAGTCAAGTAGTCAGTTGTAAATCCAGCAGGAAAGGATTTGTCAATCGCACACTTGTAGTGAATTAGACGTGGCTGTACTTTAATGTATGGTACATGCTGATGGTATGGTTGTCCTAATAACCCTGGCACACACAACAGGCACATCAGTCCTTTAGCTCTAAATTATTATTTTTCTAGTAATACAACCGGTGTTTTCTCGATCATTGTGCACTTTTAAGAGACCTGCCGATGACCTGCCTTTGAAGCGAAAAATACGGGTTGGAAACGGGCGCCCTTCTGCACGGCGATCAACAAATAAGGCCGAAGCTCGTCGACCGTGTGGCTGGGGTCTTATATGCACATGTACATTTGGACTGACAACTACACATCTCATCGAAACTGCTGCAGTCTCCACCGAATCATCAGAACACTCACTTTTATCTATTTCTGTTTTCTCTATACAGGGTGGGCGTGCTCAGTGCTTAACACACTGATTTAAAGGTGTGACCTGGGTAAGGCCAGAAATTGGCCACACAACTCGCCACCTGATTGTGTGACCCAACGTAGGATGGCTAACAAGAACACCGTGCACACAATACAATTCTTATCAAGTTAAAGCGTCGGATGTATACAGCTTAAAGAATAAGACTTACCAAGAGATGGCGTCCGGAAGAAGTCGGTCCTGACACAATCACCTTCACCTGGAGGAGCTCAGGTGTTTAAGACATGGCTCTTGCACCTGATGCGGCAAACACTCCAGCTGCACAGTGTGTTGTAAAGAATGGTATCTGCATACATTCAAGGGCTGGATTGGCCTATTTGGAAACCCTCAAGCTTAATCGCAGGATTGCTCGTTATAAATTGGCGACCTTGTAAGAAGGTAAATTTTGACAGGCCAGAAATAAGTATTTCACTACTGAAGTAAAATTGTCAAAATAATCATGTCGTCAATCGGGGCACGAACAATTCTTCTACTTTAACAACTGTTCGAATCTGCATTGATTAAAAGATTAGAACCTACTTACTAGCATAAATTTTCTATTGATCATTTATGTGGCTGTTACGCATATTTGTCCTTTAAGTCATAACCTAATTGAAATACAAGTTATCAATCATTTTGGTGACTTAAGCACCAAATAAACATATCCCAACTTATAAAACATCAAGGGTACTGTCTCTTTACAACAGCAATAGAACCGACGCCTTGAAGTGCTTGAACAAAAGGGCCAACAGCTTTATCACATATACAACTAGAGTTCCACGACCTCATATCTTCGGCGAACAATATCAAAATTGCCGACTGATGCAAGTATCATATTCCCACCATTTACCAATATGGCGTTATAGCATTTTCTCATCAATCATTCAAATTAGGCCTTCATTTGCCAAAATGATATTTATCGATATTCACCTCTTTACCAGTAACATATGCAACATGATTGAATGTCAATGACATACAGGTATCAAATACGATATAAAACAGTTACTCAAGCAACTGGATAGATTTTCAAGACACCATGTCAATCATAAAATTCACTTATGCTATCTTGAAATACCAAACATAGATCTAAAAAATTCTCATCATTGAGGTTCTCACCGGATGTCATCCTTATAATCAGATCAACATGGCCCTATTAAAGTGAATAATGTTCTCATCAATTATTCAAATGAGGTCATTTGCATAATTAATATTTATCGATATTCCTCCCTATCTCAGTGATAGGTACCACATGTTTGAATGTGCTTTCATGCAACGCAACGGATTTTACCATTTTTTTTAAATTATGCAAATTAGCTCCTGTTTGGCATAATTAGCACCTTACACTCGCAATCATTAGATTCACTTTTAGAATTTACTATCTTCATACCAATCATAACAGATAAAACCAGAGTCATTTTAGCCTCCTGTGCTCTAGAAATACATCCAAATGACCTGAAATTTGCTATGGGGGTACATTGAACAAATATACAAAGAATCCCATTCGCACTTTTGGCATACAACACTTTGAAATACGATTTCAAAGGGTATTTTGGGGAGAAGATCGGCTATTTTCCTCATATGGGGTCACTGACCTTTAGGTCACATCTTTAGTCATCTGGCCAGGTGGACTAATTCGGTCAGTCAATGAGAGAGCGCGGATTCATCAAACTCAACCTGATTGGTTGAAATAGTCAATTCAATTAGGGTAACTACTCTGAAAGGTGCAGACACAACTTCACTTCTCACTGGCTCCCATTCTTGTGTTGTTATTGTTGTGTCCTACTGAAGTTAAGTGCAATTGAGAAGGTTCAAAACTTTTCTGGTGATATTTTTCGACACACTGTGTTTTTCTTATTTTAACACTGCATGGAAACAAAGATTTCCACAAGTTTGCAAGCTTGGACACTATGGTGAAACCTGACATTTCCTCACTCTACCCCTGTGTCAGTAACATTGGACACCAGTGCGCACAATAGTGCACACAAAGTGTCCAAAGTTTCCCACCTTAGGAAACATCCCGTGTCGGGACGTTGACAATAACATTAACAATAACAATAGAGAGTTGTGAAGTGCGTGAAAATTTACCTTGAGCAAGGAGGCCCTTGCTTTGAGTAATTGTTTAAAGTTTTTGGCTAAAAATGACGTAAACCTAAGAATTTTCAACGTCTTTGTCTACACCATCGGGCCGCGGGGAAGTCATGAATATCGGCGCTGATCGATAGCGCATGTGTGGCGTAGCGTTGTACTGAAAAAAATAGTATTTTCATCGCAACCACTGGCATCTGTTAAAAAAAGCCGAAGATTTCTCCACACACAATCGTCTGCAATGTTTTGTTCGTGGTACCAGATAGTCGGCTTGATGGCGAAGCTTTGTTGGTCGCCTTTTTGCATATATTAACAGTGTCACGCCAGCGCCATATTGCATGATCGGTCCTACATTTACTTAAAGTAAACATAATTTACTATTTTAATACGAAGCCAACTAGGATAAATACCAAGTATTTCCCTCTTACAAACATTGTCGTATGAGTTGGAGTCGTTGATTAAGGAGAACTCAAATTGGGAGAGATCCATTTCTGACTGGTCTTCAATTCATTTAAATACAAACATTGCAGACATACAACAAACGTTAGCCTCTATGCCACAGTCGCTTTTTGCATGGGGAGGGAAATGGGCGAAACATATTGCATTAGCTCCCGCAAAAATTTTATTGAGTTTTTTTTGTGACAGCCAATGGGAGCGAGGCATTTCAAAATGCGACCGCCTGATTGGCCAATTGAGTTAATCAAGTTATCTTGCATTTTTGGGTCAGCTGCCCTAGTGTTTATTCCAAATTTGGCATTGTGACTGACTAGGACATGTGCGTATATGGCTTTGTTCACACTTATGGCATATTACTAGTACTCCTTTATGGATGCGAGGCTTGGGTCACCTATCGACGACATCTCAAGACTCTCGAACAGTTTCACCAACGCTCACTACGTCGTATTCTGAACATCTCCTTGACAGACTACCGTACCAACACTAGTGTGCTAGCTGAAGCTGGCTCCTGTAGTATAGAGGCACTCATTATGCGTAGCCAACTACGGTGGACTGGTCACTGTGTCCGGATGCCAGACAATCGGCTCCCCAAACAGACCCTGTTTGGACAACTGGATCAAGGGACACGGCCTAGTGGCGGACAGAGAAAGAGATATGAAGACACCCTTAAACACGACTTAAAGAAGGGTCACATTGACCCCACAAACTTTGAAGCTCACTTCAACGATCTCAGCACCTGGCGCCAGCTGAGCTACAACAGGGTCTCAACTTTTGAAGCTGTGCGAATAGCAGCCAAGAGGCCAAGAGAAGGGCCAGGAAAGCCCGGCTGCAACAGAACTGAAAAACTGATGAACTCTTGTAGACTTCCCCTACTCTTTTGAGTGGCTGTCAACACATTACTAGTACTTAAGAATTGTTTTTCTAAATTCTTTGCCATTTTCAAAACAAAGATGCACATCTCCATTTTTTTGCATGGGGAGGAGTATGGCTAAACATGCTGTATCTGCTCAGGGACAAATGACGGCCTTTCTAGTGATCTGTATAAATTTGTGTGTGTGTTAAAATAGTTTTCATCAAGAAGGACATTTGATTGTGTCTGGACAAGAGGGCTAATTGAATTATTCTTTGTAGTGTACAGCATGGTTGGTCTTTATCCAAAAATGAAGAAACTCACAAGTCATGGACAGCCTATGTTACAGGTTTCTTAAAGTTTCCTCTGTTAAAATCACAAACCAAAACAACAGGAGCTAATTGCTTCATTAGCATACAAACTTGTCTTGACTTTCTATTGATACATCTGAAATTGTCTTCACAACATATCTATTCGGGGTTTTGGTATAAAACCTAGTTCTGCTAGATCTTTCTTTAGTCACTGCCGAAAGATAGCGGATGCTGTCTGAAACGTCTGGCTGTTTCAGATGGTTCAATAGAATAAGACAAGGTTGTATGCTGATGACTCAATTAGCTCCTGTTGCTTTAAGAGCTAATGTTATTCGTCGGGGTGGGTAGTAGCGCATTTTGATATAAAACCTAGTTTTGTCAGATCTTTCCTTAGTCACTGACGAAAGATAGCGGATGCTGTATGAGAGAGAGAGAGAGAGAGAGAGAGAGAGAGAGAGAGAGAGAGAGAGAGAGAGAGAGAGAGAGAGAGAGACAGTTGCAGTACTTCAGTCAGCCGTCGCATGTCGCTATTCACTTTCACCATTTAACAGTGGCGCAAACAATGTGATCACCAATAAACAGTTTTTCTTCTACTTGAGGCAACTTGACTTCGAGGGGTGAACCAGGGCTACAATTCATTGGTACCAAACTTATTGAATCTCGCACCATCGCTGCAATACAATCCACAGAATAGATTTTCATAGGCTGAAGTATTCTATAGTTCGTTCAGACCCTTGTAGTGCCTAGTGCACACATGTCAGCAACTTTCCTGCTGTTACAGTAGCAGGTACATTTGTACAGCTGCTAGCCATTCCCATTTAACGTACCCGAGGCTCCTCCGCGAACACGGGTCCCCCGTTTTACGTCCCTCCCGAAAGACGGGTGCAGCCCCAGTCGAGATGTCCTGTCCCAGGATTGAACTGGGGTCTCCCAGTTATCAGCTAAGGCCGTGTTGGTTTGATTATATGGATGACATCCGCTCATCAATTGTTGGTAGTTTCTACAAATAAAAGAAAATTCGGCCATACAGTCAATCGTACAAAGCAACTGAAAAAAAAAGAAAATAAATGGAGTAAATTGCAAAACAAAATATTTAGAAGACGGATACTAATGTAGTAGAATGCCAACTCCAAAGTCAAATATGAAGATATGAAAGAACAAAAATGTATAATCTGTGTAATAGTTACAGGATGGGCGGATTGCTCGT
Source organism: Branchiostoma lanceolatum (assembly GCA_035149815.1). Taxonomy (NCBI): domain Eukaryota; kingdom Metazoa; phylum Chordata; class Leptocardii; order Amphioxiformes; family Branchiostomatidae; genus Branchiostoma; species Branchiostoma lanceolatum. Next base: position 8,996,288 of record CM068867.1, on the reverse strand, counting down.
ATTTGTGGATTTGGTACAGGTCCGCACCTCCGTCGGATTTTGTTGGCCACCCTCGGGCTGCCGACGAAGATTTCATGATGCATTTTTCAGCCAAATTTTTTTGTTGCACGCTCGCATCAGTTTATCATTGCCAATCTTGTACAAGATGTGTTTGATAAGATCTAATAAGACAATATTGACGAGATGTCACCATTTACAGTACGAGAAATAACTCGCGATGTTATCAACCCGTTCCCCTGTCCTTGGTGCTGAACAGCATATTCTTTACTCTACCCCCAGCACTACAGCTATATTTTCTTCACATAGGATAAAGTTCTAAGACGTTCCTGACAATAAATTTGTATCCACTATTGACAGGATGTTCCTGTCTGTAAAAATATTTGGACTTTTGACAGGATGTGTCTCATAAGGATTTCTTGCAATATGGACAGGATTTTAATTATAATGTTAAACATAAGATTTATTTACATTGCTGAGCAAGGACAATTGACTAGAAAGATAAAGATAACAAAGCTTATTCATACCCGTATGTTAGTTGCAATGATTGTCCACAAGTATACATGAACAATGAAGATTAGATTATGTTGGTAGTCTATGATTAGGTTCTATATCTACGTTACTAATACGGTGTTTGGCTTTGAAGTCTTGGAAAGCAATGTTATTCTTAAAACCATGCGTGCACACTGTATTTTGATTTATCGAAAACTCATCATGCGAAACAGAATGTACAAGGGCAAATGTCAAAACTGACAATGAAAATAACAAGCTTTTTTTCTTTATTCTTTATTGGCTTTTCAAAAGGAAATTATACAATCAAATAATATACATTAGCACGACATACATGGGTCACAAAAAACTAAATAAAAACCAGGACATTGTGTACAGAAGTACTAGTAGTACACACTCACAGAAACAAACAATAGTCCCCCTTAAAATATCAAGTATCATTTGCTACCAATCAACGTTGTTTGTGAAGTATCAGATGAATATCCGTATCAGTATGATAAATGTCATATTATAAATGTATATCAGTACGAGAAGAATCAGTAGAAGATATATAGTTTCCATATAGAAAATAACAAGCTTTAGTATGTGGAACAAATAGCATTGATCAATAAATTTCTTAAAGACAATTGCAATGTTTCAACTAAGGAACCAAATGACCAACTTTGGATGACCTTGGTGTTGAATTTATCTTATGAAAGCTTTTAAGACATAGCTGATACTCTAAAACATAACATCTATCAAATTTTCTGAACTGGCCTATCCCAACTGTTAACTCAGAACACAGAACTATGAAAAACTGTGTGAAAAACTACGTGTCTATCTTGACCACCTACATCGTTCTGGAACAGCATTACCAAACAATCGCTCCTTGCTCGTGGTAACCGGATTGTTTATCGTTCTATAAACACACCTGCATTCTGTTCGAAGACCTAGGTGCGTCAAGACTAGTGTCCTTGAATCGTACGTCTAACTGTAAAATATCTTGATTTCATCATTGTCTCATGATGGCTGGCAAACGAGGATACGTGGCTGACATGAGCACCCCAGCTGTAAGTAGACTTAAAGTCAAATTAGATCAGTGTCATAATAGTAAATGCTAAACTTTCTTCCAATACTAAGGTATACACGGATCAATTTTTCGACGTCCACTGTCGCCTTTTTCAGGATCACAACTATCAACCAAGTGCTTATTGATCCTAAGATGGCGACAGTAGTCGTCGAAAATTTGATCCGTGTAAACCTTAGTGTTGGTTGAAAGTTTGGCATTATACTATGATTACTACCAACCCATCACGTAGTAAACAACACTTATTCAAATTATCATGGAAGTTTTGTTTACTTCGTGATGTAGACCAATTCCTGTCGCTTGAAAACATCACCCTGATGTTGGAACTTGTAAATTAGAATGTACTCTAGCTATGCCATCTGTGTGTTGAATCGATGATACTCAATGATTGTTTTCCTAATGATGATGCCATGATCTTTGAGACGCGTATCTTCTTTGTATTTGATTTGGGTGAAACAGGTGCATCAATGACTGTATGACTGCAGTGTCTTCATTCTATGCTTTAGCTCTTCAATGTTATTTTGTTATCATTTCTTGGCGTGGGGTAAGAACAAGTCACGTAGTCTAGGCATAAACAGAGATAAATGAGTGATGTAGTCTTTTCATGTTCAAACAGGTGGGGAAAAAGTCAAAGTCAAAGAGGAGATATGTCCAAGTTCGTGGGGATGACAGAGACTCGTTATCATGGCTCCATTCGGCATACTATCCGGACTCAAGACTCCATTACTCGAGTTATCTGGACCCCAGGCTTCTCCAGCTCAACCATCCGGACCCGAGGCTCACCGAGGGCAACCAGTCGTACCTGTGGCATCACAACTCTTCACTGTTCAGCCAGAGTTCTCATGTTCAGTTCGCAGCCTTGCCGCCTCCCGATTTCCCACCGTGTCTGCCTGATCCGGAAGAAGAAAACATGGACTGGGAGCCCAGCATCTACACTGAGAACATGACGTGGTCAAGCAGTCAGATGGACGAGGAAATTCCCATGGAATGAGACTGAAAAACTAGAAAAGCTAGTTGGACGGCATGCAGGTGACGGGTACGAGTAGTGGCCTAAGACGACAGAGCTGGCCAAGAAAGAGCAGCCAACAAAGAAACGGAGACGACTTTATTCCGGCACATGGAATAGGAAAAGCTCGGTGAATGGAGAGGGACTAACTGATCAAAGTTAGCAGGACGACATGTGAATGTCACATGGTAACAAGATATAACGTTAAGACGAACACAAGTTGTTAGTGGCCGAACAGGAAACAGAAAATACTTTATTTCCGAGGCATATAGCGAAGACCGCCTGTGTTTTCTTTTAGTTTTAGAGCCTATTGTGAAATGATGTTTAGTTTTGCTTTCTATGTTTTGCAAAGGAATCTACATTGATAAATATTGCATCGTTGTTGTAAGATATTCGTTATTGACCTGAAACAGAACTGAATTATCCAACGAATTGCCAGACACCTGTAATATGGGCGGTAGAAAACCACATGTCGGATTTGCAAAGATGTTTAAAGGATTCTACCGAAGTGCTACATTAATTGAATAATTGCTGAAATGACACCTGCTTGCTTTTATCCATTGTACCATTTAATTAGTGCCATACAAATGCCTTTGTCTTTAATCAAATAGATCTACAGTGTACGTATGCTGCAGTTGTAAAACGTTTCAATAAATAAACATTAATGATTTTTCTATGGAAAGGTTTGATTTTTTGCTGACTTACTATACTACATAAAACGTGAGAAGGCCTCAAAGAGAAATGTTTACGATCACCTTAACAGCCCGAAACAATAACGTATACAATGGCAATACGACATGACAAAGGCATTAGATACTGACAGTAACTGTTGACTGAACATCAGGACCGAGGACTGTACGTATGACGAGACAAAGGTTTATCTGCCTGTGTAATGTGTGTGTGTGTTCAGCATCAGCGGCTGGTTTGTATGTATGTGTGTGTTTGGCGTTCAGCACCGAGGACATGTTTGTTTGTGTGCGTTGATGGCGTTCAGCACCAAGGACATATTCATAAGTGTATGTGTGTGGATGGCGTTCAGTACCAAGGACATGATCGTTTGTGCGTGGATGGCGTTCAGCACCAAGGACATACTTATAAGTGTATCTGTGTGGATGGCGTTCAGCACCAAGGACATGATCGTTTGTGTGCGTGGATGGCGTGCAGCACTAGGGACATGTTTATTTGTGTGTGGATGGTGTTCAGCACCAGCGGCTGGTTTGTATGTGTGGACGGCGTTCAGCACCGAGGACGTGTTTGTATGTGTGTATGTGTGTGTATGGTGTTCAGCACCGATGACATGTATGTATGTGTGTGTATGGTGTTCAGCAATAGCGGCTGGTTTGTATGTGCGTGTATGGCATTCAGTACCAAGGACATGTTCGTTTGTATGTGTATGTATGGGGTTCAGCACCGAGGACATGGTTTTAAAGGTGTGGATGGCGTTCAGCACCAAGGACATATTTGTATGTGTGTGGATGGCGTCCAGCACCAAGGATATGTTTTTATGTATGTGGATGGCGTTCAGGACCAAGAACAGGTCTCTGTGTGTGTGTGTGTGTGTGTGTGTGTGTGTGTGTGTGTGTGTGTGTGTGTGTGTGTGTGTTTGTGTGTGTGTGTGTGTGTGTGAGTGTGTGTGTGTGTGTGTGTGTGTGTGTGTGTGTGTGTGTGTGTGTGTGTGCGTGTGCGTGTGTGGATAGTTTTGAGCACCAGGGGAAAAATCGACCACCTTTCGCTGGCCTTCGTGTTGAATTTATCTTATAAAAGCTATTAAGATACAGTTAATACTCTAAAACATATTATCAAATTTTCAAAAATGGCTCATCCTAACTATATGTTCATAATGAAAAACTACGATAGTCTGTGTGAAAAAATAAGAATCCATATTGACCGTTTATATTAGTGCTGCGTACCTACACGTAACACCAGTACAAAGCTTTAGGTAAAGGTCCGGACCAGTACCTGTACCTGAACAATTTGAAAAATTTACAGGTGTTTTTCTGAACTTCTTCAATATTGACAGAAACATAAATAAACCGTTTACAACTTGTCAGTATCGTTATTCAAAGAACATACAATGTTTCCTACTGCCAAACTCCCTTGGCCTTGCTACCAAAACTCCCAACGTGCCTGAATGATCTGTTACATATAAGTTACGTTGCACCAAGGTGTCACTTTGGTCACGTTTGGTGTTGCATGAGGCCACGAGGTTAGGAGATCAGTCAGAAAATAAGCACATGTCGGTGTAAATTTATTTCGGTACAGTACCGGTACTTCATGATTCGGGATTTTGGACCTGTACCTAATCAATTTTTACGGTACAATACCGGTACACCGTACTAGTTTACATCGTTCTGGAACAGCATTACCAAACAATCGCTTCCTCTCTCGTGGTAACCGGATTGTTTATCGTTCGATAAACACACCTGTGTTCTGTGTGAAGACCTAGGTGTATCACGACGCTTAATTGCGCTTGTGAGCGTGAATATTTCAAAGTCTCACTGTCGATGACTCTTCACATCGTCTCATGATGGCGAGCAAACGAGGATATGTTACTGACATGAACACCCCAGCTGTAAGTAGACGTGTTTGAAGTAGAGTTGAATTCGTCAGATTTGTTAACTTCTTGACGCGTAATGTAGACCATTCTACAACTGTCAGTAGTAAACATTGAACTGTTGATGAAATTCTAAAATAAAACTAGACCCTAGCCATGAGGTGTTTAATTTTGATACTCAATATTCTGCCACGATTAGTTTCCCACTGATAATAGATATTTTGGGCGCCTGGTATCTTGTAACTATGTCCTCCCATGATAAAACAGGTTGGGAAAAGTCTAAGAGACGGTACTGGGTGTCTCTCATGTCACATCCTTGGGCCTGTATAACAAAACATGCATTTGTCCCCAGCCAAATTTAATGAAACGGTTGAGTTCACAGTTGTTATATTCTCATCCAATGAAAATTATCATTTCGTAGTGAAATGCAGGTCTTCGGGAGCGATTTACAATTCTAAATCCCCAATTATGCGCTGTAATACCGCCGGCCGTCATATGGCTACAAAAGTTAGAACATGCCAGCCTCGAGTCTCTGATCGGCCGATTTGTCTCTCGTTCGAGGCTGGGGTACAGAATGTAGCTGACGGTAGTTGACAGTCTAACTTTACACAATATCTGTGAAACTAAAGGCCCAAGGAAATCCTAATGGCTTCGAGTTATATAAGCTGGAAGGTATCGTAAAATTCCCCGTGATCAAAGGTTTTGTCCATTCTGCCCAAATGAAATTGAAGATGAAAGTCACTTTATCATGAATTGTTCAAGATATAAGGATAAACGCTCAAAGCTATTCACCTTTATATCCGGTTGTTCAAATGAATTCAATGCGCTCCGTTCTGTCGATAGATTCAATTACATACTAGGAGGTGATAATCCTAACTGTGTACAGATAGGTATATTCATCAAAGAATGTTTGGACATTAGAACAAGCAATGTATAAGTATATCACATGCGATATTTCGTATGTTGCCCTATCCCATATGATTGTATGTAATCAAACTCATTTGTATGCACTTATTCGTTTGTATGTATGTATGTAGTAGACCTTACGAAAGTCGCTGTGCTTTTGTTGTGTCAATAAAGATCTCTATAAACGTTAGAGAGCTAGGCAATAATTAATAAACGGGCTATTTTTGCTCGCACCTCTTGAGATCTACCAGTAGTAAAGAAACACTCGTAGGATCAAATCTGTCCGTGTTGTTTTTAAGATTTTATTTCTTATGTGTGCGGCAGTTATGTGGTAACTTGCATGGTATAGGTCGTATACTTGGCGGTATGATCCGCGGCGCTACGCTGTGATTCTAAAATTCATTGCCAATATTATATAACTTTTCTTTCTTTTTTTCGGTCCAAAAACCGGTCCACTGAATATTTTCTGGAACGTTTTGTTCGGACCGGTCCAACAAGCAATACCGGTTTCGTAAGTTGGCCACCCTTGCTTTGTATCGTAGACGGTTGAAAACCGTTGAAGTGTGAAACCAAGGTTCAATAGTAAAATAGATACTAGTACGCCAAAAATAGCTACTCAGTCAGCACGGTAGAAATAGCGACATTCGACGGCTGACTACAGTACTGCCACCCGCTCTCTCTCTCTCTCTCTCCGGCATCGGACTAAAGAAAGATCTGGCAGAACTAGGTTTGATACCAAAATACCAAAACAACAGGAGCTAATTGATTCATTAGCATACAACCTTGTCTTGACTTACTATTCTATTAAACCATCTGAAATTGTCTTCACAACATATCTAGTTCTGGTATAAAACCTAGTTCTCCCAGATCTTTCCTCAGTCAATGACGAAAGATAGCGGATGCTGTCTGAAACGTCTGACTGCTTCAGATGGTTCAATAGAACAAGACAAGGTTGTATGCTAATGAATCAATCAGCTCCTGTTGTTTTAAGAGCTAATGTTATTCGTCGGGTTGGGGAGTAGCGCATTTTGGTATAAAACCTAACTGTAACTGACAGGTGAAAATCAACGAGTTTTCCGGTGCCGGAGAGAGAGAGAGAGCGAGCGGGTTGCAGTACTTCAGTCAGCCGTCGTATGTCGCTATTTTTCACCGAGCTGACTGCGTTGACCGCACTTTGTTTTATACATCGCAGAAGTCTGTAGAATGGTGCAAACAAGGTACAGCAATAAAGTGATTTTTTCTACTTTAGGCCACACTGTTAATCATACAAAGCAGCTGAAAAATGAGAAAATAAATGCTGAAATTACCAAACAAAATATTTAGAAAACGAATACTAATGTCGTAGGTAGAAAGCTTATTCCAAAGTCAAATAAGAAGATGTGAATGAACAAAAATGATTTCTCTATTGTTTAGTTTTATTCAGCCTTCCTGACGACGTAGATTTCATAATGACTTTTTTTGCCAAACTTTTTTTTCAGTTGCACGCTCTCATCAGTTTTAGGGTCCCCGGAGGATGTCATCCATATAATCAAATCAACATGGCCTTAGTTGGTAACTGAGAGACCCCAGTTCAATCCTGGGGCAGGACATCTCGACTGGGGCTGCACCCGTCTTTCGGAAGGGACGCAGAATGGGGGTCCCGTGTTCACGGAGGTGCCTCGGGCACGTTAAAGTGGAAGGGCTACGAGGCCCTTGCTACTGAAACAACAAAAATTAACTTACTTGCTGACCTTTGTGCTAGGCACTACAAGGGTCTGAACGAACAAACCAACTGTAGATACTTCGGTCTATGGAACTCTATTGATATTCTGTGGATTCAGTATGGCAGCTGTGGTGCGAGATTCAACGAGTCTGGTATCCATCAATTCTAGCCCTGGTTCGCTCCTCTAATTAATATAATTTCTTCAGTCGAACATTCAGCTGGGAAGCGACAGAGGCAAATTAGAGGTAGAACAGGATCGACACCAGGGCTAAGATTTAACTTAGCAACGGGTAAGGGGAAAGCCCGGTACCCGTACTCGTATAGGTACCCGTATGGGTCACCCGCCATATCCCGGCTGCGGATTTATCGGACCCCGCAAATTCCAAAACCCAGAAGTGACGTACATGTATGAGGGCCGTAGTACGCAGGCCCACTGAGGCTGAGGAACTTGGTTGAACTTGGTTGAACAACCTGGTGTCAGTAACAACGAAATACAACCTTTGCCGATATTTTGGTCGATATTGGCCTTTCAGTGACGTGACTACAATGTGCCAGCGTAAAAGAATGCATTATTTCAGTTTATTCTTAAATAAGTAAGTACAGATAGTATGCAGCATCATCTAAAGGTAAATACAGCTACAAATTCCATCAGTATCATCATCATATCTTGTCGCTCCAGTTCTGTGTCCACTGACGGGCAGTAGAATTCCATTGTCTTGCATTAATGCATATCATATGACTGACAAACTGGCACAATAGTTCATTGTCACTGCCAGGAGTTAAAAAGAACGAAGAAGTTTCTACTCTGCATACATGAATGATAAAAGAATGCTAACTACTTGAAAACTTGAAAACACACCACACAGTTCAATTCACCAGTTTTAGTAAAATGCTCAGCCACGGTTTAAAAGTATATCTCAACAGATTGAAATATTGGGTAAAAGAGAAAACAATTGGAATTTATTGCAACTGTTATTTACTAAACCTCCAAATAGAATAAGGATCAGATACTAGATCATACTGTCTAGTGTTCGCGCCATCTTCTGTCTTCCGGGGTTACTTTATTTATACACAGATGCAGAGATGGAAGGTTTGACCTTTCTGCAGGCTCCTTTTTGTGCACATAATTTGGAATTTACACAGCAAGCAATGCGTTTTCCCAAGAGTATTTAGAAATATCAAGACAAATCAATGCATGTTAGGTATTTACGATCAAGGAGGTTTAATAAACACCATGGGGCGATGTTTCAAAACTTCTATATAAAGGCTATCACATTGAAAAAAGTTTTGTACTTTAAAAAAGTCATAATCACATTTCGCGCGAAAACAGATATTGCATGAAAACTTACTCCTTTTTGAAACTTACTCCCTTTTCCAAAATCGTGCTGTTTCTTTTTAATGATGTACTTAGACGCTGTCTCTTCCTCCACTTTTTCTAGAGGGCCCCAAAACGACCTTGAATTTCGGCTTCACAACACCCGCCCACATACCAAATATCATTGTAATCCATCAAGAGGCTCTTGAGTTATGCCGACTGGAGTGGTGCGGAAACACAAATAGGCAGACACACCCAAAACCATATCTTCATTTTTCATGAAGATAACAAGCTGCTAGGGGACCCAAACCTACATCACTTTTTCAGTACATCACAAGCTATCTGCCACATAAAAATCAAGACCATAGCACGTCCAGGTCAAAAGATACAAAAACTGAAGTTCTGCTGCAGTACCAGGGTCACCTACCAGGGGGCCCAAAATCGACGATTCCCAACACCTACCCACATACCAAATATGATTGTAATCCATCAAGCAAGAGTTTCTTGAGTTATGCTGACTACAGTAGTCCGGACACACAAACAGACAAACAGACACACCCAAAACTATATCTCCATTCTTCATGGAGATGACAAGGCAAGAACACCACAGGCATTTCCTATTTTCATCTTTTTATTGATGATATAGTTATAACTCTTGAAAATTTTCATATTGTGCATTAAACTTTTATCCGACAAGGGATTGAAAAGTTAGCAGTTCAATACTACATGTAGTACGATCACTTTTTACAGAACCGTATCTCACTGGCTCAATTTGCCTGTTTTCATTTCAATGATTCATTTAGATGGGTTACAACAGACACGCTGGTACAAATATCGACAATTGAGTGTAACGTTAGATATAGTCCACTTTAAAGGCAACCAAAACAATATCAAGGATCGAAAATGGGATTTAAAAAGGCTGAAATCTTTATTGTAATGTCATTTGCTAATACTATCTAGCACATTTGTGTAGTAACTTCATACTTTGGGCATTTTAAAACATTGCAAAAACGTGCCATATGATCATCCCCTTAGTTTCGCGAGCCTACAAAAACCCCAGTGACGATTTTGAGTTCTCACATTACAACTAAATCATATTTTTGCATCATGGACGTCGCTATACATTGTGATAGTGTTGTTTGAACTAATCATACACATTGTATAGAAATGACTAAATAAATTTACTTTCAAAATCTGATTTTTCGTGCCCTAATATTGCTTTGGTTGCCTTTAAGTCCGATTACTAGAAAAACTAATGGAAGCAGTTGAGCAACTCAATATGGTACTGTGTATCCATATCATTCAACAAATAGTGATCATCAAACGTTTGTATTAATATTGACAAGCTGGCTCTTTAGTGAACATTAAAAAGAAGATTAAAAAGGTATTATAACATCAGAAAAGTACAAAGAGATAGAATGCCTTTCTGGTTGAAGTGTGGCACATTGAATGCACAACTAGCTGTATCTCAAGAATATATCAATGAATACATGTATATATGAATAAATGAGTATATCAATCAATACATGGGTAACTTCGTGGTTAGCAAGCGAATTTTTTTTGAGCCAGCGGTCACTACGGAGGCTGGTACTCACATGACTAAATGAATCAAAACATGAAAATACGAATACATGAATATAAACATGAATATATCAATCATCAATATATACTGTAGCAAAATTTCATGTTATGTCATTGGTCTGAGAGGTCAAGAATTCAATTTGAAACTGTTCAAGCAGATGTTGGGGTGGAAGATTTAACTTTCACTGCCTGGATTCTACGACAGCTACAACATGCGTAGGTTCATGATATAAGGCTTTCCATTCACGTCATAACAGTTATGATTTGGACCTCTCGGTGACCATGTAGACGAGTAATTGGTTTAAAGCATCAAAGATGGTAAAAATGTTTAAAAATCTTTCTTCTTCTTGACCAACTCTCCACAATTGCAGGGTACATTTTCGACACCCAACCACTTTCGGACGATGCTATCAAACACTTGTTAATCTACGGATCGTCTCTTCCAGTACAAACTGCAACATCATGAGTTCAACTCAAGAATACATTATACTGACGAAGCGGTTTTCACATTGAAATCAGTACATCCCACTTGTGTCCTATCATTTATATCTAGTTGGGGGGGGGGGGATTTGCGCTTACTGGGAAACGAAGCATATTACCTATGTATTGAATGATTTCATTTACTTGTTACATTTTGTGTATATAAATATATAACAGTTTAAATTACATTCCTTTCTTGTCTGATGGCGCGTTAATATAAGTTGTACATGTACATGTATTAACTTGAGTACGCCGCCATCCTGTCTGTATTTGTTATTTATGTTGTCGCTAAAAGAAAACATGGTGAAAATGCCACCATATGAAAAGCCTGTTTACGATGAATCTCAAGGACAAAAGTCGTGGCTACTCAAGTAGCATCCACTATTTTTTCGTCAGTGACTGTGACTAGTGGTTACTGTTGGATGATTAAAAAACTACAAAAAGTCTCTTTTATCCAATCACATGGGATAGCCCCAAGCCATCCTTACACCATGACCACCGCTCGTCATGATTGGGGGATCGGTGTTGTGAAAAACGACACTAGTGTCTGCGCCCACAGGACTAGCCTTGGCGCAAGTCTTGCACCAGATTGTGAGAATGATGGCAACTATGAGAAGAGTGCCGACTACTGCACCGCTCACAGAGACAACGAAAATAAGGAGGGAGAAACTGCGAGAAGGCTCGGGGTCGATGACAGAGAAAACGGCAAATGTGGAGCCAACATAATTTGCTGCGATACAGACATACAGACCAGCATCTGCTGCAGTAACATTGTTTATGACGATGACATCATTGACATCTACAGTCACCCTCCCAACTGACTCAACAGTCGCGTTCATTCCAGATGGGAGAATGACTGTGATATCTGGTGTGGGGATTCCTGAAGCTTCACAGACCAAATGGAGAGCCTGTCCCTGTACCAGAATGTTGTCCCCACGTACACTCTTCTCGAATCTTACAATGGTTGGGTCTCGACAGACTGAAATCAGATCTTCAGGTCTGACGTCTAGTAGCCTTTGCCCATTGGCATTGTCAGGTTGGGAACATATAATTTGGTGCTCGAATTCATATGAACCCGTAATCATTAGTCTGAAGCGAAGCATCCTGCAGTCACACTGCCAGGGGTTGTATCTAATGTTTATCCGGGAGTGAAAATTGGAAATGGATGACAGAAAGTCATAGGCTTCTGAGGTAAGTGTTGACATTAGGTTATCATGAAGGCGAAGTTCATCAGAGATTGATTGAATTCTGGACAACTCTTCAGTTGGAAACCTGGTTATCTCGTTTCCTGATAAATCTAGCTCATCAAGATGTGATATTCCCGTGAATGTATTGGGGTACATATGAGAGATGGAATTCCTGCGGAACCCTATTCTGTTCATATTAGAAAGGCCAAGAAACAGATTATCAGGAAGTTCAGTAATCTGGTTGTCATCGAGGTAAAGGACCCTCAGGTTTTTTGGTCCTCTGAAAGTTGTGCTAGTAATAGTAGAGATTCTGTTTGAGGAAAGTGGGAGAAGTCTCAGTTTAGGCTGGTTGGAAAATGCAACTGCCGGGATGTCTGTGATATTGTTGTAGGACAGGTACAGATCAGTCAGCTCTGGTAGTTTATACCCAGCGGTAGGGATTGTCCTGAGTTTGTTGAATGATAGGGCCAAAACCTGCAGATTTCTAAGTGATGTAAAGATTTCTGGACTAACCATGTGAATCTTGTTGTTATGTAGAGACAAATGTCTCAGCTGTGGTAGTGGGTCAAAAGTTCCAGCCTGAATATCACCAACTATGCGATTATTACTCAGCGAAAGGGTCTGCAAGTTTCCCAGCCCTGTAAACATGTCGGTTCTGAGCGCTGTTAAGTGGTTACCATCTAGATTCAGATTATTTAAGTCTGCCAGGAATAAGAATGTTTGGTTTTTGATTGTAGTGATTTGATTACTCCGCAGAATCAAATCGTCCAGTCTCCTATACTGTGAAAAATCAGACTGACTTAAAGTTGGGACTTGGTTACCATCTAAATACAATTCTACAATGGATATGGGCAGGTCCTGTGGAACGCTGGTGAGGCCAAGATCAACACAGCTGCAGGAGGATGAGGAACATCTGCAGGCTTCCGCTGTTCCCAGAACCTTCAGGATCACCAGGAGGAACACCAGTACACTTGGCAGCGTCTTAGCCATGATGACCTTTCCTACTGGAACAGAATGAATGGTTGGTCATGATACATCCATAGACTTTACTTGCTGTGGCCAAAGGGGAAAATTGTCTTCGTCATATCTGCAAGTATGTCGTTTGAAGACAAAAAGCTTTGAAAACAAAAGGCTTACGTGAAACACTTTTTACTGCAATTTCTAACCAAAAGAATTGGACTTTATTTTCGACTCTACAACGTCGGTCTTTGTCAAAGAATGAGCAATCCACCACTGATATGACGTCACGTTATGCAGATAGGACACGTGACTCGGTGAGTAGTTGTTCATCAAGCACAGAAGGTCTGTACCCCTCCCCCCCCCCCCGTCTCTATTGAGGGATGGTTGGATGGCCCTGATGTAAATAACTCAACTGATGTATTTTTGAATATCTTTCTGTCAAGCTAGGCAGAATGTTTTAGCACAGGAAGGCTTCGTCTCTCTTTTTGTTACTGTTGAACCTGTTGTAAAGAAACAATTTATGATACCTGCCCAACAGTTTCAAGTAGTCAGTAGTCAAGTAGTCAGTTGTAAATCCAGCAGGAAAGGATTTGTCAATCGCACACTTGTAGTGAATTAGACGTGGCTGTACTTTAATGTATGGTACATGCTGATGGTATGGTTGTCCTAATAACCCTGGCACACACAACAGGCACATCAGTCTTTTAGCTCTAAATTATTTTTTTCTAGTAATACAACCGGTGTTTTCTCGATCATTGTGCGCTTTTAAGAGACCTGCCGATGACCTGCCTTTGAGGCGAAAAATACGGGTTGGAAACGGGCGCCCTTCAGCACGGCGATCAACAAATAAGGCCGAAGCTCGTCGACCGTGTGGCTGGGGTCTTATATGCACATGTACATTTGGACTGACAACTGCACATCTCATCGAAAATGCTGCAGTCTCCACCGAATCATCATAACACCCACTTTTATCTATTTCTGTTTTCTCTATACAGGGTGGGCGCGCTCAGTGCTTAACACACTGATTTACAGGCGTGACCTGGTTAAGGTCAGAGATTGGCCACACAACTCGCCACCTGATTGTGTGACCCAACGTAGGATGGCTAACAAGAACACCGTGCACACAATACAATTCTTATCAAGTTAAAGCGTCGGATATATACAGCTTAAAGAATAAGACTTACCAAGAGATGGCGTCCGGAAGAAGTCGGTCCTGACACAATCACCTTCACCTGGAGGAGCTCACCTGGTCTGGGCCAACTTAAAGTAGTCAAAGGTGTTTAAGTCATGGCTCTTGCACCTAATGCGGCAAACACTCCAGCTGCACAGTGTGTTGTAAAGAATGGTATCTGCATACATTCAAGGGCTGGATTGGTCTATTTGGAAACCCTCAAGCTTAATCGCAGGATTGCTCGTTATAAATTGGCGACCTTGTAAGAAGGTAAATTTTGACAGGCCAGAACTAAATATTTCACTTCTGAAGTAAAATTTGTCAAAATAATCATGTCGTCAATCGGGGCAAGAACAATTCTTCTATTTTAACAACTGTTCGAATGTGCATTGATTAAAAGATTAGAACCTACCTACTAGCATGAATTTTCTATTGATTTATGTGGCTGTTACGCATATATGCCCTTTAAGTCATAACCTACTTGAAGCGCAAGTTATCAATCATTTGGGTGACTGAAGCACCAAATATACATATCCCAACTTATAAAACATCAAGGGTATTGCCAGGAGTCTCTTTACAACAGCAATAGAACCGACGCCTTAAAGTGCTTGAACAAAGGGGCCAACAGCTTTATCACATATGCAACTAGAGTTCCACGACCTCATATCTTCGGCGAACAATATCAAAATTGCCGACTGATGCAAGTATCATATTCCCACCATTTACCAATATGGCGTTATAGCATTTTCTCATCAATCATTCAAATTAGGCCTTCATTTGCCAAAATGATATTTATCGATATTCGCCTCTTTACCAGTAACATATGCAACATGATTGAATGTCAATGACATACAGGTATCAAATACGATATAAAACAGTTACTCAAGCAACTGGATAGATTTTGAAGACACCATATCAATCATAAAATTCACTTATGCTATCTTGAAATACCAAACATAAATCTAAAAAAATTCGCATCATTGAGGTTCTTACAGGATGTCATCCTTATAATCAGATCAACGTGGCCCTATTAAAGTTAATAATGTTCTCATCAATTATTCAAATGAGGTCATTTGCATAATTGATATTCATCGATATTCCTCCCTATCTCAGTGATAGGTACCACATGATTGAATGTGCTTTCATGCAACGCAACGGATTTTACAATTTTTTTTAAATTATGCAAATTAGCTCCTGTTTGGCATAATTAGCACCTTACACTCTCAATCATTAGATTCACTTTTAGAATTTACTATCCTCATACCAATCATAACAGATAAAACCAGAGTCATTTTGGCCTCCTGTGCTCTAGAAATACATCCAAATGACCTGAAATTTGCTATGGGGGTACATTGAACAAATATGCAAAGAATCCCATTCGCACTTTCGGCACACAACACTTTGAAATACGATTTCAAAGGGTATTTTGGGGAGAAGATCGGCTATTTTCCTCATATGGGGTCACTGACCTTTAGGTCACATATTTAGTCATCTGGCCAGGTGGACTAATTCGGTCAGGCAATGAGAGAGCGCGGATTCATCAAACTCAACCTGATTGGTTGAAATAGTCAATTTAATTAGGGTAACTACTCTGAAAGCTGCAGACACAACTTCACTTCTCCCTGGCTCCCATTCTTGTGTTGTTATTGTTGTGTCCTACTGAAGTTAAGTGCAATTGAGAAGGTTCAAAACTTTTCTGGTGATATTTTTCGACACACACTGTGTTTTTCTTATTTTAACACTGCATGGAAACAAAGATTTCCACAAGTTTGCAAGCTTGGACACTATGGTGAAACCTGACATTTCCTCACTCTACCCCTGTGTCACTAACATTGGACACCAGTGCGCACAATAGTGCACACAAAGTGTCCAAAGTTTCCCACCTTAGGAAACATCTCGTGTCGGGACGTTGACAATAACATTAACAATGACAATAGAGAGTTGTGAAGTGCGTGAAAATTTACCTTGAGCAAGGAGGCCCTTGCTTTGAGTAATTGTTTAAAGTTTTTGACTAAAAATGACGTAAACCTAAGAATTTTCAACGTCTTTGTCTACACTATCGGGCCGCGGGGAAGTCATGAATATCGGCGCTGATCGATAGCGCATGTGTGGCGTAGCGTTGTACTAAAAAAATAGTATTTTCATCGCAACAACTGGCACTTGTTTGAAAAAGCCGAAGATTTCTCCACACACAATCGTCTGCAACTTGTTTTGTTCGTGGTACAAGATAGTCGGCTTGATGGCGAAGTTTTGTTGGTCGCCTTTTTGCATATATTAACAGTGCCACACCAGCGCCATATTGCATGATCGGTCCTACATTTACTTAAAGTAAACATAATTTACTCTTTTAATACGAAAACAACTAGGATAAATAGCAAGTATTTCCCTCTTACAAACATTGTCGTATGAGTTGGAGTCGTTGATCAAGGAGAACTCAAATTGGGAGAGATCCATTTCTGACTGGTCTTCAATTCAATTATTCATTCAAATACAAACATTGCAGACATACAACAAACGTTAGCCTCTATGCCACAGTCGCTTTTTGCATGGGGAGGGAACGGGCGAAACATGTTGCATTTGCTCCCGCAAAAATTTTATTGAGCTTTTTTGTGACAGCCAATGGGAGCGAGGCATTTCAAAATGCGACCGCCTGATTGGCCAATTGAGTTAATCAAGTTATCTTGCATTTTTGGGTCAGCTGCCCTAGCGTTTATTCCAAATTTGGCATTGTGACTGACTAGGACATGTGCGTATATGGCTTTGTTCACACTTATGGCATATTACTAGTACTCCTCTATGGATGCGAGGCTTGAGTCACCTATCGACGACATCTCAAGACTCTGGAACAGTTTCACCAACGCTCACTACGTCGTATTCTGAACATCTCCTTGACAGACTACCGTACCAACACTAGTGTGCTAGCTGAAGCTGGCTCCTGTAGTATAGAGGCACTCATTATGCGTAGCCAACTACGGTGGACTGGTCACTGTGTCCAGATGCCAGACAATCGGCTCCCCGAACAGACCCTGTTTGGACAACTGGATCAAGGGACACGGCCTAGGGGCGGACAGAGAAAGAGATATGAAGACACCCTTTAACACTACTTAAAGAAGGGTCACATTGACCCCACAAACTTTGAAGCTCACTGCAACGATCGCAGCACCTGGCGCCAGCTGAGCTACAACAGGGTCTCAACGTTTGAAGCTGAGAGAATAGCAAAGAGAAGGGCCAGGAAAGCCCGGCTGCAACAGAACTGAAGAACTGATGAACTCTTGTAGACTTGCCCTACTCTTTTGAGTGGCTGTCAACACATTACTAGTACTTAAGAATTCTTTTTCTAGATTCTTTGCCATTTTCAAAACAAAGATGCACATCTCCATTATTTTGCATGGGGAGGAGTATGGCTAAACATGCTGCATTTGCTCAGGGATACATGACGGCCTTTCTAGTGATCTGTATAAATTTGTGTGTGTGTTAAAATAGTTTTCATCAAGAAGGACATTTGATTGTGTCTGGAGAACAGGGCTAATTGAATTTTTCTGTGTAGTGTACAGCATGGTTGGTCTTTATCAAAAAATGAAGAAACTCACAAGTCATGGACAGCGTCTGTTACAGGTTTCTTAAAGTTTCCTCTGTTAAAATCACAAACCAAAACAACAGGAGCTAGTTGATTCATTAGCATACAAACTTGTCTTGACTTACTATTCTATTGATACATCTGAAATTGTCTTCACAACATATCTATTCGGGGTTTTGGTATAAAACCTAGTTCTGCTAGATCTTTCTTTAGTCACTGCCGAAAGATAGCGGATGCTGTCTGAAACGACTGGCTGTTTCAGATGGTTCAATAAAATAAGACAAGGTTGTATGCTGATGACTCAATTAGCTCCTGTTGTTTTAAGAGCTAATGTTATTCGTCGGGGTGGGTAGTAGCGCATTTTGATATAAAACCTAGTTCTGTCAGATCTTTCCTTAGTCACTGACGAAAGATAGCGGATGCTGTCTGAAACGTCTGACTGTTTCAGATGGCTCAATAGAATAAGACAAGGTTGTATGCTGATGACTCAATTAGCTCCTGTTGTTTTAAGAGCTAATGTTATTCGTCGGGGTGGGTAGTAGCGCATTTTGATATAAAACCTAGTTCTGTCAGATCTTTCCTTAGTCACTGGCGAAAGATAGCGGATGCTGTATGAGAGAGAGAGAGAGAGAGAGAGAGAGAGAGAGAGAGAGAGAGAGAGAAACAGTTGCAGTACTTCAGTCAGCCGTCGCATGTCGCTATTCACTTTCACCATTTAACAGTGGCGCAAACAATGTGATCACCAATAAACTGTTGTTTTTTTTTTCTACTTGAGGCAACTTGACTTCGAGGGGCGAACCAGGGCTACAATTCATTGGTACCAAACTTATTGAATCTCGCACCATCGCTGCAATACAATCCACAGAATAGATTTTCATAGACTGAAGTATTCTATAGTTTGTTAACACCCTTGTAGTGCCTAGTGCACACAGGTCATCAACTTTCCTGCTGTTACAGTAGCAGGGTATATTTGTACAGGGAGGGGCTGCTAGCCCTTCCCCTTTAACGTGCCCGAGGCACCTCCGCGAACATGGGACCCCCATTCTGCGTCCCTCCCGAAAGACGTGTGCAGCCCCAATCGAGATGTCCTGCCCCAGGATTGAACTGGGGCTCCCACTTACCAGCTAAGGCCGTGTTGGTTTCATTATATGCATGACATCCGCGCATCAATTGTTGGGAGTTTCTACAAATAAAAGAAAATTCGGCCATACAGTCAATCGTACAAAGCAACTGAAAAAAAAATTGAGTAAATTGCAAAACAAAATATTTAGAAGACGGATACTAATGTAGTAGAATGCCAACTCCAAAGTCAAATATGAAGATATGAAAGAACAAAAATGTATAATCTGTGTAATAGTTACAGGATGGGTGGATTGCTCGTATTTGTGGATTTGATACAGGTCAGCACCTCCCTCGGATTTTGTTGGCCACCCTCGGGCTCCCGACGTAGATTTCATGATGCATTTTTTTGCCAACTTTTTTTGTTGCACGCTCGCATCAGTTTATCATTGCCAATCTTGTACAACATGTGTTTAATAAGATCTAATAAGACAATATTGACGGGATGTCACCATTTACAGTACGAGAAATAACTTGCGATGTTATCAACCCGTTCCCCTGTCCTTGGTGCTGAACAGCATATTCTTTACTATACCCCCAGCACTACAGCTATATTTTCTTCACATAGGATAAAGTTCTAAGACGTTCCTGACAATAAATTTGTATCCACTATTGACAGGATGTTCCTGTCTGTAAAAAATATTTGCACTTTTGACAGGATGTGTCTCATAAGGATTTTTGGCAATATGGACAGGATTTTAATTATAATGTTAAACATAAGATTTATTTACATTGCTGAGTAAGGATAATTGACTAGAAAGATAAAGATAACAAAGCTTATTCATACCCGTATGTTAGTTGCAATGATTGTCCACAAGTATACATGAACAATGACGATTAGATTATGTTGGTAGTCTATGATTAGGTTCTATATCTACGTTACTAATACGGTGTTTGGCTTTGAAGTCTTGGAAAGCAATGTTATTCTTAAAACCATGCGTGCACACTGTATTTTGATTTATCGAAAACTCATCAGCAAAACAAAATGTACAAGGGCAAATGTCAAAACTGGCAATGGAAATAACAAGTGTGGTCTTGTGGTTAGTATGTGCAATTGCAAGGTTTCAACTATGGAACCAAATGACTAACTTGGATGACCTTGGTGTTGAATTTATCTTATGAAAGCTTTTAAGACATAGCTGATACTCTAAAACATACTATCTATCAAATTTTCTGAACTGGCTTATCCCAACTATTCAATCATAACGCAGAACTACGAAAAACTGTGTGAAGAACTACGTGTCTATCACGACCACCTACATCGTTCTGGAACAGCATTACCAAACAATCGCTCCTTGCTCGTGGTAACCGGATTGTTTATCGTTCTATAAACACACCTGCATTCTGTTCGAATACCTAGGTGCGTCAAGACTAGTGTTCTTGAATCGTACGTCTAACTGTGAAATATCTTGATTACATCATTGTCTCATGATGGCTAGCAAACGAGGATACGTGGCTGACATGAGCACCCCAGCTGTAAGTAGACTTTAAGTCAAATTGGATTAATGTCATAGTAAATGCTAAACTTTCTTCCAACACTAAGGTATACACGGATCAAATTTTCGACGACCACTGTCGCCTTTTTCAGGATCACAACTATCAACCAAGTGCTTATTGATCCTAAGAAGGCGACAGTAGTCGTCGAAAATTTGATCCGTGTAAACCTTTGTGTTTGAAGAAAGTTTGACATTATACTATGATTACTACCAACCCATCACGTAGTAAACAAAACTTATTCACATTATCATGGAAGCACATCTACGTTTTGTTTACTTCGTGATGTAGACCAATCCCTATCGCTTGAAAACATAAACCTGTTGTTGGAACTTGTAAATAAGAATGTACTCTAGCTATGCCATCTGTGTGTTGAATCTATGATACCCAATGATTGTTTTCCTAATGATGATGCCATGATCTTTGAGATGCGTATCTTCTTGATATTTGATTTGAGTGAAACAGGTGCATCAATGACTAAATGACTGCAGTGTCTTCATTCTATGCTTTAGCTCTTCAATGTTATTTTGTTATCATTTCTTGGGGTGGGGTGAGAACAAGTCACGTAGTCTAGGCATAAAGAGAGATAAAAGAGTGATGTAGTCTTTTTATGTTCAAACAGGTGGGGAAAAAGTCAAAGTCAAAGAGGAGATATGTCCTCGGTTCGTGGCGATGACAGGGACTCGTTATCATGGCTCCATTCGGCTCACTATCCGGACCCAAAACTCCATCGCTCGAGTCATCCGGACCCCAGGCTTCTCCAGCTCAACCATCCGGACCCGAGGCTCACCGAGGGCAACCAGTCGTACCAGTGGCATCACAACTCTTCACTGTTCAGCCAGAGTTCTCATGTTCAGTTCGCAGCCTTGCCTTCTCCCGATTTCCCACCGTGTCTGCCTGCTCCGGAAGAAGAAAACATGGACTGGGAGCCCAGTATCTACACTGAGAACATGGCGTGGTCAAGCAGCCAGATGGACCAGGAAATCCCTATGGAATGGGACTGATCATAACTAGAATAGCTACTTGGACGACAGGTGACACACGACTCTACGAGTAATGGCCTAGGGCGGAAGAGCTGGCCAAGAAAGAGTAGCCAAGAAAGAAACGGAGAAGACTTTATTCCGGCACATGGAGTGGGAAATGCTGTTTGGAGAATGGATAGGGACTGAGTAAAGTTATCAGGAGAACAGGCGAATGTTAGAAGGCGACCTACGGTTCTAAAATGTGTGGTATAAAACGAAGAGAAGTGGTTGGTGGCCGAACAGGAAACAGAAAATAGTCGAAGGGCCAAGCATCGAATATTCGATTCTACTTCCGGGTTTTTCTAAAACGGCACAAGATCGAACACCCTTGGCACGAGTAGCGGGCACGAGAAACCAGGGTAGCCTCTGACTTTTTAACCGTTTACCCGCAAAATAAACACCAGGGCCGGCGATGGCGGTGGGATCAAGAAGATAAGGACCAGGTTGAGCCCTTTTTGTGGTTCAACTCTCAATTATACATGTATTTCTTTTGATAATTTGGTGAACATTTGGGTCTGACGTCAGGGATTTGTTAACAGCTGCTTATTCTAGTGATATGCTAGCAACCATACTCTAGACGCTCCTATTTATAGAAAAGACAACTGTTGTACAGAAAGTATGTAATATTTTGTGTCAGTCCAAAAATAGGAGGTACCAGGTTAGTATTGTGTGGGAAGAAAACTTGTTGGGTCAGCATAGGTATATGAGACAGTGCATTGTTGCCGCACATGGTTTTTATACACAACTGTCTAGTGACTAAACACTGCCCGCAATTGGACACAGCGCAAAAGGCCTGGGCACGATATAAATTTGCGGGTACGGCAGGAAATTTCAGTGGGTACGGCAAAAATCACCGGGTACAGCACAAATTTATATATAGCGGATACGGCACTAATTACCAGGTACAGCAGAAAGGAGTTTTGTGGGGGTGTTGTAAAGGCCCGCGCCCAACTGGCATCGGTCAGGGATGAGCCCGTCACTTTCTCGGACAGTGGATTTGGTGTTACACAAACTAAATAAAGTCTGTGGTTAACAGGGAAACATGTATTTGATTGAATACTTTATGCACTTTGTGACAGCTCAGTGTCTTCACAATCAGCAGATTATTTTTCCAGTAAGCAAAACCACAGTTGATCTATATATGTACGCGTAAAGCACATTACAAACTTGTATGATGTTGATCACAAACTGACTGTTCTTCACATATATATACAAAATGTTCAAGTTGACCTGCACCTGTTTATATCTTTGAGTGTGAACAACTCTAACAAGAGGAGAGCGGGGCTGTTTCATTGTATGTAATCACCGGGAAGACAAACGTATAATACAGAACAGGCTTATCGAAATTACCCGAGCGACCGCGTTCCAATGTACAATACACAAGGAGCCAACATCACTGCGCTATCAACCATTCAAATCTACAATAAGCTATATGATCAAATTGACGATAATGAGTAATGTTCCTGGAAATCATGGCACACGTTTGCGAAAGGTTTCACTAACTCTACATGCTTATGATAACGATAAAAACAAGACGGACAGGTTCATTGGCTTCAAGCTCACGGGGTAGAACGTGTGAGGAGCTAACGGAGTGAACATTTTCTATATGGGTGCTGCGCTCCCTTATATTCAAGTCGACAATAAGCTATATATGAAATAAAAGCCATGGTTTCTAAAAATCAGGTCACGAATTTTCACGACGATTCATGAACTCTACATGCTTACAACGCCGTTACACCTTTGACCGCGAAGTTCCATGATTGCACGAATAGAGACCGTGCGCGCAGGTAGAACGCGCTAGGTGCGGCGTCTTCATAACGGAGTGGACATTTTCAGTATTCTACGTCGTGTACTCAACTATCTAAATCAACATCAAACTACCTACCAATGGAAAGCTAAAGTTTGAGAGAATCAACATACGAACCATAAGAGGGTTAGTGAATTCTTGGTGTTTACGACGCCGTGACAAAAATGAACCTGAAGTGCCCGTGGTTTCTGCTCCGCCGACGCGTTCCAATTGTGTTCGGAACGCGGGAGGCGCCGCGTCCTGTTTTTCAACAAAGTGAACATTTTCTATACGGGTGCTGCGCTCCCCTGTTTTCAAATGAACAATAAACTATATATCAAATGAAAGGTAAGGTTTCTGGAAATCAGCACAGAGATTTTCAAGAATATTCATGAACCCTACATACCTGCTACAAGCCAACACAAATGGCGTAAAATTAGTCTAAAATACGCAATGTTTAGTGGATAATTTCTTATAGTGTGACTCATTTAACACCAATAAGTTGGCCACCGGTTGGCGCACCAATGCTTGTTCTTAAAGTATACCAAATTTTATGGACCTGCAGTAAACCAACTTTCTGCTAGGAGTGTTAAAGAAGAGCCTACTTGAGGGTATTTTCACGGGAGAGGCGCGTTACATCGTTTTCGCTGTTTAATAAAATAAGCGTGTTCTAGAGCGTTGGCCCTTCGACTAAAAAGACTTTATTTCCTCGGCACATAGCAAAGACTGCCTGTGTTGTCTGTTAGTTTTAGGATGTATTGTGAAAGGACGCTAAGTTTTGCTTTCTATGTTTTGCAAAGGAATTTACATCAATACATAATGCATCGTTGTTGTAAGATATTCGTTGTTGACCTGATACAGAACTGAATTATCCAACGAATTGCCAGACACCTGCAATGTGGGCGGTAGAAAACCACATGTCGGATTTGCAAAGCTGTTTAATGGATTCTACCGAAGTTCTACATTAATTAAAGGATTGATGAAATAACACCTGCTTGCTTTTATCAATGGTACTATTTGATTGGTGCCATACAAATGCCTTTGGCTTTAATCAAATAGGTCTACAGTTTACGTATGCTGCAGTTGTAAAATGTTTCAATAGATAAACTTGAATTATTTTTATATGGAAAAGTTCGATATTTTTGCTGACTTACTATACTACATAAAACGTTATAAGGCCTTATACAAATGGAATTGATAACGATCATCTTAACAGCCCGGAACAATAACGTATACAATGGAAATATGACATGACAAAGGCATTAGATATTGACAGTAGCTGTTGACTGAACACCAGGGCCGAGGACTGTACGTATGAGGAGACAAAGGTTTATCTGCCTGTGCATTGTTTGCGGGTACGTGTGGATGGTGTTCAGCACCAGCGGTTGGTTTGTATGTATGTATGTATGTATGTATGTATGTATGTATGTGTGTGTGTATGGCGTTCAGCACCGAGGACATGTTTGTTTGTGTGCGTGGATGGCGTTCAGCACCAAGGACATATTTATCATTGTATGTGTGTGGATGGCGTTCAGCACCAAGGACATGATCGTTTGTGTGCGTGGATGGCGTTCAGCACTAAGGACATGTTTATTTGTGTGTGGATAAGTGTGTATGGTGTTCAGCACCAAGGACATGTTTGTATGTGTGTGGGTGTTCAGCACCAGCGGCTGGTTTGTATGTGTGTGTATGGTGTTCAGCACCGAGGACATGTTTGTATGTGTGTGTATGGTGTTCAGCACCGAGGACATGTTTGTATGTGTGTGTATGGTGTTCAGCACCGAGGACATGTTTGTATGTGTGTGTATGGTGTTCAGCACCGAGGACATGTTTGTATGTGTGTGTATGGTGTTCAGCACCGAGGACATGTTTGTATGTGTGTGTATGGTGTTCAGCACCGAGGACATGTTTGTATGTGTGTGTATGGTGTTCAGCAATAGCGGCTGGTTTGTATGTGCGTGTATGGCGTTCAGCACCAAGGACATGTTCGTTTGTATGTGTGTGTATGGCGTTCAGCACCGAGGACATGTTTATATGTGTGTGTGTGGTGTTCAGCATCAGCGGTTGGCTTGTACATGTGTGTGTTTATGGCGTTCAGCACCAAGGATATATTTTTATGTATGTGGATGGCGTTCAGTACCAAGAACAGATCTCTCTCTCTCTGTGTGTGTGTGTGTGTGTGTGTGTGTGTGTGTGTGTGTGTGTGTGTGTGTCTGTGTCTGTGTGGATAGGTGTGGATGGTGTTCAGCACCAGGGGGCAATATCAACCACCTTTGGCTGGCCTTGGTGTTGAATTTATCTTATAAAAGCTATTAAGTTACAGTTGATACTCTAAAACATACTATCAAATTTTCAAAAATGGCTCATCCTAACTGTACGTTCATAACGAAAAACTACGATAGTCTGTGTGAAAAACTACGAATCCATATTGACCGTTTACACACTTTACATCGTTCTGGAACAGCATTACCAAACAATCGCTTCCTCTCTCGTGGTAACCGGATTGTTTATCGTTCGATAAACACACCTGTGTTCTGTGTAAAGACCTAGGTGTATCACGACGCTTGTGAGCGTGAAGATTTCAAAGCGAATGTATCTTCACATCGTCTCATGATGGCGAGCAAACGAGGATATGTTACTGACGTGAACATCCCAGCTGTAAGTAGACGTGTTTGAAGTAGAGTTGAATTAGTTAGATTTGTTAACTTCTTGACGCGTAATGTAGACCATTCTACAACTGTCGGTAGTAAACATTGAACTGTTGATGAAATTCTGAAATAAAACTAGACCCTAGCCATGAGGTGTTTAATTTTGATACTCAATATTCTGCCACGATTAGTTTCCCACCGATTATAGATATTTAGGGCGCCTGATATCTTGTAACTATGTCTTCTTAATATGTTCAAACAGGTTGGGAAAAGTCTAAGAGACGGTACTGGGTGTCTCTCATGTCACGTCCTTGGGCCTGTATAACAAAACATACATTTGTCCCCAGCCCAATTCAATGAAACGGTTGAGTTCACAGTTACTGCTGTTATATTCTCATCCAAAGAAAATTATTATTTCGTAGTGAAATGCAGGTCTTCGAGGGCGATTTACTATTCTATATACCCAACTATGCGTTGTTATACCGCTGGCCGTCATGTGGCTACAAAAGTTAGGACAATGCCAACCTCGAGTCTCTGATCGGCCGAATTGTCTCTCGTTCGAGGCTGGGGTACAGAATGTAGCTGACGGTAGTTGACAGTTTCACTTTACACAATATCAGTGAAACTAAAGGCCCAAGGAAATCCTAATGGCTCCGAGTTATGTACACGTTAGAGAGCTAGGCAATAATTAATAAACGGGCTATTTTTGCTCGCACCTCTTGAGATCTACTCGTAGTAAAGAAACACTCGTAGGATCAAATATGTCCGTGTTGTTTTTAAGATTTTATTTCTTATGTGTACGGCAGTTATGTGGTAACTTGCATGGTATAGGTCGTATATTTGGCGGTATGATCCGCGGCGCTACGCTGTGACTCTATATATTCATAGCAAATATCATATAACTTTTCTTTTTGTCGATCCAAAAACCGGTCCACTAATAATTTTATGGACCGTTTTGTTTGGATCGTTCCAACAAGAAATACCGGTGTCGTACGTTGGCCATCGTCGCTTTGTATCGTAGACGGCTGGAAACCGTTGAAGTGTGAAACCAAGGTTCAATAGTAAAATAGATACTAGTACGCCAAAAATAGCTACTCAGTCAGCACGGTAGAAAATAGCGACATTCGACGGCTGACTGAAGTACTGCAACTCGCTCTCTCTCGCTCTCTCCGGCATCGGACTAAGGAAAGATCTAGCAGAACTAGGTTTGATACCAAAATACCAAAACAACAGGAGATAATTGATTCATTAGCATACGACCTTGTCATGACTTACTATTCTATTCTATTGAACCATCTGAAATTGTCTTCACAACGTATCTATTTGGTATAAAACCTAGTTCTGCCAGATCTTTCCTCAGTCACTGACGAAAGATAGCGGGATCTGTCTGAAACGTCTGACTGTTTCAGATGGTTCAATAGAATAAGACAAGGTTGTATGCTAATGAATCAATTAGCTCCTGTTGTTTTAGGAGCTATTCTTCGTTTTCACGTGACGTCACAATCGTGTTCGAACGTGAAGTCGGCCATGTTGGATGATAAGCTGTTCGATCTCTGTATGGCTGCGTGTTGCGACGGTGGACCCGTCCGTGGAAGGCAGTTGTTTTATTCAGAAACGGGCTGGAAGTTTGAATAGTTAACTGCGGGCCCAAGGAGTACAGGATACGACCTACTCACCGTTTCTAAAGTAGCCTGTGTTTACACAAGCTTTCGGGCGGAGGTTAATGACCACCACCACCCGCCCGAACCCCCCACCACTAGGGGGCGGTATCCGCCGGGCCGGCCGCTAGGAGCGCGCGCGATTTCGTCCGGCTATCGGACAACAGTGGTCGGTAGAATCCGGCGATTGTCGTTTAAGCTTTAAATTGCACAATGCTCTGAAGACCCTCTTCCGTCGCTCGATGAATTTGTTCAGAATCAGAAGTGGGGCGTGACTTTGGAGACCCCAAAACTAATGCGCGCGGGCGAAAAAAAAGAAAAATCCAGCAAAACAAAATGCTGCTAAACCACAGGACTTCAGAGCTGGTATTGTGAATTGAACCACAGAACACAGTGTATCAGGCAAACAACTAGTCTTCATTTGTAGGAGGTACATGTAGATTGTCTTGTTCATCTTAGCAGGTGAAGTTCAAATGATCAATGTTTAATATATTGTCAAGAACTATCAAAGAAGTACATATACATCATTAGAAGGTATTTGGCTCAGGACAGTAGATGATGAGAATACTCATAAGGGCTGTTTCAACATACATGGCATTGAACTCCATGTTAAGTATTCCATAGTTCACACAAATCTCACTGTGAGACCTCTATGCCGATGCCTCAACTCCTCTCCCATGTGCTCCCACGTGTCTCATCGTTACAAAAGAAACGTATCATTCGTAGGAATTAACTGGATAGGACGTCTTTGAAATATATAATTGTCTGGGCGATACTCGCTGGCCGCCGCGTACAACAGTACAAACGTAACACCCAACGTCGATGGCATACCAATCCACAATTACGTCCCCAGTTTACTTGTGAACTTTAATGCTGACGTATTTTGTGGTAGTACATAACGAGTTTTACGACAAGTTGGCACAACACTGGCCTTTTGCGGCGATCTAAGTTTGCAAGTTCTGGAGTTCCGTGGAACCTCGGAAGAGGTGACCTTTTTTCCTTTGGAGAACAGGCGATGTCATCCATAAAATCAAGTTGGTGTGGCCCTAATCAAATGAATGAATGAAATTATGCTTTCTGTAATTTTGTTAAATAAACCGTTGTTATAGTTTCGTTCACAAAGTCACGCGAACAGACTGTTTTGATAAGTTGTACAAGAAAGTTTATCAGAGTTTTCTTTACAAAGCTAACGTTAACGTTACACCTATTTACTGATTTGATTTACGAACTATCGATTTAGTGTTCTTTTGTATTGTATTGGTCCTTTTTTGCCTCTATCTATGATCTTGGCATGGTGATGACCCGTATTATTGCAGACAGAAGTACGCACGTAAAATTAGCCATTCCCGGCGATGGAAAATACAACTGGAAAGGCTTGTGAAGAAATGTACACAGTTTTGCCATCGTCCCAAAGTGGAGCCTACGTACTTGGAAGATTTTCCACGTGTCAGATCAGGCATTAAAATTTATTCAACAGATCCACATTTCGTCGGTTACTGAGAAGTACAAAAGCGGCCAGGCGGTTATCCATAAGAGCCGCAGGGGAAACATCGCACAACGCTGGAAACAATTTGGACATCGTTGCTCGGCGATAGCTTGTTTTATTTGCTACTTACCTGCGATCATCGTAAGATGTATGTGCCCGGCGCTTATGATAATAAAACATTTGAGTGGATCACAGTTAGCCTTGTTTTGGGGTAAGCTGAGTATATAAAATCTTCTGAAATGCCGATTGTTTTAAAGACATACGGATCAAAACCTATTGTTGTAACCTTTTCCTTATATGCTTAATGATTATATACTTAATGATCCACAGTGTGGAGACAAAAGCAGCACACTCGGACCCGCAGGTAACTTAGATGGCGCCGTTGTTCTATATTCTGCTAGGTTATCATCCAACATGGCGCCCGCGCGTGACGTAGCGGTTTTCGAACGTTCTGTGAAAACGAAGAATTCCGAGGTAATGTTATCCCTCTGTGTGGGGAGTAGCGCATTTTGGTATAAAACCTAACTGTAACTGTGTAAATCAACAAGAGAGAGACTGTTGCAGTACTTCAGTCAGCCGTCGAATGTCGCTATTTTCCACCGTGCTGACTATGTTGGGCGCGCTTTCTTTTATACATCGTAGCCCCAATAGAGATGTAAACAACAAGGATTGAACTGGGGTCTCCCGGCCCAGTTACCAGCTAAGGTAGTAGTAGTTGATTATCCTGCTGATATAATCCTGTGCAATTACAAGAATTGTTGGGACATTTTTACAAAATACCATTTCAAATTAGAAGGTATTTGAAAATACAATTTCAAATTAGAAGGTATTCGATTAGGACTCCAAGAATTCCTGGTATGCCATTGGGACTGGAGTTTCTGGTATTCCTGCGGCACCTCGAATTCCATCCTGGCATTCCATACCAATTCCTGATCTAACGTCACCTACATGTACCAGTGCCCTAAGCAGGGTACAGTAAAATAAATAAAAAATCCTCCGTCGCCATGGCAATGTCTTTTTATCATTGCCAATCTTGTACAAGATGTGTATAATAAGATTTTGTGACAATAGTGACGAGATGTTCTCTTTTACAGTACGAGAAATAACTCGCGATGTTATCAACCTGTTTCCCTGTCCTTGGTGCTGAGCAGCATGTTTTTTACTCTACCCCCAGCACTACAGCCATGTTTTCTTCACATGTGTTCACAGGGAGAGAGAGAGAGAGAGAGAGAGAGAGAGAGAGAGAGAGAGAGATAGAGAGAGAGAGAGAGAGAGAGAGAGAGAGAGGGAGAGGGAGAGAGAGGGAGAGAGAGAGAGAGAGAGAGAGAGAGAGAGAGAGAGAGAGAGGGGGGAGGGGGAGGGAGAGGAAGAGGGAGAGAGAGAGAGAGAGGGAGAGGGATAGAGAGGGAGAGAGAGAGAGAGAGAGAGAGAGAGAGAGAGAGAGAGAGAGAGAGAGAGAGAGAGAGTGGGTTGCAGTACTTCAGTCAGCCGTCGAGTGTCGCTATTTTCTACTCTGGTGACTGCGTTGGGCGCACTTTCTTTCATACATCGTAGACGGCTGGAAACAATGGTGCAAACAATGATCAGCAATAAACTGTTTTTTCTACTTGAGGCAATGATGATTTGATTACATGGATGACATCCGCGCATCAATATTTGTGACTTTACACACACACACAAAAGAAAATTCGTCCATACGTAAAAAGCAGCTGAGAAAGGAGAAAATAGATGGTGTAAATTGCAAAACAAAATATTTAGTAAATGGATACTAATATCGTAGAAAACAAACTCCAAAGTCAAAGATGAAGATGTGAACGAACATACAAAAATGTTTAATCTGTTTTTAGTTTTTTTTTTCTTTCCTGACGACGTAGATTTCATAATGACATTTTCTGCCAAACTTTTTTTAGTTGCACGCTTGCATCAGTTTTGGGGTCCCCGGAGGATGTCATCCATATAATCAAACCAACACGGCCTTAGCTGGTAAGTGGGAGCCCCAGTTGAATCCTGGGGCAGGGCATCTCGACTGGGGCTGCATCCGTCTTTCGGAAGGGACGTAGAATGGGGGTCCTGTGTTCACGGAGGTGCCTCGGGCACGTTAAAGTGGAAGGTCTACCAGGCCCTCGCTACTGAAACAACAAAAATTAAGGAAACTTGCTGACCTGTGGGCTAGGCACTACAAGGGTCTGAACGAACAAACGAACTGTAGATACTTCGGTCTATGGAACTTTATTAATAATCTAATGGATTCAGTATGGCAGCGCATGCAGCGGTGGTGCGAGATTCAACAAGTCTGGTATCCATCAATTCTGGCTCTGGTTCGCTCCTCTAATTTCTTCCGTCGAACATTCAGCTGGGAAGTGATCAGAGGGGCAAACTGGAGCTAGAACAGGATCGACACCAGGGCTAAGATTTAACTAAGCAACTTAACAACACAGGTGACATAGTGGTCTTGTGGTTTGGGTCGTTGGCTTAGAATTTAAATTCTGGGTTCGAATCTCTAGCAGGCCCAATGTTGTTCCTTTGGGAAAGGCGCTTTACACCTATTTTCTCAGTCGACAACCGAGTACCTACATTCAGTTAGGGACATTCTCTCGGATGAGGCGTAAATCCGGCGGTCTTGTGTTGAGAAGAGCCACACCTCGAACATGTTAAAGAACCCACCACACTTATAGAAAAGAGTAGGCGTCCTTCGAGGTGTGAGTGGGTCAAACCTTACATGCAGCTTGTTCTTAATTTAGAAAACTGATGTCGAGCCTAAACCATTGAGAAAGCCATGCACAAGGCGAAACTAGTCTGGATGTGGGCTTGAATGAAGTTCTAAACGGAGGTTAAGGGACTAGATAGGTACGATGTCCTCGTTCAATGTTCAATGTAGGTATGGCCAATTTGATGGCTACGTAGTATATGTGCAATCTGCAACTTAGTAAATAAGGAATAAAGAACAAACTGTACAGAAAAAAAATGATACCCGTGTCTAATGAAAATATTTGAAAATAAAAATTTTGACAGCCTGATGTTTCTCTCCTCTTTCTATGTGTGCAAGTCATGTTTCTTGATGTTACATACTAGTTTCAAAGATTACTCTCCAAGCAGAGGTTGGTGGGGAAGATCGTGACCGTTTTATCATTTGCCCCGTTTTTCGTTGGTCACAGGGGATAGCCGACGGAAAACGGGCCAGATGATAGAACGGTCACGATCTTCCCCACCAACCTCTGCTTGGAGAGCATTAAAGATGGCAGACTTTACCCCCCGCACACAGGAACATTCACATCAGCCAAAAACAATACTTCTCTCAATATTGGGAGGAAGTAAAATCCGGTAGTGCATGTTTACCAGACTAGTCTAAAGGGCCTTCGCTGAGACAAAACATCAGTTTAGCTTCTGAGATCTCAACAAAGTCGTTACGCAAGTTAACAACACAAACAAAACACAACTCTTCGTTAAACATTCCTATCTGTTTATTGGTAGTTCACCGTAGATTCTGAAGCCTTTTCATGTGTATGGTAAGATTATTGACAAAGTCTCAAAAGGATGTTTCTCCCTAGATACAAAATGTAACAAACTTTTAACGTCATGCTATTTCTGGCAAGAATATTCCAGGCTAGTTATTATAATAGGTAGATAGGCAGGTTTATCGTAGATTCTGAAGCCTTTTCATGTGTATGGTAAGATTATTGACTAAGTCTCAAAAGGATGCTTCTCCCTAGATACAAAATGTAACAAACTTTTAACGTCATGCTATTTCTGGCAAGTATATTCCAGGCTAGTAAGGTTGATAGGCTGAGGTTCACCGTAGATTCTAAAGCCTTTTCATGTGTATGGTAAGATTATTGACAAAGTCTCAAAAGGATGCTTCTCCCTAGATACAAAATGTAACAAACTTTTAACGTCATGCTATTTCTGGCAAGTATATTCCAGGCTAGTTACTATAATAGGTAGATAGGCAGGTTTATCGTAGATTCTGAAGCCTTTTCATGTGTATGGTAAGATTATTGACTAAGTCTCAAAAGGATGCTTCTCCCTAGATACAAAATGTAACAAACTTTTAACGTCATGCTATTTCTGGCAAGTATATTCCAGGCTAGTAAGGTTGATAGGCTGAGGTTCATCGTAGATTCTAAAGCCTTTTCATGTGTATGGTAAGATTATTGACAAAGTCTCAAAAGGATGTTTCTCCCTAGATACAAAATAAGTAACAAACTTTTAACGTCATGCTATTTCTGGCAAGTATAACCATTGTCAAAAAATTGTCCTGCTTGTCTACAACCCTGTTTCACCAACTCTGGGACTACCAAGCTATCATCGTAGGAGTATATCACCCCTGTGTCACAATGGTATTGCCCCATCTTCTGTGGGAAATTTCTCCACAGTGGAAGAGGCCACAGGCATATGGGGGTGTTTACTGAGATACTTTCCTACACTGAGAGGAATATCCCCAACAGTGGACTACTATCATAGTGAACAAAGAATGGAACAATTGACAATTTACAATATATACAGAAAGTATCGACCACACAAAACTGGTCCTGAATGTTCTTAACAATTGTAAGGCTTGACTTAACTTCTCAGGAAAAAACCCCAGCACACTTGGATTTATTTTGATGATAGCAGCTGCCCGGTGAGTTTTACCATTCTTGAACAGCACAGTCTCTGCAGTCAGTGCTTAGTGACATGTATGTGTTTGACTTGAATTGTTTTTGTGACTATTTTCACACAAGTCAGATATGCAGATCACTTCAATACACTGAGTCTTGCTTGGGTATATGAATATGAAGAAAGTAAAGGGTTTTTAAAACTCTAGTGTGCCATATTTTTCATGCTAACTAAACTAGCCTATATGTCCATGTGGTGAGGGGTATTCTGGAAGGACCCAGTGCTGTTGCTGTTATGATGAGAGGGCCCCAGATGCCCTCAG
Source organism: Branchiostoma lanceolatum (assembly GCA_035149815.1). Classification (NCBI taxonomy): domain Eukaryota; kingdom Metazoa; phylum Chordata; class Leptocardii; order Amphioxiformes; family Branchiostomatidae; genus Branchiostoma; species Branchiostoma lanceolatum. Next base: position 8,962,145 of record CM068867.1, on the reverse strand, counting down.
AGGAAAGACAGAAGGCGTTCTCCCACAGCATAAGACTACTGCTGTGTTTCCTGAGCACCTCGGACAGACAAATCCAGCCCTGTAACTTAAGGTTGTACAAGTGCTTCAAAGAGAGGGACGAATGGCCGTGTTTGTTGTTGACAATAACAGGTGTGACTCACCATCTGGGAGCCGTATTTGAAATGTGCTGTGAAAGCAAAGATTGAAGTGGGGTGGAATCATCACCACCATGATTTCTGCTTTGAATGTCCACATCAAAAAGAAAATCATTTCTATCAAATCTCTAACCAACGGAACATCCTAACTGCTATGAATTTGCCCTCCATTCTAAGACTGATTCCTCAGGAGCTGAATGTCTCCCAACAAGGTCAAAGTAAGCCAAACTCCCTTGAAAGGTTCTTGATGAAGGTTCCAGATATACAGCAACCAAGCATGAAACAAGGAAATGGATTTTGAGCATGGTTCTTCATGCAGCAGCAGCTTTGTAACAGTGGGGTTCAAGTGCCACTAACTGACCAGTCTAAACTGGTCCAGACCTTTAGCCTCGATTAGTGGTGCTTCACAAGATGCATCTCTTCAGCAATCATCAGAGGTCAACTTCCTCCTATGCTGGCAGTGCCAGTTTCTTTGGCTCTTAACAACTGTTCACCTATGGGGCCCAGAAGCATCATCTTTCCTCCTTGCTTCAGTGGGGTGGTTACTCTGCTGCTGCTGAGCCTGAGTGGCCTTGCTGATGGATTGAATTCCTTTGCATTTGGATTCAACTTAGGGACTTCTTAACAGTTCTGGAAGAAACATCAGAAATGCCCTCTGCTTGTTCAGGGTTATCTTGAGACTTAAGTCTTGTTTCTGGTCACCCTCCTTCATGGGAACAGTCTCCATCGCTTTGGTTTCTTTTCTCTCTTTCTTACTGCAGCAGTTGATTTTTTGTCTTTTGACAAGGACGCATCCTTCGACAGTTCCTTGCCCTCTATTTGTACCCTCAGACAGCCTGAACCTTTCTGACAATTTTTTTGTCTGGAGAGATGTCACTTGCTGAGTGTAGTCTTCAGCTGTAGTATAATTTCTTTCTCTCTGTATTTGAACTATGGTGCTGCGCGGAGGCCTGGGCTGGCGGGAGGACGGGCTTGTTGAGATTGTCTCTTTGAGGCACTTCCTACTCACCACAGGAGAGGCTACAGGAGAGGACTGGGGGATGGAGCTCGAGGCTTCTCCATTAACATGGGGAGGGATACTACTGCAGCTATCGTTCTTGGTGAAGCTCTCGGGAATGGCAGCGGCAACGTGGTGCAGAACTTGTGAGACGGCTCTTGTTCTCTGTGGCGACAGGCCGTTGGTACAGACCGTGTTTGGTGAGCTGGCGCCCGCACGCGGTGAGCCTCGTGGCCCCATGCTGCCTGGACCGTGGTGTCCCGTCCTCTGGGGTTTAGGTGACATCTGCTGTCCCTGGACCCACACGACGTGTCTTCCCTCATGTGTGGTGGTCATAGCGGTTATGCAGATCCCCTCTGCTGTCGTTCCTACTCAGACGGTGGACTGCACTGAATGCCACTTCCTTGATATACTATTGCAGCTATCGTTCTTGTCGAAGCTCTCGGGAATGGCAGCGGCAACGTGGTGCAGAGCTTGTGAGATGGCGTGACGCCTCTTGTTCTCTGTGGTGACACGGCGTGGGTACAGACCGTGTTTGGTGAGCTGTTGGGAATGGCAGCGGCAACATGCTGCAGAGCTTGCGAGATGGCGGGACGCCTCTTGTTCTCGTGGGGATGGCTACCGACTGTGTGTGGTGAGCTGGCGCCCGCACGCAGTGAGCCTTGCAGCCCCATGCTGCCTGGACCGTGGTGTCCCGTCCTCTGGGGTTTAGGTGACATCTGCTGTCCCCAGACCCACACGACATGTTTTTCCTCATGTGTGGTGGTACGCAGCAGTTCAAATAATGCAGATCCCCTCCACTGTCGTTCCTACTTGGACTGTAGACTGCACTGAATGCCGCTTCCTTGTCATCGTGGACCTCCAGAGCTCCATGGCACTGGTAGTAGGTACTCCGCTCTATCTTCATCAGCAATGTGTTGGCCACAGTCTCGCTTTTCATGGCATTCTTTGGTATCTTCTTTCTTAAGCTGGGTCGTGTATGGCTAAAAGGTCAGGACCAGTTAGACTGGTCAGTTAGTGGCGCTTGAACCCCACTGTTACGGCTTGGCAACTTATATTATACATGGCCAGAAGTGTGCCCGGCAGGGATATATTGAACAATTTTCTAAAGAGAACTTTGCAAATAGCGAAAGAGTAGTCTATAGCTTATAACCATCGTTGGAAGCTTTGGGCGGTCTACCAAGACCTGTTGAATTTATCATTATGATAATGATTATCATCTTTTTTGTGGATCTTTAATATCATGCAATGTTTGGTGTGTGGTTGGGTACTGGAAGAGCAGTGGACAGTTGTAATTTCTAATTCTCCTTATCGTGTCATTCCCGGCTAGCTCAGTCGGATGTGACCATGGGTATTTTTTTCAAACTTCTTATTTCTGAGTTGGTTCCCGGCTAAAGCTCTGAGTCGGAGGCACGGGCTCTTTTAAAATCACCTTAAAGTTTGTATTGTTCACTCAGTTCTTTCAATTTTTGCCCCTTTTTCTGTGATAACTCACAATACCCGGCTAGCTGAGTCAGTTAAGCATGGGTCTTTTCAATTTGGTTCTTGCTACCTATCGTATCTCAGTCCCGGTTAGCTCAGCATGGGCCTACATTTATGAACCTCCTTGGTGTGAATGATGGGACAGGTTGGATATTCTGTGGGCCCCCTGGTAGATTCTGTGGTGCTCTAGGGAATTGCCTCCTGTTCCACAGCTCAGAGCATGCCGTTTTCATGTTTCATATGATCAAATGGGAAAACCATTTGTTTATTCCTTTTAAATGAATTACCATTGCCATGTGTGTTGATATCTCGCCATTTTGAACATTATTGAACATAACAAAAAGACAGCAGTTGCCCATCATTTTCATTGCTCTTGTGCAACAAATGTGACTTTGCTGTTAGTTTTGTTTATTCATGTTCCCAGAGCCCATGTCCTAAGCAGTCTCTATTTGTGGCTTGTTAAAGACCAATTTGAAAGCTCTTTCCAGAAGCTCGGGGAGGAAGAACGGCTTCAAACTAGATCATGAATTAAAAAAAAAACAACCTTAAAGTGCATAGTATTAAGGTTCCAGTTCGGAATTGTTTTGACCAGATGGCTAAATAGTGCGTGAAGATAAGACGCAAATCCTAGGTTTTTTCCTTAGTTTTGGCTCCCAATTTTTCGGCTATCGCTATAGCAGTGTGTAATCTTTTGTATTTCCTGAAAGACCTGATCTTTGCAGCGATTACGGTTTCGGAGTTTTGGTCGTCCACAAAGACTTCCTGGTTTTAGTGTGCGATGACGGTAACGCGGCCTTGTCGCCTGATTACCCGAATCGTGCGTTCTATGGGTGTTTTGCATGGTTTCGCGCCATCGGGGATTGCGGAAAACGTAGACTGATGACCTTTATTCCCATATCAGTCATCATCCTAAGAAAACTCTTATTTTCCTTCCTGCGGCCTTGGAAGAATACCCTAAAAATAGCAGTTTTGGAGATGAAAATTGCTTTAAATGACGGTTTTCACCAAAAATGACATTTCCACAGAAAAGATCAAATTCGTCTGTCGTTCGAAGACAAGGCACCCCTATCCATGGGAAACATTGAATTGGCCAAAAAAGGATGTTTGAAAAAGCGCTACGGACTGCCTTTTTGGGAATGAGTCAGGTCGGCCCCGAATTGTAAAAAAAACTCCGAACTAAGACCTTAAAAACAAAAAACTACAAATTTAACTTGAAAACTCTCATTTGCATGATTTAATTGAACCATTCCCAAGCAGAATGGAAAACGTGCAAACTATAATGACTGAAAATGTGGCGCCAATAGGCTGCCATTTACATCACCATAATCACTACATTTTGTATTCTCTAGGCAGGACTGAAAACGTGCAAAAAAAATCTAAAAACTTGTTGCCATTAGCCATTTTGCATAATCATTCAGACAGCATCTGGACAAAAAACGAAAGATTGACTGAAAATACAGCGCCATCAGGCTGCCAATTTGCATAACCATATTCTCACACAGCTCAGAAAACATGCAAAAGAAAACCGAAAATTCGCTGCCATTTTAAAATACGATGTAATTGGATATGAGTGCTAGTGACTCACAGAATTCTGAAATACTTCCAGAAATTCAAGGAACACCACTTCACGAATGAAATTTGTCTGAACTACAGTTAAGACCATTTGAACCTTGTAGAGCGCTTGTTTAGACCCTTGAACGCTCGCTGCAGCCCTTTGATCTCTTACTGCGCTCACTGCATGCTCTTACGGTGCTTACCGTGCGGTCTCTCGGCTCTTATTTTTTGATCGCCATCCTCGGCGCTCGCATGGTGACTGTTTTGAAAATGTTCAGCACCATCGCTAAGGTGACGGCGCGCCTGGCGCCCTCTGCGTGCTCCGACGGCGCTCTAGCCACGCTAGCTGTCCTAGTGGAATGGGGGCCTAACTCCAACAGTAGCATTTGGCCACATGTCGAGTTAATGCACGAGGACAAGTCTTCCGGGCTGGAGTCTAAGTGTGCTCGAGATACCTCGTGAGTTGCAACACTGCAGCCTATCATCATTCAACTCAGGACTGCTGTCAGTTCACATCTACCATGCGACCACACAACCTACCAACAAAGAGGCGTTCATGAATTTCCATCGCTAACATAGGGACAATGAGTGTTGCAAGTTCTACTAGCCAATCAGATTACCTTACTCTGACTATCTACTATTATTAGACAGTGTGTCACAGGTAACAGGTGCCTCCTTGCAGTAACGCTCCTTCTTATTGGTTCAGTGTTAAGAGGAGTTTGTATTGAAAACATTTTGCAGGATGTTACTACTAAATAAAAATCATATTTCCCTGTGTTTCTCAGTTTTGAGGTTGGTACACAATTCCCTGTGATCATTATTGTTGTGAATAGTTGAGACCTGTTTGACTTCCCTACATTTCTGATTTGTCAGACCTTATTGATGAAATTTATTAATAATATTATACATCTAAAGTATCAAGATGATCCTTCATTCCGTGATTTGTAGTGTAACTGATACTCGGTACATGACTGAACGAATAACCAATACTCAGGTTGATATACAATTCCCTGTGATCATTATCTTATACAGAATACTCAGGCCATCCACTTGGCTTGGCTTGGCCATGATGCCTCCAGAAGTCTAGGAAAACCTGGAATTAAAAAAAAATGATACGGAAACACAGACAGGTTTCAGGGTTTCCTGCTGGGTAAAACTTCCCATCCAGAAGTCTCCTCCTAAAAGCTGAAATTTAAAAAAAAATGATACGGCACACACGGGTAACTGGGTTGTCTTTATTCTCCCGTAACTTATACAGAACATGAATAGACACTTTTAGGGGATTGCAAAATACCAAGTAACTGGATAGTGCTCAAGTGCCATAGTGCATAAATGACAGGGTTCCTGACGAGCATACTGTGGTGGACATAACGAATGTTATCCAACAAGCCACACCCTCTTCCTTTGATCTTAGCCAGCACAATGATATGTGTTGTACATGCCTGGTGGGTTTGTCCATCTGTAAGTCTCATAAAAGCTGAAATTAAAAAAAATGATATTCCAAAACACAGGTCTCAGGGTTCCCTTTATTCCACAGAGAGCGACTAGACAATTAGGCTGTACTTGCATAATCATATTCATTCTACAGCAGCTCAGGGTTTATGTTGAAAGATCTGAAAATGTGGCGCCATAATTTTTAAGGCTGCCATTTGCATAATCATAATTATTCATCAGCATGATGGATAACCTGCAAAAAAACTGAAAATTTGGCGCCATAACTTTAAGGCTGCCGTCATTGCATTATAATAATTATTCAGCAGAATGATGGATAACTTGCAAAAAAAAACCTGAAAATTTGGCGCCATAACTTTAAGGCTGCCGTGATTGCATTATAATAATTATTCAGCAGAATGATGGATAACTTGAAAAAAAAAACCCTGAAAATTTGGCTCTATTAGCTCCACAATCCGATTCATCATAAGAAAGGAAAACAGTTACTTTGGATAAAACCTGGAGTTTTCCTGCTTTCTATGGGAGTAATGTACGCACTCACTTGGATTTAATTTTGCAGTTTATACAGGGAGAAAATGGATGTGTTTGGGGTGTTCTACAGTTTGTGGTTGAAACTACCATGGATTATGTAACTGTAAGATGTTTGCGTTAGCTCTGATTTCCCGGTGAAGAAATCATCTCGAAAAATGTGAACATAAGGTCTCAGACCGGAGTTTCTTTTACGATTTCGTATGTAGGCCAACACCCCCAGGCCGAGAGGCTAAAATTCCGCCAAGAAAGTAGGAGGAAAATGTAATCATATTGGCAAAAAGCAGGTTCTTGCTGCTTTCCGATGTATTTATTGGTATCGTCTGTTGTACTTTTATTTGGTAGAAACCATATTAGTAGAATGTAAATTTTCGGACCTGAAAATTATCTTTTTTTTTCACACTTTTTTGATTGAACCTGCTTGAAATAAAAAGGTTTTTCTTGGGGTCACAGCATACATGCTGAGAATACTTTAGTTAGTAAATGGTGTCTCTGAAAAATAGAAAATAAAAAGAGTTGTGTGATCTTCGATGACGCAAATTCGGTTAAAATGCATTAAAAACGCTGCTATTTGGGTCATCAGGTGAAAAAAAACCGCATCACCATTATCGCTGACTAATACAAAAAAAGACTTTGATGGCGAACCAACTTCATCGCGCCCAAAAATACTACAACTCACAGGCTTTTCAGGAGATACAAAAAAACCTATGCACAGCTAAAATGATCCCCATGCAATCTGGGGCAGAAATCAGGGTGACCACCACAAACTTCTGGCAGATTACCACGTCATGACCCCAACCCTGGTCAGATTTGAACTTCTACCTGATATATCCAAATTTGGCTTACCTGCGATGATTACTCTTTTCACAGCAGAGGTTTAAAGTCATGTGTTTTGAGGCCAATGTACAGGCCTAAACAATGTTACAGTAGGAAAAATTGATAAAAACATCATTTTTCAGGACATCACTTTTCACAAAACAGGTAAAACGGGATGGAGAGCCTGCTTAGGCCCTTGGCTGGGAAATCATACGAACTTTTTGTTGTTTCGGTGCTGCATATTGGCTGAAAAGCCTCTTTGAAAGTTGGCGTCGGTGACGACCCAGTGATGTCATGGTTCCCAAGGAAAACATGGTTCCCAAGGGCAAGCTATGTTTTTTTCTTCCAACAAGTTTACAGCTCTTGATGAAAGCTTTGAAATGCATCAAAATAATGTCATCTGTACAGTACTGGATGTTATAGGCTGCAATTAGAATCAAACTTGAAAAAGACAAGGCAGAGGCTAGTGATTCCATCAATAAGAATTTTTTGTGCATAAGAATTTTTTTACACTATTGACAAATTTTTGTTTTCTCCATTGACAGGATGCTTATCTGGTAATCTTATGATTAACACATCATGATGCTGTCAAACCAAACCCTAACAATAATCCTGTAAAAAGGTACGAAATTTCACTCATTCCTAGCCGATCAAGTTCCAAACAAAAACGGGCACCTGCTGTCTTTTCTATTATCAATGATTGTATGTAAGTTTCATATGAGACATGTATATCAAGAAAGCTGATAATGGTAATTGTTCTTTGTTGATTAAACCAATGAAGTCATAATTTGAATATGCATTTTTTTGTGTTAGTCTCCATCTGATCATGATGAACTTATGAGAAAAGAAAATTTTTTTGTCTGTGAGTGAGCCTATCAGGGTGCACACAATGCAACCTGTCTGCTTCTTTGCTCCTAGCTCTCCTGGCCCCCCCAGTCACCAGCAAAACTGAAAGGGGGGGCTGCTACAATTTCTTTGCTCCTCGCTCAAGTCATGCACCAGCGAAGAATTAACGCAAAATCAGCAGTACCGGCCGCGGGTTTTACGACACCCTGATGGTGCATCTTGGGAAGCGTGAAATCGGCAAATAGGGGGCTGCTACAATGTCTTTGCTCCTCGCTCCCGTCACCAGCAAAAACTGGAATGGGGGGCTGCCGATTTTACACTCCCCAAGATGCACCGTCAGGCTGTCGTAAAACCCGGTACTGCCGATTTTGTTTTAATTCTTCTTAGCGTGCGAAAGTAAGATTCTAAGAACGTAATAAACTCTGCACGCTTCAAATCGGTAAGCGCTGTTTTTTCATGACCTCTAATTGCCCAGAAAACACCACAGCGCTAATATTATCAAAGTCTATGAAAGGAAAAACATTGCCGGATTTAAATTAAACAGTTGAATCAGTTGATAATTTCTTTGCTCCTCGCTCCATGCCCCCCCCCCGTCACCAGCGAAAATTGCAAAGGGGGGGGGGGGGGAGTGGTGCCGTGACAATTTCTTTGCTCCCCCCCAAAGATATTTCTTGTGTGCAATGCAACCTGTGCCCTACCCTTTTGGTGTGGCTACAGCATTTTGCCCCCCCCCCAAGTATTTTGTGTGTCGGGGGAGGGGGGCGTTGCGGCCCCCCCTGTCACCAGCGAAAACTGCAAGGGGGGGCCGCAGCAATGCCAACTGTCCACTGCCTTCTCAACACCCAAACACACACACCAAACATGGATTCATGGTTATTCAAGGGGTCCCCAAAAAAATTCCTTGGGGGCCCCTAACATTGCTATGAAGTCTCCTTTGTATGTTTGTGGACTTACTCTTTCGCTATTTGCAAAGTTCTCTTAAAGGTTCAAGTATTCATCTTGTTGCTTGATTCCTAAAATTTCTATTATGGCACATTGCAATCTCATTGTGCTGCTTGTATACTATTATATAATACTTGTTGATTTTGGTTTCATGCTTGGTTGCTGTATATCTGGAATGATAATGTCAAATAAAACCTTTCAAGGGAGTTTGGGTTACTTTGATTTTGTTGGGAGACATTAAGCTCCGGAGGAATCAGTCTTAGAATGGACGGTAAATTCATAGTAATTGGGATGTTACGTTGGTTAGAGATTCGATAGAAATGATTTTCTTCATGATGTGGACATTCAAAGCAGAAATCAAAGTGGTGATGAATCCACCACAGCTCAATCCCCACCCCCACAGCACACCCCAAGTACAGCTCCCAAATGATGAGACTCATTTGTTACTGCCAACAAAAAACAAAGCCATTCCTCCCTCTCCCTGAAACACCTCCCTCTCCCTAAACCACCGGCCTCAAGCTGCATGACTAGATCCATCTGTCCGAGATGCTCAGGAGACACAGCGGCAGCCCTGCGCTGTGGAAGAGCGCCCTCCGTCTCCCCTCCCACAGCCGCTGAAGCCCCCCCACCACAACAACAGCAGCACTGGAGCCTCCCCAAACTGCCCTCACCACATGGACACCAATGCAGTTTGAGTAACCGTACCTTTTTTCAATGCCATGGCTGAATATATATGTAACGTTAACCATGCTTAAGATATATCATTCGCAGTCTTTAAACCATAAAACATTGTGCCAGCTGTGCACTTTACTGAGGATACAGTCCACTCTTTTACTCGCACTTGGCGAGATGCCTAGTTGCACACATACAATGACATATTACATGGTACAATCTTTATCTAGGGATAAGCAGTGATCTGTGCTGGGGGCACCCTTTTAAAGCAGTGAAAGATGACCTTAGCTCTTTCCAGAGGGCCTGAGTAGATGTAGTGATAGGTTGATATCTTTTACGTTTCCATGACAACATGGCGCATAAATTCTTCCGCTTCCTCTCTCTGGCGCTGAAGTGATGAAAACAAAACGGGTCAGGCATCATTTTCAAGAGGTTAATAAAGTAATGTATAGATTTATGGAATTTGAAATGGGGGAAAGAAGAAAAGCTCTTAAGTATTTAACATTGTTCTTGTAATAACACAACCAAATGTCTGTACCTTTAAGTTCTCCTGCGCAAATTGTACGGGCAATGCCTGACCGCTCGTGCGCTTCTGGATGCTTTGACTGTAATGACAGATTAAGTTCATCACATTTCAATTGTTGTTTTAAATTCATCACACAAAATCACCTGTACTAATGAGCCTTAAAAGAGGAACAATAGTATAAGAACAGGTGTCCTAAGTGTTCTGATGACTACAGCAGTTCATCTTTCAGCACCACAGACAGGTCTGGTCCTGATTCCGTGTAAACAAATGACATTGTGCTAGTCTTATAGTGTTAACTTAAACAAGACAATAGTACAATTGTTTCATACAGAACCTACCGGCAGGACCGTGAGCGGCGTCCCATTCCGCTGTATTTGCAATCCTCCGCAACATGAGAGGGATGTGTGCTGTGGTGGAAAACACAAAACAAGTTAACAACAAAATACAGAAATACAAAGGTCTACTTACTACAGTATTTCATAATCCACAAATGGGCTACATGTATGTACATTTTGTATGTACTATTTCATGAAATGACACCAGCAATTCATGAGCATTTACTAAAAAAACGGAGATGTGAAGAAAAATATATGTGACAAAACACAGTTGAATACTGTCAAGAATAAACACCCCTTACAGTTATATAATGCACATGTTCATATATACCTGAAATGCGCTTTGGTATAAGTGCTCAAACTTTGAGAATATTAATATAATGGCTTTTTTCTGACAACAATACACATCTTAGGTTTATGCATTATTGAGCACACGCCAGTTTATTTGGGGTTTCAATTGGAGGCTGTGCACCCTCAAGTCTAGGTACTATCTCTTCCAGGGAATTATTCCGAAGTAAACTGTGTATGGGGTGAAAGCCTACCCCTTCCGTAACAAGACCAAATGAGGTTTGTTTCTTCAACCTCTCTAATTTTGGTAAATTATAAGCAAAAAATCATAAGTTTCACATTAAAAACCATTTGCAAAATATGTCATTTTCGCATAGGATAAAACTCAGTAACGACTGATGTTGTCAGAAAGAGGAAAACCTAGTACTTCTAGTACTTCAATTTCTTTAATCATCCACGGTGAGTGGCATGACAACGTCACCCACAGAATGCAACAAAGGTCAATCTCGAATCAGAGGACACCTCACTATCAACGCGGATGGATATCTGGAAATGAGGCTCAAACAGAAATGCAATTTTTACCAAAAAAACACCAATTCATTATGCTTTTCAGCCATGCTAGCACATGGTATCAGTTTGAAGCACATTTTAAGAAATGTGAACTGAAATCCTGTTACTTTTTTGTCGTTCACTAAGTCGGATGGGATGTGCACCGTTAAAGCCAAAACGTGAAATGTTCATATAAGATGCAATTTGGAAGGGTCTGTTGAATTCTGCTTGGGGTGCCATTGGATGGGCTCTTATTGCATGGGGCCAATTTAGGATAAACATTTTGAACCTCTTTGGTTTCAGAATAATCCATTATATCATGTTAATTGAGAAAAGCTGGTCAATTTTACATGACACTGCAGTAATATCTATATATGATAGGAGCAGCATAGAATGAAAGCAGACACTGCCTGAGGATACACTGAACTTCAAGGTGGTTTAGTGGACCAGTACAGCAAGTTTAATTCATAGGATAAAGATAGCTGGTGAGAACTAAGTATGACAAGTCATAGGATTTAACTAATTGTAAAGAGCTGTTTTAGCACAAGTAATTTTGGAACAGTCCATTTTCACAAGAGGGCTAGGGATATAGAAATATGCTGTGTCTGCTAGCAAGCATGAATAGTCTGATACAAGAAGAGTGGAAAGACCAAGGTTGAAATATGATACAAAGACAAGGTGCTTCACCATCATACAGATTTTTCTTTTATTAAAAACACATTGTGCATGAGAAATGACTGGCTTCAGTCAGAGAAGGGCTGCAAGGCTTTCAGGTGCAACTACAAGTGAACAAGAATGATAAAATGTGTTAAAAGAAATGTTTGAACATAAGTAATTAAGCAGTGAGAGTACTGTACAGAGCATGCAAGACACTTAAACATTGACTGAGACCTGCTATACAATGCCATGTACATGTACGTCACATAAAAAGGCACTACCAAATAAATTTTGTTCTATCCTTAGAAATAGAAACTTTGCTGTAAATTCATGTTTTATTCCCTACAAAAGTCTTGGACTAGGTGGTGATACAAATACTGAAAATCCTTGATAATGTTTGATACATAATGAATGTATAAAAAAAGTTCACTTTCAAAAATGTGACGTAACATTCACAATCTGAGAATATCCTAAGAATTTGTTTCCTTTGGCTACAAACAGTGGTAGTTGAATGCTGACCTGACATTTGAATCTACACATTCTATAGCATAACAAAGTTATTTGTACACAACCAAAATAGTGTTTTATTCAAAACCCATCTCTTGTTGTCACCTTCCTCTGGTCAATTCTGACTCAGCTTCTGTTATGCACTACAACTAGGTGTTGGTGCTAACAGATACGGTCCCAAACATAGTATTTACACAATAACATTACATTAGGTAGATCGCGAAAAAGTTATCACATGACTTTTTCATTTTTCAGAGACATCATTTACTAAGCTTCCTCAGCATGGTTGCCGTGATCCCAGGAAAACTCGTTTTTCTTCAAGCAGGTTCGATTAAAAAAAAAAACATTTTTCTATGGTTTCTACCCAAAATAAAGAGACTACAGAGGATACCGATAAATACAACGGAAAGCAGCCAGAAACAGCTTTTTGTTGATATGATTACATTTTCCGTCCTACTTTTCTAAGCAACATTGTAGCCCCTCAGGCTGGGGTGTCGACCTACATACGAAACCGTAAAAAAACTCCAGTCCGAGACCCTAAGATGCAGCCTTAAAGTTTGTAGCACCTGCACGTGAAGGGTTTTAGTGCAAGATGTATACCTGGACTTCCATCATAATGATGTTCCTAAGGAAGGGGTGACCTTGCACTATCCACTGCTGAACACAGTACAGGGAGCCATTTTACCACTCTCTACAGCTTCTTGGCGGCTAAGCTGGTCCCAACAGCCTTCCTCTTGGACCTTTAAGAAAATAGATACTTCATTAGTAAGACAAAGACTTTGCATTGAATGTATTGCACAATGTAGTACATTATAATACAGGGCTCAAAATTCTCACCTGCTGCCTGTAATTTGTGGAAAAGATAGATTGAAGACTAACTTGCAATCTGCCCGGCTATAAGATAATGAGCATTAGGATCCCAAATTGTGGAAGACAGCAAAAAGATATTTTGAGCCCTGTTATATATTTCAGATAATATACATTGTACATATTGTTTTATCAAGACCGCTGGAAGCAAAGCTGGCAAAAGATCTCAAATACCTTGAGTAAATTTGATAAAACAGTGTTAGTATATGCATGATATGAAGCAACCCTGTTATGTAACATTAACAAAATGCCATTTATAACATTGGCAACAAGTTGAACAACATGAACTTGAATGTCTATGAACTTGAACCTGAATGTCTATTATCTGGTGTCAACTTACCAGTACAGTGCACACGCTGCGAGAAATCGGTAGACTCATGCAGGGTACTAAACAAAATCTCAGGTTGTGTGATCGTCAGCGGGTTAACTACAAATAATGCTTGCAAGCCCTCATAATATGTGTTTGTGATCAAAAGGATCTTGATTTATAGTTGCGAAGGCATAGACCGAGAAAGAAACAAGTTATCAAAGGACGAAAGTCTCATCTTAGCAAAGAAGGCAATTGTTACATGTAGTAGCATTTGCATTTGAATTATGAAAACAATGGTTTTCACAAAGGGTTCTACTGTTACTGTCAGTAGTAACTGTGTAGTTATTGTTTATATTACACACTACTGGCTTCCATAGAATGTTTAGAATGTATTTCAAGTGGATTCAGAGCATGGAATCAATGTTTGCATTTTCCATTGAAATGTTTTTTTTCTACTACAACACATGTACAGTGTATTCCACATCACCTTCGGTCCTGGCCCTCTCGGGATTGCATCGGCTTTCGAGCGATACAACCTGCAGTCGAGCCGGTACCTCGAGCGATGCGGAATACACTGTGTTGTGCTCTATATCTATCTCAGATTCAGGCAGCTACACAGGCAGTGTAATGAAGTTGAAGTCTGACAAGTGCTTGGAGTCCTTAATTGAAACCATGCATCATGCAGACATCAAGTTGTGCAGATATTCAAAGGACGACGGACACACCACCCAATATCTGCTTAGCACAAAACCTGTCAGTGCACAGCCACAAAACGTTACGGCCTGTCCCACATGCTCATCAAGATGGGGGTGCTTTTAAGAAATACATTAATGACAAAAGCAGTTAGATAGACGCACTATTATCTCTATTGCCTGTCCGCATCACTTGAAAAACCTGAATCATCAGCCTGTGTTCTGTTGCAGTGAACTTATTATACTTGTAACCTCCCTTTCATTTGCAGCAAAATCTTAAGGCCACACCTGTCCAATTTAATTTCTTGGTTACTGGAATTTTAAAAAAATGGATCAGGTGCAAGTTTTCACCCCCGCCTTCTGTTTTGATGATGTCCTCATATTGCTACAATTAAAAAAAAATCTGTTAACAACCAGGAAGTCAAAATGGTGTGGTGTTGTTTCAAAATAGTAAGAGTGTCTTAAAAAATGACTTGGTTTAGTTCTTAGCCAAGCCTTGATGACTGCAATGTTACCTGAACTTTTAAAGTGCAGCAAAAACTTGAATTCAAACCACTATGATCTTAAATCTATCTGTTGTCTCAACAATAGATAAAAGTGTTGCAAAAAGTGACCGTTTAGTTCTTAGCCACTTTAGTCATTGTTTTCAGTTACAGACTGTGTGAGTTATAGCTGTGATGGTATACACCAGTCCTATCATACTCTATCTATTGGGTGCTCTAATTTGCAGTACTCCATTACCAATGGTCTACAGAGAAATGTCTGAATAGTTGGTGTTGCCCACCTTTGATGTTAGCAGTCCTGGCGGCGCTGGTGACGTTCAGGGAGGAGTTCATCATGGCCGCACGCTTCCTGGCCTCGGCCTCCTGGTTCTCGCGGCGCTCCCGTTCCTGTCGTTCCCGCTCCTGCATGATCTCTGCACGTCGCTGGCGATCCTGAAAATATTTGACAAAATGCGACAGAACTAAGTATTGGTTTTAATTTAGTGTCCGATACACAACAAAAAAAAGAACAGCAAGAAAGTGCAATGATTTAGCATTACATCCTTTAATGTTTGAAATATAAAATAAACCTTAATCCTTATTAGATAAATGATAAAAATGCATCATAAACACATCAGATTGAAATTTGAAATTAGATACAGAATACTAAAATAAGAGGTTGGATTGGAAAGCGTTACCCTTTCTTTCTGCTTCTTCTTGCGCTCGGCCTCTTTACGCTGTAGTTCTCTCTCCTGCTCACGTTCTTTCTGCTCACGCTCCCTACAACGAAAGAGAACAACAGTTTGAAGCTCTCTTACCTCTGTGAAATAATTCCCATTTGTCTTCTTTAATTGTAGTGCAAATATCGTTTTGATTAACATTACATGACGGTCCTTTGATCACTTCCTGTCACTATGCAGGGAACGTGACATTAGCCTATGGAAAATATATCACTGCAAAACACAGACCTAATTTAAAACTAAAACCACCCCATGAAATACATGTAGCAGGATTTCACTGACCCCATAACCTGGAATGTCTGTCAGTTCTCACACAAAAATGATAAAGTCTAGTACTAATTCTGGCAACTCACACTTAACTTCCTGTATGTCAATCTGACCTTTCTTTTCAAACATAACACAGACAAAAACTAAAACAATATCTCCCGTTTCACAGAAGTAACAACTAAAAAACTTACCTCTCTTCAGCGAGACGTTGCCTCTGTCTTTCCTTCCCCTCTTCCTGATATTTTTTGACTTCGATCTCGTATTGCCGTTCCCTCTCAAGCTCCTGCCAACGCTTCTTGGCCTGTCTTCGCAGTTTTTCTGCAAGCGCCGCTCTCTTCATGTAGAACATGTATAATATAATTATAACTTATGAGTCAGTAAGAATAGTCCACAACACTGTATGAGGCCTAAGAAATAAATGCTGTGTTTTCAGTTATGTTACTGAAAAGATTTAGCGTCGGCAGG
This sequence comes from Branchiostoma lanceolatum, assembly GCA_035149815.1. NCBI lineage: Eukaryota > Metazoa > Chordata > Leptocardii > Amphioxiformes > Branchiostomatidae > Branchiostoma > Branchiostoma lanceolatum. Next base: position 8,946,016 of record CM068867.1, on the reverse strand, counting down.
AAAGTTTGTTTTTTTCCTTTACGCGAAAGCAATCCAACAAATACAGTTGACCATGGAATACTGGAATGCATCAGGATTTTCAACATCATATTGTTTTTATAGATATTTGTATTAGGCTATCAATATATTGAATAAAGTCAAGTACAATGTTTACTACACATTCCTACAGCAACGGTTCAAAGCCTTCATCTGTTATTTAACAGGAAGAACAGGTAGCTTGCAAGGAAATATGCCAGACTTTCTTGGATTCTGTTTGAATTTCATCTCTCATGATCAGATCCAAAGGAATATGTCCCTTCCATTACCCTTGTCTCCAAGCAGATGTGTGGATCTGGCTCTGTCTCTGTGTCTAAAAGAGACATCTGTCTGTTTTTAACATTCATTGCTGTTTACCAGTATTTCACTTTTCCCTCCTCTAAGGAAAAAATGATGCCGAGAATAAGGCAGATCTTTACAACTGATTGGAGATGAGATAAAAGTCCCATCCGCTATAATGACCACAGTGTTGGTACAAACAATCCAAGTGACAGCAGCAAACAAACCTGTGACGTGGACTCCAGTGGCACAGTTGGCTGTTCCATGGTCTGCTGTGGCTGCTGTTCCACTGTGTCTGTGTACGAATAAACATCATCATGAGCCATTCAGTTGCCTTAGTAATTTGACTTGATTGTGTAACCATTTCGCATTCGCCCCAAGGTTAACAATAGCTACTTGGGCTACCTTGCAATTGGTTGTATGTACATGTACATGTATGCCAGCCAAAGCAAGGCTCGAAATTAATCTTTGGGAATAGTAACTGTTACTATATTGTCAGTCCATGTGAATTACCTTATTACCAGCACAAGTTTCAGTAACACAGACAGATATTAAGTTAAACGTTATTCAGTATGAACAGCACTGAAAAGTACGGTTGAAATTGTTATAATGCAGTTTAAATATCAAGAATTACAAATAAAGATATGATCATACCTGGGCGCCTCCTTTTTCTGGAGTCGTTGGCAACATCCTAGAAGTTACAACAAAAGAAATCTTTAAAGCCATGGCTGTTGACATCCTATTAGTAATACAAAATACCGGTAGTAATTGACAGTAAATGTCCAGACAGAATTCGTAGGAACCAATAGTTCTGAATCATTATTCTTGTTCAATAATGTCAATCAGTCTAATATTCTCACACCATTTACAGGATCATCTGAAGGGTTAGAGTTATTTAAGGTTGACAGGATTATGAGCATTAAGAATAAGAAGCAGCCAAATATGCCAGTTTACGGAGAAAAAAATGATGTATCAACAACACAACTTCCGTCAAATATTCTTACTTACTTCTGTGGGAAAACCTCTCTTCTTTCTGCCCGGCACCTGGGTGTCCCTGTTGGCCTCTTTCTCTGCCTCCTCCAACTGCAGGTCGGCAGCCCTCTCCCTCGTCGAGTTATGCCTCTCCTCAAGCTGGTGGGACAGCAATGTGAGAATTCTAACACAAAATTGCCTTCTTTCGCACAGTATAGAGCAATGCAATATTTCATACATACTGACTACACTGCTTCTTGAATTTAGAATTTAATTCTTTGCGATCTACGCTCTTGAATGTATCAAGTTGGTCCTTTTTGGTGATGAAAGAATAATTCTGCCAACTTCCAGTATGGTAAGGTTACAGATAGTATGGAACACACTGAATACTGTTAAAAAATCATTTCTGATCAACTCTTCTTGTGCTTGTTTTTTTTTTTGGCTAGGATCGGTCGGGTAAGCGGAAACACAATATTTTTTTCCTAGGCCTAAAGCTACCTACATACTAAATATCATTGAAATCCATCGGAATCCTTTAAATTTGTTCAGTTATTTTCCTTGGAAGATTTTGACAACACGCCCCTGCAGTTCAAGAGCAAGCTGGTAGGGGGCCCAAACCTATATACACCACTTCTCTTTTACATCACAAGCCATTATAGTATAGTAAGACCATGATAGTATCTCCAGGTCAAAAGATACAAATTCAATACAGAAGTTCTCTTGCAGTACCAATGTCACATACAAGGAGGCCCAAAATCGACCTTGACTTTCCTCTTCCCAACGTCTACCCACATACCAAATATCATAACTAGAGTTCCACGACCTCATACCTTCGCCAAATGATTTTAACCATTGTGACTGACGTATTAGGAGTGTTTCTCATCAATTATAAATCATACCAGTTGATTGTCTTAAAATATGACATGTCCAAAGTATGAGCTTAACAAAGTATGAGCTTAACAAAGAAGGTTATGCTAATATTGATCATCAATTATGCAAATGAGGCCCTTATTAGCATAATTTGATTCAACGATGTTCACATTCACATAACTTTCCGATGCCACAAAAAAAGTATTAAATGCATGAAATTTCCGTCATTTACCAGTATGGAATTATAGCAGTTTCTCATTTCAGTATGCAAATTAGGCCCACATATTTTCTACCTTCAACATTCCTATCTTCCTCAGTTACAATTTGAATAGTCAAATATCATGGCACAAAGCAGATTCTTAAAGTTGCCTCATTGATTATGCAAATTAGAATCTGATTTGCATAATTATCGGCCAATCATTCTAAGCATCGCACAAGCTATCTACAAACCAAAAAACATGACCATCCATCAAGGCCATCTTGAGTTATAGTATTTTCTCATTAATTATGCAAATGAGGTCTTCATTTGCATAGTTCATATCAATTAATATTTCTCTCTTCCTCACTTACATATGTCACATGTTTCAGAGTCCTATCATGGAATTTGGCGGATGTATAAATTTTCCTCATTAATTATGCAAATTAGATACTGATTCGCATAAAAAGTATCTAATCATGTTCATCATCACTCAAGCTATCTACTTACCAAAAATCCTTGCCATCCATCAAGCCCTTCTTGAGTTATTCCCTTTCAAAGTCAGATGCAAAACCTGCTCCTGCAGTTCCAAAAAAAGCCGCTAGGGGGCCCAAACCCATACCACTTACTCTCTGTCCAAAGAGCTATCTACCACTCAAAAATCAGTTCCATAGCATGTCCAGAACACGAGATATCAAAACAGGAAGTTCCGCTGCAGTACCATGACAAGCCGCTATATAGGGGACCCAAAATCTAATCATTTCCAAGTCTCATCAAGACCTACCCACCTACCAAATATCAAGACAATCCATCCAAGCCTTCTCGAGTTATGCTGTACATTACATACACACATACATACAATCATACAAACGCTACTCTAGATCTATGCATAACCTTCTCGGCGAAGGTAATAATCCATCAAGAGGTTCTTGAGTTATGCCAGGCTACAATAGTCCGGCAACACACACAGACACACAAACACACACAGACGCACCCAAAACTATATCTCCATTTTTCATGGAGATAATGACTTACGTCTGCACACATGCCCTTCAGCACAAACAAGTTCACTTTTGACAGAATGTGTCCAGGTTTAGGCAGTTGTTCCACGACATCATCAAACGACAGCTCTGTTTGGAGTGAGTTGATCTGGCGTTTTCTCTCCATGAACTCTTCTAGCCTGGGTGTCTATTAGACATACATGTAAAAGAGAAGCAAAATTGTTAATTATGGATTTCAATATTGTGGCCAATGCAATTAAGAATTTCTGGAAGAAAAGTATCATTGAAGGGTATAAGACACAAAAATACAACTGTAACATTTTCTTATTATCTGAAATAGGAATAGCATCATTGATGGAGGGAATATATCAAACGTTTAAAACAAATACGCACCCTTCTGATGTTATCTAACATTGAACCATCAGAAACCATACTTCCATGGATCCAGCTATTTATTCTTATCTGATCTTCTCACCAGGTGATTACATTAATCAGTGATATACCTGCTCATGACGTCACAATGAACACGGCAGCCGGTTCGGAGCCTTACACAACAGCTTGCGAAAAACATTATTTAATGAGCAAACAGTGCTTGATTATCATGATAACATCTACATAACAATATCTATTTCGTATTCTTGTAAGAATAACGTTCTTTCCGAGCCGTTGTGCAAAGTTCCAAATCGGCTGCCATGTTGACTTTGTTGTGACGTTATGAGTAGGTAAGTCACTGATTAATGTAATTACCTGGTGGGAAGAATCAAAAGCTGGAGGTATGATGTTTTCATGGTTCGATGTTCAATAACATCCGAAGTGTGAATATGTTGTGAAAATTTATCTGTTATTAAACAATTTATTGTACTAGACTAAGTATGTTTTTTTTTGTAGTAATAATTATTAATGTTATTTCAGGAAATTCATAATGTTGATGTCATTAGTGTCTCATGCCCGTTAAAGGGTAATACATGCAACATCAAGATTTCTGTAAATGGATCAGCTGAGGATAATCTGAATTAATTTGGATTCAGACCGTTTATAACCATAACACTATTTACAGGATTCGCAAATCGAGATCAATCCTCTCTGGGTGAATCCTTGCATGCACAGGGCAGTGCGGTCATATGGCAAAAAGTTTTTCCACTACCAGTTGTGTACAAAGAGATGGACAATGAACTTTAAGGATGAGATATGCATGATAGTCTTCAAACCTTGAGTGACTGAAGGTCCTCCACCCGAGATGCCAGGAAATTGTTGTAACTGTTGCTACTGTAGGTGTTGGGCGCCACCTCTTGGACAGACGGTATCCCTAACAACTCACATAGTGAGTGTTCTTTTCTCAGCAAGCACCATTTGTCTTCTTGCATCTGGGCCTGTAAAATAAATCACAGGAGAGTGTCAGATCACTAAGGAATACAGTTACTTCATAGCATTCTAGATCTGATTCACTCTTGTACACCCTGTTCACTCTGAGTCTGAGTGACTAACCATCTGGATTCACAAAGTACAGCAAACTTAAGGTTATATTGCTTTTTCTGATGATACTTAAATTTCAGGAATATTCTGTATACTCGACGTGTACAATTAAAGTACCTCTACATACCCTGTAGCCTTAAAAAATATCTAGGTGCACAGTGGTAATAGATTAGGTTCACAAGTCCAATTTTAGGTGCACATGCGCCCAGTGTTTTTATATTACCTGTGGTAAGTAAACTACATGGTACACCCACCTCCTTTTGCAGTGGTGAGTTGGCATCACTCCCGTAGGGTGACACTGAGGAGGAGTTACCACTACTGGCGTTGTAGAGGGATGAGTGGGTACCAGTACTTGCTCTGTGGAGGGACGAGTTCGTCGCACTTCCGATGCTGTGGGGGGAGGTACCACTGCCGGTGGGTGATGAGTAGCTCCTGGTGTTGTGGAGGGATGAGGTACCAGTGCTTGCTCTGTGGAGGGACGAGTTTGTCGCACTTCCGATGCTGTGGGGGGAGGTACCACTGCCGGTGGGTGATGAGTAGCTCCTGGTGTTGTGGAGGGATGAGGTACCAGTGCTTGCTCTGTGGAGGGACGAGTTCGTCGCACTTCCGATGCTGTGGGGTGAGGTACCACTGCCGGTGGGTGATGAGTAGCTCCTGGTGTTGTGGAGGGATGAGTGGGTACCAGTGCTTGCTCTGTGGAGGGACGAGTTTGTCGCACTTCCGATGCTGTGGGGGGAGGTACCACTGCCGGTGGGTGATGAGTAGCTCCTGGTGTTGTGGAGGGATGAGGTACCAGTGCTTGCTCTGTGGAGGGACGAGTTTGTCGCACTTCCGATGCTGTGGGGGGAGGTACCACTGCCGGTGGGTGATGAGTAGCTCCTGGTGTTGTGGAGGGATGAGGTACCAGTGCTTGCTCTGTGGAGGGACGAGTTCGTCGCACTTCCGATGCTGTGGGGGGAGGTACCACTGCCGGTGGGTGATGAGTAGCTCCTGGTGTTGTGGAGGGATGAGTGGGTAGCACTGCTGGCAATGTGGAGGGACGAGTTCGTCGCATTGCCAGCATCGTGGAGTGTCGAGTGGGTATCACTACTGAATCCTACAAAAATAATATTTTCTGTTATCGTTGTAATGTTTGTGTACAAAACAATGTCTGCCTTGAGGATCTTGCTGCGGATTCACACATTACGTCAAATAGTACACACACAAACACACAAAGAAAATTTAAGTTTTGGCCTAGAAAAAACCTGCCGACCCCAGCGTTGGGGGGCTGGGGGATGTGGGGGCTGGGCCCTGACCGCTAGATAAATTGGCAACTGATCATGACAACTGCATGAAGGATGAAAACAGACCATTTTGTCATTGCTGTCGAGTTTACAGCCGCATCAAAACGTCAAGTATACACATTGGCGATCACAAGCAAGCAGTGCCCGATAAAGGTTTGTGATGTTTATTTAAATAAAAAGAAAACTAGACTTCCACAACCCCATACCTTCACCGAGTGTCATTATGATATCATAAATGTTTCCCATCTATCATGTAAATATTAAAGGACCTTATTTGCATGAATTATGTCAGTTCATCATCTCTACCCAAACAACAAAAGATATCAAAAACTAAGTTTTATCTTACTATTCTTAGCAAAGAAGGCTATTATAGCATTTCCTCATAAATTATGTAAATGAGACCCTCATTTGCATGATTTATGTCTGATAATATCCACATCTACGAGGGCCTGCATGCCCTTTTCCGTTAAAGGGCATAAGACACCAATGACATCAACATTAAGAATTTCCCAAAATTATATTAACCATAATTACTATTGTTTAATAACATAGATTATCACGATAATTAAGCACTGTTTGCTCATCAAATTACAAGTTTTTCACAAGCTGTAGTGTAAGGTTCCGAACTGGCTGCCGTGTTCATTGTGACGTCATGAGTGGGCATTAGTCACTGATTAATGTAATCACCTGGTGAGAAGATCAGCTAAAGACCAGATAAGAATAAAGAGCTGGATCCATAGAAGTACGGTTTCTGATGGTTCAGTATTAGATAACATCAGAAGGGTGTGTACTTGTTTTAAACGTTTGTATTCATTGAATGATGCTATTCCTTTTTCAGATAAGAAAATGTTTTATTTTCAGGGGCAAATTTTCCTGGTAAAATGAGCTTAGTTTTATGACATCTCTTTTGGTGAAAATTACACAAGGGTTTCAGGCTTAATTTTTGGGTGAGGCGTGCCGTCATAGTGCTAAGATCGAATGTTCACACACAAGCTTCACTTCTGTATGTTGTATACAATCGGCAAGGAAAATAAAATTTGGCACAACAAAACTTTATTACGTTCTACACACAGATGACAGGTGACAGAATAAGTCGGCAAAAATAAAACACAATTTTTCAACACTTGTCCCGTATGTCCTGTAATTAAACATGAGGAATTTGACACCCTACTTTGAGAAAGAACGCCATAAAGATCGGTCCCCCGAAAGTGCGAAATGGAACGAAATGGAGCGAAATGGAACGAACTAAAACATATGTAACATTATGAAATGAAATACCAGTAGATAGCGAAATATAAGGAACGTTGTAACATTCACAGTAGACCGGAACAGGTAGCAAATATAACGTGTTTTATTTCTTGAATCTATTTGATAATATTAAATTCAACGTTTTTGCCGCGTTTGTGTGGCTAGATTCTTCCCTGAAAATGGGAGCGCCGCGTGCAAAGCGCTCGGCCGCTCTTCCTTGATTTTACTGCAAATGAACTACTGCAAATAGCAGGGAAAACCAGCAAACGGAACTGAGTATCGAAGTAAGGACTAGATTATACAGAAGTTGGTGGTAACATTGCATCTCGTTATTTACCAAGAGGGCATGAGGCAAACGTAATTTCATTATTTAAACAGCGTGTTTGCGTGTTGTGTGAACTTTGAAATACATGTCCTGCTCTTTCACACCCTCCCTTTGTTTTGTCGTGAACAATGGCTGTATGTATGCCAGCCAAAACACTGGGCTTGAAATAGTTTTGGGAATAGTTACTTGTCAGTCCATGTGAATTCCGTTTCAACAGCGCAAGTTTCAGTACAACAAACAGATATCATCCTTAGCATGAAAGTTCATCTGTTACAAATCCCAATTCTCTTACAGTGTTGGATGAAAAGTTTAATCTAGTAAATAGATATCATCCTTATTCAGTATGACCAGCAATGACAAGTACAGTTGAAATTGTTATTGATGCAGTTCAATCACCCAAGATTACAAAAAAAATTATGTTCATACCAGGATAATTGGCCTCCCAACGCTTGTTGGCTTCAGCGATCGCCTACGAGTTACAACAAAGGAAATCTTTAAAGCAAGGCTGTTGACATCATACACTGTATTAGTAATGCAAAGTAGTCTAATTGACAGTACATGTAAACGTCCAGAAGTGAAGGAATTTGTAGGAATTAGTTCATTATTCTTGCTCAAGAATGTCAATCAGTCTTATTCTCACACCATATACAGGATCATCTAAAGAGCTAGAGTTATTCAAGGCCCACTTTACACTGAGTCAGTTATTATAACCAGCATGTGTCGCTTAATCGTTATTGGTCTCAAGAGGAAATAAGCGCCATATGTCGATTTTTCCACGAACCGACCCAGACCACCTTCCCCTGTGTGCCGCTTCAGTGGGGGGTCGTGACGGTTCCTCTCTGTGTGTAAAGAGAACCCGGCTCCGGTGACGCTCAGGAGGTTATGTGTCATATGTAAACGTAATGCTAATAAGCCTGCGCTAGCGATAGAAGTACTATGTTTTCCTCATTCTGAAAGGTTTGTGCCATTGTCATTGAAAGTTGTCAAATATTTAAAGTGCAATGGCCTGCCACCAGTGGCTGCTTCTTTGGTGTTCTGCTATGACCCGATCAACTGCCCGGCTTGCACAACCGCCAGCGTGGCAAGGGCAAACGGCAGGTTGAAGCCTGGGTCTTGCCCGTCCCTGTAAATGAGTCTGATCTTCCTCTTTTCTTGGGTACGTACGCGGCGTCTCATATGCAGGAAAACGCATGTAGCAAACATAAGAAAAGTAACTGCAAGACGAAAATAGGCAGCTCTTCTACCGCCATTTTGAATCAGGCTCGACTGTGAAACTCTGTGCCACGGTTGGCGCAATGTGCTTCCGCCTGTAGGTCTAAAGACAACCCTCACCGGTAGCAAAGCGCTGCATGCCTGTTATGTGACACAAGTGTAAAGTGGGCCTAAGGTTAACAGGATTATGAGCATTAAATTTTATATAATTAAGAAGCAGCCGAACGTACCAGTTCACAATTACAGTATTTTCCAACCAGGGAAGTTAAATAATGATGGCAAATAAAATGTATTTACGATGAAATAGACAGTCTGAGAATAGATTAAGATGAAAATACATCAATCAAATTGTAATGATTTATCTTGTGATATCTTGATACTGATGTATCAACAATACAACTTCCATCAAAATTTATATTTTACTTACATCTTCCCTCTTCCTCTTTCTGCCACCCTGCGTTCAAATCAGATTCAATTATTAAAAAATTATTTTCCAGTCATAATCCACGTCACAGTTGCGGTAAATGCTTAAAGAGGAATGGCGGAGTCAAAGCAGATTTACAGTGGGGACATCAGAAAATTTCATTCCTAGAGTATCGCTGAAGAGCAGAAGGTATAATCTTAAGTTAACATATCATTGACTATTTTTCTTAATCTTCTCCACATACAATCCATGTTGATACTTCCATAGTGATAACTTTGTTACTTGTAGAACAGATTGTTGATTTCATGCCATACATTGTACCATGTGCGATTGTTGAGCAATAAAGTTCACTTCACTTCACTATAAAACCTGTTTAATAGTTTCAATACAGAATCAGAGTTAATTGGTCCATCTTTGAAGCAACTTAATTGCAACAAAATATAAATAGATAAAGATCAACACACTGTAAAATCAGAGGCTAACTGCATGTTACTCACAGATTGTATCACTGACTGTAAAAATCCAAATGCCATGTTGGAGCTGTAGTCAAACACAGGTCCATGTCCAGCTTCCTCCTCATCTTCCTCCTGCTCCCCATCATCATCTAGCATTGGAAAAAGATGAGAACACAGTATACGGTTACTCAAATAAGCACTTTTCCATTAAAAGATCCTGTTGATGGCATAGCACTAAGTGCTGCGCACCTAAACAAACAGCACCGTGTTTTTCTTTTAATTTGCCGATTTCCAGCGTTTTAAACGGCAACTTTTTGGGGAGTCCTTACCATTAAAGCACTACCATAATAAAGTCAAACATGGCGGCGGTAAAACTCATACCTCTCAAAATTGCGTTCATGAATGAATGAAATTAATTGCTCAAGCTGTTCAGCTCTATGGCAAATGATACAGCAAAAAGTCTAAATTCTAAAAACTATGACAATCAGAACATATTTTTGAAGGCTTGACAATCCTAAATTTCCCGGGGTAACGATGCCCCCGCACCTCGATTGCCAGCGCCTTCTTGGCTGGTGGGAACGCTGATTGAAGTCTTATATCATTGCTTACAGTGCTTGAAGGAAGGTAAAGCAGTTTTATGGCCAATAAAGTGGAAATTAATAAATGCTGGAATATTTATGGTAGTGACATCTACTAACACCGTTTAGCACATATGCTTAATAACTAATACTTTCAGCTTTTAAAACCACACATAAACGTCACGAGTATACTGACGATCCCCTTAGTTTCGCGAGGCCACAAAAACTAGACCCGCCTACACTTGTGATAACATATATTTTTATTAAAAAATCAAAATACATTGTAAAATTTGTGTCTTAGTAAGCACTAGTTATTCTAAGAAAAGGGTGCGGTTGGGCGGGGAACATGAAAAGTCACCGCTGCTTCAGTCTAGCTATAACCTTCTGCTTCAGTCGAGCTACAATGTATATAACCTTGTTCAAGGTGTCAATTACTTGGGATCTACTGTGTATCTATCCCCATTGTCCAGTTGCTTTCTCACTGTCACAACATTTTAACAACTTTCTTTGTTTATTTGATAATAATTGTTCCAAAGTTAATAATTTAAAAAAAAAAATCCCAGCTTAGTAAAGGGACTCATTTACCACTTGCACAATTTTCAATGTTGCCAAAGAAAAAAAAACAGCGCTAGCAACACTTCACGCCATAGAAATACACAGCAACTCAAATACTGCCCTCTACGGGTAGTTGCCGGTACTGCAGGTTTGCGTCATTACTCTCACGCATTCTCGCAATACTTAGCGTTAATGGATCCAACATGGCGGCTGCAAAATATCGTCTCTCGACTGGGTGCCAGTCTCTCTTTTTGGACAGATTTTTGCGTTTCAGGCAGAATAAACAAGTTGACCGTGGATGCAAACGAATGAAAAAATATCATAACTTTATTAACTTGTTTGGTTGGGGGTCAATGTCAGTAATTTGATTGAAAACTTACGAAAGTGAGAGTGTGTGTGAGCGCTCGTACTGGTGGAGCCGCTCGTACTGGCGCAGGTGGAGCCACTCGTACTGGCGCAGGTGGAGCCGTTGGTGGTGGAGCTGATCGTACTGGCGCAGGTGGAGCCGTTGGTGGTGGGGCTGATCGTACTGGCGCAGGTGGAGCCGTTGGTGGTGGAGCCACTCGTACTGGCGCAGGTGGAGCCGTTGGTGGTGGAGCTGATCGTACTGGCGCAGGTGGAGCCGTTGGTGGTGGGGCTGATCGGACTGGCGCAGGTGGAGCCGTTGGTGGTGGAGCTGATCGTACTGGCGCAGGTGGACCCGTTGGTGGTGGGGCTGATCGTACTGGCGCAGGTGGACCCGTTGGTGGTGGAGCTGATCGTACTGGCGCAGGTGGAGCCGTTGGTGGTGGAGCCACTCGTACTGGCGCAGGTGGAGCCGTTGGTGGTGGAGCTGATCGTACTGGCGCAGGTGGAGCCGTTGGTGGTGGGGCTGATCGGACTGGCGCAGGTGGAGCCGTTGGTGGTGGAGCTGATCGTACTGGCGCAGGTGGAGCCGTTGGTGGTGGGGCTGATCGTACTGGCGCAGGTGGAGCCGTTGGTGGTGGAGCTGATCGTACTGGCGCAGGTGGAGCCGTTGGTGGTGGGGCTGATCGTACTGGCGCAGGTGGAGCCGTTGGTGGTGGGGCTGATCGTACTGGCGCAGGTGGAGCCGTTGGTGGTGGAGCTGATCGTACTGGCGCAGGTGGAGCCGTTGGTGGTGGGGCTGATCGTACTGGCGCAGGTGGAGCCGTTGGTGGTGGAGCTGATCGTACTGGCGCAGGTGGACCCGTTGGTGGTGGGGCTGATCGTACTGGCGCAGGTGGAGCCGTTGGTGGTGGAGCTGATCGTACTGGCGCAGGTGGAGCCGTTGGTGGTGGGGCTGGCGCTGGCAGCCATGGCGCACTGCAAAAAATAAGAGTTGAATCAGATATACCTGAAATTCATGTGCACAACGCAGGCATACAACACACAAAATACTTTAAAAGTCCCCTTTTGAGTACTGTATGCAGAAATGTTCGCGGTGATTTTATGTTCGCAGTGTTCGCTGTGAAGTCTTAACAGCAAATTTAAAACCACCGCCAACATTTTTATCTAATACTCTTATACAGTTGTAGTAGTATGTGACTATAGCACTGCCCTGAAATATAAACCACCGCAAACACTCCATTTTACCCCTAGCGCAAAATAAAGACTTAAATGCATTATTTTACTGTAAATAAATAACAGTATATCTTTCACAGAAACACATGAACTTCTTCACTAGACTGCCCATGTTCCAGTTAAGTTTACAATATTTCTCCAAGCGCACATTTTCGTACAACAACACCGACTGGAAAATGTCCTGACTGGGAAACAATCAGGCAAACAGATGCACACAAACTGAAAGTATACATAATATACACGCAGCCTTGTCACAAAATTTTAGAGTAGGAGGCTAATATCCAAAAGTAACAGGCGGGCCCTGTAGTGGCCCTATGTGAGCAAAGAAGTCGCTCGCGGGGGTGGGTACGGTCTCCCCCTCTGTAGGGGGGGGGGGGGGGGGGTGGGACCCTGGGGGGCCTCCCCCTTAAAAAATGTAAATTGAGACCCCCTAAATATGGTTTTTGGTATATTCTGGGTAACTTTTATGTGCATTTAACTTTTGTAACTAAAATTTAGTTGTGCTTTTTATTAAAATTCTACACAAAAGTAGCCGGCACAAAATTCAAAGTAGGCGGTGAAAATAGCCGCCTGCCGCCTTGTTTTGACAAGGCTGACACGGAGGCACCGAGGAGGAATTTGCATATATCCCATAATGCACCGCGGCATCATTTGAACAAATGGTGGGCCCCGGTGCTGGTGCGACCTTGGGAGGTCCCGTAAATACTTTGCTTTAATATGGTCGAACTGGAGCTTTTCGAGCACAATCCGAAGGTGTTGCTTTGCTGTGTAGACTATAATAAGTTCCCAATCAGGTTCTCCGGCGTTTCTTGCTTCGAGTTGGTGACTTGTATTTAGGAGCTGCCACATAGGGGTATCGGGCGACCCACCAAACGTCTGGCGGACGTGCCTGATGGTGGACCGTGACCTCGACAGTGTGTTCACCGGAGTGTCATCTCCGGTGAAGCTGCGTATCAAGTCGAGTTCTACCATCAATGTATGTTCACCTTATTTTGTATATCTTTTGTGACTCAATTTCCAGTAGTTTTTGTGGAATAGAGATACTGGTCGAAAAATGAACAAGTTCAGAGACAAAACAAAAGTTACGAAATTATGGGGGTGGAAGGGTTGGCAATGCACACCCCCGCGTACAACTGTATTTGAATTGGTTTAGAAAATGTGTATCATATTTCTCCTACCCGCTAAAATGCAAAATTATATGCTGTCAATGCGCATGGTTTCATATCATTATAATGTTTGGTAATTGGAAGGGGGTATTTTTTTTACTGAAGCCTGGATAGTACTTTCATTTTGAAATTATAAAAAGAATTATGCCAAGCTTTTTAGAATGAATTTAGGATTACTCAATTGAGCATTTATCCTGAATTAGGAGTAAATTATGAGAAAATGAGCATTATATCTAAGTTTTGTGACACTGTCCATGTGTGATTAATTGTTCAAAGAAATGTAGAAACTGATCCATCTTTGCTTGAAATTAGATCAACAATCATGATATTTTTGGCCAGTACTAAACCATGATGGCTTTTCTTACAGTTCAACTGTTTCAGAGATGTTGGAAAGTCGCCAGCCCGCGGGACACTTCTATGGGAGACAGAGGTGCTGCCATTACAGATTATACCACTTTGAATCTTTCACCGCTGACTGCTCATATCCCGGCTAATCTACCGTTTGAAATGGACGTACCGCCTGTTGACCTCAAACTACCACATCCTGACCAGTGCTGCTGTCAGAAGCCTGTACCTGTACCACATCCTGTCCTTGTCAACATGGCTCCAGATGCTCAACCTGACCATGACCTTCTCGTAGGTACCTTACAGGACATTCATTTATCAGAGGAGTTTGATGACTCTGATCAACACTCAGATTCAGAGGGAAGCACAGACACTGATGAACACGACTGTAGCACTATGAATGGATAGATATTTTCCGTTGTTGGGTCCACATGGCAAACATACTACCAACTTGAAGATGCCTTAAAAAAGTGTGAAGCCTTGAGACGGGAGGGAAATGATGTTGAAATCCGTGCAGCCTTTAGAGCCTGGCAATGTTAAGGATAGAAATGCCATGATCAAGTTTAAAGTCTTCTTGGCAAACACTTGGCAGATTGTGGGCTATTGCCCAGGTAAAAAAGTACCTAAACTGACCAGGGCAATCAACAAGGGTCTTAAGTTACTGAGACTAAGCTACTGTACACAAAATTAAACATGAGTATTGTCACCCTGCAAAGAAATTTATGTATAAAGTTGAAGTTAAGAATGTCAAGAGAGGGAGTTGGGAGCAAGAAAACTTCAGACTATACCTACAATTCTTTCATTGTATCATAGAGTCCATTCCAAGTCACCTAGAGGGTTTTAAAATGAAATTTGTAAAAAAGGTTGAACTATTTGTTTGATGTTAATATTTCTAGTACTGTTTCTTGTACTGTTTATGTATAAAGTTGAAGTTAAGATTGTCAAGAGAGGGTCAGTTGGGACCAAGATACAGTTCAGACTATACCTACAATTCTTTCATTGTATCATAGAGTCCATTCCAAGTCACCTAGAGGGTTTTAAAATGAAATTTGTAAAAAGGTTGAACTATGTTTGATGTTGTTAATATTTCTAGTGTTCCAACTGTGATTTTAAGAAAACATATTTCCATCATTTTCATACCCCACAATCCGCCAAGTGTTTACCAAGAAGACTTCAAATGTTTTTCTAAATTAATATTGACCTTGCAAAAAATGGAAACAGGTGGTTCTATCAATGGAAAATAATGTTATATGTAGACCCCCACCTTTCTTTTCTGACATTATTGACATTTTTATTGGCTATACTATTGTACTGTAGTATACAGAATATACTATTGTACGGTAGTACACAGAAAATTCGTTCTGTCTCCTGTCAGTCTCACTAGTGAACTGGTGGAAGATTCAAAGTTCTCCTGTCCGTCTGTTGGCAGCATCTCTGTCTCCCATAGAAGTGACTCCCAAATGTTCTTAACTGTCATAACTGGTACCTTACATTGATGGTAGAACTCGACCTGATACGCAGCTTCACCGGAGATGACACTCTAGCGAACACACTGTCGAGGTCGCCCGGTACCGCTATGTGGAAGCTCCTGGTCACCAGCTCGAAGCTTAGAGAACCGGATTTGGAACTTGTTAGAGTCCACACAACAAAGCAACACCTCCGGATTGTGCTCGAAAAGCTCCGGTTCGACCGTAAACAAAGTATTTACGAGACCTCCCAAGGTCGTCTTTGGCACAGAACTCTTAAAACAAGTTTGGCTACTAAAGTGCCAGTGCAGAAAGTGTTACTAGTATGTCTCTGTGAAGTTCTGATCCCACTTTTCAGTATCAGCCATATCAAGATGGCAAGAAGACCCTGTTCAGCTCACAAAAAAACATGGCTGCAATATTTGAACAACAGCACTTCAGTCTTTGTTTAATGCAACAAGTGACAATTAGAACTTCAAACAGTACACATGTGCAAAAGTCTATATTTGCAAGTTTCTGAAGAACACATGCAAAAACGTCTTACTTTGAAAGAACTAATACAGCATTTGGTGTTTTACTTTGATAAGTACAACATGACAGTATCTTCTCTAGAATATCTTAAGTATGTTATCATAAAAAAAGGTATATACTTGTGATAAGATGACATATTTTTGTAATGTGTACACAGGAAGAAATGAAGGCACTTTTTCTGAAGAACACATCTCCAAGAGTTTGTCCTACTTTGACAAGAACAAGAGATGCTATAAGAAGTTAAACTATGCAACAGATTACAACTACTATTAGGCCACACCAACTTGATTTTATGGATGACATCCTCTGGAGACCCCAAAACTAATGCACGTGGGCGAAAAAAAAGAAAATCCAGCAAAAATACAAAAAAATGCTGTTAAACCACAGGACTACTACAAAGCTGGTATTGCGAATTGAACCACAGAACACAGTTTATTTGTAGGAGGTATTGATGTAGGTTGTCTTGTTCATCATAGCAGACTCAGCGCAAGTGATTGATTTTTAATATTTTGACAAGAACGACCAAAGAAGTATACTATTAGAAGGTATTTGGCTCCAAGGACTGTGGATGATATATGACTGTGATAAGAATTATAACTCATATACACTCATAAGGGCAGTTTCAACATACATGGCATTGAACTCCATATTAAGCATTCCATGGTTTACGCTCACAAATCTCACTGTGAAACCTCTGCCAATCCCTCAATTCCTCTCCCATGTCTCTCATTATTGCAAAAGAAACGTGTGAGAGCCACTCTGGATAGGTTGTGTTTGAAATTGTTTGGGCGATACTCGCTGCATGGCCGCCGCGATCCTCTCGTACAACTGTGCAAACGCAAAATCTCCCTAGCCAACATCGATGGCATACCAATCCACAAATACGCCCCAGTTTTCCGATAAGCCGGCACAATGCTAGCCTTTAATTGCGGCCATCTAAGTCAGCAAGTTCCGGAGTTCCGTGTAGCCTTGGAGGAGGTGATTTTTTTTTTGACAACAGGCGAAAATCAATGCGAGCGCGGATGTCATCCATAATTATATAAGATTAAGTTGGTGTGGCCTTACTAGTATCACTAGTAGATTATATCCAATATAGACATACATGTATGTATCTGACAGACAATATAATTATGAATTATAACAAAGTCTATACCTGTCTCAAAGTGCAGATTTCTATCCTAACTTGCAATATTGTGACATAAAACATCGTTCGTATTTATACAGTGTCTTTGTATCTTTTTCTTGCGTCTATATTCAGTTCGGTAAAACCCGAGTCTTGTCGTTTGTCATGTCTTGAGTTATGGCAGAAGCCTTGGCGTCGTCCGGTGGATCGAGAAGTCTCTACATAACGTCCTTACTAATGGTCGCTGATTAGCGCTCGTAACGGTGAGACAATCGAAACAAGTTTTGTTTCACGGACACAGCGGAATGTAATTTGGTTGCACAGGGATTTCCCCTTGCCCGTCGCAATCCCAACAAATACAACTTTACTCTCCAGACATGCTAGAATGGCATCAGGTGTCAGTCTCCCTTATTTCAAACTCCCAGATAGCACGGAAATTACGGCGGACTCTTTCCGTCCACCAGCGCCTGCTTGCTTCCATTGTTTTCTGGAATTCAAACCTGTCGGGTAACTGTGAGACAGCGCGCAGCTGACCCATGACGGGCGCCGGTTTCGAACGCCGGCACAATTTGCACCTTTTTTCTAATCGCAGTTTGACTGCGGGGAGATAAGTTAACAATTGCGTGTTAATAACCTTGTTCAGGTCCGTCTATTAGTATTTAAGGGCAGATCCCTACCGGGCTATTGGACCCTCTCTGGCTGACTGGACCTTCTCTGGCTAGCATACTACGATTTTCGCGCCCGGTGTGGATCTGCTTGGAGATTACCCACTAATCCCGTGCACATCAAAAAGCATTCAGTATTTTACCGAATTCCCCAGGTGACCCTCTATTTTCTGATTAATTAGATCAGCCTATTAATTATAAACAACCTCAGCCTATGGCTTATTACAATGTGCCTGACAAGGCCTGAGAAAAGTTAGATTACAAAAACTGTGAATGTCAGGGTGGTTAAGGAAAACTTGTCTTGCTTTGTGTTCTTTTATATCTTATTAACAATTTGCCTTCTTATTGTGCTTAACCACCCTCATCTATGCCAAAAATATTCACCATTAAAGATGAATGTTTACACATAGGGAATACATGGATAGGGTCTGCAAGGGTTTAGTGAGTATCATATTGTTTTCACCCTCGTAAACCAGGACCGCCTATCGCTCGACGTTACATCGCGAGCGTAAGCGACCCTGGTAAAATGGACCGCTGCATATGGTTATAGCTACGTCACCTGCTTCCCCTCATCGGAAGCAGCGCGCAAAGAACGCTGGGAAGCTATCAACCAATCAGGTTACGTGTTACATCGTTGCTTTGGTTACCCAAAACAACTATCGGCTGACATTTGTTTTGGGTAACCAAAGCAACGATGTAACACGTAACCTGATTGGTTGATAGCTTCCCAGGGTTCTTTGCATGCTGCTTCCGATGAGGGGAAGCAGGTGACGTAGCTATAACCATATGCAGCGGTCCATTTTACCAGGGCCGCTTACGCTCGCGATGTAACGTCGAGCGATAGGCGGTCCTGGTTTACGAGGGTTATTGTTTTATAAAACACACCTTGTGTAATTCCCCATAAGCAGAATTCTGTAAAAAGTAGGCTGATTAGGTATGCATTGATACATAATCTAGTGGAAAATAACACCACCCTCTGGAGTTTAGGACTCTAAGGTCACTTACAGGTCGAAAAGTATGAGAATTCATTTTTTCTCTTCCTGACTTATCCTGTGTCATGGACCTGTGCCAACGCATCAACTAAATGCAACACTTTATCCTTCCTGGTAGAAACATAAAGATAGACCTCTCTTGGATGTCTATCCTGTAGCGATGATGACATCAATGGCGTCGTAGATGCCCACACACCGCGCCACAAAGTGGCCAAGGGCGCTATACGCACTAGCGAGCGACTCGGACGCAGGGATCAACTCGGGAGCTTTATTACACACGTCATGGCGGATTCCAAGATGGTCGAAGGAATAAAGGAACACCGTGAACACGTGATCCTAACATGACGTCATCTGTCATCATTAACATAAACCTAACATAACTATATGGCGTGATTCACTTTTTCTCTTTTCAAAACTTGAAGTGGTGATAACATGAAACTCTCATTTACGAATGAAAAGGGATATGGATCACGGAATATGCTAATCCTTCCTGTAACATGTAAGGGTGACCAAGTGTCTTAACGACAATGGGACGAAAACAGTTTCTCTACTACTTTTCTACCATTTCTGTTTAACGTAAGGATGATAACATATCTTAACTGAACTTGTCTACTTTTCTACTCTTCCTGTTACATATATAGACGATATGAATCTGAACTACTTTCCTGCCCTTCCCGTCACATATAAGGGCGATAACGCGTCTCCTCTATTTGTTCTATCCTTGTAAGGAAGATAATATGTCTTAACTACTTTTCAATCCTTCCTGTTACTGTGTTACATGTATGGACAAAATGGTCTTGATTATTTTTCTACCCTTCCTATTACATGTAAGGACGGTAACGTGTCTTAACTACATTTCGATCCTTCCTGTTACATGTATAGATACTAATGTGTCTTGATTATTTTATCTACCCTTCCTTTTCCATGTAAGAATGATAACATGTCTTAATTACATTTTGATCCTTCCTGTTACATGTATGGACAATTGTGTCTTAATTATTTTATCTACCCTTCCTATTACATGTACGGATGATGACGTGTCTTAATTGCATTTTGATCATTTCTGTTACATGTGTGGACAAGAGTGTGTCTTAATTATTATATCTACCCTTCCTATTACAAGTGTGGGTGATAACATGTCTTAATTACTTATCGATCCTTCCTGTTACCTATACAGACAATAATATGTCTATTACATGTGCAGTGGGGATGATAACAATGTTACCTTTCTACACTTCCTGTTTCGTGTAAGGACGACAATGTTTCTCTCAATTACATTTCTACCTTTCTTTTTCATTACAAATAAAGGCGATAAAGTTAACATATGACTAATATCAACTAATAAACTGCATTACGAAAATAGTTAACATTGGAGCTAGAAGAATATCTGTAATTGGAGTGACTAAATGTTTCGTCTTTCTAACCTATGTTTCTTCTCCAAGAGGGTTAAACTAAGGAATAAAAAACTCTGTGGTCTGTCTTACTCATCTTCTTTCAAAGGAATTGTGATAATCACATACGTACATGTTGTAAACATTGTTTCAATAAAATTCTGTAAAAAATGATTTCTAATTCTAGTTGTGTCCCCTTCAATGATGCATTTTGCTATGAAATAAAGTTCTGTGGGTGAGTTCTGAGGTGACCTGGGTTTTGACTTAACAGTCTTGGGGGTGGTTCAGGCGGGGGCCGAACTGCTGGGTGGTGGTAACCTGGAAGGTCAGGTGCACGAGCCGGTAGAGGATGGTCACGTGGGTGTTGACGGTCTAGATGGTCAGGTGGAGCAGGAGGACAGTCACGTGGGCTCTGGTATAGCAGCTGCACCTGTAGTGTGTCCAAGAGTGCGGCTGCTTTTGGGGAGCTCTGACATTTTTCCTGTATCTGCAGTGTGTTGGGGAAGGGTGGCAAGGTCTTGCATTCCTCGCTCACCCGAAGTGTGTCAGCATCCGTGTTTGAATGTTGGCCTTCCTTCACCTGTGGTGTGCTGGTAATCCCTTGTGTGGGTGAATGCTGATAAACTACCACAGTCTGCTTTGTTTCAGCTTCACCTTCTGTTGGGGAGCACTGATGTAATGGCACTGGTGATGGCTGGGTTTCCCCCTTCACTTGTCTGTTGGCATCTGCTGATGCTGGTGATGGCTTGTTTTCTCCCTTCACCTGTCTGTTGGCATCTGCTGATGCTGGTGATGGCTGGGTTTCCCCCTTCACCTGTCTGTTGACATCTGCTGATGCTGGTGAAGGCTGGTTTTCTCCCTTCACCTGTCTGTTGACATCTGCTGATGTTAGTGAAGGCTGGTTTTCTCCCTTCACCTGTCTGTTGGCATCTGCTGATGCTGGTGAAGGCTGGGTTTCTCCCTTCCCGTGTCTGTTGACATCTGCTGATGCTGGTGAAGGCTGGGTTTCTCCCTTCACGCATCTGTTGGCATCTGCTGATGCTGGTGATGGTTGGGTTTCCCCCTTCACCTGTCTGCTGGCATCTGCTGATGCTGGTGAAGGCTGGGTTTCTCCCTTCACCTGTCTGTTGGCGTCTCCCGATGCTGGGGTGTCAGCTTCTGCTGGACTGGCTGGGATTGCACTGGTTACATGTGAGTCATAAATGGTGTGAATAGGTCTACCAAGAATAGATGGCGCTCTTGTATAACCGGTGATATTGAACTTGTAGTCAGTGTCCCATGGAGAATCCTTCACTCGTTCACTTGAGACTGGGGGAAAACAGGGTTTCACTGAAACTGGTGGGTTGATGTCTGACTGGGCAGGGAACGTGACCATGTGAAAGTCATTGGGCACTGGGTTGGTAGCCGTGTAGTGTTGGCGGGTGAAATTGTCCGAAATGCGGTGGCTATGTGGATGGGGGGGTTTGCTCAAGACTGGATAGGAAGATATGGATCCGTCCTGGAAACAGATCTGTCGAGTGGCAAAGTTGATGGTGAGACCATTATCTTCTAGGAACTGTCGCCCCGCAATGATAGGAGATGCTAACTCAGTTACCACGAAAGCAGCAAACTTCAGTTGTAGCTTCTGTCTATGAAAAGTGGCTTCACACACACCGAGGATACCAGCTTGATCTTGTACCTGAGTGGTGCTCGGAATTATGTGAAGGCGCAACCGGTTTGCCTCATCTGCAGTGATGTTGTTAAACTCTTCCCCCGAAGCTAAGCGAATAATCACAGACTGTTCATTGTGTAAGGCTTCAAGGTGTGGAGAGGTGCGAAGGGTGACCCTTGACACTTGCCGGTGCTGAGCGTAACTACTTGGCCTAGCAGATGGAACTGGTTGTGATATATTTCTTAGGTCTTCCTCATCAGAGTAGCAAGCTGCATGTGTGTTGGTGGTCTCCCATGTTCTTGTCAAACTTGTGGGTATAAAATACTTCCTATCTTCTTCGGGGAGGTAAGGACAGGTACCAATGAAGTGATTATATGGTGTCCTACCTGCTTGACTACAAAGAGGGCATTCTCCGTTGTGATCCTGGGGCATCGTGCGTTGTGGATGCACGGAATTTCGGAAACTGGAAGAAGTTCTGTGTAGTTCTTGCCCACCAATGTCAGAGAATTTTCAGGCTGTGTTGACAAGGTTGTGATTTGGCTCACAGTCACAGTAAAGTCCGGGTTGAAATGCGAATCTGGGTGAATTAATCCAGTCACGAATAAGATCAGGAGTTCTGGGCAAATTTTCTGCGGATGTGGAGCGCCTTCGCCCGCTAGAAATTCGTCCCCGCGGTGAAGAAATAAATTTTCTTTGATGGCGGCTTCGAGTCCCTGAAACTAGGTCGTCGCGGCGGTATATTTCGTTGAACTTCGGGTTGCACAATTACTGAATAAACGGGATATGCGTGAAGTACTTGGAGTCACGAATACAATCAAAGCTTCTGGTAATTTTTTGGGAATGTGGGGCTTCTTCGCCCGCTAGAAATCCGTCCCTGTTCTGAGGATTGAACTTCTAGGCGGCGGCTTCGAGTCCCTATAACTAGGTCATCTCGGCGCTATTGTTTGTTGTTGTTAGAAATTACGGCAAGCACACAACGGAAGATCGAATCCAAATGTAATCGTATTACTGGTCAGATCAATCAATAAAGTACTTGCCTTCCTGCTGCGAGTTCAGGAGATGATTGGAGTAAGGAATCAGCGGTATTTTTCTCGAACGAAAACAGAGTTGGCTCAACTTTGAGCAAATATTACAAGATGGCGGCGCCTCGAGCTCTTGTCACCCACGTGGGACAGCATGCGGCCCGCAGAACTGGGGGAGGAAATGTCTTCTGGTTGCCGATAAGGTCTTTCTGGTCGACTCCCTGTGTCTTCCTTCGCTCCATAGACCCTTCTGTTTGGGTGTGGCGAAGTTTGGGGTCCGGGGATGACGTGTTGACCAGGCAGTACCCTCCAAGCTGTCAAAGAAGTTAGATTTCCCGGTTTACGCCATGCATGCGATGTCTTGCTCCGGTTGAAAAGTTGCGACCCGGACGCTCCGATCCCTTGTTATTTTCGGTGTGGATGGGTCTTCGTGAGTTCAGAAAATCCTAACGCTGCCAACACGCCACAAAGTGGCCAAGGGCGCTATACGCACTAGCGAGCGACTCGGACGCAGGGATCAACTCGGGAGCTTTATTACACACGTCATGGCGGATTCCAAGATGGTCGAAGGAATAAAGGAACACCGTGAACACGTGATCCTAACATGACGTCATCTGTCATCATTAACATAAACCTAACATAACTATATGGCGCCGGGCACACGACCATGTGAAGGTAAACATTCTGCATTTGCTGGCAAATGTTGCCCCTCTAGTATCAATATCAATTCCAGGGCTATTCTTACACTGAGATAATGACATCAACTTGTATCAGGTTTACACCATTATATATTATCGCTATTGATAAAATTTGAAGACAATATGCTTTCTTCTTGACAAGTTAAGTTGGGAAATGTACATCATCATCTGCAACCCTGTAATCTTCAGGAATGTAAGACTCAGAATAATAACTGATACTTACCCGCTTCACGGGAATAGACTTGCGCTTACTCTTCGGGGATTGCTTGTACGTCCCAGCTCCATGTGCAGTCTTGAACTGTGAAAAGTTTATGGAAATTAATGTCAGGGCTTGAAATTCATTTTTGGAAATAGGTGTTTGAAAGAATTTGGGGTGCACCACATAAAATAAAGTTGAATGTCAGCAAAACATAACTACAAAGCTTAACGCTCTTAAAGAACAATTCTGTAATTCTATAGCTAACTTCAAAATCTTAAACAAGTAATACATCAAATAAAGTACAACAAAAGGTTATATAGTATCTTCTGATAGTTACACAATACATTTCAAGAATATTCTGTACACTATTACTAAGGTATCGTATAGTACTGTATTGCCTCGAATAAAGTATGCACTTTTTGAACATTTCAAAATTCAAAAGGCACCACAAACCATTGCTAAAGTCAGGGTGCGTACTTTATTTGAGGTTATTGCCAGGACAAATTGGAAAAGGACCTCAAACCAGGAACCCAGCTGCGGTGAAACAATACATGGCTCAATACCTGCCAATTTGTAACTTGTCATAGGCAATCCTCAAGTTTGCAGAGACAATGCTCAGCCTGGCGGAGTAAACAAGAGGATCTTTTATGAATCTAAGGAATGGCATTATGTAGAAGTCCTTGATATAAGAAAAATGACCTGGAGATAATAGAAGGAACACCATAAATTTGGATTTATCCTGTTCAAAATGTGTTCAAGATCAGTGGAGAAGGGGTGCATACTTTATTTGGGGTTTTTGACTTTACGTTTCAGCTCTGCAAATTTGTCTGGAACTAGCCCAAATCAGAAGTGCCTACTTTAATTGGGGTGCGTACTTTAATCGAGAAAATACGGTACCTTTACCTGATAGCCTTTGAAAATATCCAGCTGCACCCAGTCAAAAATTAGGTGCACAGGTACAATTTTGGGTGCACACAGGTGCACATGCACCCACTATTTGAGCCCTGAATGTCATACATATGTATGTTTTTGAGCTTGTGTAAACTTGTTCCAGTGCCCCAGTTTTCAATCATCCCCCCCCCAACATGCACTGTCTCTTCTCACTCCTTACCTTAAAAAAGGAAAGTGATCTTGAACCAGTCTAGCTCAAATGAATTCAATGAAGTAATCTTCCACCAGTCGTGAAAAAAAAGACAGACGCTACATGTACACTACCAAAAATGCTTTTTCTTATTTTTCTTGTTTTCTTGAATTTTCTGATGGGGAGAAAGATTTTCTTACATGAAGAAAATTCAAGAAAAATAAAGAAACACTCAGCAAAATTTATGTATGTTCATTCTTGCACAAAGAGTTTTATTCTCGTTTTTCTTAAGTGAAGAAAGTATTTCTAGTATAACGCTCGCCAACAAGAATGTTCTAGAAATTTAAGTAAAATTTTCTTTTACTGTCTTCACACAAGATTTGTTTTCTGCTTGGTCATATAGAGTATTCTATAGAATCTACTTATAAGATTTTTTTTCTTGCTATGTGCCAATATATTCTTGAAATTTGATTTCACTGAGAAGAATATTCTAGAATTTTCTTGATGTTTCTATGTGAAAAGTAATATTCAAGAAGATACAAGAATCTATTTCTTCATTACATTGACCAAATACTGTTAAGAAAAAACAAGAACATCGAGAAACTCTTAAATAAGTTTTGACTATAAAATATTCAAAAGGTTCTTTGTTGTCCTTGTTCAGAAGTTTAAGAAAGATGATTCTTGCTTTTCTTGGTGACAAATAAGAAGATACAAGAATATGTTTCTTAATCAACTGGCTTAACCAAGGATAGAGAAATGGAAGAGATTATTGAATATTCTTCTGTTTTAATCAAGAAAGTTTCAGAAAGATGATTCTTGTATTACTTAATAATTTTCAGATGCAAGAAATTTTTTCTTGTGCTCTTCTTGGTAAACACTGTTTATGAATAGAATATTAAGATATAAAAAATTGAAAATAGAATCAGCATAGTTTTTTTAAATTTTCTTCATATTAGATAGTTTAAGAAACTAATTCTTCAATCAAGAATGCTATGAATCATGGGAAATTAATTACTCCCATCATCCTTTGCGGTACAATTTGAATTTAGTCAGTTGCACTTCTGTCCCAACACATCTGTCTGATGTGCATTAGATCTTACAATAACAGGGCAAAGATGTGGCAGGTTTTGTAAGAACACTTTCATGTATCATTTGGGACCCTGTAGACAACATGGATGACTTGTTTTGAAGTTCCAAAATGCTACCCAAGCCAAACTGCAAGTTCCATCATGCAGCCCCAGGTACGTCAGCCACCTTTGAAATTTTTACAATTTTCTCTGACTAATATGATTGATTGTTGTGGTTGTATGATGAAGCCAGCCAGTTATTGCAACATCTGTTACTTGTCAATGAGTACACGAATACCAGCAAAACACTTTCAAGGACTACAAACACATACGTTGAACTTGATACACATACTGTATGTTAGCCTGGGTGCCAGACCACCGCTCTCCTGGCGCTAATCCTTCGGCCGGGGAAGCAACTCGCGCCGCCGCCACAGACAGCACACGGCCCACTAATTATCTCTCGCGCGATAGATATCAGGGTTCGGCTGCCAAGCGCGCCCGGGTGCTAACTCTATCCCTACTACCAGGTCTTCCCCGGCCAAAAAGGCTTATCATCGCATCGCGCGAAAGGTCTGGTATCCAGGCTAACTGTATGTCTAAAATATAAAGGGGGAGGGGGGCGATTTTTATGATGGTAATTTGACAATCATTCATCATACAATCTTTGCAAGGAGATTGTCTTGTGTGTTGTTCTGAGGGCTTCTTTGTACAAATTGTGATGCCCGCATCTCAAGTCTGAAAACGATTTTGAATGCTTTAGCTTGCTTAGAATTTATGATGACAATTAGTTAGTCTCCACCATGGTTTATACTCGCATGCACAGTTTAAGGGGGGAGGGGGGCGATATAGGGAATTGACAATCATTCATACTCAAAGTCTTTGTGTTTTTGTTCTAGGCTTAGAAACCTGTTGGACCAGAGAGGGTACCCCCATATCCAGTTTGGAAAAGCTTCCAACAATTTCAAGTCAAGAGTTATCAGACCGACTTTGCAGCATTAACAGTCTGACTGTTGTAGAACTTGAAAATATACTGAATTAGATCTGAGAAAAATGCATGCATGACGAGAAGAAACAGATGCATTTACTATTATAGGAAACGATTGTAATTGTATTACAGATTGCATTTGTAGCATTAAAAAAGAAGTGTGATAAACACCCAAAAACTTATACTGAACTTATTGATGATGAATATGATTGGAATGTAAACTATCTACATTAGAGTAACCATTGATTCATTGGTATTCTTGATTCAAGAACATTAATCTTAGACTAAGGAACTTTTTCTAGGTTTTTAAGGAAATCAGTCTTCAGGAAAGAAATATAGTCCTAGTAACAGAAACACTAACTTACAAAAAAAACTAATTCTAGTTGTAAGAAATTTAGTCTTAAGGACAGAAAGGTATACCTAGTACAAGAATCTCAATCTTAGAACAAGAAATTAATTATGGGTGTAAGAATTTCAGTCTTGGGGACAGAAAGGTATTCCTGGTGCAAGAATATCAAACTTAGTACAAGAAACTCATTCTAGGTTTAAGAAATCCAGTCTTGAGGAAAGAAGGATATTCTTGGTACAAGAATCTCAATCTTAGAACAAGGAACTTGATTTTCTAGGTGTAAGAAATTCAGTCTTGGGGACAGAAAGGTATTCCTGGTGCAAGAATATCAATCTTAGTACAAGAAACTCAATCTAGATTTAAGAAATCCAGTCTTGAGAAAAGAAAGGTATTCCTAGTGCAGGAACCTCAAACTCAGAACAAGAAACTAATTCTAGGTATACGAAATTAAATCTTGAGGACAGAAAGGTATTCCTAGTAAAAGAACCTAAATCTCAGTACTAGAAACTCATTCTAGGTGTAAGAAATGCAGTCTAGAGGACAGAAAGGTACTGGTAAAAGAATATCAATCTTACTACAAGAAACTCATTCTAGGTGTAAGAATTTTAGTCTTGAGTTCAGAACTGTTTCCAAGGTTCAAGAACAAGAAATTCAATCTAGGCGCAAGAATGTGTTAGAAAGACATTCTTACCGCAAGAAAAATATTCTAGAAATATTGGTCGATTGTCTATAAGAAAACAATTCTTTGCACAAGAAAAATATGGGTTTCTTGAATTTGCTCAAAACAGGGACTTTTATTTTTTCTTGTACACAGAATAATATGCTTGCTCAAAGATATATTTTCTTAGAACAAGAAAAAACAAGAATAAACAAGACAAATAAGAAAAGGCATTTTTGGTAGTGTATGTACAGTATTTACAGGTTCATTGTACCGGGGAAATTCCCCTCGCTCTTTTCGACAAGCACAATGACAGTGGACCAAGGCTTAACGTCCCGTCCTATTAGGACTGCGACCCTTTCCAGCAGCGTGCATGTCGGGTGAGCGACACAGCCGGGATCGAACCCAGGGCTTCTACTAGTTCCAGAGGCAAGATCACTAACCACTGGACAATGCACGCTACCTAATCCCCTTCCCTTCCTCACTAGATATTGCAAATATTTTCTCCTACTTAAATAAGTAACGATAGATCCATTTTGCAAAGATGAAATACAAACTTACATGTACATCTTAAAAGAGCTGTAGGGGAAAATACAAATTACCTGATTTCCAAGGGATTTTAAAACATTGTATTATTTCTATTATTTGTATTGTACTAAACTTAGTCTTAGGTATAGAGCCTTGCTTGACAAAATGGACATCTGAACAAAAAAAGTATTCCTCAAGTAAAGATGGACTATTCCAGACGAAGAGCAAATGCAAAACGCAGTAACTGTTACATCATACATGTAAATGGAACCGTGATATTTTTCTTATTGTTGAATTCAATTTTCAAAACTTCTCAGTGTTCTCACCAGGCCAGGGGCCCCCGATGCTGTGATCTGGACCCCGATGCCTTGGTCTCAATGAGCTATGGGGTGTTTCTTTCTAGGAAAAACCAAATCATATATCAAAAAGTTCATATTTGGCTTTAGAATGCGGATGTGACAGAGAAAAAACTTAACTACACAAAATGTATCCCTCAAAATGCAGGAAGTGAGAGTCTTATTTGGTTATGAATTTCAAAATTTTGTGCAGGAAGATGACAGACTCCCAACCGTTATTTAACGGTCTTTGGCGGCCCGCGAAAAGTTGGCCTTCTGTGAAAAATCCTGGTGAGAACACTCGGATGCTCGTCGGGAGCTCCTCGGTTTATTTACGGTGGTGGGAGCGATGCCCGCCCGCCCGCCCAAACAAATTAGCCCGCCCGTGGTTGTGTTTACGGGGTTGGCTTTTATCAGCCGAAACTACGGTGGCTGCGAAACTCTATATGGCAACTAAGAAGACATTCTGACAGGTAAATATAGCAGACTGGGCACGGTAAAACAGACCTAAGCCGACCCGTAGAGACTGTGACCAGGCTAGTACATCTACCGTTACACCTGAAACGTTTCATCAAACTTCTGTGAATATATCAAGGGCCAAACTTCTGTAATTTCTGTGCCATGTCCATATTTTTAGAGTTTATGAGTAAATGTTTGATAAAGTTGGCACTAGTATCGGCCTGATCCTCCCCACACAGCATTATGCACCTTAGACATCAAATTATTATGTTACAATACCGGCCGGTGTATACGCCTAAAAATGGCGGTTATACCGGCTATAACATTATACTGGCTATGTGAAAACCTTAGATGTTGGAGACAATCTTATCGCCCCGAAAGAACATTTGAAAAGGGAACATACCTGCCGACAGGCCTTCTCCAGCTCATCACTGAAGGAAAACATCTCGAATATTAAAGCAAGCGAATATATATAGCGTTACAAGCGTTAGCAACAAAATACACACGACCGTTCTCGGTGAGTGAAACTGTCAACTGTGGACAACTTTCAAACTTCGGAAACTATGTCCCGACATGCATTGCGCTCATTATACTTTTAGTACGTTGATGATGTCATAATTAGACATCCAGTTGGCAAGATACACCAAAAATAATTACTCAAGCAACTGGATATTTTTTTTTAATTTTCAAAATTTTATCCAGTTGCTTGATTAGTTTTTTTTAGCATGCATTATGCTAATGAAGTCATCTCCAAGCAGATGTTAGGGTTTAAAATCATAACGTTTTCTGATCTATTGTTTTTTTCTTCTTCTGACATGTGGCACTCTACCCTCAATAGAAATATTATTAGAAAGAAAACAACAGCAGATAATACAATAAATGTTTGAATATTTGGATACAACGATTTGAATATTTCCCGACATGCCGATGCAACTTCCGGTCTGACGGGCTAGCTACACAGGCGAACGACTTGGAAGACATAATACAATGCTAAACTTTCTTCCAACACTAAGGTATTCACGGATCGAATTTTCGACGACCACTGTCGCCTTCTTCAGGATCAATAATGACCAATCACTGCCGAACGTAAACTCGCGAGAGTTACGGACACGTGACTCTATTGACACATGTCACTGCGGATACGTGACGTCAGCAATTGGTCAAACGTGCCAGGAAGTTTATAACGCCCACTGTCTCTGTTGAGTGACGGCTGGAGTGCCCTGATATATATGGCCTCCTTTATACCTCTCATAAAGTAGTCCTGTTCAGTGTCCAGAATTCTGACTTTGTCCAGCGAAACGGTATGGCCCGGAGATTCAATGTGGATGTGTTGAGAGACTTCAGACGAATGCGAGCTGGGGCGTTTGTGTTCAAGGAATCTAGTTCTCAATGAGCGTTCTGTCTCACCAATGTAGAATTCTTCACAAGTCCCTTGTCTAGTGGTTCCCTGACACGGAATGTGGTACACTACACCGCACTTCTCTTCTCTTGGGGTTTTGTCCTTCGGCGCCACGAGAAGCTGTCGCAGTGTGTTCGTAGGTTTGAAGCTGGTGGAGATCCCGTGTGAAGCAAATATTCTGCGCAGGGGTTCTGAGACGGTCTTGATGTACGGAAGGGTGATGCGTCCTTTGTCCCTCTCTCTCGTCCCCGGGTTCCTGTTGTTCTGTTGAGGGGGCTTTGGTGCGGTTGCCTTGTCTATGGCCCACTTAGGGTACCCGCAGTCCTTCAGTGCCTGTTTGATGTGTTGTTTCTCTGTCTCTCTGTCGTGTGGATCCGTTATGATCGTGTCAGCTCTGTGGAGTAACGTCTTCACGACCCCAAGTTTGTGTTCAAGAGGATGGTTGGATCTGAAGTTGAGGTATTGGTCTGTGTGAGTGGGTTTCCGGTAGATGCTCAGACGTAGTGAACCGTCGTCTTGGATCGTGGTGAGAGTGTCGAGGAAGGGGAGGGTTCTGTCTTGTTCTTTCTCCGATGTGAATTTGATGTCGGGGTCCAGAGAGTTGAGATGGTCTATGAATTCCTGTGCGTGGGCTTTCTTGAGTTTGGTGTGGGTGTCGTCGACGTACCGGAACCACCAGAGGGGAGGGTGCGGAGCTGTAGATATGGCAAGTTGTTCTAGGTGTTCCATGTACAAGTTGCATACTATGGGGGACACAGGTGAACCCATAGCTGCCCCATGTATCTGTTGATAGAAGTTGCCATCGTACAGAAAGTAAGTGCAATCCAAACAGACTTTCAATAGATTAACGATCTGGGTTGGTGACAGTGTAGAACGCTGTGGTAGTGTGGAGTCCTCTTGTAGTCTTCGCAGGATGATGTCCAGGGCTTTGTTCACAGGAACGGATGTGAAAAGTGATACCACGTCAAAGGAGCAGAGTTCTTCGTCTTCTTCCACTCTGCGGTGTTTGATGAGTTCTGCAAACTGTTGAGAATTCACGATGTGATGTTCCGATTTCCCAACCAGTGGTGACAGAGTGTCCGCAAGGAATCTGGCACTGTTGTAAGTGATGGAACCAATACTACTAACGATTGGCCTCAGTGGTGTGTCGGGTTTGTGTATCTTTGGCAGACCATAGAATTTCGGTGGTGTTTCGGTTGTAGGGTACAATCGTCGGTAGGTGATATAGTTGATCCCCCCTTCCTTCTCGATGTCTTGCAGGACAGAAACCAGTTCTTTCTTGTATCTAGTGGTAGGGTCTCTTTTTCCTAGCTTGTGGTACGTTGCGGTGTCGTCCAGCAGGTCTCTACACTTCTTATGGTAATCTGTCTTATTCAAGACAACTACCGAGCGTCCCTTATCGGCGGGTAGGATGGTGATGCCTTTGTCCCGTTTTAGAGAACGAAGAGCTTCTCGTTCTTCTTTCGGGAGGTTGTCTTCGGGTCGTTTTGGGCGATTGAGTACAGAGTTCACTTTACAACGCAGGGTATTTGCTTCTATTTCAGGAAGCTTGCGACACACCGATTCTGTCTGTGCAACAATATGGACGACGGGAATGTCGGGTTTTGCAGCGGCGTAGTTCAGTCCTTTAGCCAAAACGGAAAGTTCGGGGTCGCTGAGGATTCTATCAGAGCAGTTTTTCACCCATTTTCTCATGCACTCGGATGCAATGGAATTGTTGTTGTGTTCCTTCTTAGTCTGGCAAAGACGGGAGAATTTGTTTTGCGTTATAAACTTCCTGGCACGTTTGACCAATTGCTGACGTCACGTATCCGCAGTGACATGTGTCAATAGAGTCACGTGTCCGTAACTCTCGCGAGTTTACGTTCGGCAGTGATTGGTCATTATTGATCCTGAAGAAGGCGACAGTGATCGTCGAAAATTCGATCCGTGAATACCTTAGTGTTGGAAGAAAGTTTAGCATTGTATTATGATTACTACCAACACAGATGAGCTTTCATTACGACTTGGAAGACAGATTTCCTTGATAGACGTGACTGGAATAGTGAAAGGAATTTCTAAGGTTCGTACCTCAGAAAAATAAGACGTTTGGGCTGCCAGTTCTTCCATGAAATGTTATGATACCGTAAATTTGAGGTAAGGTGATTAATTTCAGAAAAAGTAACGTAAACAAAACAAATGATGCAATAAGCCAATGTAGGAGCGTCCAATATGAGGAGTTGGGAGGGGGCGTGTGATAGTACCATTTTCTTTTTGTAAGTTGATATGATTTGGCTTTCTTTGTACGAATTTTGACTGCCATTCTTTGGAGCAACTATCTGAAATATATTAAGTATCACTGCATATTCAGCACCTAGGACAGGGACAGCAGGGTCGGACGAGGTTATAAAAATTTAATTGCCCATAAAAATCTATTGGTGGCATGATCAGACGAAAAATTTTCCAAGATTCAAGGAGAACGTAAATGGTGGGATCTGATAGAGCTTTGCTTGAGGAGTAAGATGCTCTTTTTTCAGAATCAAAATTGGACTTTATAGATACCATTGTCAAAATACTGGTGGTCTTTGGGGAATCGCTAATATAATATTTAGGCCACAGCAAGCAAATGTTCTGGATGGCATCAGTGCGCGCATTGATTTTTGCCCCATTTTGAAATAAAAAACAAAAACTTTTTCACCCCTAAGCAATGGTCAATATACCAAAAATGGGGCAAAATGACCTGAAAGTTTGTCAGTTCCATCGAAAAAAGGTTCTAGCTACCATAACATTTGCACAGTTTGGAATGTTGAAAAATTTGTACAAATATGCTGTGTATGCAAGCGGTAGAAAGATCGCACCCTAGCTGTTTTCATAGGTGATGTAATATCTCAGAAAATACCCCCATCTTGACAGACTTGTGGAACAAGTCATTACTCTCGTAACCTTTTTTGGGTGTGCGCTGATCAGGTTTCCCCAAGCAGATATTAGGAGAAAAGTCGTCCTTTGTTTAACTGCTTTAAACCACCTGGTTTTTGATGCCTGGTTCTTGATCTTGATTGTGTACTGGGCAACACCCCTCTTGTTGGGGTAAAGCGCCCAGGGGTTAGTGATGCGCTGTTATTGTCCTCGCAGGTGCAGGAGACAAGCCTCCTTGAACTTGGGAGGATTGGCCGTGTCTGTGACGTCCTGAGGTAGTGAATTCCATTCTCTCACAATTGAAGGGGAAAATGAGTATCTATAATCCTTATAGAAATTTTGGTAGAGCCTTATATAAATTTTGATTTGAGTGTTGTGATTGTCACGGGGCAGGCATCAAATGAGTTTCGACCGGTAGGGCTATCTTGTGGTGTCTTGCTTTCTGCAGTACGTAGTAATGTGGGTCTATTGTGTGGCGTAATGTGGGTCTATTGTGTGGCGTTGTGTGGTGCAACTGTAGTGCACGCGACTGTCAAACAATGGGTCCTGGGATCTAATCCCAGGTGCGCCCAGAGACATGTCCGAACTTGCACCCCGGCGTTGTGCCCTTGGGAAAGGCACTTAACACGACACTCAGGTGTAAATGAGTACCTAGCTCATCTATGGTTAGGGACGTCCCTCGGATAGGACGTTAAATGGAGGTCCCGTGTTTGGGGAGAGCACGTTAAATAACCCACCACACCTTTCGAAAAAGAGTAGGGGCATGCCCCGGTGTGCGATGGTCCAAATCTTCAGTCCGGTCTGGGATGACATGTTGAAAAGGTGATAGTTCACCTGTTATGTCAATCCTTCCACAAAATGTGGTAAATCAAAATAAATAAATATTCGCTTTCCTTCTATTCTTGAGTATCCCACCTCAAATTGGAGTGTAGTATGAGTTTGTGACAAATCTAGCCGCTCTTTTCTGAACAGCTTCTAGCTTAGAAATATGCTCTTTGTGGTGAGGGTCCCAGGCAGCACTGGAGTACTCTAGATGAGGTCTAACAAGACTTGTATTTGCATTTATCTTAACTGTTTTGTTTCACAAAACGTTTCACAAAACGTTCCAATTGAGGACTCCAAGCAGATGTTAGGATGTGGCTTCTTACATGCACTGCATGTAACTGCCTGTATCTGAGATGGAGAGGAATATCGATAGGTATCACTTATGCAAATGAAGACTTAATTTGCATAATTGATAAAAAAGACTTATTCCATTGTTATGAATGATGGGAATTTCATTCTTGTGGCATTTGGTAGTCAAGTGAAGTGGAACGTTCTTAGATATAAATCATGCACAGTGTTTGAAAAACCGTGCCAGCAGTCTGCAGTTTGCAGAAAGATTTTCAACATTGAAGAAGAAAAATTAAGCAATTTTGCAGAATGAAAAAAATCAGGCTTGAGATTCAATGGTTCTCAACTTAGCGAAATGAATATTTCAAAGAGAATAACTGAACACAGGAATTATGTATTTCTATGATACTGTATTCAGCATGCAGGTATGGATTTTGTTATTTTTTATGGAATTCCAGATGTGTGTCATTTGTTTCTCCAGTTACAGTGAGACCTGTGGGACTTAACCCTCCCAACATGACTGAGCCTTTGGGGAAGATGGGGCCCATCTTGCCAGGAGACTCTGGGTCTCGGGCCACTTGGACCTCCGGTCCCTCGCTAGAAGTCCTTTGGTCCGTAGGGCCGATCTATCCAAACATTGCAGAACCACCTGAGCATCCTCAGACGAACATTCGGGGCAAGTCAGATAAAGGTAAGGCTACCATTTACCCTGTGTTCTGATGTTTCAAGATGTGATTTCACCTACTGTAAATGCATTCAAGTAAGCGTGGTTTTTATTTTGCGCCGAGGTGAAAATGGGGTGTTCGCGGTGGTTTTAAGTTTGCGGCAGCACTATAGTCACATATTGCTGCAGTATTGGACAAAAATGTTTGTGGTGGTTTTAAGTTTGTGGTGAAACGGTCCCCACAAAACCACGAACATAAAACCACCGCGAACGTTTCTGCATTTCCAGTACATAGGAAGGTACCCGAATATTCATGGTGTAAACAGTTGGGTCTATACCTTTCAACAGTTTTCGTCTTTGTAAACCGATGAGTGTACTGTAATACACACAAAACATACATTGATCACAAAATGAAAAGTCAGATATAGGCTATACTGTATTCCAATGAAATACTATCATCAAATGTTACAATTTTGATCAGGTCAATGACATCTGTACTATCCCAGTGTCTGTTACATTTTCCACAGTGTCTTGCCCATGAGGCTATACGGAATTTCGTGGCATCTGCTACAAGGTGTTTGAAATAAAGCCGAGCTTCAGAGAAGCGGCGGTGACCTGTCGTGCAGGCGGTGGTACCCGCGCCATGCCCCGAGATGCCGAGACCAACGACTTCCTCATCTCCTTGTATAGACCTTTCTCATGCGGTGGACATGATAGAATGAAAACAAGGCCCTTGTAGCAAACATTAGACCAATTCTAACTGTCAATCACAATTAGCAGTTTAGCCAATGATTACCTGATAATTAGAGAATTGACCAATGAGGAAGTGGCTGCATGACTGTCAAATATTTGCATTTCTATGTTTTTATTTGGCATTTCTCGAAGCTGTAAATTTCTGCATCTTTTTTGTGCATTTCATTAGTTATAATTTGATACTTGGATATCACATTTTAAGACTTAATGCGATTGAGGAGGAAAACTAAATCCGTACATTATTTTGCTTCTTTGCCTCATTGGTCTCGTCTTCATTCTATCATGTCCGCCACGTGAGAAACGTGTATTGTAAGCCAAGGATTGTCCAGCTAGAGATTTTCTTCAGGTTTGGCCTCCACCACCAACATTATGAATCAAGAAGGAATGTTCTGTGTGGGAGGTGTTAAACACCAGGGACAGGAATTTTTGGCTATATGTGGATAGTGTTCAGCACCAAGGACAGGAATGTTTAGCTAGTTGTGGATAGAGTTCAGGAACAAAAATGCTTGGCTACATGTGGAAAGTGTTCAGCACCAAGGACAGGAATGTTTAGCTAGTTGTGGATAGAGTTCAGGAACAAAAATGTTTGGATACATGTGTTAAGTGTTCAGCACCAAGGACAGGAATGTTTGGCTAAGAGTGGATGGTGTTCAGCACCAAGGACAGGAATGTTTCGCTAGTTGTGGATAGAGTTCAGGAACAAAAATGCTTTGCTACATGTGGAAAGTGTTCAGCACCAAGGACAGGAATGTTTAGCTAGTTGTGGATAGAGTTCAGAAACAAAAATGCTTTGCTACATGTGGAAAGTTTTCAGAACCAAGGACAGGAATGTTTAGCTTGTTGTGGATAGAGTTCAGGAACAAAAATGCTTTGCTACATGTGGAAAGTGTTCAGCACCAAGGACAGGAATGTTTAGCTTGTTGTGGATAGAGTTCAGGAACAAAAATGCTTTGCTACATGTGTAGAGTGTTCAGCATCAAGGACAGGAATGTTTGGCTAAGAGTGGATGGTGTTCAGCACCAAGGACAGGAATGTTTAGCTAGTTGTGGATAGAGTTCAGGAACAAAAATGCTTTGCTACATGTGGAAAGTGTTCAGCACCAAGGACAGGAATGTTTAGCTTGTTGTGGCTTTGCTACATGTGTAAACTGTTCAGCACCAAGGACAGGAATGTTTGGCTTAGAGTGGATGGTGTTCAGCACCAAGGACAGGAATGTTTAGCTAGTTGTGGATAGAGTTCGGCAACACGAATGCTTTGCTACATGTGTAAACTGTTCAGCACCAAGGACAGGAATGTTTGGCTAAGTGTGGATGGTGTTCAACACCAAGGACAGGAATGTTTGAATATATCTAAAAGGTGTCCAGCGCCAAGGATAGGAATGTTAGGCTGTGTGGAAAGTGGGTTGATATTTCTTGACTTGGGAAGTACAACTCATAGGGTGGGTCTCAACCAAATAAGGGACTACTTGACCGTTCTCAAGATTGAGTTCATTATCTTGATTTTAATTGGATCCATGCCTGGGTAGGCAAAAGGCGTTACATCTGCAAGCATGACTTACCTTTTTATTAATATGCCAAGTCATTCCAGGTATAGAATTTATGGCTTGATCATTTATTAGACCTTGCCTTTTGTCCAGAAAAAATTTTGAAAAGAGATTTTGAAAAACATTCTATCGATGGTAACTTTGTTAATTTTATCATTATGATTCTCCAACGATCGGTACTAAATTGGTGAACTTGGTAGATGAAAGGTATTTAAATTAGCAAGCCGTGTTATGGATGTTGGATGAGTTTGTAAAGGTTAATTGTCAATCAGAATGATATTCAGTTATGTATATGAATATAGAGTTTATTACATGTTCAATCGGTGACTTGTGGAGGTATTGGCATGTAACATACTTAGTTACGCACCATATGATGATGTTAAGATACGATGTGAAGTAATGGAAACATTATGTAAGGTTACAGTGATTTTTAAAATCAATAAAGAATTGTGTTTTTATGAAATAGCTCAACTTTGGCTTTTCCTGGCTACTGACTTTGGCGATATCACTGTTTTAGAAACATTCTATACTTACTTCAATACAATTCAAACTCTACAACTGAATAAGATTCAGAGACGTTTTGAATTATAAGATTCAGCATATCACATGAATAAATTATGCTAATAACCGTAGCATTCACTGTTGCAGCCTTATTTTGGATAAACAGATTTACATGTATGTCATACCTGGGCCGCGCAAACATTTGATCCAAGTGTTCGGGACCAGGTGATAACTTTGGTTATCACATGGGCTTCTACTTTTATCACTTGGGCTTCCATAGAATATTTTCAATGCATTTTGAGTGCGCCGCTATCAAAATTCAAATACTGAATTCGGACATTGAATTCCAGCTGGTACAAGTTTTCTTCAAGACACCAAATTTTCTGGGGCATTTTGCATGGAAATGTGTGTTTTCTAGGTTGGGTATGACATACATGTAAATAAAATACAACACGGTGTATTCCACATCACCCTCGGTCCCAGCCCCCCTGGGTCAAATCTCTCTCTGGCCATAACCCACAGTCAGGCTGGTAGCTTGGGTGATACGGAATACACGATGTTGTATTCTACTATAGTATGTAATATGGCTGTTGCTTAATATGTTCCATGCCTTATTGTTTTACAAAATAGTGGATGTGCTCAAAGCCTTTCAGAGAGTGACCATTTACAGGAAATGTAAACTCAACCACTTCCATTGGTGAAACGCAAACGAAAAGTATTACATTTACGGCCTATGATATCCCATTGTATTTCAGAGAAATGTCTTAAATATTGCAGTTCTTTGTTTTACATGGTCGCAATGTCTGATTCAAGGTCATATAAGCCTCAAAACTTCAAACCCCTTTGACAGTCTTTATTAAGGGTTTCCCAATTCCCAAAAATAGAAAATAGGTTGTTTACAATTTGGTTTACACAGTGAAAGGTAAATGCACTCAATATAGAATGAATGATATCTCTCTCTCTCTCTCTCTATCCAATTTAACGTCTTTTGTTCCCCATCAATGGGGGTTGGACATGCTTGCACATGGATGGGGGAACCCCAGAACTCCTCATCAAGTGCAAGTCTTTTTTGTAGCAAGAGTTTTTACGGCTGGATGCCCTTCCCAACCCAAACCCTACTGCTGAGCTTAGGACATGGGAAATGTGTGTGTTAAGTGCCTTTCCCAAGGGCACAACGTCTGGGTGCATGTCCGGACATGTCTGGGTACTCCACTGCACTGGGGATTGAACCTGGGTCTTATTGGTTCATAGCCAGATGCTCTGCCACTGTGCCACACAGATATATGTTGACATTTCCTGTAGATTCCATGAACGCGTCCATGTCAAACACATATCATAACTGTACATAGAAGTCTATGGGGAGACAAATAATGAGACCATAATGAGATCTAGTGAAGATTGATAGGCGGCGCTTCTGATCCTTGAGAATGTAGACTTCAACTTTGTTCTTATGGATCAGACGTGTAACCTGGCAAGTTTTACCTGCAGTTAGAAGTACAATGTATACATGTAAGCTGAAAAATATGTTTCGAGCCCTGAACAAATTCCTTCCAATGTCAAAGAATAAGATGTAGATTTTCAATGTTCTGTACGTTCATTTCATTTCTTCGTTCAACCTTCCTGACCTCTTCAATTTTATAATGGGGAGGGGTTGGCAACGTTTTTTGGCGCACGCTCGCGTCAGTTTTGAGGAGCCCAGAGGAGGTCTTCCATATAATCAAGTTAGCATAGCCTATTAGTAAGTAAAAAGAACAGCTCCTCTATGTTCATGGATCAGAAGCGTCGCCTAGTAATGCTTTCTAAAACTGCAATAAAGGCACCGTTCGAGGCGTAAGCCTTGCTCAAAACATTTTATTTCAACAAAGTGATTGATTTTAAGCAATAGCATTGCTTCACAGTGCTGTCAACACAAATGCACAAAATTCCAAAAACTGTTTCTAGAATAATGAATTAACTATATGTGTGACCAAAGTTCACATTAAGGAGTGGTGAATTTGATAGTTACATAACTATGGATATATTACAAGATCAGTACACGACATTCACTTTTGTAAAACAATGATTAGTTTATACTGATTTTCCAACCGCGAATCTATGGATTTATACTAAGTCTTGTGTATGCAAGTGCATCATGTCTATCGCAAAAGATCACAACTTGACTGCAGACAACATCTGGTATGCTCTTGTCCAGACTGAAGGCTTCTTGAATACAGTTGTATGGCGTAAGGCCAGCACAGACCCTAAAGGAAGCAAAGATGGGAACAATCAGCATCTTGACTTCAAACAGCTATGACAGTATGTTTTATTACAAACAGCTGATAATGAAATTAATGTACAAAAAAAATTTCCACTGCACAACAAGCTTAAGGATATTACTGAGTTTCAAAGGCCAATCAAATACGTTTACTGTTTTAAAACCCCAACTTTTATCAATGACTACAAAAATCATAGAAAGCAGGCAAACATGGTGTAACTGCATTTACACTTGTGGGGATTTAAAGGCAACCAGAGTATTTTATGAGACTTGAAAACTGGAAATATTCTAGTTGCTGTTATCTTTATGAACTTGACATTTAATGCTACTGCGCCAAAATTTGCGTTCGGATCTCTTATCAAAAGTGTGCAGAAACGGCACAAAAATGATCTACATGGTGATCTTTTAGTTTCACGCGCCTACTGTAAATACTGTAGATACTATAGCCTCGCCCACCTCTGCCAAAACGTAGAAATGCAATTTAAAACATAAGAATGCAAATGTTTGACGGACATGCAGTCACTCTCTCATTGGTCAAACCGCTAATTGTGATGGACAGTCAGGATCAGTCTATTAGAAC
Source organism: Branchiostoma lanceolatum (assembly GCA_035149815.1). NCBI lineage: Eukaryota > Metazoa > Chordata > Leptocardii > Amphioxiformes > Branchiostomatidae > Branchiostoma > Branchiostoma lanceolatum. The sequence continues at coordinate 8,905,115 of CM068867.1, read as the reverse complement.
TTGGATTTTCTATCAGTTCTCACCACACAACAACATCGTATCTTCGCTCATTTAATTTCAATATGTAATGGTATACTGTTATTGAAACTTACTATGTGTAGGAATGAGTAGAAATTTGAGTTTTGGAATTCAAGTTTCAAGCCTCATAAAATGCTCTGGATGCCTTTAATTTCGTGGTAGGAAGAATATGGAGTGTTTGCAGGGGTTCTAAGGTTGCAGTTGAAACAAAGGGGTGGGTTGGCAGGATACAGAACAAGCATTTCAGCAGTGGTTTCAAGTTTGTGATGAAGAGGTCACTGCAAAGACAGCAAACATTTCCACATTGACAGTACTTGGTCTAAGATTGTTGCTAACAGTGACAGTTGTGATTACCCATCAGTGCTGTCTTGTACTTGTCAGGAAGATCCACGGGAGCCTGGTACATCTCCATCAGCCAATCAACAAGCTGCAAATAGTAAGAAAGACTGGGTCAAAGTTCATGCCCATAATACTCTTAGTAGCTGCATGGTACAATAGTAGGGAATTCTAAAATGGGGCATCATGTAATTCATTTATTAACGTTAACATGCCTCTAACCACAAACAACAAAAACACATTTCTTGATGCAACGAAAACCATACAAGTATAAAGTAGATTGTTTGTTTGTATTGCATACCCGGTAAACCGCATCAAGGCGTAACACACCAGGTTTGTACTGAAGAGTGCAAACTGCATATCTGGACAGATTTATATTATCCACACACACCAATGGGACAAATCAGGGAACCCCGGATTCGAACCCGTTATCTCTTGGTTCTGGGGCCAAACACCCTGCCACTACACCACCCCGACGCCACATCACTGCTTTTACAAGGAACACAAACAATTGAATATTAATAACCCATTGTATTTGGCTTTGCAGAATATTCAAAAGCTTCCTTTGGTGCTGAACTAGCCTGGGCACCTACCTCCGTAGTGACCGCTGCCTCTCTGTGGTTAGCATACTAAAAGATTGAGTCAGCGGTTACTACAGAGGCTAGTGGCACCCAGGCTAGTGCTGAACATGATCTTGTACCTTATCCACAACGTGGGTCCAAGGCTCTGATGATACCAACTGAAGAATGGCATACGGCAAGACTGGCACTGTCTCCAGCATTCTGCTTTCTGAGGATGCTTCTGCAGTGTCTGGATTTTTACAAAACAGAACAGTTAGGTGCATTTAGAAGAAAATCACATATTTTTAGAGGAGTTGAAAACATGACCTGAGTGTTGTTGTAGATAATGGTTCTCCATGGTACTGAAGTGATAGCTGTGGTATAGCTCTAAAATTCAAACTTCACAGTTGTGATCATATCCCAAAGTCATGTTTTATTGTCTCCCTGGTTCAATTAGCTTTTTACTTTAACTTAGCATTCCTTTATCAGGTCATGATTATGATCTGTCCAATTATGTGGGGTCAAGTATTTACCAGTTGGAAAGAAAATACTAACCAAGGACAACTTGTCATTCAACATCATAATTTGGCAACAAATATTAAACAAACAACCACAAAACAAACAAACCATCAAGTTCAGTGTTGTCATGATATTTGAATGCAACAATTGATCATACTACAACTAATGTCAGTCAGTCTTGGGAAACCACGACATTTACTGCACATGGAAAAATACAGTTCAAGATTTCCAGAAAACAACTTAAGCAGTACTGTTATTTTTCGAGGCTTTGTATTGCCTTAACATCATCAGGAGATACTGTGGAACTTGAGGTACATAAACTGATGTTACCTGTCTGACAGCCAGTCCCAGTGACTCCCCACAGTAGAGGCAGACTGACACAGCTCCAACATGTCACAGCAGCACAGAAAACATCAACCAGGAACTGGGTCACCTGAGGAGAAATACAACAACAATAAGCAAAGATCTGTCTCCATCAAGCTTAGCTTGTAGGAGCTGGCCTTCATAGAAATTCATCTTACAGATAAACTGGATATAAGATTGTGATCAGTGACAAAACTGACAATGTAAAAGCAGTACTGTGTTGTTATCATAAGGGCTGTCTCCAGTTTTGAATTTGTTTCTGTCCCACTCATTGTTTGGGAGGCCACTTTGTCAATTTTTGTTGTCAAATCTGCCATTTTAAGCTTATAAGAATATGTTTGGAGACAGTCCTGGCTGCTGTAGAGAAGCTATGGTGGTAAATGTAGCACTGCAGGAATACATAATATATACATAAGCTATGATGGTAAATGTAGCACTGCAGGAATACATCTATTTGATATATTACATACACACATAATCAACACTCTTAAGTTGGAACATACAAAAAGCTTGGTCTCAAGTATTCTCTGTTATACATTAAGTTTTTCCATTAAAACAGATTTCTGATAAGGTTTAATGTCAAGTATGGACGGCCTCTTCTCCTGATTTCTGGTGACCAAAGAAGTATTTTGCCAGTTTACCGCTTGACTTCAGTAGAGATGGATGGAAGGGTGTCATAGAGTTATTTGTTTGTGGCAGGAATAATGCAGGATTAGGTACACAGACTTGAGTGAGTGAGTACTAACCTTATTTAGTGTCCTCCCTGTTGACTGAGCCTGTAAGAGTGGGATCTTCCCATAGGCAACGTTCCTGCACTGTCCCATCACTTCCAGCAACCACTGGATTCTGGCTGCATCACCTGTGGAAAGGAATGAAAACAAAAACAGTGCAAAAAATAGCAGCTAGGAGGCCCATAATCAAACTTGACCTTCGTTTTCCCAAACCCTACCCTCCTGCCAAATATCATGACAATCTATCCACAGCATCTCAAGTTATCCTGGTGACAAACAAAGGAACACACATAAAACTTCCAAATTGCAGAAACGTAGGATGCCACAAAGAAGTCCATTCTCAAACATGACCTTCGTCTTCCCAGCCCCTAACCATCTACTAAAAATCATATCATCAACATCCACCCAGAGCTTATGCTGTCTACATCCTAAAGCCACTCCATCACAGAAAAAGCAAAAACATAACCTTCTTGGCGAAGGTAATCAACTGGCTTGTTACATATTGTGCAACTCCACTGTTCAGGACGGCTAAGATCAATTCAACCAGAACTGGGTAAACGAGGAGTAAGGTTTTCCATAATGATGCTAAACATACCTTTGTCTTCTTCTTCTTCATTGTTACATTAAGTTAAGGACTTCAAGCACCTTACGTAAGACGTACACAAGATTGTAAGGTTTGATCCACTCATACCGGGAAGGGCCCCTACTCCTAATTCTACTTGGACTTGTACTCTACTTGTACATGTATTAGCAAGAAATTTCTCAAATTATATACAAAAAGACCCACCTGTGTGCTGACTTTTAAACCGAGTACACTGATAGAAGCTTTTGGTAAGGTGTTGTATCACCTCATCTCCCTCTATCTCCTCTATGGTCTCTATAGCCACATTAATGCAGGCGTTGTACCATGCCATAGGCACATGGCCATGTGACACCAAGTGACCTCGCAGATAGCACGACTTCAGAAGATCAGCCTGAAAGAAACAATTTTTTCTAATCATATTCGTGCCATTCGGTCGCAAAATTAAGGCGTCTTGAAGCAAAAATGCAGACACTGGCCCTCCAAAGCACCCATGGCCATTTGCCAAGTAAAAATAGTTGCCTAGCAACAGTTGCTATGTAAGAGCAGGTTTCTAATGGTTCCACCCCTAGAATTGTTTCTATTGTTGCGTAGAACATTTATACCAAGTTTCATGCTTTTACCATAATTTGAACAATTTTTGCCCCAATCGCCTAAACTATATGTACTTCTAAGTTGTAAAAACCATGTACTGTCATTACTGTATTAAAAAAACTTAGTATGTAAGGAGCCTTTCTACAGGTACAGAAGTACTGACAGTACATTGGAGATGCTAACAGCATCTTAACTGTTAACCGTTAAATGGTGTCTCACTGCTATCAAAGCACAATTGTGATACTGGGTTTCTATGATTGTATAGTCTTTACTACTAACAGTTTCCTTTACTAAGTAAAAGTACATTCTCTAGATTTCCAAGCTATAGGGATTTTCAGTTTGGATGAGCGTGGACCCGTTGGACAGAGCCGCTAGTAAGCATGGTGTGAAGACTAGCCGACTGCTGCCCACCCCAGTGTCAGGGAACCCTGCAGCAGTATAATCAAAATAATACTGAATACTACTACTAACTACTACTACAGTACTACTACTACTACACAGTACTACTACTACTACTACTACTACTATGAGCAAACGTACTTGACCATGTGCTTGAGTGATCTTGTCTGCCAGATCCTCTGGCAGTTCAGCAAGGCACTCACTGATGGTGGACAGCACTTCTAGGGTACCACTGCTGAGACTTATCTCTTTGCACACCTTCTCTACTGTGTGGTAGAGGAGCTGGGTTGCCATCTGTGGTGGGTCTGGCACTTTAAGTGCAGCCAGAAGGCCATCGGCAACTGACTGGCATAGTTTTGGGTCAGGTTCCTCCACTACAAATGTCTGTAAGGCACAGTCTTCCAAGAAGGCCTTGAATTTGGCAGCAGTCACGCTTTTCATGATGGTAGGGAGTGAAGAATAGAGTGTGGACTGGCAATGCACCTGTTATGGCAGACAAAATAGAATCAATATCAGTGATGCTGAAGAAAAGTGATAAACATAACTCAAAACGTCTGGCAGTGATCTCCGTATCTTATACAGTGTTTGAGACGGAATTGTCTTTGAATATAGTTACCTGGATGTCTAACCTTCATCAACATAACTTGGTTGGTTTCTTACACACAAATCAGCACCTCTGTATAACATAGCTGTGTGCTGAGAAATATTAGAGGCTATCCATTTAAAAACTTTAGTTTTGCTCAAAAAGACAAGAATGGCTCATGGACAAAAGTTTGTACAAAATTTTGTAGAATTTAGTTCTGTTTAAGGTACGATAATGTTATATGCTGATTTCTTTATGTGCTTTTCCATCAACCTTCTTATGATTTTTTTATTATTTGGTGTGTATTTTTTTCCTTTTTCTTCCCCTCATTCCATCCTTAAAGGCATCCAGAGCATTTTATGAGCATTGAAACTTGAATTAAAAAACTCCAATTTCTAGTCATTCCTACACATAGTAAGTTTCAATAACACTATTAAAGGAGCAAAGATGCGATGTCGTTGTGTGGTGAGAACTGATAGAAAATCCAAGCCCTACTAGACTGATCCTGACTGTCCATTACAATTAGCGGTTCGACCAATGAGAGAGTGACTGCATGCACGTCAAATATTTGCATTCTTATGTTAATTTTGCATTTATACGTTTTGACGGAGGTGGGTGGCACTATCAGTAGGCGCGTGAAGCTAAAATATCACAATGTAGATTATTTTTGTGCCGTTCTTGCGCACTTTCGACAAGAAATCCAAACGCAAATGTGGTACATAGTGGCATTATTTGCCAATCTTGAAAAAATTGACAAATAATTGTTATAAACTTAAGATAACAGCAACTGCAATATTTTCAAGCCTCATAAAATGCTTTAGGTGCCTTTAAGACAACATGCAGACTAACCTCCAGGCTCCCAAACAAAGGTTGAGAGACCCATGAGGCCAGGAGCAGTGCTGCACTGGGTGTAGCTGAGGCCTGGGACACCACCAGCTTCAGGCACAGTATCTGGATGTCTGTCCCTGTAGTCAACATCCACAATATTAAACATATTAGCTGAGGCCTGGGACACCACCAGCTTCAGGCACAGGATCTGGATGTCTGTCCCTGTAGTCAACATCCACAACATTAAACATATTAGCTGAGGCCTGGGACACCACCAGCTTCAGGCACAGGATCTGGATGTCTGTCCCTGTAGTCAACATCCACAACATTAAACATATTAGCTGAGGCCTGGGACACCACCAGCTTCAGGCACAGGATCTGGATGTCTGTCCCTGTAGTCAACATCCACAATATTAAACATATTAGCTGAGGCCTGGGACACCACCAGCTTCAGGCACAAGATCTGGATGTCTGTCCCTGTAGTCAACATCCACAACATTAAACATATTAGCTGAGGCCTGGGACACCACCAGCTTCAGGCACAGGATCTGGATGTCTGTCCCTGTAGTCAACATCCACAATATTAAACATATTAGCTGAGGCCTGGGACACCACCAGCTTCAGGCACAAGATCTGGATGTCTGTCCCTGTAGTCAACATCCACAACATTAAACATATTAGCTGAGGCCTGGGACACCACCAGCTTCAGGCACAGTATCTGGATGTCTGTCCCTGTAGTCAACATTCACAACATTAAACATATTAGCTGAGGCCTGGGACACCACCAGCCTCAGGCACAGGATCTGGATGTCTGTCCCTGTAGTCAACATCCACAACATTAAACATATTAGCTGAGGCCTGGGACACCACCAGCTTCAGGCACAGGATCTGGATGTCTGTCCCTGTAGTCAACATCCACAATATTAAACATATTAGCTGAGGCCTGGGACACCACCAGCTTCAGGCACAAGATCTGGATGTCTGTCCCTGTAGTCAACATCCACAACATTAAACATATTAGCTGAGGCCTGGGACACCACCAGCTTCAGGCACAGTATCTGGATGTCTGTCCCTGTAGTCAACATCCACAACATTAAACATATTGCATTAAACATGCATGCATCCAAGTCGTTCATTTAAATAGAACATTCATCAGGATGAAATGATACAACCTATACAAGCCTTCAAAAGTAACAGTCAATGCCATCTCCAATCATAATAAGTCACCTATATCTCCCACTAACTTAGTTCAGTGGTATTCAGGCCGTGCACCGAGCAAACTAACGTTACATGTACTTTCAAAAATAATTGCAGACTATTTCACATGTTACCCCGTACGTATACATGCAATAGGTAGATATAGATATAGGTGACTTATTATGATTGGAGATGGCATCTGCGCTGTTTGTGGCAAACACTGCAAGAGTAAAGCTGGACTCGTCGCCCACGGACGAGTCCACCGACGCTGAACTGATCGTCCGGCAGGATGTAAAGGAACTGATGATGATGATGATACATGCAAACACTGTCAAGCATGTACTGTATAATGTACAACATCTAACACTCAAAATTCAAATACAAATGTCTAGCTTTTCCTCTTTCTTAAAGAAAAAGATTCATTAACTAAAACAGAACTTTGCAGGTTTCTACATGTTTCTTTTGGGGACCCTATGATGAACAATGAACAAACGATGTTGAAGTGGGACGTACCAAAAGACAGCCTCATGAGGGGTGCCAGGATAGCTGCCCAGTTGACAGGTGGGAAGGTTGCACCAGCAGCTGACAGCAGGGCCTCGAGAGACGCCTTCACATAAGGAGGGGGGATAGCTTCTGGGCCTGGGGAGATGTGAGAGTGTAAGGAAGCGGGGATGTTAGCGTTCCTTCTTCGGATCTTGCTGGCGGGGTGACGAAGATTACGGGACCGTGACGGAAGACAAGACACAACGTAACACGCAGCCAAAGAAAACACGTCTTCACACTTTGAATCCTTGAAAACAACTGTCTTTATTCAAGTACTGTAGGGGCGCTAGAACGTTCGTCGTACGTCAACGTTGAACGTGCGCGTTCGGAGAACGCTCTAACGCGCATGGCCGTAAATGGAAGCAAACAAACAAAAACGTTCTATGGCAACACTTACGTCACGGCAACACTACACATTCCTACAAGAGTACAGTGTAACTCTTGTAACAAACATCAATGCACTGAGTTCAGTCACTGACGAAAGATAGGGGACACTGTGCTTTTTCAGTCACTGGCAAAATATAGTGGATGCTATCTGAAACAGTGACCATTTTCAAAGTCTATCCAGTTGCTTGTCAATGAGTGACTTTCTTTCTTTTCCTTCTTTATTAGGATCCACAATTAGCTTAACAGCTACTCTTCCTGTGGTCCATTCAAAAAACATGACTGGACAAAACTACATGACACACAGGAACACAGTCAACATTATACAGAATATACAATGTACAAATGATAAAAGACTTTAAAATTTGTATTGTGTATCTCAACACCTGGATGTCTAACCTTCATTGACAGAAATGCACATGGTGAATGTATGTGTAAAAACAGAGCAAACTAAATGAACTACTGCCAATTCTAAGTCTATACTCTATACATGCCCATTAGATATCTCACATTTCTGTCTATCCTAACCAAAAGGATATAAAAGGATACCAACTGTTAAATATTGTTCAATTCACGTTGAAATTTTCTACACTGCCTCCAATCATCAAATAATTAGCAAGTACAGTCAAACCTGCCTAGGCGACCACCTTTTCAACGCGACCACCTGGCCATGGCGACCGCTTTTTCTCGGTCCCGAAAATTTTCCCCATAGGCACAAGCATTAAGCTGCCTGCCCAAGGCGACCACCCGTCCAACGCGACCGCGACGAATTGGGACCGCTCAGAGCACAATCCCTGCCCATGGCGGCCGCCTAATTTTCAAGCGTGTGGTGACATCGGATCATTTTGCTGTCGGATTTCACGGAAATGTTTTCAAGACTTTGAAGGACAAAAATAAGGACAAAAATATATGGAATAGCAATGTTATAGCATCGATTCCTCCATGAAGTGTTTTAATAAAACGTTCCCCCAATAAACATTGTAAAGACAAATTTTGTGATGTTGCTGTGCCTATCGTAATCGTATAGTTTACCGCAAACTCAGTTCGGTTTAAACTCAATTTTCAAAACAAATACGTAGTGCATGGCGTCAAAAAGTCAGATTTCACAGAAATTACTATCTATTTCTTGTATTTTCAACAAAAAATGTGTCTGTGTCTTACTAAATTACGCCGAAAAATGACTTCGCGGCGGGCACAACATCGGGCGAGAAATGTTGTTCCTTGGTCCCGACGCTATCTTGGATTTGGCGCGCCCCGGATTTGGCGTACCGCTGACCTTTCTAAAACACGATGCTTTTGTGTATGAACATTTACGAATACTCTAGTTATTGATGAAAATTAATATCCTAATTTTCTTTTTATTGCCATGAATCTCAAAAGCCTTTATTGGACGCTGTGCGTTCTGCTGCACTGACTAATACCTTTCGATGCGGTCGCACGGAGCTTGGCCACGCGGCGCGACGAAATCACACCGTTCCGTTTTCATCTTTAGTTGTCAGATTGAAAACTTTTTTAACCTTTTTATCCAGCGGTCGGCGCCCCAAAAAAGGCTGGGGCCAGCAGGTGTTTTCTAGGGATTTGTCTTAGGCCTTAAAACTTCGGTGATGAGCGTGTGTGTGTGTACTATTTAATGTAACGTGTGAATGCGGGAGGGCGCTGCAATTGTTTTGTAGTCAAAATTATGACGAAAATATGTACACGATGTAGCGATATACAACGTTAACGAAAAAAGTAATTTTTGTAGGATCTTTCTGTCAATGAGAATTGAACCTAGTGGGGGTCATGCTGTCTAAATTCACATAATTTTCCATTCATTTACGTATTTGAAAACCTTGACCTGAGTGGAAACATGTGAGTGGAATCCTCTTCATGGCGACCACCTGTCCATCGCGACCGTTTTTGCTCGGTCCGCCGGGTGGTCGCCTTGGGCAGGTTTAACTGTACATGTTTTCTCCTTTTTATGTAATAAACAAATACCTCTTCTTCCTGCTTCAATAATGAAGTCTACCGTAGGCCTCAGGACACTGGTCTCTGGTAGGTAGCTATAGTTGGATGGGACTGGAAAGGTGCAAAACAGAAGAAATAATTCAAACCGAGTACATACAAGTGAGCTACTATGTTGCAGGCTGCTACAAAAAAAATTGGGCAGCAAATACAGTTAATTATACACTGCACCAGTTGCTTTAATTTTGTGACAAACAAGGGAAGATGAAAGTCAGAGGAAAAGTATCTCTCCATGTCCGTTAAATCGTAATATGCATCTACAGCTGCACTGAAAGACAAAACATTGCATATCTGTGTGAAGTATCATCAAAAATAAGTGTACAGCCTCGGATTGAAGTTTTCAAAAATTTGTATTTCCTATAACAGTAATTGTACAGTGGAACTCACTGACATCAAGGGGATTCTCCTTGCTGACATCAAGTTCAGTGGTGGCATCTTCACTAGATAGCTTTAAACAATGCTTGCAGCTAGATGTGTAAAGGCTATAGGTGTGACAGTGTAATATAACCAGCTGCTGCTGCACCGCATTCCTGCAAAGTTGGGCTGGTGAGTTACATGTATGCCAAAGGGTGGCTTTACAGATACAGAGTACCCCAGACTCACCACTTGACCTGCTGTGAGCCATGGAGGTGGCTGCCATGTACAGGTACCCTAACATCCAGGCAGTGTTGCTCTGTACCCCGACGTTGGGGCAGTGCTGGACCAGCTGGTTCAACAGCTTCACTGTGTCGTTCAGCTGCAGCTGCACTTCTGAGGATTCTACCACTTCTTCTGTCATCTGTTCAAACGGTCATCAAAATAAGTGTAAAATCTTTAAGTAACAGCCAGGCTAACTAACTTGAAAGGAGCTTTAATATACTACATGACATTGTGTTCCACCATTCACTGCCGGAGATCCACCCAATGTACAGTTCGTCTTCTACCCAGTTGTTGCTGATCACTGAGCATATAGCATGAACACAAATAGAGCTCAGGCTGCAGCTCATAGAGAAAATAAAGCTTTAACAGTACATGTATACCAACCATCCACAGAGCTTACATGGTACAAGATAGTATTTCATCATTTGACAATTGAAAATACACGTCAACCATTTCTAGAAGGAGAATATCAAAACAGTAATAGAAAGAAAAGAAAAACCACACAAAAAGTATCACCTGGATGAGAGCTGATTCTGTCCCTGTGAGTGACACCAGTCCTGTTAGGGAGGCTAACTGCAGCAGTGTTGGGGAACTCTGAAGGATAAGATCATAAATCAGAGAATTTGTCACATACAGCATTCAATCGAATCAAAGGATGTTCATGCTTACTTGGATCAAGTAGGCTTTCTCACCTATCTGTCTGACTTGGATGCAGGTGACACATATTTTCATTTTTTACTTTTCAAAATGGATATATGCATACATGTACTACCAAAAGACAAGACTGCATGCCAAAGCTGACTGATGGAAGAAATATCAAACAGGCAAAAAAACACAGAAGATTGACTATAATTACTGGTGTTTATAGTCCAAATCATTGTTTGAAGTACATGTTAGAAAACTTCCCAGTATTACTATATTTTGTCATTTTCCCCTGCATTTTTAAAGAACATCTGACCTTTGCCCTGAGGATGCCAGTCCAGGTGCCATGCAGCTGGTTGGACAGATCAGTGGACTGCACGTGTCCAGAGCTGGACAGGCCGTGACACAACATGCCCAGGGCCTGGGCTACAGGGCTGGACTGGAACAACATATACACAGCAATTCACTAATGATCACTTTTTCTACAAGCTAGTATAATAAATTATACATGTCCAGAGCTGGACAGGCCGTGACACAACATGCCCAGGGCCTGGGCTACAGGGCTGGACTGGAACAAAATGTACAGAGCATATCACAGGTGATCACTTTTTCTACAAGCTAGTATAGAAACATTTAACACACAGACTGACAATTTACTTAAACCTGCCCAGGGGCGCACCCGGGAAGCCACTCAATTGAATATCAGACCATCTATGCCCGTATAAATACACTGTCAGACACATATAGATTTTCATTTTTTTCACATGCAATTCCTGAGTGGAATGACTGAGGCCTGCCAGCCTTAGCCCGGGACCGTCCCCTCCTACTTTGCCCCTGATGGGGGTTATCTGGCCAGGGGGTAGTTAAAGTTGAAGAGTTGTGAGCCAAACATTTTGGGGAACAAAGTCCTGATGTAAAATAAATTTATGACTGAGAGTTAAGGCATTTTGGTACCTGCACACGATTTTTTGTACATATATCAAACTTTCTAAGATATCAATTTATCAGCATTTCAATTGAGTAACGACATTTATGACAGTTGACACAAGTAGTTAGTTAAAAGTTAAAATCCTACCACACCATAAGGTGTATAGGGCGGTGCCCATCTCCGTTTCATAGCCCTGGGCCACACTGTGGTGCAATCACTGCAGTAGGAGGCTAGTCCACTGGCAGTGGAGTGTGTTTAACTTCCATACTGTTTCAGAAGTATGTACCATTTTCATTAAGTCTTTGGTGACTCAATGCGCCTCTTGTCCAGAGATGTCCTACCTGGGGCTTGAATCCCAGTCCCTCTGGTCGAAGTAATTTGAACCAGATGTGGCTAGTAACAGAAGCGCAGACCACTACACCACAGGGACACTCCGTGTACATGTAGAGTATAACAAAATTGTCACAAACCTGTGGATGTGCCTTGTACATTGTAACCAGCTTTGTCTGGAGAGAGTCGGCCTCCTCAGCTGACAGCACATTGGAGCTGAACGCTGACACAGCGGACAGGGATAGGGCCACAGGAAGGACCTGGGAGGAACAAGCTATATTATTGGTCATTGGTCAAAAATTACCCGTGTAATTATGGCAGCCAGTGCTGAATTGCTGCAGGGTTTACAATCATATAATACACAACAGATACATATTTGCTCCACACTTGCACTTTGTGGAACTGTCGCAAGGGGCTGGGCAGCTACCATTCGGCGCCAGCAAGTGACCTCAATACAACCTCCCCAACCGAAGTCAGGTACCCAGTCACACCTGGGTGGAGAGAGGAAAGTTGTGTAAAGTGCCTTTCCCAAGGGCACAACATCGGAGCATAGCAGTAGTTTTGAACCCGGGACCTCTCAGTTCTGGGCGAAACACCCTACCGATTGCGCCACTCGATGCCACTAATACTGTTATTCAACACTATCTGTCAACAAAATACAGAAAGCATTCATTTGCTACATGTATAATTTATACAATCAAAACTGCCAAAGAAGACAACCCAGGGGACCGATGAGATCTAGTCTATGTAACAGGTGGTCGCTATAGACAGGCTTTTTAAACTTTATTCAATATTCACAACATTGCAGGCTGAGACAACTTGAATTGCGCTGCAATTCACAAAACTTACAGCTATTCGTAACATGTCATCGTCTAAGAAAAAAAATAGCTGTTAAAACTATGCAGTTATGCTTGTGTCAATGGGAAATATTTATTTAAGGGACCAACAAAAAGTATTCACATTGGCCAGGTGGTCCATATGTAGAGGTGGTCACTTGTACAGGTTTGACCATAGTTTTCAGCTTTTGAGTGATATTTCAAACAGAATTGCTGAAGAATCTGGGTTATAATATTGTTTGTATTTTTGTTCAATAGGTCAAGTGCTTCACATCTCCAGAATGTACAAGTAAATGAAAATAAAAATGTACATGGAAATCGCTGGCATTGGTTCCTGTGTGGCATAGTGGCAGAGCATCCAGCTATGAACCAATGAGACCCAGGTTCAATCCCCAGTTGAGTACCCAGACATGTTCGAACATGCACCCAGACGTTGTGCCCTAAAGGCACTTAACACATATTTCCCATGTCCTAAGCCCAGCAGTAGGGTTTGGGTTGGCGTTAGGAAAGGCACCCAGCCGTAAAAGCTCTTGCTACCAAAAAATTGCACTTAATGAGGAGTTCTGGGGCTCCCCCATCCATGTGCAAGCACGTCCAACCCCCATATGATGGGGAATAAAAGATGTTAAAATGGAGAGAGAGAGATCCATTCAATGAACAAATGAAACAAGAGAACCAAAAATGAAAGAATCAATGGAAAAAACATGAACTTGCTTGACATCACCTCTTTCAAGTCTCTGTTCTCAACAGTATCCAACAGGGAGCACATCTTCTCTATGGTAGCTGTGGTGTGCACCCTATTCTCTGTGGCACTCTGTCCAGACAGGGCTGAGAGAACTATCCCCAAACCTAACACACAACCAGAGCTGGCACAAAACATATACATAGTCTAACAAACACGATGGCAGGTACACATGTTCTTTGGGTCAGATAGATGACTCTTTAAAAAAAAATAGCTTGATAATGCTTAATAAAGACAAAATATTTGCACACATGTAGAAGACAGTGATACTGTAAGTGCAGAAATGTTCGCGGTGGTTTTATGTTTACGGTTTTCGCGGTGACCGTTTCACTGCAAGCTTAAAACCACCATGAACATTTTTGTCCAATACTGTAGCAATGTGTGACTCAGTACTATAGCGCTGCCGCAAACTTAAAACCACCACAAACACTCCATTTTTGCCGTAGCGCAAAATAAAAACCACGCAAACTTAAATGCATTTACAGTAGTTTGCCTGGTAAAATTTTTTCACAAACAGTATCTTCATGAGTTAAAATGGTTGATACATAACCTTGCCTTATGCTTCAAACAGTGGTGACAGAAAAGAACTTAAATGCACATGATAATGTGAATTCATTTACCGGTACTTTAATTTTGTGGTGGTTTTACTTTGCGGTACGAAGGAAAAGGATTCAAATTTGCCATTGCAACAATATTCTGTAGTACAGTAGTCATAAAAAGGTGACATATTCAAGGTATCATGAATTTGCAGTGGAGAGGTCACTGCAAAAAGTGCAAAAATAAAATACTAAGATTTACAGTAGCATCGCACCTGTTTTCCAGGTCCGAGTTGAAGCACACATTCTCCAGCTGGTCCAGAGTCTTCATCAGCAGCAGGGCCCCCTCCCTGCCGGTGACATCGCTGAAGTGTTCCTCGTACAGCCTGTGTGGAAGAAAAAAGACATTCAGGACTTTGGGATGAAGTGAAGACAGACACACTCAAGAGGAAGGTTTTCAATCTCCCCGTGATGACCTATGGCAGCGAGACATGGGCACTGACCACCACTCAAATGGAAATGCTCAGGGTTGCACAGCGGAAGATGGATAGGATCATGCTGGGCATAACAATCCGTGACAGAAGAAGAAACTCTTGTATGACTGAAGTTACAGATATCGTCACTGCTGTCAATACAGCAAAACACCGCTGGGCAGGACATATAACAAGGCTACAGGACAACAGGTGGACGCTAAGAATAACAGAATGGACACCAGGAGACTGGAAGAGACCAAGAGGGCGCCCCAAAATAAGATGGAGTGACAATCTAACTGTAAACAACTGGGCCCTACATGGCCAAGAACCGCTCGACAGAGGACAACTTGGAGTCGGACAAGGGAGGGGTTCCTCCAAAGGAGTGATGATACCAGGCAGCAGACTATGATGATGAAGACAGGCATACAAGATTTGCCGTGGCCGACGAACGATCTTCCTTCCACACTCACATAAAAGGAAAGTGATCTCGAACCAGTTTAGCTCAAATGAACTCAATGAACAGATGAGCTAATCTTTTACTGGTCGTGACAGAGAAGACAGACGCTATATACACTGTACCAGGGATATTCCCCTAGCTCTTTTCGACAAGCACAATGAACAGTGGACCACGGCTTTAATGTCCCGTCCTAAGGACTGCGACCCTTTCCAGTAGCGCGAGTGTCGGATGACCGACCTAGCCGGGATCAAACCCGGGGCAAGGCCGCTAACCACTGGACTAAGCATGCTACTCCTCTCCTCCATACTCCTTTTGTCCAACTGTCTTACCTTAATTGTATGTCCCTTTTTATCTCTCCTGACTAAATATTAGATCCAGAATCTTCACCAGATATCTTTGACAGGTTGAACAATTATGTTACAGTTATCAAGATGAATCAGCCCTTCAAACTATCTTTCTGCCTTATCTTGTCTCTCAGGTGGGCTTGTCAGCAGTCTTAGGAATTCAGATGGTTTATCTAAGATTTGTAAACAAATGGCATAAATACTGTAATTCACTTTATCTTCACAGTTAGTAGCAAAATTTCAGTGTAAGGAAAATGGACATTGAACTTTAACTTCACAGTGGGGCCAAGTGATTTACAGAATGGATGTGCGAAGGAATCACAATCATAAAGTTAACATAGTTAGAACACGTTTTTTACGGTGATGAGGAGTTCACAGTACAGAGTTGACCGTGAAAACAGTGACATAAAGTTACAGTCTGTGAAAGAGACAACAATTACAGTATGTGCCACATTACAAGTCAAAATACATGTACGCTATACTACACCTGGCCAGCACCATCCCCAGCCCCACTCCGTGGCAGAACACCACCGCGGAGGATTCGTCTGCCTGCGGTTGCCCGGGCAACCCGGAGACCAGGATGCGGATCATGTGGCGGATGCGCTCCACGTTGTTTGTGACGAGAACAGGAATGAGCTGAGAGAAGGCCAGACTGCTGCAGGCACGGGCTAACATGCTGCATGATGGGGCTCCACCACGGGACTTCTGCAGAACAAACAAAACTGTCTATGAAGACCACTCAGGGGACTGATAAACATTGGTCTTTGTGGACAGGTGGTCACTATAGGCAGGCCGATCTTTAATGCTTGTGTCATAAGGAAAAAGTATCTAAGGGACCATCAAAAAGTGGCCAGGTGGTCCTTATGTAGAGGTGGTCACCTGACACTGTACAGGTTTTGGATTGTGCAAAAGAGACAGAAAAACCTATGACTGACTGACTGACTGATAGACTGACTGACTGATAGACTGACTGACTGACTGACTGACTGACTGACTGACTGACTGACTGACTGACTGACTGACTGACTGACTGACTGACTCACTGACTGACTGACTGACTGACTGACTGACTGACTCACTCACTCACTCACTCACTCACTCAATCACTCAATCAATCAAGCTATGTCCTAATTGATAAAGCCATATCCTTGATAGAATTTACATGGCAGACTTAAAAATGTTACTTGTTTTGGCTATACTTTCAACATTTCTTTTAATGCATGTTTCCTCAAATCTGTAGATTAGATTTTCAGAACCCTACCTGCTGGAACAGGCCCAGTGTTCTTCCCTTTGGCTTGTACTTCGAGTCAGCGACACACATCAGGAGATCGGTGAGCATGCCCAGCCAGTGGGGGCAGCTGTTGTGCTCCGACGCCTCCTGTTGGATTCGGGTCGCCTCTGCACCTAGACTGGCCATGTACCTCATCACTGTGCCGGCCAAACCTGCCACCGCCAGCACTGAGTTAGCCTGGGCTGTGGGATTGCCTCTGTGGGATGAAAGATTTCAAAATTACAGGTTTGCTTAATAGCAAAACCTTTGTTGGATCTGTTGGCATGTATGGTGGTCACCATCTTGAATTGTGACGGCCATGCCAATTTTTATAGGGAGGGGTGTTTTTTGGGGTTGCTAGCATTCTGTCTATTTTTAACAAATCGGCACACAACTATCATACATTCAACTTAAATAAAAAGAAGATATTTAATACCAATTTATATCTATAAAAAGACACTGTAATTGCTAAATACCTAACTCTAGTTGGGCTTCTTACTGTTATGGATTCACATGACTGTGAACTTCAAGACAAGATCTGACTTACCACGATCAAGGACATTATTTAACTTAATATATAATGAAGTTTTCAAATATACGAAGTTTCCAAGTCTGGCAACTGATACATATGATGGAACAGTGAATACTACAACCCCCCATGCAAATTGGTAGATTAGATGTTGACTTACACTGATGCAGTCTTTATGATGTCAACAAGCTTGTCCCTGACCCTGAGGGATGAAAAAAACATAAAACATAGTTTACTACACATTATACAATAAAATGATAATCAGTTCAACCCCGGTTTACCGGCTATGCAATACAAGCAAACAAACAAACAAATCTTCACTTCCTTTTTAAATCATCACCAACTTGTAAGGAAATGAAAACTGCTGAGGGGGTTAGTCTGTAATGACACATTTCTAGGCAAAGTCACAGACAAACACAATAAAACTACGTATACCCCAGGAAACTGAAAGAGAGCTGAGTTCTCACCACAGCCAGGCGACGTCCTGTTTGTACTTGACCTCCTCCTCTGTGTCAGTCTGGTGTTTCTGCTGCATCTCCAGTTCTGCCCTTCGGCCCTGAACAACATGATAGTCAGACATAATCATTAGCAATATGAGTGTAAGGGTATTTGTACAATAATCATAATAAAGAAACCACCATATCCATAGTCCACAAGTTTACATCCAGGAGTTTGCAAACCCAAGAACTTTTCTCAGGATATAGCCTTGTTATAAATATAAACTTAGCTCCAACAATAGATGAACTGCATAGCATTTTGCATGACAGGTAAACACACCAGGACTGGTGAAGACCCACAAGAATACTTTCAAGTTAACCATGTTTTTTGTACAGGACTATTGTTTTATTCAAGCCGACAGATGATCACTGATCTGTATTTAACACTTGGTTGTGTACAAAGAACTTTGCTATCATTGGAAAGACCAGATTGCAAAATACACAGGACTGAGTTTAATGGCAGCAAAAGCAGACGGTGAAAAAGCTATGCTACATGGAGGAACATTCAGGAGAGAGGCAAGGGGCCAAGCATACTTGTACATCCTTGGACAATTGTACAGGACATCTGCATGTAAACATTGTGCAAGACTAGCCAAGATTGCCAATCACATTGGTCAACTTAGATGGCCTCATCCTGTAGTCAGTCTTACCTCTAGAACTGCATGGTAGACTCTGTCCATGAAAGCAGCCCATGCCTGGGGGAGGGGCAGCAGACGGGACCACTCTGTGTGCTGGAAGGGGACCTGAAGCAACAACAAGTACATTGCATGTGAATTCTGAGACTGACAATGTCCAATGTGATTCTAGATAACTTTATGACCATTGTGATCATGTTTTAAATTGTTGTAGACTTACTATAGTAATATGACAAGATTGCCATGATACAGTTTTCTGTTACTAATTGTACATGTAACATTAGTGAAGCATACATGCATCGTGATGCCTACTAAGCATTTATCTAGACATAACCAATTGTGGAATGTGCTTCTTAATACCAGTAGAGTGCAGTTCATGATGATAATAACATATCCAGGCGACAACAATATAGCAATGAGTTTTATTTGGTACTCGTAGTTTTATAGACTAGCAGGGACCTGAGATTCAGCCCTGAATTGCTCAGACATCCATGATATATATAAACAAACTTTACTGAGACATGTAAAATCATTCGTTTTCCATCTCATGTAAATATGTACCTCATTCAGAAGAGTCTGGAACATCTTCTGGTACATTCTGCCCCTGGTCACCACATGTCTCCTGACAGGAGCACCACTACCGTCCAGTTGTACCGGGTAGTCATAGCAACACAGCAGTCCGGCTGACGGGGGAACAATGATTTCAGTTACATGTCCCCTCAAAAAAAGAATTCAGGGATCATTCTGTCCAACAGATTCAACAAAGGGTGAAAACGAGGCATCGCAAACTGTTACGTTTTTTTTTTCTACGGGATAGATTTGCATCTGTAGCTCATTTTTCTGTATATACCCAGCCTTCAGCTTAACACACCAGCTTTGTAGACACGTGGCAGCAGCTGGTTATATTACACTGTCGACTGAACGACCTGTCACGCCTAACCTTTACACATGTAGCTTCTAGCATTGCTGCAAGTATCTAATGAAATACCTATTTGGTGGCAACGATTTCCACTCTACCATACATGTAGTTCTGGGAAAAACAAATAATAATACAAAAATTTCTCATGGATGCAGGATAAGTCTGCAGATAGACTAGAAAAAAAACCCTGATGTATACCTGCCAGCCCCTGCTGCATCCCAGGCTGTTTGTTCCTCTCATACTGCCTCAGCATGAATGCTGGGATACCTGCGACTGCTCGGTTCTGGGCACCTCTGCCTGCCTGCCCCTTCCCTGCAGAGTGGTACACCCCTCGGGGCATGTTGGCCATTTCATGCTGGACCAAAGAACTCAGGAACTTTTCAAAATCTGAAAAAAAATTGACTTGGTAAACAGTAGGTCTACAGTCTTATATCCTTTATTGAGGTAGTAGGGCAGTGAATCATCAAACAACTGTGTCCAGACTGAATGGAGTTTTAACACAATAAATTGGACGTACCCAAATTTTCGACTGATCAGCTACAGTCTTTGTCAAGGAGTCAACAATCCACTGCTTCTGTGACGTCACGTTATATGCATATGAGACACTTGACTCGGTGAGCAGTGGATCATATGTTGCAGAAAGTCTATGGTGCCCCCCCTCTCTGTTGAGGGATGGTTGTAAAGCCCGGTTGTAAAGCTGGGGGGGGGGGGGGGGCCATAGACTTTCTGCAACATATGATCCACTGCTCACCAAGTCACGTGTCTCATCTGCATAACGTGAAGTCACAGAAGCAGTGGATTGTTGACTCCTTGACAAGGACTGTAGCTGATCAGTCAAAAAATTGGGTAAGTCCAATTTATAGTGTTGGCGTTAACAGTTTAAACTCCATTCAGAATGACTTCTTGAACACAGATTAACTTTCATGTGAACTGTGTCCAGAGTATGCAATTGGACGGCAGAGCCCAACCCTCTCCTTCCATTGCCTTTTACCTCCCCTACCAAGGTCAGGTACCCATTTTTACACCTGAGTGGAGTGAGGAGAGTCGTGTTAAGTGCCTTTCCCAATCAAACCTGTGACCTCTCTCTCGTGCCTGCTGGCCCAGCAAGTTGGCCTTTCAATGCCTAGAGTTGAGCATGTTCAAACTCAAATCCTTGATAGAATCAAAATGTTATGCCTCTGATTCCTAAATTTGATGCTAAAACATTGTTCAAACTCATTTCTTTGATAGAATCAAAATGTCATGCCCCTAAATTTGATGCTAAAACATTGATGGCAATCAATGTTATGTAAACTTTTACTATAATAGTACAAGGCTCTCTCCAGGACCCGTCCTGAGATGGTAATTTGCTTGTTGGGACTACAAAAAGTTTCCACTGTCCGTACAAAAAATCTGAACTTCATGGCATGAAACTGATGAAGTTCAAAATTGTATTTTATTTTTGTAAGTTGGAAATGACAAAAATTAACAACATGGACTCTTAATCAATGACTGGGATGGAAAAATGAAAAACTGGAGACAGCCTTGCTATCATAATAGTGATATGTTCACTTAATAGAAAGTTTATTGCAAGTTCTTGCCCGTAGGCCAATTGCAAGTACATGAAACATGAAAGGACAGACGGACAATAATGAACAGTATAGCATGTGGTTACTCTTGTCTAACTACTGACACTAAATCCTAACTTATTGGGTTCGACTTCTTTTTCTGAGACATTGGAGGCCAATATGATTGATGGACAAGAATCTTACTTTCCAAGACTTTGATGTTGTCCACCATCATCATGAGTTTTGTGTAAGATGATCCTGGGATTGTCATCTCCTCCTCCTGCTCTTCCTCCTCTCCATCCTCTTTCTGTGGCGTTTTCTTCTCAGGACGCACCTGAAGTATTGTCATAGATTAAACTTAGTTTCAACAGCAGGTAAACATCATAGC
The DNA here is from genome assembly GCA_035149815.1 of Branchiostoma lanceolatum. Classification (NCBI taxonomy): domain Eukaryota; kingdom Metazoa; phylum Chordata; class Leptocardii; order Amphioxiformes; family Branchiostomatidae; genus Branchiostoma; species Branchiostoma lanceolatum. The sequence goes on along the minus strand of CM068867.1, from coordinate 8,883,764 downwards.
TTGATAACTTTATTGTAACAGTTATAAGTTGTATAACAACAATTCCATACATTCAAGTCTAGAGCTGTGTACCGGTACACTGTACTGATACAGTACCAGGTACAATCAATTAGGTACAGGTCCAAAATACCTGACCCTGCTGTATCAGTACTGGACCTGACTCAGGGGATGGCCACTTTGACAGATAAAATTACTATGAAAATTACCGTGGCAGTGCTCTAAAGCCACTCTAAAGCATGTGGAAAACAAATTTGCAAGGCTGGAGTCAAATTTTAATCTGTGTTTTTATAAAAATAATACCTAGCACAATCAAATAATATGTTTTTACCAGTTCAAACATGCTTTTGTCCTTATTGAAAATCTAGCATTTTCTGAACAAGTAGTTTAGGTACAGGTTCAGGTCCGGACCTGTACCTAAACCTGTGTACCTGTACCTGTACCTGTACCTAAAATTTGTTTAGGTACAATGTACACAGCTCTATTCAAGTCATTTATTTCATGGCAGAATGGCAAAGAAGGTTTTGTGGTGTTATGATGTAAGACTTACTGGTTCTGGAAGATGCGTGACTTTGAAGCACTCTGGACTGTACTGAGACAAGGCAGCAAATGCAGCACCAGCAACCACAGGGCTCTGTAGATTAAAGAATCAAAAACTTTTTAGAAATGTTACATTCAACACCAAGGACAGACACTTGTCTTGAAAGTTCATCTGTGTTGGTAGAAATCATTCTTAAACGAGTTTAAACTGTAATTTCCAACACAAAAAATTGGACTTACCCAAATTTTCGACCGTACGACATCGGTCTTTGTCAAGGAATGATCCATCCACCACTACTCACGGAGTCACGTGTGCTATCTGCATAACGTGACGTCACCCCAGCGGTGGATGGATCATTTCTTGACAAAGACCGATGTCGTACGGTCGAAAATTTGGGTAAGTCCAATTTTTTGTGTTGGAAATTACAGTTTAAACTCGTTTAAGAAAGACAGACACTTGTGTTGGTGTCAATGGCATTCAGCAACAGGGACAGACAATTGTGTTAGTGTGAATGAAGGTCAGCACAAGGGACAGACACTTGTGTTGGTGTGAATGGCATTTAGCACCAAGGACAGGTATGCATGTAATGTGAATAGTTTCTAATACCAGGGACAGGCAACTTTGTCAGTTTGAATGACATTCAGCACCAGGGACAGGCATTTGAGTCAGTGTGACATGTAATATACATCTTCATCAAGTGGTTACATGTTTATTTTCTGCCATTTCTATTTGCACAATGTTATCACATTCTAAACTAACCAAAATCTTAACAAGCTGTTCTAGATCTGACATCTAACACTTGTAGGTTTACCTTGCTTTTAATCAGCTGCCACAGGAGAAAAGTAATCTGTTCCTGAAATTTCTGCAAAGAGACAAAATGCTGTTAAAAGACAGAGTGACCCTATCTATCGATAATCGCTTAAAGCAATTCTAAATCTGTCTGGATTTTCATCTTAGATTTTAGACCATATCACAAATCAAAAATGACTTATATAAGTTTACAAGCAAAAACTCTGCGTATGCATCCTTGGATACTAATATCTGATTTTTGACTCTCAACTATCATTCTGCACTTCTATGGCCTTTGTTTAAAGAAAAAAAGCAAGTAAAAACACAAACAGATGAAAATGTTGAAAAAAAATTGCAATGACAGTAATATGCAGCATTGGCATGCATAACACAAATGTCAAAATCAGTGAAGATTTGGCTGTCTGTGAAGCTGAAATAAGGTTACCTCAAACTCTGGTGTGTTGACGGCAAGAGCAGGTACAAGGGAGAACAGCTCACAGACATGACTTAGGACCAGGGGTCTAGAAAATGGAACAAAGTCGGAAAACCTGTTTCATTTGTATCTTCAAAGTGAAAAATTAAATTGCTTTTCATTAAACTTGCAATACTAACACCCCCATTCCACAATGTGGCGACATTGCTGTAATCACACTTTTCAGTCATACTTTTACATTTTGCATAATATTCCCATTATGAAATCAAGGGTTACACAAATCCAATTTTGGTTGCATTGAGGTTGCAGTGCGAATGCCTTCTAGCGGATTGGGGGCCTTACGAGGGGTGATCAAAAAGTCCTCGGCCTCACCTAGAAGCGATGGGCGTAACTCCCATTCTTGGGTATAACTGTATACTATGACATCTTAAGACACTGCCCACAGAAATGCAAATTTTCATATTCATTAAGTAGTGCGCGGCGCCCCTTGAAAATCAGCAGGTGTGAAGAAAATCACAAAATGGACGCCACAGAGGTTCGTGCTGTTATCAAATATCTAACGAAAAAAAGGTATGACACCCAGGCAAATCCACGAAGACATGGCCAAGACACTTGGTGAGGACTCCCCTTCTTATTCCACTGTAAAGAAGTGGGTTGCTAACTTCAAACGAGGCAAGGAGAGCGTGAAAGACGACCCAAGGTCGGGACGCCCAAAAACAGCCACCTCTGAGAATGAAGTCGAGGCCATCCATCGCATGATAATGAACGACAGACGTGTGACCATCCGACATATAGAGCATTCATTGGGCATTGGTAATGGCTCAGTTCAAAATGCTTTTCCAACATCTTGGGGATGAGCAAGCTGTCTACAAGATGGGTACCCCGAATGTTGACTCGTCATCAGAAGCTGAACAGGTTGGAAGTTTCCAGGACACTTTTGGCCCGTTTCCGGTCTAAACCGGCCAACTTCCTCAAGAGATTTGTGACCCAAGATGAGACGTGGGTTCACCACTTTGATCCAGAGTCAAAAGAACAGAGTTAAGAATGGACAAAGAAGGGGTCGCAGCCACCCAAGAAGTTCAAGCGCGTGGCATCGGTCGGCAAGGTGATGGCCTCTGTGTTCTGGGACAGCGAGTGAGTCATCATGATTGACTACTTGCAAAAGGGTCAAACCATCAATGGAGAGTACTATGCTTCAGAACTGCGACAGCTAATTTTAGCAGCAATCAAAGAGAAAAGGAGAGGAAAGCTCCGAGCTGGCGTGCTGTTGCTCCAGGATAATGCACCTGTTCACACAGCACATGTGTCAGTGGCAGCAGCAACCCAATGTGGCTTTGAACTCTAACCCCACCCTCCCTATTCACCTGACCTGGCTCCGTCGGACTTCTACCTGTTTCCTAAACTGAAGTCCCACTTACGTGGTCAACGTTTCGAGACTGATGATGACGTCATCCATGCTGTTGAGGCCTACCTAGAGGCCCAAGATGCAACCTACTTCCAGCAGGGGGTAGCAATGCTGGAACATCGCTGGACCAAGTGTATTGAAGTCAGAGGAGACTATGTTGAAAAATAATGCAAGAAAAATTTTGGTTCAACAACGTTTTTTGAGAGAGGCCGAGGACTTTTTGATCACCCCTCGTATATAATTAGTAGGCACAAAAATATATCTAAAAAACGATCTATACTCAGTCTGTTGGTATTTCCAGTTGACTTAAAAATTGTTCTTCAACAACCATGAATAGTTTCATCAGGTTGGTAAGTCAATGAATAAAAAAGACTCTTATTACACAACCAAGAGATTTATTCCACCAACGTTTTGGTGACCATCTGTCACCTTCTTCAAGGCAATTCTGACTGGTTCACATAACAATGCAGCACAGGTGTCACTGCTTATACATAATGAGATGCATTCCCAAACGCAAAATATTTACATTATGTACAAATCACAGGAGATGACATCACTATTCTGTTCTTCAACAAGTATTTAACATTCTCCCTGCTGCCTAACTGAGACTGTAACCAATAGGGAATTGGGTGCCAAACAGCAACTTCAGAGTGCTAAACATTAGAAAACTATCTAAACTGGTGGTATTTCTAGTTTTAACTGATTGAAACCCACCTCTGGTCAGCCTGTAGTTTGGAGGCGAGGACTGACCAGGCCGTCCTTACGTCCACCACCTCGGCCTGACACAGGGCCGTGAGCCCCTCCAGGGCCAGACTGGCCGGCACGGCCTCCAGCTCCGACGTGCAGTCATTCAGGATCTGTGACAGGACAGGCAACAGGTCTGCACCATGCTGGTGGGCCCTGGAGAAACATCATTACAATATACTGCAGTTCTTTAAATGCTTGTGATTGTTTTATGTTGTGATTGATTTTGTAGGGATCACAGACTTCAAACCACTGGAATTTCTGATACAGTATAGGATGTTAAAAAAAGATGAAAGTGATCTTTTCAGTTTAGCTCACTGAAGAGCTATTCTTCCACTTATCTAGTCGTGACATTTTGTACAGTATTTACATGTTAATTGTATCAGGGAAATTCTTCTTGCTCCTGTAGACAAGCACAATGAACAGTGGACCACAGTTTAATGTCCCATCCTAAAGACTGCGACCCTTTCTAGTAGCATGCATGCCGGGTGAGCAACACAGCCGGAATCAAACTCACAACTTTTAGTTTCAGAGGCAGGGCTGCTAACCACTGCACTATGCACGCCATGCTATGTGAATATATAGTATTGCAACCTTTAATCACTGCAAACTTAAAGGCATCTACAGTAAGTAAGTTTATCTGACTTTACTATTTCACACTTGCTGCCCCCTTCCCCTTTCATTTCAGTACCAATTTCTCCTGACTGCTCCACCACCTTTTAAAACAACAGGAAACTGTTTCAGTATTGAAAATATCTTTAACTGCCACCCTGTCCTGTCTATTTTCTTCTGCCACAGTTGCTGGAGTTTACAATTATTTTACACAATGTTTTCCAAAACTTTTTTTTTTTTCATACACAGCAAACAAGGAAAATCAGCCCGACTGCACCTTAGCTTACACATGTCCCTGACAGAGGCTGCCTTGGCCATGTTCATCTCCAGGATCTGTGCAGGGGGCTGATTGGCAGGCAGCTCAGACAGCAACAACTTCTGCAGATGGGGAAAGCTGCGATCCTACACAACAAATATATTCAACATTGCTGTTTATCTGAGTTGGTGAATTACATTACAGAATTTAAACTGTTTGCCACCTCAACAATTGAACTTGATTTCCAACAACTTTATACCCATTGCTGACATTGCACGTGCATGAAGCCACATGTTCAGAGTAATTAGGTAACACAGATAACTGAAGAGGGCTGAGTGATTCAGTTTACATTTCTGTTGAGTCCAATTTTTTTAGTTGGCAAATAGTTTAAGTTCTCCATATTAAGGAAATGAATTCAACATGCCTGAAACTTCTCTTCTGGTTATCTAAAATGTCACTTTACATTATTTTATGCCTGAAAAAAAGAGCAGCTAAAAAGGTTTAAATTCTTCCTAACTTAATGGTGTATAGGGGCAGTGTCCGTTTCCATTTCTATAACCCTTGAGTCACACAGGCCACTGCAGTAGGGGCTTGTCCACAGGTAGTGGTGTGTATTCAACTTACATACTCTTTCTTATAAGTGCTGAGTGCTAAGAAATGAGACAGCATATACTAAAAAAAAGATTCAAAAGTTTCTATTCACTTCAAGAAGTATAACAGAACCAAGCATGAGAGACTATGAATTTCACTACAGGATATATGTGTTTATGTCATACCTGGGCCTGATACGGGTGTTCCGGACCGTGTGATAACTATGGAGGTTGGAATCAATGTTGTTACAGTTTTTTGTTCGAGGACTCAAAACTCCCTCAGCTTCTGGCACATTCCTCATTGAAATGTGTGTTTTCTCGGCTGGCTATGACATAAATAGAATACAACATGTTATATTCCGCATCACCCTCGGTCCCAGCCCTCCCACGGGCGATCCTACCCGTGGTCGGGCTGGTACCTCGGGTTATACGGAACACCCCGTGTTGTATTCTATATATATACATGTAGTAACACGTAACAAACCTGTTGTTCCCAGAGTGATGTCAGGAGTCTTAATGACACAGCCCTGAGGTGGGGATGGGCTCCTACAGGATATATGTTTATATATGTCTAGTAACATGTAACAAACCTGTTGTTCCCAGAGTGATGTCAGGAGTCTCAGAGACACAGCCCTGAGGTGGGGATGGGCTCCTACAGGATATATGTGTATATATGTCTAGTAACATGTAACAAACCTGTTGTTCCCAGAGTGATGTCAGGAGTCTCAGAGACACAGCCCTGAGGTGGGGATGGGCTCCTAGGATATATGTGTATATATGTAGTAACATGTAACAAACCTGTTGTTCCCAGAGTGATGTCAGGAGTCTCAGAGACACAGCCCTGAGGTGGGGATGGGCTCCTACAGGATATATGTGTATATATGTCTAGTAACATGTAACAAACCTGTTGTTCCCAGAGTGATGTCAGGAGTCTCAGAGACACAGCCCTGTGGTGGGGATGGGCTCCTACAGGATATATGTGTATATATGTAGTAACATGTAACAAACCTGTTGTTCCCAGAGTGATGTCAGGAGTCTCAGAGACACAGCCCTGAGGTGGGGATGGGCTCCTACAGGATATATGTGTATAATGTAGTAACATGTAACAAACCTGTTGTTCCCAGAGTGATGTCAGGAGTCTCAGAGACACAGCCCTGAGGTGGGGATGGGCTCCTACAGGATATATTGTGTATATATGTAGTAACATGTAACAAACCTGTTGTTCCCAGAGTAATGTCAGGAGTCTCAGAGACACAGCCCTGAGGTGGGGATGGGCTCCTACAGGATATATGTGTATATATGTAGTAACATGTAACAAACCTGTTGTTCCCAGAGTGATGTCAGGAGTCTCAGAGACACAGCCCTGAGGTGGGGATGGGCTCCTACAGGATATATGTGTATATATGTCTAGTAACATGTAACAAACCTGTTGTTCCCAGAGTGATGTCAGGAGTCTCAGAGACACAGCCCTGAGGTGGGGATGGGCTCCTAGGATATATGTGTATATATGTAGTAACATGTAACAAACCTGTTGTTCCCAGAGTGATGTCAGGAGTCTCAGAGACACAGCCCTGAGGTGGGGATGGGCTCCTACAGGATATATGTGTATATATGTCTAGTAACATGTAACAAACCTGTTGTTCCCAGAGTGATGTCAGGAGTCTCAGAGACACAGCCCTGAGGTGGGGATGGGCTCCTACAGGATATATGTGTATATATGTAGTAACATGTAACAAACCTGTTGTTCCCAGAGTGATGTCAGGAGTCTCAGAGACACAGCCCTGAGGTGGGGATGGGCTCCTACAGGATATATGTGTATATATGTAGTAACATGTAACAAACCTGTTGTTCCCAGAGTGATGTCAGGAGTCTCAGAGACACAGCCCTGAGGTGGGGATGGGCTCCTACAGGATATATGTGTATATATGTAGTAACATGTAACAAACCTGTTGTTCCCAGAGTGATGTCAGGAGTCTCAGAGACACAGCCCTGAGGTGGGGATGGGCTCCTACAGGATATATGTGTATATATGTAGTAACATGTAACAAACCTGTTGTTCCCAGAGTGATGTCAGGAGTCTCAGAGACACAGCCCTGAGGTGGGGATGGGCTCCTACAGGATATATGTGTATATATACTAGTAACATGTAACAAACCTGTTGTTCCCAGAGTGATGTCAGGAGTCTCAGAGACACAGCCCTGAGGTGGGGATGGGCTCCTACAGGATATATGTGTTTATATACTAGTAACATGTAACAAACCTGTTGTTCCCAGAGTGATGTCAGGAGTCTCAGAGACACAGCCCTGAGGTGGGGATGGGCTCCTACAGGATATATGTGTATATATGTAGTAACATGTAACAAACCTGTTGTTCCCAGAGTGATGTCAGGAGTCTCAGAGACACAGCCCTGAGGTGGGGATGGGCTCCTACAGGATATATGTGTATATATGTAGTAACATGTAACAAACCTGTTGTTCCCAGAGTGATGTCAGGAGTCTCAGAGACACAGCCCTGAGGTGGGGATGGGCTCCTACAGGATATATGTGTATATATGTAGTAACATGTAACAAACCTGTTGTTCCCAGAGTGATGTCAGGAGTCTCAGAGACACAGCCCTGAGGTGGGGGATGGACTCCTACAGGATATATGTGTATATATGTAGTAACATGTAACAAACCTGTTGTTCCCAGAGTGATGTAAGGAGTCTCAGAGACACAGCCCTGAGGTGGGGATGGGCTCCTACAGGATATATGTGTATAATAGTAGTAACATGTAACAAACCTGTTGTTCCCAGAGTGATGTCAGGAGTCTCAGAGACACAGCCCTGAGGTGGGGATGGACTCCTACAGGATATATGTGTATAATGTAGTAACATGTAACAAACCTGTTGTTCCCAGAGTGATGTCAGGAGTCTCAGAGACACAGCCCTGTGGTGGGGATGGGCTCCTACAGGATATATGTGTATAATGTAGTAACATGTAACAAACCTGTTGTTCCCAGAGTGATGTCAGGAGTCTCAGAGACACAGCCCTGAGGTGGGGATGGGCTCCTACAGGATATATGTGTATAATGTAGTAACATGTAACAAACCTGTTGTTCCCAGAGTGATGTCAGGAGTCTCAGAGACACAGCCCTGAGGTGGGGATGGGCTCCTACAGGATATATGTGTATATATGTAGTAACATGTAACAAACCTGTTGTTCCCAGAGTGATGTCAGGAGTCTCAGAGACACAGCCCTGAGGTGGGGATGGGCTCCTACAGGATATATGTGTATATATGTAGTAACATGTAACAAACCTGTTGTTCCCAGAGTGATGTCAGGAGTCTCAGAGACACAGCCCTGAGGTGGGGATGGGCTCCTACAGGATATATGTGTATAATGTAGTAACATGTAACAAACCTGTTGTTCCCAGAGTGATGTCAGGAGTCTCAGAGACACAGCCCTGAGGTGGGGATGGGCTCCTACAGGATATATGTGTATATATGTAGTAACATGTAACAAACCTGTTGTTCCCAGAGTGATGTCAGGAGTCTCAGAGACACAGCCCTGAGGTGGGGATGGGCTCCTACAGGATATATGTGTATAATGTAGTAACATGTAACAAACCTGTTGTTCCCAGAGTGATGTCAGGAGTCTCAGAGACACAGCCCTGAGGTGGGGATGGGCTCCTACAGGATATATGTGTATAATGTAGTAACATGTAACAAACCTGTTGTTCCCAGAGTGATGTCAGGAGTCTTAATGACACAGCCCTGAGGTGGGGATGGGCTCCTACAGGATATATGTGTATATATGTAGTAACATGTAACAAACCTGTTGTTCCCAGAGTGATGTCAGGAGTCTCAGAGACACAGCCCTGAGGTGGGGATGGGCTCCTACAGGATATATGTGTATATATGTAGTAACATGTAACAAACCTGTTGTTCCCAGAGTGATGTCAGGAGTCTCAGAGACACAGCCCTGAGGTGGGGATGGGCTCCTACAGGATATATGTGTATATATGTAGTAACATGTAACAAACCTGTTGTTCCCAGAGTGATGTCAGGAGTCTCAGAGACACAGCCCTGAGGTGAGGATGGGCTCCTACAGGATATATGTGTATATATGTAGTAACATGTAACAAACCTGTTGTTCCCAGAGTGATGTCAGGAGTCTCAGAGACACAGCCCTGAGGTGGGGATGGGCTCCTACAGGATATATGTGTATATATGTAGTAACATGTAACAAACCTGTTGTTCCCAGAGTGATGTCAGGAGTCTCAGAGACACAGCCCTGAGGTGGGGATGGGCTCCTACAGGATATATGTGTATATATGTAGTAACATGTAACAAACCTGTTGTTCCCAGAGTGATGTCAGGAGTCTCAGAGACACAGCCCTGAGGTGGGGATGGGCTCCTACAGGATATATGTGTACATGTAGTAACATGTAACAAACCTGTTGTTCCCAGAGTGATGTCAGGAGTCTCAGAGACACAGCCCTGAGGTGAGGATGGGCTCCTACAGGATATATGTGTATATATGTAGTAACATGTAACAAACCTGTTGTTTCCAGAGTGATGTCAGGAGTCTCAGAGACACAGCCCTGAGGTGAGGATGGGCTCCAAGCACCTGGAGAGTCTTCAGGATTGGAGGAATGCACACCTGAAACATGACGTCATTGCATGATACATGTGATAGAGTCAGACCTACCCAGAAATCAATACATATGACTGCCAACACTAATCCTATGAAGCGTTGATGAAGGTTAGATATCCAGGTGCGTTACACAAAATATATGAAACAACTGGATGAAGTCTTAAACAAGAATTTTTACAGTTTCTTGATTTATTTGTATCACATAAACCTAAGAAAGAGGTGCACATGAAACAGAGCAGAAAAAAAACACATCTTGTCTTCATCTTGCATATCCTATATTTATTCTAAACGTTTGTAGCTCCCACATGTCACTTTACCTTGTGTGCGGCCATCCTTGGTGCAGTGTACTTTACCTTGTGTGTGGCCATCCTTGGTGCAGTGTACTTTACCTTGTGTGTGGCCATCCTTGGTGCAGTGTACTTTACCTTGTGTGTGGCCATCCTTGGTGCAGTGTACTTTACCTTGTGTGTGGCCATCCTTGGTGCAGTGTACTTTACCTTGTGTGCGGCCATCCTTGGTGCAGTGTACTTTACCTTGTGTGTGGCCATCCTTGGTGCAGTGTACTTTACCTTGTGTGTGGCCATCCTTGGTGCAGTGTACTTTACCTTGTGTGTGGCCATCCTTGGTGCAGTGTACTTTACCTTGTGTGTGGCCATCCTTGGTGCAGTGTACTTTACCTTGTGTGTGGCCATCCTTGGTGCAGTGTACTTTACCTTGTGTGTGGCCATCCTTGGTGCAGTGTACTTTACCTTGTGTGTGGCCATCCTTGGTGCAGTGTACTTTACCTTGTGTGTGGCCATCCTTGGTGCAGTGTACTTTACCTTGTGTGTGGCCATCCTTGGTGCAGTGTACTTTACCTTGTGTGTGGCCATCCTTGGTGCAGTGTACTTTACCTTGTGTGTGGCCATCCTTGGTGCAGTGTACAGCAGTTTCATGTGGAGTTCAGCATCCGTCTCCTTCCCTAGTCTGTACAGCAACAGGGACAGCATGTAGGGGGCCTGGAACCATCATACATACATCAATGGAGGTTAGATATCCAGGTTATAAGATACACAATATAAAAGTTATTCAAGCAACTGGAGATATTTTCCAAAATCTATCGTGTTGCTTGAGTTAACCTTCATTAACATTAATCTGACGAGTTACATAAATCTGCCACTTTGAAAACAGTGTGAAGCACCGCCAAGTATGCACAGTTTAGATATACAGGAGTGCATTATACTGGGGGACGTTGGATTGGAGATCTGTTTGGACATATCTTTTTAGGGTGGCGGAATTATGTACCCTGGTGGAATTGTACTAGCAGAGGTTATTTTTGTATTGTGTATCTTTAACATATGGCACATTTTTCAACCAGGAAATAAACGGCACTGCTTGATAATACATGAAGGATCGTACACTTGTTACTCTTTGCATACATTGATGAAGGTTAGACATCCAGGTAGTAAGATACGCCAAAAATAGGTACTGGTACTCAAGCAACTGGATAAAATTTTGAAACAGTCACACGTTTCAGACAGCATCCGCTGTATTTCGTCAGTAACAGGTCAGTCAATGACGAAAGACAGCGGCTGCTGTCTGATACGTCTGTTTCGAAATTTTATCCAGTTGCTTGTCAATGAGTTACTATTTCTGGCGCACTCTTTGCATAGATTGAGATGACATACCTTTGTTACATCAGTCTGAGCTAGTGCTGTGAGCACCTCCAAGGCTGGATAGAGCACATCTGTGTGGGGACTGAGCACTAGAGATGACACAACCAACACAACATGGTCTGGAACTGTGCTGCACTCCCTCAGTCCTGATTGGACAGACTTCAGCCAATCAGAAGCAGCATTAGGGTCTCTTTGGAGGTGGGTGACCAATAGGGCGGTAGATGACATCAGATTGAACCAGGGGTCAATGACCTTGTGACATTCATCCTGCAAAGGGAAATAGTAATAATCATATACTTATTACAAGCTGTCCACAATTGGCAAAGCATACATAAGCATATGTGTATTGAATGGCATTCAGCATCAGGGACAGACCACAGTGTAGGAGGGAATAGCATTCAGCGGCAAGGACAGAAACCCATGTTAGTGTGAATGGCATTCAGCACCAGGTTAAGAGTCTTGTGTGAGTGTGAATGGCATTCAGCACCAGGGACAGGCATGCCTGTTAATGTGAATAGCATCTAATACCAGAGACAGTCAACTTTCTCAGTGTGAATGGCATTCAGCACCATGAACAGACACGTGTGTAAGTGTGAAGTTAGAACCAAGAACAGACCGTTGTGTTAGTGTAAATGGCATTCAGCACTTAGGACAGACATTTATGTTAGTGTGAATGACATTCAGCACCAAGGACAGACACTTTTGTTAGTGTGAATGGCATTCAGCACGTAGGACAGACACATGTGTTAGTGTGAATGGCATTCAGCACTAAGGACAGACACATGTGTTAGTGTGAATGGCATTCAGCACTAAGGACAGACACTTGTGTTGGTGTAACTGGCATTCAGCACTAAGGACAGACACATGTGTTAGTGTGAATGGCATTCAGCACTAAGGACAGACACATGTGTTAGTGTGAATGGCATTCAGCACGTAGGACAGACACTTTTGTTATTGTGAATGGCATTCAGCACTATGGACAGACACATGTGTTAGTGTGAATGGCATTAAGCAACAGGGACAGACAATTGTGTTAGTGTGAATGAAGTTCAGCGCAAAGGACAGGTACCTGTGTTGGTGTGAATGGCATACAGCACCAGGGACAGGTATGCATGTTAATGTGAATAGTTTCTAATACCAGGGACAGGCAACTTTGTCAGTTTAAATGACATTCAGCACCAGGGACAGGCAACTTTGTCAGTTTAAATGACATTCAGCACCAGGGACAGGCACTTGAGTCAGTGTGAATGGCATCCAGCACTAGGGATAGATGCATATATCAAAGTGGATGGCATTCAGCACCAAGGACAAGACCACACATAGGCATAGTGCTTGTCAAAATCTAGAACAGGAAGGCATGTTTTAATGGATGAAGATGAAATTCTGACTGGTTGGAAAGGGATGAGAGAATCAGTTCTAACCTGTTCTGTTGACGTCGTAGTTTCTTTTCTGATGGTTTCCTCGACACGACTGAAAAGTTCTCTTGCTATACTTTGCACCTTTCCAGTTCCCTTTGTTCCTACTGACATTCCTATCGTCCCAGCTACACACTGTAGCAGTGGGAAGAGAAGAACTCGGACTATCCCTGCATCAGTAGTGTCAGGGTTGGTGACCCTCATGGCTGGAGGGAATATAGAAACCATTTGAGTGAATACACAGGATTGTTCAGCACTCATCATCATCACCTGTCGTCCCTGGGGGGTGGGGCCAGTCCCTGCACAACAGCTCTCCACATTGCTTGATTATTCATAGCTATTTCCAGGTCCTCTAGGTCAATTCTTGTGTCTCTGGAGAGGGTTCTTGGGTAGGTGAGCTTTCTTGTGTAGGTCTTTCCACTTGGTCTCCACAAAATGAGAGCACTCCTAAACTTTACAATTGGTGCAATTTATCTGCAGATTTGCTTTTTTTCAATAACTACCTTTCGTTCAAAGATTTCATGTACTGGTCTTGATCAACAGCACTACCATGTATGTACCTTAGATATTCATAACTTCTATGATGATTCCAGTGAAACTTTGATTACCTTACCTATCTTAAGCAGAGTCTTTACATGAGTTGCTGGTGCCTTCAGTAGCAGACAGCTGAGAATGATGAGGGAAACATCACCTGGCAACACCTGGAACAAACAGCAGAAAAATTTCAGCACCTGCACTTTACCGTATCAAGTATGCACAACAGAGTATCATTTTCGTTAGCCTTTTGACTTCTTCTATATTGTATGATTGTATGGAAGTTATAGATACGCGTACTAATAAATAATAGAATGTGGTTAAATATTAGCTGGTCTAAAAGAAACAGTTTGTTATAACTATTAGTGTTGCAAGTTGGAAATTCAACTTTAGAATATAGCTCTGATGAATCAAACTAAGCATTTTATAACAGTTCAATAGTTTGGTGCTTGTACTGAGCTACATGTTTGGATAATGATGATGATCAGGTCAGTTTTTCACTCAATCTGTATCTGAATCTGTATCTGTATAGCTAGTACACCTGCCCTTCAATATAACACACCAGCTTCTGTATCTGTATCTGTATAGCCAATATAACCGCCCTTTATTTGGCATAACACACCAGGTTTGCAGGCACAAGGCACGACAGCAGCTGGATATATCACACTGAACGGCCGGTCACATCTAACCTTTGCACATCTAGCTGCAAATGTTCTTTAAAGTTATCTAGTGAGGATGCTGTACTTGGTGGCAACGAGTTCCACTTTGTCATTCGTTATTAAGTCATAAACACATATTACATACCTCGGGTTCATCATCTGCTATCTTGAGAACAGTGTCCAATATTGAGGTGACATCACTGCCCTGTACCAGTAGAGTGTGTGTCAGGACTAGGAGATGACAGGCAACTGTTGTCTTCTCCTGTACAAACTCTCCCTCGTGTCTCAGCAGATGGGTGACCAGGTCTTCCACCTGTAACAGACCCTCCTGTAGTGTTGAACTGGGCTCCAGCTGAAAAACAATGCATCAAATGAAACTGTAGAATATTTACAACATCCAGATCGAATATAACTTGAAAGTTCATCATTCTGTGTTGGTAGAAGACATTCTGAATCAGAGTTGAACTGTATTTTCCAACATAAAAAATTTTAATTTTTGACTGACCAACTCTAAAATAATCTTTATCAAGGAATGAGCAATCCACTGCTTTTGTGACATCACATTATGCAGATAGAACATGTGACTTGGTGAGCAGTGGATCATAAGTTGCAGAAAGTCTGTGACGCATACCACCCAGCATAATGTGATGTCACAGAAGCAGTGGATTGCTTATTCGTTGACAAAGACTGGAGTTGGTCAATCAAAATTTGGGTAAGTCCAATTTCTTGTGCTGAAAATTGCAGCTCATCTCTGATTTAGATAGAATGTAGTTGACAAAAAGTGACATTAAAAACCATCAACATATGTATGACATTATAATGCCACTGCTGCAGTAAAGCTTAAACTTACCTGTATTGATGGTAAGAGTCCAACCAAGAAGCTAACAATGCCCTGTGCCTGTGACAACTCTGCACTGTTGGATATCTGTAGCAGTCTTCCCCACAGCCCAAGTCTCAGCTGACTGTACTGTACCGAGTGGGAGGGCTCTAGGAACACATACTTCAGGAAGGGTTCCAGCATAGCCAGTACATAGGCTTGGATCCTACAAACAAGACATACAGTCAACTTCCTTGAGGGCCAGAAATTGTATACATTCTTGCTGCAAACAAATCTAAATAATGTAGTCTTCCTCAAAACTGTAGTACTCTACACTAGTGCTGCGTACCTAAATGTAACATCAGGTACAGGTTCAATAATTTCAGTATCTTTATTCAAAGAAAACAACTAGGTTTCCTACTACCAAACTCCCTTGGCCTTGCTGTCAAAACTCCCGGCCTGCCTGAGTGATCTATTGCATATTAGTTACGCTGTTCCAAGATATCGCTTTGGTCACGTTTGGTGTTGTATGAGGTCAGAAGATCAGTCACAAAATAAGCACGTACTTGGTGTAAATTCATATCTGTACAGTACCCGTACTTCATGACGCGGTATTTTGGACCTGTACCTAATCAGTTTTTACGGTACAGTACCGGTACACAGTACCGGTATGCAGCAATACTCTACACGTATCAAGGTTAGACACCCAGGTAAACAATATACATTTATAGACAAATCAATCTTTACAACTGGATAAAATGCAAAGATTGTTGTAGTACTCTACTTTCAGACATAAAAATAACATGAAATAAAAAGATTTGTAGTGATCTCTTGTATATTACACATCCAGTATTCACACCAGGGCTCAAAATCCATTTTTGCAAATAGCTATACTGGTGCACCCAACCAAGAGAATTAGGTGCACAGAAAGAAATTTGGGTGCACCACATAAAATAAAGTTGAATGTCAGCAAAACGTATGATAAATTACAGTTGAATGCTCTTATAATAATTAAGAACTCCAATCTGTAATTCTATGCTAAGTTCCAAATTTCAAACAAGTAATGCATCAAAGCAAGTGCAACAAAGGGTTATATTGATTTTTCTGATACTGTTTACTAGTGTATTATTATAACGCTAGTACCTTTACCCTATAGCCAACAAAAATATCTAGGTGCACTGGTGCACCCACAGTAAAAAAAATTAGGTGCACAGCTCCAATTTTGGGTGCACACAGGTGCACATGCACCCACTATTTCGAGCCCTGCACAGGCACATTACAATGGGCCCGAGATGCTATTGGCTAATATATTATGATCTAGAACTAGTAGAAGCTGTCCTGCTGATAGTTCTAAGACCTGTTTGCAGTCTTGACACCAGCAGCACTTTAGACTCTCTTTGTAGTCCTTCTAAGTCGAAGATGACTGTCAGTGTTCTCATTCACTTTCGCTAGTCAAACATGGTTATCACAAGTGAACACCCACCTGTGATCCCCCACTTTGAATAGGTAGCTGACCTGCTCCAACAACAGTGGCCAGCTGTCAGCTCGGTTCACAACAATGGTGATGAATGGGTGGGGAGGGGTTCTGAAATACAGCAGGGGGTGCACATAAAAATACATTTTTTTTTAATACAAAAACATGAGAATCTACATACAGATGGCGGTAGCCTGGGTGTTGTGGTAGCCTGGGTGTTGCAACTAAAATCTGGGGTCCATTTCATGTCAGAATATACTCTGGTAATCAACTTTGCAACCCTACCATACCTATCATTCTACCCTGTCAGAAAGGTGTCTGAAGTTTGGTAGATCTCTGCTCGGCTCTGAATTTGAACATTGGCTACCAAGTCGTAGATCTGCCATTTCGGGAAGATATACGCAAAATGGACATAAACTGAACATCCCTATATTATAAGGCAAACACACTGAGATTTCAGTAACTCTCCGATACCGTATCTGACGAGATTGCTAAACCAGTATGGTTACTAGTATTATATTCTGCACCATATATGTGAATGTTGCCAACATTTTTGAGAAATAATATTGTCTATTATTTGAATATGTATCAGCTTTTAAATACGTATGAGATTACCTGTACGCTGATTGGATTGAAATTTGTTTGTACTGTACATTGGTTCTTAATTCAGTGTTTTTACAACTGTACATGTGACAAACCAATAAAAGACATCTTAATTGTATGTATCTTGTATCTTTTTGTACCTCTTCTCTTTAGGGTAGGGAATGAAGAGACTGTAACATAGAAACATGGTTTTCATAGTCTTGGTGGCTACATTAAGTACAGGTATCCATCTTGTTACAATTTACCTCATCTGAGATGGACAGCTGTAGCTGCCTTCCTTCTGTAGACAGCCAAGCACCTGGCATACCAGCAAGTCAGAGACAGCTTTCAGAACAGCTGTTAGATTACTGTAAAGATAAAGTCAACTTAAAGGTAGAGGCACAACAAATCATGTACAACAAATCATGCAGTGTCTGTCTATTACATATATCACTATATGTGACATGCATTCAGTAGACCCATTTATACTCTACCCTCAATGAAATTGAGGCAAACTGCATTGAAATATTTTCTCCAACATGTTGCTTGTCAGTTGCCTGCTTTTACTGAACTGATTACATAGCAATCAACTTTGAAATCAAATACAAGTATGGCAACTGTGCTGTCACCATTCCTCAACCCTATGGCTATAGATTAGACATAACAATAGAAAATCAGATACAGTGTACTTTCACAGAGCTATTAGACCCCTTTCATACTAGGATTATGGATCAATCCCTGTGCATGGGTGAATTCCGATTTGCGAATGCTGATATGAACATCGTTTTAGGGACAACTTGTGCAAACAGACAAAATGTACGGCTATATATTCTGTATCTGACACTATCTATGTAGCCGGTATAACTGTTCTTTAGCATAACACACCAGCTTTGCAGGCACGCAGCGCAGCAGCAGCTGGTTATATTACACTGAACGACCTGTCACACCTAACCTTTGCACATCTAACTGCAAGCGTTCTTTAAAACTAGCTAGCAAGACTGATACATTATGGCAATGAGTTCCAGCTCTTGGGAAATATATACACAGTTCTTGCCAGGGCATTTGAGCGTAGGGGGTCCCAAAATATGCTGTGATTTGGATCCCCTATGCTTTCATTTTGGCCCTTACGCTGTGTTTCAACCAGCGTAGGGGGGATTTTCTGTTGTTTTGAAGCAAAAGTAAAAAAAAACTTTGGCTTTATTTCACAAACTTTAGCCCTCAAAATAAAGGAAAAAGTGTCTTTGAGAGTTTCTAAGTTCAAAATTTCCGGGGGGAAGATGCCCCGGACCCCCTACAATATTCCTGCCTGCAGCCCTCATCCTCACACCTGTAGCGCTTGCTATGCGGCTTTGCCGCACAAAGATGCCCCTACACTGTAAAAAGATCCTGGTGAGAATCCTGATATATATGTTATTATATATCGATGAAAAAGCTAACAGCATACCTTCCAGAGGGCACAATATTCAGGAGTCCGTTGAGTACATATTCCCACTCTGCATGTTTCTGGTACACCAGTGTTACCAGGGCCTCACAACAGGCAGAGTTGACTACAGGGTCAGCATCAGTACTCTTATCCCACAGGAGGGACAGTTCTGCAATCTGTATTTGAAAACAAACAAGTTTACTGTGGTATCAGGACAGTTCGGCCCATGGACAGTTCGGCCCATGGACAGTTCGGCCCCGACGTTTAGGCCCCAAGGCCAGGACGGTTCTGCCCCAGGCCGAGGACGGTTTGGCCCAGGTAATTATCATGTGTATGACTGTTACTATGCAATGTACAGATCAAAAATCTATGTGAAATAATTAAACATTAAGACATTAAAACATAGCAAACACACTGACCTACTGCAATTACATCCGAAACATCTCTCTCTCTCTCTATATATATATATATAAGCGCCGCTGCTGCTGCATAGCGTGGTATGAATCCACTGATGACCGTGGGCGCATCGGCAATCAAGATGATGCTCAGTTAAGGCCACGTTTCTTCGTCAGACAAGTTAAACTTGGAGTTTGTACTTTTGAGATTTATATGTTATTTGGCAGAAACACGTATCAACAATCAACATTATTTTCAAGAGAGACCGTGTGCTTTTGTCAGACAACGTATCTTAGTACTTCACGCGTATCGGCAATCAACATGATGTTCTTGGGCCGAACCGTCCTGGAGCTTGAGCCGAAACGTCCCGGACCTTGGGCCGAACCGTCCTGGACCTGGGGCAAACCGTCCTCGGCCTGGGGCCGAACCGTCCTGGACCTTGGGCCGAACCTATCTTTGGGGGGCCGAACTGTCCATGGGCCGAAACGGCCGACATTCGTGCCTAATGCTGTCTCTTTCCCCATTCATTGTAACATTTCTCAGTTGTAAACGGCTGCATGTGTAATTTTACAAGGAAATAGGGGGAAAGTGGCAACATTAAAAACAATGGGGCAAATATTCTTGATGTAACATTATGGTCAATTTTACTATTATCATCACTTTCGTAGCATCTTAATTTTCAACAGATTAAAAATACAGGTAGATTATGATTTGGAAAACTTGTTGCAAAATATTTTGTTACAACATTTGATTAGAATAATTAAGGTAATACCTTTGGTGTGCTTGCAGTGATCTCAGTTTTCCCCTTCTTTGTAACCACCTGCTGGTACAACCTGGCCACAGCCTGCATTTAGACAGTATCACAACAATGACATGATATTTCCAATCATTATATTTCTCATTTGCAAACAAGTAACAGCATTTCCTCATTGTCTTTTTATAAAGGTATGTTTCTTTTTCCTGATATGAATCAGTTTTGCTGGCTAGGCATAAAATTTCGTCATCAGAGAATGTTGCAAATTATCATATTTGTTGTTGTTGTTGTTGTTGTTGTTAAGTCTGTTATATCGCTAGACGTGGTCTCTTGGTGCTGGGATACCCTTGGTTCCGTTACGAATCGATTGTCTCTCTAGGTATTTAACTCTTGGTGACTTGTGCTTGCGTGTTACTGGAAGTGTTGTCATATTTGTCAGGTTGCACAAAAGTAATAAGGGGGAGGGGTGCACCTTACCTGGTTCTGTATGGATGGATTCGCAAAGTACAGTCTCTTCTTCAAGTCCTCCATAGCTATAAGAAATACGTTCCTGTCTTCTTCTTCTCTGCTTAGGAACAGACTATTTCATGATCGTCCACTCCACACGTTCCATCCCAGGACAGGACAGCTGATGACCACAACACGTTTCCGCGTTTTCTGATGACCTCCGGTGACCCGGAATTCTTACCCTGATTACCCATATCTTGTTTCCTGATGACCTCCGGTGACCCGGAATTCTTGCCCTGATTAACCATATCTTGTCAAAGTCGCTGGTACTTTTAATATTGGCTTTAACGAGCTATTAAAACTGCATAAAGTATCTATAATAGTTGGATAGCTGTAGTAGATATTGTATTGCTAGCTTTTGATCAAGGACTTGGTTTGTGTGTGTGTTCAAATAGTGTTCATCAACAATGACACTTGCTTGTGTCTGGACAACGGAATTTTTCTTTGTCGTGCTACAGAATGATTGGTCTTTATCAAGAAATGAAGAAACTCACAAGTCAAGGACAGCCTCTGTTACAGGTTTCTTAAATTATCCTCTGTTAAAATCGCTATAATGATGAACAAGTGCTGCAATTATCTGTAATCATTCAAGCCTCATAATCATGGATCAAAAGCGTCGCCTGGCAATCCTATCTAAAACTACAATTATCTATCATCATAGCATCCATCATAGAGACTTTGTTCCCATGGATAAAAAGCGTGGCCTTGCAATGTTTACGAGAACTGCAGTAGTTTTGTGTCAACGCGTCAACTGATGTGCATTTTGCACAGTGGACGCTTTAGAAACATGCTATACTATACCGAAGTTTCCCCATATAATTTCGGGCCCGTTTTTTAAGCAAACTTTGTACAACAGACATAATCATCGTGATTACATATATTAGTAACTATAATGTCTTTGTAATGTTCCCCTTGGTTCCTTATCAATATATTGCTTTGCCAGGCGATGTTAAATATTCCGACCCGGATGCATGCCGTGTTAACTGGGACGTCCTTTGCGGACTTCAATTTGGTTATCTGGCCGCAGAAATCAAAATATAGAAATATGATTTGTAATGTTCGATGTTTTCTGACACTAGAGGGGTGCACACTTCGTGCAAATGTCTTTGAATAATGGTTATCGTGGTGCACTGTTAGCAGTGTCATTGGTGGCAGAAGCATTTTATCGATCATATTCTTGATCCATTCCATGATATTTTGTCCATCGTCATAAAATGAGCCCGTCATTAGGCCACAGCAAGTAATATTTATGGATGACATCAGCGCTTGCATTGATTTTCGCCTGATTTTGAAATAAGAAATAATAATTTTTTACCCTTTGCCAATGGTCAATATGCCGAAAACGGGGCAATGTGCTTCATAGGTCTGTCAGTTCTATTGCAAAAACGTTATAGATGCCGTAAAGAGGCATTTGCACATGTAGGAATGGTGAAAAATCAGTACAAATGCGTTGTAAAATTATTGTGTATGCCTCCAACTTACAGGAGGACACAGTGCAGTCCTCATACCAAACTTTTAATTTGAATTAGTTTATAATCGCTGTATCATTATTATCAACAACGTGTAATCAGGTGTATTTTTCCTGAATGAAGTGAAGTACTAACAGATCCGATAACAGGGTCAGATGAAGTAACTAATGGTATGCGGTTGGAGTAGACCATTGTCTAGCTGTCTGTCTGTTGAAGACAGGAGATAAAGACGTCGCGGATTTTTGAGGCACGGAAATTCATGCGGACAGTCAGGCCAGCAATAGCGGAAAGAATTTCAGTTCAAATGAGCTGAGCCAGCATTATCTAGTCACTGGCCGTCTGCCGCATGACTCATGAGACTCCAGTGCACAGTGTACGGGAAACCTTTCTCTGCGTTCTTGATGTGCTATACAAACCCGGAGCTAAAAATCATGATGATTTTAATGTTGACATCAGTGTTAGTTACTGTACTGTTTTATTGAATACAGGGATAAGAGGCTTGCTGGTTGTAATACCAGTTTTTTTCGCTTCAATTCCTTTTACATGCTTTATGGTGCTCAATTAGAAAATGTGGATTTCCGGATAACTTGGGTTTTTTCCCCGCCTTGTTTTTCTTCGCCCGCGCGCACTAAATTTGGAGTCTACAGAGGATGTCATCCATAAAATTTACTTGCTGTGGCCTTATGGTTGATTCGTCAGGATCAAACTTGTTGAGCTTACATGTTGCGCTCCCAATTTTAAGGAAATCCACTGGCGTTCTGAGCTGACCATCTCCAAGTCAATGTTCTTACTGATTCCCTTGGCTTTCTTTTCTCAGTTTTAAACTCGTCCTTTGCTTCTGTCGCAAGCCTTTCCGTGGAAGTAGGTTGCTAGGGCTCCACATACGCTCTGATTTGAAATGGGATGACCAAGTGGAAACCATGGTGTCCAAGAGTAGCAAAAGGCTGGTCATCATAAGCAGGTTGCGCCGTTCAGGAGCACCGGTTGCAGACCTGATCACCATATACTGTGGCTACATAAGACCTTTACTCGAGTACGCCGTCCCATGCTGGGGTTCAGCTCTAACTCAGAGACAGTCGGCTTCCCTAGAGCGGGTACAGAGAAGAGCCTGCAGGATGATAATGGGACGTCAGTTCACGACGTACGGCGAAGCCCTCCAGCATCTGGATCTTCAGCGCCTGTCAACTCGCAGACAACAACTTTGTATTGACTTTGCTGTGAAAGCAGAAAGGTCGGCTCGCTTCTCCAAGTGGCTACCCCTTACCCGCGGTCAGCATCATGGCAGGCAACTCAGAAACTCTGCACGCTACCAACAGCCCACTGGGACTAAACGATACATAACCAGTGCCATCCCAGCGATGACTAAGTTACTGAATGAACTGCAAGAAGTGATGGACATTGTATGACACCATATGTATATGTAGATAATATGTGTATGTCTATTATCGTTGTAAAAAGATCCAGAAATATTGCACATGTACATGTACTACCGCAAGGCACACGTACGCTCTGTCGGAATGTCGCACTGTTGGCCCCTTGTTGTCGTCTTACATTCCGGTTTTTAATTGTACTGTTTTATCTAACGTTGGATGATTTTAGATATGTCACCAGATTTTAACTAGTCGCCTGATTATGATACTTGTGTAAGTCTGACTCCAATTCGGTCATGACTTTGACCGCCACTGTCAGTTTGTGTAAGTTTTCTTAATAAACCATTCATCAAGTCCGAAGACCGTTCACGTT
Organism: Branchiostoma lanceolatum; assembly: GCA_035149815.1. Lineage (NCBI taxonomy): Eukaryota > Metazoa > Chordata > Leptocardii > Amphioxiformes > Branchiostomatidae > Branchiostoma > Branchiostoma lanceolatum. The sequence continues at coordinate 8,860,332 of CM068867.1, read as the reverse complement.
TTTTCAGTGTTAAAGTATTGCAGTTTTAGTAAACATTGCCAGGCGTCGCTTTTGATCCATCAAATGACTCTTCGTTGACAGTATATAGTTGAGGTTGTAGCAAGGATTGCTAGGTGGCGTGTTTGATCCATGAACAAAAAGGTGCTATGGTAGAATACCTTTCACTAACTTTAAGGTTTAATGGTGTCCAATGCTTGAGAATCTGGCACATGACCAAATAAGTCCAGTTGACCACATCACAGTACAAACTACAAACAATAGCTCCTATAAGATGCACCCATAGCTTTTTATGAGGCTTGAAAACTGGAAATATTCTAGTTGCTGTAATCTTTATTGACATTTAATGCCACTGTTTACCACATTTGCGTGCGGATTTCTTATCAAAAGCGGCACAAAAATAACTACATGGGGATCTTTTAGTTTCACGCACCTAATGTAAATAGACCGATACCATAACCCCGCCTACTTCCTTCAAAACGTAGAAATGCAAAATTAAAACATAAGAATGCAAATATTTGACGGACATGTAGTCACTCTCTCATTGGTCGAACCGCTAATTGTGATGGACAGTCAGGATGAGTCTATTAGGGCTTGGATTTTCTGTCAGTTCTCACCACACAACGACATCGTATCTTTGCTCCTTTTGATGTCGATATGTGATGGTATAGTGTTATTGAAACTTACCATGTGTAGGAATGACTAGAAATTAGAGTTTTTCTATTCACGTTTCAAGCCTCATAAAATGCTCTCACTGGATGCATCTTTCTAATATGGTCCTATTACGACTTGCGTAAAATTAACATTTTAGCATTTAGGCCCCTAACTAAGTTCCCCATACCTGTTTAGTCATCTGCCACTTATTAGCATGATAAATATTCTGAATTAGGACAGTTAAATTTCGCGTTCAGTTTGCGCTCCAGGAAATTAAAGTGAACTCAGTGACCAACTATTTCTGTCTTTATTTATTTACTGAAAATGCCGTTAAGTTCGCGGTAATTTGATTTCACGATAGGGAGAAAATGGAGTGCTTGCAGTGGTTTTTAAGTTCGCGGCTTTAACAACATGGTAGGTGGGCCGACGAAATTTTCCAAGAATTTTGCGCTGTGGTGCTAATTAAGTTCGCTTAAGGCTCACTCGAAAAGGGTCCCACAAAAACGGTGAAAACATTCAAACCACCGCAAATATTTTAACATCTACAGTACATTGTTAAATGCTGGGGTTCAAATTATTGCATGTTATATAGAATTATGTTGATTTACTTCTTAACATAACATAACATAACATAACATAACATAACATAACATAACATAACATAACATAGTGTTCGGATAGGAGGCATATTGCCTATAAGATCCGCGTCTTAAGCTAAAAGTTCGGAGTTTGTGATTAGAGTTTATTTTTTCTTTCTAAAAAAAGTATATTGGAACTCATTCTATGATCGAGTGCTATCATTACCTTATCGGGAAGTTCAGTCAAATTTTAAGGCATTTGGTATTGACAATATATGTTCAGGTTAAAATCAAAATATTTCTGTTAGTTTTTTTGGGGAGGGGGGCTTGGGGATCTAGCCGATAATTGCAGAATAGTTGTAAATTGTAATGACTGTTATTGATTAAGATTTCCATTGGAAATAAGTTACTCAGTTAACGAAAGGGACCACCTTAAAAAGATTCATTAATCAAAATTAAATATGGAAACCTTTATGTCGATATCTTTCCACTGTTCTTGAGATGAGATGCATTCTGTGCTTCACGCAGTCGTAAATATCTAGACTATTGAATAAATGTTGACGTTGCTGAAAAAGATATATGAAAATAAGATTGCAGTCATTAGAATATTATTCCTACCATTGTGCTAGCGACCTCTTTTGATTGTTGTCAAAACTGCCGTCATGAATTGTGGTACTGCTAAATTGACAGAAGCAGATAGTGGCGTTGTGAGACCGTTGGCGTATTTCAAAATAATGGGCATGCACACGAGTCAACATGTTAAATTAACAAGTATTTGCGCTTTAGCGGTAAATACAAAAAATGCTCAAAGAGTCGAGCAATATTCTCGAGGAGACAACACTAACATTGCACTTGTCTTTATGCACTAGGTTCTTTCAATAAAGTTTGGCTACCTTTGAACTTGAATGGCTCGTGTGCACTTGATTTGAGGTCTCATTACTGTATTACTCCGAGTGGGACACGGTCTCCTAGCGACCTCCATCGATTGTTGTCAAAACTGCCGTCTCATGAATTGTGGTACTGCAGTATTGACAGAAGCAGATAGGGGCGCTGTGAGACCGTCGGCGTATTTCAAAATGATGAGCATGCACACAAAGTGTTTGCTCAAAGTTTGCAGACAAATGCAGACAGGTTTGCTCAAAGCGTCGAGCAATATTCTCGAGGAGACAACACTAACATTTCACTTGTCTTTAGGCCCTAGATTCTTTCAATAAAGTTTGGCTTCCTTTGAACTTGAATGGCTCGTGTGCACTTGTTTGAAGTCTCATTCCTGTATTACTCCGAGTGAGACACTGTGTCACAGACGGTCTGCTAGCGACCTCTATCGATTGTCGTCAAAACTACCGTCTTATGAATAGTGTTACTGCAGTATTGACAGAAGCAGATAGGCGCGCTGTGAGACCGTCGGCGTATTTCAAAATGATTGACATGCACACAAAGTGTCAAATTAAGAAGCATTTGCGCTTTAGCGGAAAATGCAGACAGGTTTGTTCAAAGAGTAGAGCAATATTCTCGAGGAGACAATACTAACATTGCACTTGTCTTTAGGCACTAGGTTCTTTCAAAAAAGTTTGGCTACCTTTGGACTTGAATGGCTCGTGTGCACTAGATTTGATGAACTTACTTTATTAATTTCAAATCGTTGTTAAGGAAATTTTGTGAAACGTCACCAAATTTAGTGGCTCTAACGTAAGCCGTTCAGGTGTTATGCAACATGAAATTTGGCTTGGGGCTAAAAAATCCCCTCCCGGTCTATATAGGGATAGTTCAAAACGTGGTCCTTCTGATCTTTTTGCATAGATTATGATATTGAACGGGAATTATTCATTCCTGAACATGCCAAAACAATCCTCTTCCATTGATGAAGCAATGTACGGATAAATATGGGCGAAAAAAGTGAAAAGGGAGATTCTACCGAACAAAACATTTCGGGGTCATTTTTGACCCCGTTCGGTCATTTTAGTCGCAAAAAAAGGTTCGGGTGTTTGAGGGTTAAGCAGGCCGGAGTCACATAAATAAGGAAGAAAACACTGATCGTACCAGTGTACTCAGTATGGCTACTCGTGTACTGAAAAAGCATCTTCTTGACCTTCACAGTACGTGGGAGCAATGCCTTATCTGATAACTTAACTGCTAGTAACCTTAAAGAGCCTATTGTCTCATTTTCTGTTAAATTTCTGACCTGAGCGTTGAGGAGAAATGAGTCGTACGCAGACGATTTATATATCATTTGTCCATCTGCAAACCTAATTTGTTGACGTTCTGATGCTGAAAGCGATATTCTGTTCAGCGAGAAATGAAGTTAATATATATTCTGTATTTACTCTTTCTCTTAATTGTATCTAAACGCTAAAACAACAATACTTCGAAAACTAGAACTTGAATAGCTTGAATATGAGCGAGCCAGTTGGTCAGCACACAAGTCTCTGCACCTATGTAATTTTGTGCCATGCAGATATGAAATAAGTTATCTTATTGGAAGAAAAGGTGTACACAAACTACCACTGTAAACGCAACTTGAGCATGCCTGACACCTGGTATCCCATGTGCCATTTTTGGGTAACACGTTGGCAACGTTTGGATGACGGGAACAGTATCAATAACACAATATGTCAGCCGGACGGTTTCTCGTTTGCAGTGTTCGTCGCATCTTTAAAGAACTTTATTTATAATTTAAAGATCATCAATCCCATTTTATAATGGCGCATCCAAACATATCCAAGGCGGAAAGACAGGCTATACTAACCGCTATAGCTGTCACTTATTGTCTTGAGGTTTTAAACAATTCAACTTGAACCCTATCCAGACTGGGCTTTTTTGGTATATCTGGGACGGGGGGGGGCTGATTCGGCCCCCCCCTCATAATTTCCGAACGGTAGGATGTATCATCACCAAATTTGTAGGGAGTGATATTCACGTCACGTTTTATAATTCCTGTAATTTTGGTGACGTTATGACGTAATATGACGTAATTATGACGTCATCGATGTGATTTTATTGGCTAAATAGGGAATTCCCGTAATATCTAAAGGAATTAAACAAAACGCTTTGTATTATTCATTTTAAGGTATGCAAAGACATACAACATCAATGGTAGGTACGTTGACGTCAAAATAACGTCATAGAATGGCGTCATGTGTTGTTAGCGATCCCTTGGGATCCGCCATCTTGGATCGGCCATTTTGAAATTTTTAAAAATCCTTTTTTTCCACTTATGAACCCAAAGGACGCTGAAAATAGACTAAAAACGTTAATCTAAATGTTTCTGATAGAGAAAATGTCAGGTATTGACGACTTTCAGGGCGAAAAAGCCTGCTGATACCTGAAATAGTGATATAGTCCGCCATCTTGGATTTTGGCTGATTACGTCATCAAATTAGCATAAATTATGAATATTAAATCAGGAAAGTTACATCTTATTACATTTTATGTTATACATGAAGGAAAGTTAGTGTAGTTGTGCAAGAAAATCCGAGAAATATCATTGTTTTCAAAATATTAATGATTTTTGCATAAAATGCCAGTCAGAAACCCGTCGCCATGGCAACATGAAAAAATGATAAACTTAAACCATTATTACAAAATTGTTGCCAACAAAATTTTAGGAAAAGTCACCAAGTTTGGTTGTCCTAGCATACATCGTTCGGCAGTAATACGATGTCAAAGTTGGCGCGGGCACTTTTAGCCCCCCTCCCCCCAGTCTGGATAGTGTTAAAAACAAAATTTGGAAGAAATAGTAGAATATTGGAATATGATAACCCTACAGCGGCTTATTCTCAGTTGAATCTAGACTTTTCTATTATAGTTCAAACGATTTTTACATTATCGTGCACAATTAAAAAAAAAATATACACCAGGTAATCTATTTTCCGCAACCGGAACTTACAACAGTAAACCTTGGCATTTTTCTTCAAAAGGATATTCATTTTTGCGTTTCATCTTTTATCAGTAAAAGGACGTATGTATTGGCATTTAGAAAATTGACAATGTTCCTATACACCAGGCCTTAATAACAACACAGAGAGCATCAAACGATGGTAACGGAGATTACATTCAAAACTATTATGTCTTTCGTTTGGGGAGGTGGTTCACAGCTATGATAGCAAGCACTTCTTATTTGTTACTTTTAAAAGCCATAAAAACGTAAGTTTGGCACCTTACATGTGGCACATCTTAATGTCAGGAGCGTCTTACTTCAAACGGTAACGGAACTTACAGAATTTGGCGACAGGCATAGACCACCTTGCACTGCGTACAAGAACGGTGACAGAAGCAATATGATTTGATTTTTCGGAAGGATTTGGTAGCTGGATTCACCAGTTCACCGGTCAATTTCTGAATGGTGCTCAATTTGAAAATGTGGGTTTCCGTATATCATATTTTTCTTGCCCGCCTTGTTTTTCTTCGCCCGCGCGCACTAAATTTGGAGTTTACAGAGGATGTCATCCATAAAATTTACTTTCTGTGGCGTTATGGTTGATTCGTCAGGATCAAACTCGTTGAGCTTACATGTTGCGCTCCCAACTTTAGGGGATTCCACTGTCGCCTACGGCCAATTATAGCATGCTTTTGGAAAAAAAAATCAGAATTGATATTTCGGCCTCAGACAAGAAATCAAAAGCGATGCTTACGGCAACTGATGGTCCCAGGCTATTTCCCGTGATTGGTCCGGACCGGACTCGACGTTCCTTTACGTCAGAGTTCGAACGAGATAGAACGAGATTCAACGCTATTTGGCCCACACAATGTCCTCGTTTAGACTCCGGTACGGCCAAATCTCGTTCTATCTCGTTCGAACTCTGACGAGCTTGGAACCACCGGTTGCCGCAGGCATTACTTTTGATTTCTTGTCTGAGGCCGAAATACCAATTCTAATATTTTTTTCCAAAAGCATGCTATAAGTACATTGGCCGTAGCATCTGTCGCCTACGGCCAATGTACTTAAAGCATGCTTTTGGAAAAACATCCTAACATCGCATCGTCACTGAACGACTTGGGTACTGCCTGGGTTGAGCTAGCTGATCACAGAAAGGGCTTGAGCTATATTGAACAGTCGTTAAAGATGCTCCGGAGTATCTATAGTGAAGACACCACACACACTGACATCGCCAAGGGACCTTGGGGATCACAGAAAAGCCATCAGCTATTATGAACAGTCACTACAGATGAGTCAGAGTATCTATAGTAAGAAATCTGCACATCCTGACATCGCCTTGTCACTTAACAACTTGGGTACCGTCTGGAGTGAGCTTGGCGATTACAGAAAGGCCGTCAGCTATAGAGAACAGTCGCTACAGATGTTCATGAGTATCTATGGTGAGAACTCTGCACACCCTGAAATCGCCCAAGCACTTAGCAACTTGGGCAACTGTATTGAACAGTCCTTACAAATGATGTGGAATATCTATGGTAAAAACACCGCACATCCTGTCATAGACCACATACTGTGCAATTTAGGCGTCATCTGTGGGATCTATCTTGGTGATTACAGAAAAGCTTTTAGCTGTTTTGAGCAGTCCTTACAGATGAGGCGGAGTATCTATGGCGAGGATACCGCGCATCCTGAAATTGAAGAAACACTTCATGGACTGAGATGCGCTCGTAGTTTCCTTATTCATCATTAAAACGCCACCAACTATCAAGAATATCCACTACAAACAGTAGACGGTCAAAGTGATAATTGAAACTATTAAGCGGCCTCTGTAACTTGATCTTTTGGGCCATGCCAAGTGCAATAACTATGTGATATGTGAACTTGATAATGTTTCATTTTTTCGTAAGGTCAAAAGTCTTCAACCAGTCACTCTAATTCTGCCAGAATACACAGAGAAAGAATCAGGCACGCACACAAGGGGACATTTAAGTCCAATCACCCTTGGACATTTTAAAGGTCTATAAAAGCTGTTCACATTTTTCCAGAGTGAACGTTTACAAATACACATGCATTTTGTACTTAATTGACGTGACGCGGTAAACCAATCATCTATATAAAGACCCTGTCACGCTTATGCGTATATACAAGTCCGCATGAGTTGCGTATTAACATGTTTCTGGTTTAGGTTAAGTTTGCAGCCGAAGAAGTGATTTCTTATGTCCAATCACTTGGCTGCACAACGGTGGGTCAAAGTAGAAAACAATTTTGTCCCCGCAAACTTTACTTAAACTAAAATAAAATGTTAATGCGCAACTCACGCGCACTTGAATATACGCACAAGTGTGACAGAGCCCTAACGGAAACGCTACCCGTCTGCATGAGTTGCGAGTTGACAGTGGTTGGCTTAGGTAAAGTTTGCGGCCGAAGAAGTACTTTCTTTTATTTTGATTCACAGTTCTGCATCCTGATTATAGAGCCGAAAAAAAGACCTCTTCGTCTGCAAACTTTATTCAAATCCAACAAATGTCAACACGAAACTGCACGTATTTGATATGCGCACAAGTTAGACCCCCCCCCCTCCCTCTGCGTTCTGTATGGGTATATCAGGTTCACAATTGTAAACAAAGTAACAAAGCAAGTCTCACTGCCCCTGCTCCGCTGGTTGTACACAAAAGTGACAGGTATGTTGTGGTTTGTTTGAAAAGGTACTCAAGTTTCTCTCCCAGCATTGGCTGTGGCATATGTCGTAGTAACGTTTGACTAGGGTTTAACTTACCTTACCGGTGGGTGGAGGGACATGCTTAGATACGCTCGAATCAAAGTAACGGTAGGTTGAGGACAAACAATAATTTTATTGTGCAATCTTAGGTTCAGTTTTTAAAACAGTAGAATAGATTAAAAGAAAAACAGACCTAAATGGCTAAAGAAATGTTTTGTGTACCCCCACCCATCGTCCTGTTTGGAATAGTCCTAACAAGGAAACGTTTGAGAAAATCACTGTACTAAGTAAAGTTCTGCGCAGTAACCAAAGCATTAGAACACGATGTAAGCAAAGTCAGCGATACAAAAAGTTGACTAGACAGTCCTTAGTCTTGGGCACAGGCCGAACCCACTGGCTTAAAACAATGGTGTCCCGAGGCAGAACAAGCTTCGGTCGGGCGCGGTTGTGTCTCCCCGCATTCTGCCTGCTATTTGCAGGTTTTGTTGAAACTGCTGAAGGTGAGTGAAGTATGAATCAATAGATGTGCTTAACTCTCTTTTATTTCTTCTACTTTGACCTTCATTCGTTGAACTACAAACTACAAATACACAATAAATTCTACTTATTAAACAATATAGGGCAACATACGCTGATGTATAAAAATCTTGATAGTCAGGTGGGGTTAACGTGAGTGTCAGTATATCTTTTATGCACTTACGTATTTTTGCATTGTGAGAGCTGTCAGATCTAAAGATATAAGCAAGACTGATCCTTGTCCCGAATCTATTGATATTTATTGTTTTAAACTACGAATAAAGTATCACGTTGGACCTCATATCTAAATCATTGCATGACAAAGTGGATAGATGAAACCTTTGGTCAAAGTGTTCTGTGACTTCTTTTCTTGTGACAGCATTAGCATGTGGCAGCGATGTGAAACATGTGGTCTATTTTCAAGCTATGCAAACTATGTTCTCCCAAAACTTGCTATATAAATTGTAATACAAAGTTCTGCCAAGGTACTCAACACTGTATACATTAAGTGTTTTTTATGTGTGACGCGCAGTGGTCAAGATCTTAATTATAAGAAGTCTTTTCTGTGTAGCTGGGCGGACTAACCCTGTTTAAGCAATCTGATACCATGATACAGTTATCATGATACCGAGCTCTTTTGTTACTGCTCTGAAGTAAACACTTGTACTAGTCAGGCCAAGTCCGTGTCCCTAAGGGCCCTTTCACACTTGTGCGTATATGCAAGTCCGCATGAGTTGCGTATTAGCAAGTTTTTGTTTTAGTTTGCAGCCGAAGAAGTCATTTCTTTGGTTCGATAACTTGGCTGCACAACGGTGGGTCAAAATAGAAAACAAATTCTTCCCTGCAAACTTCTTCCCTTCAAACTTGACATCAACCCAACACTATTTCATGCGCAACTCATACGCACTTGAATATACGCACAGGTGTGACATGGCCCTAACGTCTGAGCTACGTTACAGCATTCGCACGTTTTGGGTAGTTACAATATTTTTACGCTAACTGGGCCGTACTTTGCGTATGCCTGCGTACCTAAAACTTTCACTAAGCGATTGAGATACGCATTAGGTGCTTTTGGCAAAAATGCTTATACGTAACTCACACGGACATGATATACGCACAAGTGTGACAGGGCCCTACAATGGAGCATTCTGTAAGCTTTTGTTGTTACTATTGAAGATGAGATAGGGATTATATAAGTCTGAAATAGATTCTGAAGTTTATTGCAGCACATTTGTTCCATATCCAGTATCCTAGCTAAACTAGTCTGGTTTCAGCAGCTCCACAATCAACTTGTAGCTCATTTTGAATTTCTATGAAAATATGTTTTCTGTGTGCATAATGATCAAAGCTACAAACGTACGTTCGCAAATCTTGATATCCACTAATTGTTTCTAGTTGTTAGAAGATGTTTGTTGGCGACGCTTTCAGGTAGCGCGCCAAACAGTTAAATTATGTACTTAGTTGCCGTGAATTCCGTAAATTCCATCTATGCAGGTTGGTATTCGTGGAATGTTACTCGCACGCGCTGTAGTGACCAGCCTGAGATTCAATGGGAGGTCAGATAAGATCTCCCGGGAGGATCACCCTCCCGCCCTCTCCTCCGCTGTGATTGGACCCCCGCAGGGTTTGGCAAATTGACTCTGGCTGCGCCGTGACGAGAAATTCTTTTGCTTGGCGCGCTTCCTGAAAGCGTCGCCAAAAATAAAGAACTTATTGCTTGGTATGCCATGTTTTATGCATCGAGCCATTTGTTTGATCTTCCTGAATGCTAAGATTTTGTAATAAAGGCAACGTGTTTGGCCCAACTTAGTTTTGGCGTACTCTCGCATTAGTTTGCCCAGAGGATAGGTCGACGTAATCCATATCAAGAAATCAGTATTGCCTCATATCAGCTATACAGATACAGATACAGATAAGAGAATCAAAGGCGGAAGTCAATATCTGTCACCGCCCCGGGTTAACAAAGTCTTGAGCTAATAAGGCCATGTTGATTTGACCAAATGGATGGCATCCTCTGTGGACCCCAAAACTATGGACCCCATAGATTATTCATTTTTGTTCGTTCAAAACTTCAATCAATCAATCAATCAATCAATCAATCAATCAATCAATCTTTATTCTGAAATCATCATTGCAGGTGTGTCTGACGACACACCTGAATTACATTAGATTTCTTACAGAAGTATGTTAAACTTCTTCTTGGACTTTGGAATTGACGTCGACATTCTACGACATTAGTATCTTTTTTTAAACAACTGTAGACAATCAGTAGATATCAAAATTTCAAAATTTTCTGTGAAGTAGCATACACTTAAGTGTTGCATTTTCTCTTAGAAACAATTAATATTTGGGGCAATAAAATTTGTTGAAAAAAATCCAAAAGTCATCATATTTAGAATTTGTTTATACCCAGCTATCAATGTTCTACAGTACAACTACAGTAACTGTTGTTATTTAATTCATAATCATTAATGATAAAACGATGGAAAATCAAAATGCCACTGTAGCCAGTCTGAAAGTAGAAACCTTCATTTACAAACCAATACTTATTCTGAACCATGAAACATCAAAACCTTACAGTGAATGAATAAAGATAAACAGATAAAGACTACTGTTAAGTGACCTGTGTTTTGAAAATTCACCCGTAAAATTCAGCCCCAAAAAAGTCACAACTTGTTATCATCAAATATGTTTTATGTCTCTTCATCACTAACGCCCTGATATCTATTCTACAGGCACCCAATGGCTGCAGGTATTTGCGACCGTGAAAGGGACTGGACAGAAGGCCGTCGACGCCTGGAGTGATGATACTGGTGAAAACGTCTTGCACGACAAGAGCCCTTTGGTGGAGCAGTGGGGATTGCTTGGTATCAAACGGGTATGTCTTAGATTATTACCTTCGTCGGGAATGTATGCATCCGCGGTAAGGTTATGTTATCGGTTATGCCGGCTGTAAAGTGGGTCCGTATGTATGTCGAGATCATAAGTCGAAAGAACTTTGACGGATCTTGCTGATTTTTGGTAGGTAAGTGGCGGTTGTGAGAACGAAGGTCAAGTTCGATAATGGTTAACCTGGCGTTTTCCTAAAGTGCTCCAGTGGACTTTTTTTGTTAGTGTGTCTGTATGTAGACAACATAACTCGACGTATTGATGATGGATCTGCATGATTTTTAGTGGGTACGTAGAGATTGTGAAAACGAAGCTCAAATCAAAAATGGGTCACCTGGCATTTTCCTGCGGTACTGCAGTGGGCTGTTTATGTATGCGTATTTGTTTGTTGACAGGATAACTCGAGAAGCTGTTGATGGTTGTGCATGATATTTATTGAATAGGTAGATTTATTTAAGGGGAAGGTCAAGTTCGATGATGGGCCCCCTAATGGGTACTTTGGGTACTGCAGTGTAGCTTCAAAGTTTGAGGTCGAATTTTCTGCAAGTGCTACGGTCATGATTTTTGTGTGGTAGATAGTCCATGCCACATGAAGTAAGTTGTGCACGTTTGGGCCCTCTAGCGGCTTGTTTGGAGCTGCAGCGGGTGTTTTTAATTTATTTGTTTTGACCTTTGGACATGAATAACTAGACGTATGGTCAACGGATCGTCTTGATTTATGGTATGTAGATAGCTCGATTAATGATTTACATCATTGAATATTCATTATGCAAATCAGGAGCTAATTTGCATAATTAGCAAGGAAAGTTTATAAATCTGCTGCCTTTCAAAATAGGACTCTCAAACATGTGACATATGTAGCTGAAAAAGAGAGAGGTATCGATAGATACTAATAATGCTAATAGCTACCTATTTTGCATAATTAATGAGAAAATACTAATTGAAAATACCACAATAGTAAATGATTGGAATTTCATTCTTGTATCATTAGGAAGTAAAGGTGAACAATATTAGACAAAAATCATGCATGACAAGGCCTCATTAACATGATTTATAAGGAAATGTCTACAATTCCCTTTCAATTTGCTATTTTTAAGTCTATATATTCAGGTTAAATTGCACTGACAGGTGACCTAGTTTACCGGAGCAGGCTCCCTGTGAGACGTCCCTGGGGGACACATGTGATACTTTACTTGCCTGGTGCAGGGCTCTGTTTTGGGGTCAGGGAGGTCACACGGGCATTTAAACACAGCAGCCTTACGATCTAACGCTCTCCCTGTTGGAAGGTATAGGTTTGATAAAAACTGATTGATATGTCGACTATGAAAATAAGGGCATAATTGAAGCAAATACATTGCCAACAAATTGCCTTATTTTCTGTAGTAAAGATAAAAGTTATGATACCAATTAAGCAAAAATATTCTTACAGTGATTGTTTTTATAACTCTTGGGAAAACTCGTGTAGGTACAGGTATGGGTTTGTTTTAAACTTTGAAAGAGAATACTAGTAACTCAAGAAGGTGATGACGGATCGTCATGATTTGTAGGGATGTACATAGTTTGAGTGATGATTTACATGATCGTATACGAATCATGCAAATCAGGATCTGTGATGTGAAAAAGTATACAAACCCTTGCATTCCATTGTAGTCAAACACGTGACATGTAAGTGAGAAAGAGAGGAATGTTAATAGATATCAATTATGCAAACGAATACCTAATTTGCATAATTTATGACAAAATACTATAATTCCAGAGTGGTAAATGATGGGATTTCATTCTTGTGGCGTTTGGGAGATAATCAAATGTGGACGTTATCAGACATAAATCATGATGGCCTCATTTACATAATGTATGAGGAAATGCTACAATGGCCCTCTTTTGTAAGATTTTACTTTAATGCTGTGTTTTGTGTAGAGAAAAGGATCACTTGAAATTCATGCAATCGAGGACCTTATTTACATACTGAGTGATAAGCATTCACTCGAAAAGGCTAACATCAGTCGGCGAAGTATGAGGTCGTGGAACTCCAGTTTTGTTGTACATTTTGTTACGAATGCCTAAATGTCTGGCTTGGTTTGAGCAACTTAACCTGCTCAACGTACTTGCATTTTATTATCTTCGCCGAGAAGATTATGTTTTCGGTTACTCCAGCTGTTGGGTGGGTCTGTATGTATGTCAAGAGCATAAATCGAGGAACCTTTGATAGATGTTCATGATCTTTAGTAGGTGTGTCGTGGTTTTAGAAAGGAAGTTGGGTTGTATTCTATTAATATATATTTACTGTACCATTTCATCATCACGTTTAACTCACAACACTGCAATATCAAACCCTTGTACATGTGGCCCATATAATATCAATATACTCATATGTTTTTCATGACCAGTTATATATCAGCACACTAAACACATATACTAGTCCTGTACCACCAAGTGATTTTTTAGCCCTGTCTATAGACTGGACTCATTCGCACCCCCCACCCCCCCTCACAACTTCCAAACGGTATGGTGTATGATCAAATTTGCAGGGGGTGTTAAGCATGTAAATATTAATCACTCTCCATAATAAGCCTTGTTCCAGATAGCAAAGCAATGTAATAATCATCCATTATGCTTGTTGTAATGGAGTATATAGAGTTCTAGTACTAAAGGCATTCTTTTGATGAATACTGATTTTACTTCGTGCAGACGGCACAGGTAAGCTCCCTCCCGTTCACGTAGTTGGGACACGGCAGGGACCCACAGACGGCTTCCACTTTGTAGAATAGCGCTCCGTTATGGTTTGCATGTCCGCCCGGGACCGTCTCAGGCTGTTCATCCACACAGACGTACTCTTTAGCACCGGGATGAGTGTGGTCACCAGCCATGAGGTACCCATCGTACTCCTGGGTCCAGCCGGTGGGGCAGGTGTTACGGGCGGGGATCATTAACTTACTGCCGCGGGTTGGGACGTAGCAGACCGCACACGGGACGTCGTGTTGGCCAAGGGCATTGGAGCCGAACGGGATGTTTGTGAACACTTCGTACTCAGCTCCGTACATGTAAGCATTGCCCCCTTGGTGCCCATCTTGGTATCTTCCCCACTGTGGGTTGGTCGGCAGGCACTGGTAGTTGGTCCCGCCGCCTGGGTTGGTGTAATGTTCACCTCCAGCCACGCCTGCGGGAAGATATTACAGATATCAAGAGATAGTTAAACAAATGAAGAATACAGAGCAATATGGATAACAAACATGTGAGACAAAAATATTGCTCGTAGTTTACTTCTAAGGAGCAATATGGCGTTATCCTCACTGATATTTGACAATTACATAATTCATTGATCAGGCCCCCATTCCACTAGACGGCGATCGCGCTGCAACCTAAATCAGATTTGTATAATCCTTGATTTCATAGTTGGAATATTATGCAGCATATAGAATTATGGCTAAAAAGACAACAAAACAGACAAAGCGTAAAAAAATTCGTTTTTGTCTATGAAATTCGTTTGGCGCTCTGTTACAGTTGAGGTCGCAAAGAGCGCGCTGCGAGAGCGCCGTCCTAGTGTTGGTGTCAGTTATACGTAACGATCTGTGCAACGTATATACCCTGTACACCGAAATCAAATTTACGCTTAACCAGGCAAAGAACAAGTTATTGCCATATTATTGATGCATAGTCTGTCAGAATCTTCAAGTTGAATACACAAGAAGCCCTTACCAGAGTAGACAGTTGTTGCTCCAGAGGGACAAGTCTTCCTGCCCCAGCGGGTGTAAACAGCACCCCCTGTACATTAGAGCACATATAAATCATTATACATTGTTAAAGGAGTCCTAAAGTCCAGAGGGGGAGCTATTTTCCAATAGATGATAATTTTAGGTAGTAAAAATGGATATTTTTTACAGTATACGATAAAGTACCCACTAGTTCCGTGCACATCAAAAAGCATCCAGTATTCTACTCAATTCCCCAGTTTACCCTCTATTTTCTAATTAATCAAATTCAAAAAACTAAGCCTATGGCTTAATACAATGTGCCTGACAAGGCCTGACAAAAGTATGATTACAAAAAGAATGTCAGGGTGGTTGAGATAAACTTGTCTTGCTATGTGTTCTTTTATATCTTCTCAACAATTGGCCTTCTTATTGTGCTTACCTTCATTTATGCCAAAAATATTTACGATTAAAGAAGTATGTTTACGCATAGGGAATACATGGGTAGGGTCTGCACGAGTTTAGTGAGTATCATATTGTTTAAAAAAACACACCCTGTGCAATTCACCACAAGTAGAATTCTGTAAAAAGTCGTATGATTATGTCATTATTGATACATAATCTAGTGGAAAATAACACCCCCTTCTGGAGTTTAGGACTCCTTTAAGTATACCAATCCAAGCGATCATCATAGATGATTCAACACATTTGCTATAAAAATTACGAGACTCTGAATGATCTAAGCACACACTGTGTATAGTATACTCACCTAATCCATTATTACCCGGCGTACCTTGCGCACCTTTCTGTCCTTTAGCTCCTTGTATTCCAGCTTCTCCTTTAGACCCCTTCGCTCCTGAAAGAAGTAGGTGTTGCTATCACGTACATGTATACTTTTCAAAGGGATTAAAATAGAATGGACAGAAGCCAAAACTATTGTGAGCTAAAAACAATACTTAGCGATGAACAGCAAGAAAACAATACAGATGTTGGGTCAGCTCGTTATAATAATAAGAAAATGAAAATGACATGTAACCAATTCCATTGATGAATCTCACTTTATTTAAATGGAATTGTTTACAAAGATCTAAGTACAAACCATACTCACCTAATCCACTATTACCCGACGGCCCTTGTGCCCCTTTCTGTCCTTTGGCGCCTTGTATTCCAGTTTCTCCTTTAGCGCCCTTTGCTCCTATAACAAAAAGTTTTGCCATCATGCATTTCTCACAGCAGGTATCTAAACAGAATGAATAGAAGCCAACATATTTGAAAATAACTGAGGACTAGGAACTGATTAACTCCATCCTAATTTCTCCACGTTTTCAGACGAAAAGAAAACTACTCTCCTCTTAACATCACAAAACCCACACATTACAGAAAAAGTGGGATCATTCGTCTTCCACTGTCTTGCAAAAAGAAGCCGAACCCAATAAGCTAGAACTTAGTGTCAGTAGTTAAGACTAGAGTAGTCATATGTTACATTGTTCATCATTATCTGTCCGTCCACTCTGTGTTACGTATACATGTACATGTACTTGCAATTAGCCTACGGACAGGAATTTAAAATAAACTTTCATTAACAACGAGTAAACCCTATAGGTTCATTTCAATAGCAACTATCTAAGTTGCTTTCGCCACCTAATCCAGTGCATACAGCTCCAAATTGTATAACTATCCAATGAGACAAGCTTCTGTCAAATTTGAACGGTTGTGTAGAAACAGAGGTTAACTAACCCGGGTCCCCGGGAGGTCCAATGTCTCCTTTCTGTCCAGGCTCGCCCTGTCAAAATCACATCGTAAAGGTCACATCGTCTTTATGAACATTGTTGATAACTATCATAAACATGTCAAGCCATGTTTGAAGACAAAACATTCAAAACTATCCCGGAACTTTATCTATGAACGTTTTTAAGCACGGCGACTTGACTGCTTTCTTTTGCATATTGGTCAAAAGTGGTAGACAACAGAACACGACAGCAATTGAAACAATAAAACTTTTTTTTTAAAGCTGGCTTGGGCACATTTGGAAGAAAATTATTAGAAGAAGAAAAAAAGAAAGAAGAAGAACACGCTAGCAAAAACAAAACATTTCCTCCTAATATAAAAATAAAAAGAAAACTGTTCCAAACACCGGTCTTGAACCGCCGACCTCCCGATCCCCCCCAATAGATATCAATACCTAAGCACTAACCGGCTGAGCTACTTTACGTTTGCTGTCAGAATGGTAACGTAACATGACTGATTTATGTCCGATTTACTCAAAACGTATTTATCTTATAACCGCACGGACAGAGCCAAATTTTAAACCCATGGTCAGAAATATCAGCTCTTCCGAAAAGAAAATACATGGTCTGTAAGTTTTTCTCCGCATATTTAACGCCGTGCGAGCATGTATTTATACTGAGGTATATGATGAAGAATTGTGCTAGGGTAACCCATTATCGTCCACCTCGGTCTTTTCCCTTCTAGCGCTATGCTTGAACATAGACCAGAAAAAAATGCACAGTAACTGTCCAAAGTAGTATGCAGACAAATGATAATAAAATCACTATGTCTGTCCGGCCACTTGCTTAACGCGATGGAAAAAAACAATGTTTATCTGTAAATTCCCCCACATGCGCGGCACGTGGCGTTCACGTGGTAAACGCATGGCCATTATGTTTTTCTGTGCAAAAGTTAAAAGGAATGGCTAAGGATCATACTCATGATGTTCTTTATTGCTCATGAGAACAGGCTTCGGCATATACACCGCGACATGTGGACGTGGACATGAGCCAAACCGGACGTAAATAGGTTCTGAACGTAAATAGGTCATGTTACGTTAACTGTTCTCTCCATCCTACCTTCAGTCCGGGGGTTTCCGCCATCCCGTCCCGTCCGTCCCGTCCGTTCAGCCCATCCCGTCCCGCTTGACAACAACCTGTAAAGGGGCGGAGTTAGAATGGAGACTTTAAACTTGTGCTCCACATTACGTTGGAGCAGAAAAGACACGCAACAAAAATATTTTCACATCTGTTTATGTCGTGGAATAATGCAAACGAAATATTAGTGTGATACTACTAGTTCATTGGAACACATTTTGGAAGTCCATATGTATGCCTTGACATAGATGCACCTGATCCAGCCGGGAGTCGGACAAAGTTGGGGACTTCTCTCTTGGAGCGCCTGCGCACAAGTCCTCCGTCCTTAGTGACGGTGTTGTTCTGTACCCGGTGACGTCAGTCTCACCGACGGGCCCAGAGTCTTCTCCCTCAGGGCTCTGCACAGAACCGGTCCGGTAGGGAGGAATACCACAAGTTAGTACGCCATGTTTACTTCTGTTCAACTTCAAGCTGAAATTTTGTTTGGGCGAAATGTTGGAAAACAAAAAGCAAACGCACACCGTGTTCTTGGCAAAAAATGACTTCTCGATACATTGCACGCTGTCAGCAGGAATGGGGAACCCTTGGAGGGTCTGCTGGTTGCAGGGTGTATAAAAGCTATTGTTGTAACTACATTTATAGTACCTATACACCTACTAACATACCATAACAACTATTAGTGTGTGGCTATTTACCTCAGACGTTTGTTGCTGTTCGGCGTAGTTTGGTGGCACACTCCCGCCTCGGATCTGTGTTTCCAGCACGACAATCCTCTCCATGAGAGACAGGTCATCCTCTTGGTCTTTCTGACACTGGAATTGGAGCTTAGCCATGTCGTCGTGGTCTTTCTGAGCCTTTGCCTGAAGTTTGGCTATGTCATCCTGGTTTCTCAGGGCCTGTGCTTGGAGCCTCGTCATTTCGTCGTGGTCTCTCTCGGCCCTACTAGCAACTTGAGCAAGGGTAGCCATCCTCTCTTGTAGCTTAGCCATCTCCTCTTGGTCTCTCTCCACCTTAGCCCGGAGGTTCCCCATCTCGTGGCCGATGTTCTGCACCATCACGGCCAGCACCACGGCGGAGGCGAATACCGCGACGGCGCCGAGAACACCGACGACCGAGCCGAGCGGGCCGCCCGTGCGCTCCCGGCGGCTGCTTCTCTCGGGCAGGGGGTGGGCATAACGGGGCTTCTCCGACGCCATTCTTCACCAGTAGCAGTAGCGATAGTTAGCAATGGCAATAGCGGCCTTGTGTAGTTCAGTACTCAGTATAAGCTGACGGTGAGTGTGGCTCAAGTCGAAGCCAAAATTGTCCAACCGTCAGTTCGGACAGCTCGGATTGCAATGAGGAAACGAACCAAGCACGTAAATACAAATCATACCAAATCAATTAACTCAGATAAATGCATTCCGTCTATTGTCGTAGATGACCTGGCAGGTCACTCGCAACCTTTACCCTGAGGCTAGTCTGGTCGATGACGTTTAGACATTGAGGTAGACCATTAGATGATTTAAAATAACAAAAAGTCATCGCAGCTGAAATCCATCCAAAGGAGGGCATGTAAAATTATCTTAGGGGACAGGTACTCTAGTTACACTGGCGCCTGTGCACAGCTTGGACTGCAACAATTGAAATCGAGAAGGGGACGGTTGTGCCTTCGCTTGGGCAGAAGACTACTAAACAACACGTCCCTTGAGAGGTCTGCTACATGTATCCTCTCTCCAGAGGATAGATTATGATCAGCAACCGCCACAAAGGAACTTGACACAGTCAGAACTAGGACTGAAAGATTTAGAAACAGCAATATACCGGACATCGTAAAACCGCTGAACAATGACAACAAACCCTATAACGTATTGTAAAAACTTACCTGCTGCCACAGCTTAGTTCGATTCGCTATGAATATGAGAACATTTTAATTCGAGAATTTAATGCAAGAAACCTTTTTGATAGAGCAATTTATGATGCCAGAAACAGCGTGTAATTGATGTAGTTTTACATATATTTTTTATGTGTAAAGCGGCAGATCAATTCAGGGTCCAGCCTGTCACTCCTTTTAACGAGAAATAAAAACCATTATTATTGTTGTTATAACTTAAGCAACAGGGTAAATTCTCTAAAGAGTTGGACTATATAGATGGCATCCAATACCTATCTTAACTGACCTTTGCAGTTTATTGATTCGCTTTGTCGCACGTATGTAAGCCAAGAATGTATTTGTAATTATACCAAGTAATTAACTCCCATAAGTGCAATCCAACTTCTGTTGTAGAGATTACCTGGCAGGTTAATATTATAGCACTCAAAGGAAAGGAAAAGGAAAGTGATCTCGTACCAGTTTAGCTCAAATGAACTCAATGAACAGATGAGCTAATCTTCCACTGGTCGTGACAGAGAAGACAGACGCTATATACAGTATATACAGGTTCATTGTACCGGAGAAATTCTCCTAGCTCTTTTCGACAAGCACAATGAACAGTGGACCACGGCTTAACGTCCCATACTAAGGACTGCGACCCTTTCCGGTAGCATGCATGTCGGGTGAGCGACACAGTCGGGATCGAACCCGGGGCTTCTAGTTCTAGAGGCAAGATCGTTAACCACTGGACTACGCACGCTACCTACATAGCTCAAGACTGGATACAAACAAGGCAACATGTGACTTCACCTTTGAAGTGTGATATCTATCTTCGCCGAGAACATTATGTTTTCGTTTACTCCAGCTGTTAGGTGGGTCTGCATGTATGGCATGAGCATGTGTAATATAGCGCATATTGGAATTTGGGTGTCGGTAGAAAACTCCCCAAGATTTCTGAGAAATGTACTTGGTGCATGACACGTGTGTATGACTTATCCTGTACAAGGCTGTGCAAGACGGCACTAGGCTGTCCATCGCCCCTGAGACTGTTACTCCTTTACTACATCCTGTATGACTAATCTTGAAGATGTTGAGAAATGTATTAAATTAGAAACAAAGTATGTTAGACAAGACAGACCG
This sequence comes from Branchiostoma lanceolatum, assembly GCA_035149815.1. Classification (NCBI taxonomy): domain Eukaryota; kingdom Metazoa; phylum Chordata; class Leptocardii; order Amphioxiformes; family Branchiostomatidae; genus Branchiostoma; species Branchiostoma lanceolatum. Next base: position 8,839,560 of record CM068867.1, on the reverse strand, counting down.
ACTTGAGAAATAGAGAGGAGAGAACACGACAACAACTGGAGTCTGTCTTCAATTTCAATCGAAGGACCTCTCTCTGCTATTTTCCTTATACATAACTTAGAAAAACTTTGATGGATCTTCATGATTTTCGGCAGGTGTGTAGTGGTTGTGCGAAGGAAGGTCAAGTTCGAAAATTTACCTGGTGTTTTCCAACAGTACTGCAGCGGACTTTCGTTTTTGTGTGTTTGTATGTAGGGAAAAAAGTAGGAAAGTTTGTAAATCCGCTACATTTCATATTGGGACTCTCAAGCATGTGACAGTGTCCGCGTAAAAAGGGTAAAATAAACAGATGGCATAGCAAGAGTAGGTCATATTAACAAATGGAGAACAGCACTAGTCTCCAATCAGAGACGTGGGCCCGACTGTTTTTTTTACGTGTTCAGTTTAGGCATTTTGTCCAAAGCATGTTTGCGACATAACGAAAAGGGGACAAAATAGAAAGCCCTCCGGATCCCCCCTCCCTCCCCAAAAAAACACATGAAAACACTCTGCTTTGAGAGTACTCTGCTACAAAACTGCACCACTGCTAGGTACGAAAAGTCATATTTATTCTATGTCTTTCAAAATGTGTATGATGTGGAATAAAGATGTATTCTATTCATATATATTGACTGTACCATTTCATCATCACTTTCAACTTACGACACTGCAATATCAAACCTTTGTGTGTGTGGCCCATAGAATATCAAAATCCTCATATTTTTGTCGGGGTTATTTGTTCGGTGGTTATAGGGACCGACCATGCCTTGTGACACCGTGTACACCTCTGGGTGGGTCATTGGCCCTATTTACCTTCGCCGAGAAGGTTATGCAGAGGGCAGCGTTTGTATGTGTGTGTGTGTGTGTGTGTGTGTGTGTGTGTGTGTGTGTGTGTGTGTATGTGTGTGTGTATGTATGTGTGTGTGTATGTGTGTGTGTGTGTGTGTGTGTGTGTGTATGTGTATGTGTGTGTGTGTGTGTGTGTGTGTATGTGTGTGTGTGTGTGTGTATGTGTGTGTGTGTATGTGTGTGTGTGTGTGTGTATTTGTGTGTGTGTGTGTGTGTGTGTGTGTATGTGTGTGTGTGTGTGTGTGTGTGTATGTGTGTGTGTGTGTGTGTGTGTGTGTGTATGTGTGTGTGTGTGTGTGTGTGTGTGTGTGTGTGTGTGTGTGTGTGTGTGTGTGTGTGTGTGTGTGTGTGTGTCTAAAGAAGCAGAATAACTGGAGAAGGCCTTGATGGATTGTCTTGATATTTGGTAGGTGGGTAGATCTTGATGAGACCTGGAAATAATTTAGATTTTGGGTACCCTAGCGGTTTGTCAGGGTACTGCAGCGGAATTTCCTGTTTTGATTTCTCGTTGTTACTGTTATTAGGTGAAGATCGTACTGGAGGCCTCCACTGGAGATGTCGAGTTGATATTCAACGGAGAAAACACCGACAAATTCAACTGGTTCTCGCTGTCTCGTCTTCTTTCATCCCCGTGGAATGACATCAACACCGAGCCTAAGAACTTCTTTTCGGTTGCAGGAGATGCTGTCGTACGGTAAATATTGTTTCTAGAGCTGTGTATCAATTCAATGGACCATATATATATACAGATGCACTTTTTTCTTGTTTAGATATATTGTATGAGTTTGAAGCAGTCCTGCTTTATTTTTATGGCTGTAGTATATTACACCTGTTACATACTCAAGATAGACGATAATGACATGCGACTACTTTCTCATCAGGCAGAAATAACCGACACCTACTACTGTATCATCAGACAAATAGATCGTGACCTTGGTTACTTGAATCACTCTAAGATCAGTTGTATAACTTCGCCAGTCAGCCCACGTGGTACAGGAATAAAGATTCACCGCTGAGATGCCTTACCACTGTCTAGTTACGTGAAATTCAATCTAAACTAGCACCGGTACATCAGATCGAGCACAACAGCACCTATTCACCTATCAGAATGCAAAAGACTGTCAATGGCTGCAACACATAACTCTCCAATCAGAGGCGGGGTTCCGGCTGGTTTTTGACGTGTTTTAGGCGTTTTTGTCAGGCTTTCTACTTTGCCATCTTTTTTATTTTTTATTTTTTTTTGTATAGCCAACGTGTGGCCGACAAAAACGCCAAAAAATACGTCAAAAACCAGCCGGAACCCCACCTCTGCTTAGAGAGTAACAACACATGTCCTTTTTCATTGTCAATGCAGAACGTTTTTCATCAGTCGGAGCTACCACGGCTGTCCCGAAGACTACGGTTGGCTTGTGTTGGCCGAAGGAAGTGCTTGCACATGGGAGCAGGCACCTCTGAACCAGCGACCCTACATTTTGTTTTCACGGACAGCCACGTACGTCAACTGGAATGACGGCGGTAAGTGTTACATTTCGGTGACTCTTTCTTCTTTTTCTCCCGTGAGTGAATAGTTTCATGTTGGTATATAAAGTCGCTGAATTTAAAGGCTCATTGTACAAAACCAAGGGGCTTATTCAACCGATATTTCGTTGACCGTTTGTCACCTTCCAAGTTATTTCTGACTGGTTCGCATTGCAATGCAACTATAGGTGTCAGTGCTTATAGATGCGGTCCCAAAAGTAAAGTGTTAACATGTATACAGAGATAGATAATGCGGTGTTTACGATGCGGTCCGCAACGTAAAGGAGTTTAGCATATACATGAATGTTGCCAACTTAAAAGAAAAAAACTTTTGCTATAATTCTTAGGCAGCCTACAGGGGTAAATAAGGAATCAATGGGTACGATCTATGACCTTAAATGACCATAAATGAGTCATCAATCTACTACAACAAATTTTTCCTTTCCTTGTATTTTTGTCATTTCTCAATTATATGAGTTTTAAAAATTATTTCAGAGGCTACGGTTGGAAGAGCCGATCGCATGGTCATTTACATCGAAACAGGTAAATCATATACCTTCTTTTTACTCTCTTGTCTGATTTTTGATTGCAGATTTAGACTGATTGGGCCATGCTGATTCAATCATATGGATGACATTGTCTGGGGACCCCAAAACTGAGCGTGCGAATAAATAAGAAAATGGAAAAAAATGCCTTCAAACTGAACAGATGATTTAACACACTGAGTATTGTAAACCGGTACCGAATATTAGATTCTTCATTTTTGTTATTTCACATCTTCTTTGATTTTGGAATTGATATTGGCATTCTACGGCATTAGTACCGTTTTTCGAAATATATTTTAACAATCTACGGCATGTATTTGATCATTTTGCGGCTGCTTCGTACGTTTTACAGCAGGATTCAAACATTTTTTTTCTGAAAACGGACGCAGGTTGATGTACGCGCGGATGTCATCGATATAATCAAATCAACATTACCTTAACTTGAACAAAAAATTAAAGGCAACGAATATAGACATAGAAGATCGACATAACTGGATACTTTTGACATCAGGAACATATGCCACATATACATATACTTGTGTGAAGTAACTTAGTTTACCAGTCATTTATCATTAATTTATCATTAAAAGATATTTTTCACCTGGTCTAGTTTACATGGAGATGCACGGAATATCCAATTCTTGCAAGGGGAGGATTCTTAAATTATTCATTTCAACTTTGAGCTGGACTGATTATGAAAAAGTCCATGTGTTAGCAGAAGTGTATTTGTTTAAGTGGATATGATTTTGGACTGGTCCATATTGTGTTGAGGTGCTAATGGAAGACTCCATTCCTGTATGGAGAGACTAATTGTTTTTAAACTCAATTTTAAACTGGGGTGATCCATTTTTTCAGTGGAAGTATTTTAGAATGGTCTAATGTTATTTTGGGACAGTCCATTTTTTGCATGGCGAGGAGTATGGGTAACCATGTTGTATTTGCTCGCAAATGTTGCCTTTCTAGTATTGATATTCTTTTTAAATTGATACAGAGAAATGCCCTGAGTGCGAACACGTCTGCACGTATACAAACCGTGAATTCCAGTGCTCTTGCAATGCCGGATACACCTTAAGAGAAAATGGTACATGTGACGGTAAGTTCGATCATGCCTTACTCATCATAAAAATAATAATCTTAAAACAATAACCTCAGTGAATAATCTCATCTGGTGGCTGAATGGCCGAATAAGAAAGTTCTTAACTCACAACTATGGAGTATCATAACGACAGACGTGTCGATGGCCGTCTGTCGCCTTCTTCAGTGCAATGATAAATTCATTTTGCACTGCAGCCACATGTTATTGCTAACAATGACAATGACAATGAACTTTATTGCATATTCAAACCCAACATGGGCTAAATGCATTAGGTAACATGAAGTTAAAAAGAAGGAACATTGTGCTATTTTCCATCTAAATCGAGAGAGTCTCTTCTCTCTTTTTGAAACATTTGTACACAAATTCTTATATATAGTTTTTCAATTATATCGTAGTTTTTCTTGACTAGTTGAGTCGGTTTTCTTTAGTTGTTTAAGTAGATTCCAAAAGGCAGTCGGGTTATTGTCTTGACGTTTTTGGAGTTCCATCAGACAGTTACTTCCATGCTCTCTTTTGCGCTTTCGGATCAGTTTGTTAAATTCTTTTCTTGTTTCTGAAGTAACTGCGTCTTACTAGTGGCCTTTTGGATTGTGTATTAAAAGGTATCTTACATTTTGCAATTCTTTCCGAGCTTCGTAGCAAGACTTACCAAACCATTTTTTGTTTCTTTTGACTCCTTTTGTCTTTTCCTTACCTCTCATTGGAGAGACATCTTTCCTGCCAATACTAGAATGTCGTGAAGCTCGCGTACATTATTCTCGTTTGTCTTTGCTGTTTACTGCATGTCTTTTGTATCTAAGGATACAATTTTTTTCTAGTTTTGGGGAAATGTACGAACTACTTAGCTCTTTTATGAATTAATCGCTAGAAATAGGACCCCAGACAAACCGACATGGGAAGGGGCGTGTGTTTGGTTCAGTTTCCACGTTTTCTTGTGAGTGCGCTAATGCGCGTATGTTCACAGAAACCATACAACGGTCCGGAAATTCAGTAAGTGGATGGACTTTAAACATATCTAAGTTGTGAAACAGAGAGCTACTAGAGATGGCGTAGTCCACCGTTAGGCTGGTAGCACGTGAATCTACCATTTAAGTCGCCCAGGACTCTTTCCTTCAGGTCAGCCTAGGCTCATAAGTCTACAATACATTTGCCAAAAGAATTAGCCGGGTTTCTTTCGGCAAACTTTCTGGGAATATCTACTTTCAGGTACTGGCTATAGTTCAGAATCCATTTGCTCATTTTCAGTGAAGTCTTGTTAGGACCCTATTAATGCGGTAATTGAGTAGAAGGCTTCAAATAAGCAATCGCTTCCTGCCTAATACTCAGTAAACATATACGAATAAAATAAAATAAATGCGGTCCCAAACGTAAAGCATTGTCACAGACATAGATATTGCTAACGTTACACAATAATTATTGAAGTAGATATTCAATACGTCGTTGGACGGACTAGCAATGATTTAATTTTTTCCTCCTACTTCAGACATTGACGAATGCCTGGGAGAAAATGGCGGCTGTGACCACATCTGTACCAACACAGAAGGGAGTTTTCAGTGTTCCTGCCATCCTGGCTACCTTCTAAATGCTGATGGATTGACATGTGGTGGTAAGGGTTATTCCACTCTTAAAGGCATCCAGAGTATTTTATGAGGCTTGAAACGTGAATTAAAAAAACTCAGATTTCTAGTCATTCCTACACATAGTAAGTTTCAATGACGCTATACCAACACATATCGAAACTGAATGAGCATAGATACGATGTCGTTGTGTGGTGAGAACTGATAGAAACTACAAGCCCTAATAGACTGACCCTGACTTTCCATCAAAATTAACGGTTCGACCAATGAGTGAGTGACTGCATGTCCGTCAAATATTTGCATTTTTATGTTTTAAGTTTGCATTTCTACGTTTTGACGGAGGTGTGCGGGGCTATGGTATCTACAGTATTTACAGTAGGCGCGTGAAACTAAAATATTACCATAAATAAAAGTATCATACAAATACTGCCAACACAAAATGTTTTGATATGCCTTCATATCACATTTGCTTCGTATCTAGAACAATGACTCTGAAGGCCGCCCTAAAATACCTACAAAACACGTTAATACATCTATATGTGAAATGCAGCAGGTCTTTGGTTTACAAATTTCCCCACGATTGGTTTTTCACTTCGAATGTTGTGTAGACACTGCCAGATTGTTTCAGCACTCATGGCGTAATATCTTCGCTCAGCCGTCGATGTTTGCTCGAAAGAAAGCACGTTGTCAAGTAAGGTACTGACCAGTAGTCTTTTGTTTTGCTACCGCCTCAGACCCGTGTCTAACGGCCGCGCCTCTATACGAGCCACACCGCAGTACGGCGTACGTCACAAACGGGTCGAACCTGTGTGACGGCGGGATAGAGGAAGGGTGGTACCGCTTCTCTCATGTAGGAGGCACGATGCCCACCAGTTGTGTACAGTCTTACAGATGTGGTACAGAGTCACCTGTATGGTTGAATGGAGATCACCCAACAGGTAATCATTCGTAGCTTACATTTTGTTGGGCTAAAAGAAAGATGCCGATATTTCTAGATCCGTCTAGATGTAGCTTATTCCCTCCATGACGAAATTCATTTATTTATTTATTTAGCTTTTTCAGATTTACCACATTTGTAGACGGATTGACATGACATGTGACTATTACCCTTACCATGGCACACCGCCTGGGCGTGCCCCTACCCTTTTTCGAAAGAATGGCACAACGTCGAGGCGCATGTCTAGACATCTAGACAGTTCGGGTTCGAACTCGGGTCCCCTTGTTTGACAGTCGGATGTTCTATCCATTACGCCACACGACGCCACTGTTCCGAGGTATTGTTTTGGATGTCCGTGTATTTCTTCGTATTTGTCTTCTACAGCATCCACTATAGTTTTTGTACTGTAAGGCATAATGTTATCTTTTGGCAGTTTAACGTGAGAACATTTTTCATTTTTTTTTATAGACAACAATATTGCTGACCGTTCGGCGTGTGCGAATACCGGAGAGCCTGGTGACTGTTGCACAGAACAATACAACATTCAAGTCAAGAGATGCCCGACTCCTGGACAGACTTACTACGTCTACAAACTTGTACCAACCAACTTCTGTGAGGCGTACTGTGCAGGTATGTTAACCTGTAACATAATGATGTAAATTAAATTAAAGATAACTTTTGTGGGTAAGATTGCGAAGAAATGCAATTCTCAAAATACCAACGCACATCATATAGATGAATTGGGGAATCAGACCAATATGGTAGGCCATGATCTTCAATAATTTGACGCCGATGTCCAAAACGTTAACATGCCAGTACTAACTATGATATTGCCAATAATTGAGTCGAGTTCTTGTATACATCTAACTTTTTATTGAGTACACTATTGAGTACACTATTTGTACTCAATTGTTATAACGGTATAGAAACACTAATTACTAACAGAAAACTTTCTTATTCGTTTTCACAGGTAACAGCGTACCCTGCCCAAATGGGGAAGTGTACAACGTATTCCATCGAACCTGCGGAGGTAAGTCACATTTCTTGTACAAAGTGCCTTCGTAGAATACATGCACAGTGACAAAAATCAAAGGCGTAAACACCCTGCAACAAAAGTAAATTATTTCTCTTTAACACCAAATTGTTTTCTTTCTTGCAGACATCATCCCGCTGTTCTCAGACAACCCTGTTCTCCATCCTCCTGAGTATGACGTCAGCTCCAATCACGTGACCTTTACGTGCGAGGTTGAGTACGACCCTGATGACGTCACTGCCTGGTTTGACGTCATGTTTCTGTTCGATGACGTGTACTTCCCGGACGTGCCTAATGTGACCCTGACGGCCGGGAAAAGGCGCGCAAAGATGGACGCCAGTCACCTAGGTCTCAACCAGCTGTACCCTCACTTGCCTGTCACTTGGCCGTCGAAGATGGGGAAAGCTGTAAGTTGGAATTTGACACTTGGATTACTGGTTGTGCATCCGGCACTGAAAAGGCTAGGGTTTCTAATAGTGCTGCGTACCGGTATTGTGTACCGGTACTGTACCGTGAAAATCGATTAGGTACAGGTCCAAAATACCGGATCATGAAGTACCGGTACTGTACCGATATAAATTTACACCAAGTATGTGCTTATTTTGTGACTGACCTCCTAAACTCATGGCCTCATGCAACACCAAACGTGACCAAAGTGACACATTGGAACAGCGTTACTTATATACAACAGATCATTCAGGAGGGCCGGGAGTTTTGATAGCAAGGCCAAGGGAGCTTAGTGGTAGGAACCTAGTTATATTCTTTGAATAAAGATACCGACAAGTTGTAAACAGCTTATTGATGTTTCTGTCATTATTGAAGAAGTTCAGTAGAACATGTGTTAACTTATGAGATTGTTCAAGTACAGGTACAGGTCCGGACCTGTACCTAAACCTCTGTAGCGGTACCTGTATACCTGATGTTACGTTTAGGTACGCAGCACTAGTTAACTAAACATTTGACATTTTATTTCCCCCAAGGTTTCCTGTCAAGTACGGTCGTACTGGGAAGAAACTCCAAATGTTAAAAGTGAGTGGCGTCACAGCAACTCTTACTGGGCAGGAATTGAGGTAACGTAAATTTCTATCTGTCACTGCATTACCGTGAACTAACAAGTGAGCTTCATAAGCATTCACAATCGATCGCATGGTGTTCTACGTCAATTATGGTATAAATGACTGGATATTTCTAGGAAACATATTATTTTTACCCTTCAAAGTCAGAATTAAAACTAAAACACCGAATTGTAAATATTTCTGAAAAGTATCTCTCTAAACATGCCACTTTTTATTGATGATACTTCTTCTTGTGTGGTCAATTTTCAGGTTGAAGACGTTGTCGTCATCGAAGAGGCGGCTGACCACTACAAGTTGGAGCTGACCAGTACCGTTCCGTTTGTCTGTCGAGGCGGGGCGCAAAGGGTGGGGCAGTGCTACGTAGACGTCCCCTTGGCCTTCGACGCAAACGACGACGACGTCTGCGTAGCTGAGGGTTGTCACGTGAGGTTCTACGCCGACAGGTGGTCCGATGAGGACCACAGATTGAAAGCGGAAGTCGTCTTGGTTGCCGTAAAAGATGGACAGTGGGATGGAGACAAGCATATGCTCATCAACTTTGGACAGATCACCCACACCCCGGTAACGTTCAACATACCCCACATCTTCCACGGCTACACGCCACAGTTCAACATACAGGTACGTAGTTTCAATGTTCTGGATACCATATTTACTAAACTAATTCACGGATTCCATCAAAATAGATTGTTTAGTGGTTTGGATAGAAATGTGTTTGTCAATCAATGTGTTAATTAAGGGTTAATGACCCGCCCCGAGGTGTATATGGTGTCATAACGCCTGGTCATGTGCTATAACCACCGAATAAAACCACCGAGGAACAGGCGGGTCATTAACGTTATTATCACATAGCCTATCTAAACTGACCCATGCATATAAGAGAGACAAATTTCTGTATAATACATAGATTCTTTATTCAATACTATACATGTAAAATCAATCCATTGTACATATTGCCATATGATCTTCATATAATCCAATGTAAACAAGCGGTGACTTGTCTTTGAGCCCACACGGTTATAAATTGACGGGTTGTTAGACGCCTAGGTGTGGTAAGAATCGTGCATGTTTACCTCCCCTTTGCTTGTAGTTTCCCCGGATGATTAATGCTCAAGCCGGAAAAGAAATCCCACAGAAGCGTACACATATCGAGCCGAGATCATTGTAGGTACAAACCTGTAAGAATTTGGGCGATTTTGACCGTAATTCTTTCGATGCCAACACATCGGTTTGGGGAAGTTACGTGTTCGGAGGGGGGCGTTTGTTTTGAACATGGCGACATCACTTTGCCGGCAATAATTTAATTTTCGCCAGGTAAAACCCCCCAGAAACGTGAACATACCGGCCTGGGGTCCTCTTGGGTAGAAACGTAGGAGGTTTCATGGGCGATTTCTTTGTCTGCCAAGATTTGCTACTTCGTGAAATACAATGTGATGAGTGGGGAGGGGACTCTGTGTGCCCCCTGCTTCTTGTTGGTCACACTCGTCAGCTTCCTTGCCTCTCAACTGCTGAAGCATGTTCCTGGGCGTCTTCCCCAACTTCCCATGACCCGAAAACTGATACTAAGTCGGCGTCTGTCAGTTCCTCAACGTAAAACTGTGGGACGGGTAATGCATAATGATGCCCAACAAATTTGCAACAACTATCGTCTGCGGACGGTTCTACTCTCTCGGTAGGGGTGTGAAAAATTTTGTTTCTAGTCCTCTGGTTTAAATTTCCCTTAGATTGAAATTTGTGCATTGTTGTCATGTATTCTTAGAAATTTTGTGAATTTTGAGAAGATATGTTTTTCTAAACAAGGGTAAATTAAAGATTCATCGACAAGACACCCCCATCTACAAAATGGAATAAGTGGTGTGTTATAACGCAGGTGTGTTATGGCCCCATAACACATGGGCAATGGAGGCTTCTGATTGGTCGACGCCATCTAGCTATGTGATAATCTGTATCTAATGCTATTTTCAGATGACACGATTTTATTTAATATGTACCTTCATCTTTAACAGGTTCGAACAGTCGATTCCGTTGAGGCTACATGCACGTACTCCGGGGACCCCCATGGCATTACATTTGACGAGCTCACAGGGTATGTAGAACTACTTTGTGTTAGATACTACCTTGAGACTCTTGGATAACTCTTCATGATAACTGGAAGACAAATAATTGACATCTATGACTTGAGCTTGTGATAACCCTATTCCGTTTGTCCATTACAATATTGTACATTCAGTGTACACAGTCCCGATCTATCTGTGTTGAAATAGTTCAGATATCTCGTGGCTCTTACTAAATGTGACATTGAAATACTAAACTTTTTTTTCAGAAATTGGCGGAAACAAATCCACGTGATATTACCTGGAGAATTCGTTCTCTACAGGAGTACAAAACCGGGCCGAAAGTTCGAAGTAAGTGACAACATTAATGACACTACAGCCATGCTTTGTTATATCACGTGTTAATGTTTTTTTCACAAATAAACAAACAAATAAACAAACAAACAGACAGACAGAAAGACAAATGATTTTATCTTTCTCCCATTAACAATGCTTAACGCTTTTGTAGTCTATATGCTATAGTCTCTATACACTGACTGACAGTAGTAGTAGAAGTAGTAGCAGTAGTAGACGTAGCAGAATTTGTTGCATTAGTAGTAGTAGTAGTTGTTGTTGTTGTAGTAGTAGAAGTAGTAGTAGTAGTAGTAGTAAAAGTAGCATCAGTCGTTGCATTATTATTAGTAGTAGTTGTTGCAGTAGAAGTAGTAGTAGTAGTATTTTCTTTGCATTGCAAATTGTACTGCATTTGATGTTCCCTCCCTGCCGTTTCAAGGTCCACTCACGGCACAGACGATGCCGCTGGGACTTCGACATCTCCTGTAACTGCGGCGCGGCTATCCGCGAAGGGAACGATGTCGTGATCGTTGACTACTGCCACAGGACGTCACCAATGATTCAGTACAAAACAGCTACAGGAGGGCCGCTCTCTCCGGGCGTTGTAGTCAGTCAGGACAGGAATGGACGCTACATACGGGTAAGAAAAAATATTTTCAGACTTCAACGTCATTTACAGTGCAACTCTTTAAACTGTCTACAATGTGTCTACTGATATATATAAAAGAAGACGAACTTTATTGTACGACAATTGTACATGGTACAAAGTATGGCAAGAATACATAAACATACAATACAAAGTAAAAGTATAGAATAAAACTTAACATCCTAATCAATAATACAATACAATAAGGGCTAGCATACATTTTGATATAGCATCCTAATTACTAGTATTTACAATAAGGGCTAGAATACATTTTGATATAGCGTAACAGTTATGATCGAGTTGATTTAATCATTAGTTTCGGTATTTTTCCTAATATGAAAGCAATATATATAGGACCTCCTAAACGCCGGCCAAATATACGTCCTGCCACGCCTCTAACATCAAGCTAACTCCTGCAACATTTTTGAGACCTTTCTACCAGCTCTGACCTACCGTCATATTAGTGTTCTTGATGTGCCTAACATTCAAATGTCAACACCGGAACTGCCACAAATACGCAAACAGCAAGGGACTGCAAAATCTAATCAGGTAAAGGTAATCAACGAAATTGTGTGTATTTTTACAGGTAACAATGCCTTCTGGTGCGTTCGTGGAAGTCATAGGGTCTGGTTTCGTCACCCTTCGTGTCCACGCGCCGGGGATAGACAGGGGGTACACCGAGGGGCTCTGTGGAACTTTCGATGGGAATCCTGCCAACGACGCCATGATGCCAGACGGTACCATCTCTACCCACCACATCTGGCCGGACTGGCACAGAGACTTCTCCTATGCTTGGCGGTGAGTGCATAATCTAAGTGTATCTTTAAAGAGTATGCATGGTTAGTTGCCTTCGTGAAACGGAGGTTTTGTAGTCACTTGGTGTGTGTTTGTGTTTGTTTGTGTATGTGTGTCTATCGTGTCCATGCATACTTTGGCATTTGAATGCTAGGCACGTACACACTAACAGGAAGTTGGATCAAAATTGATCATAGAAGATAACGCCAAATGTTTGGTGCTGGAAGTGGTATGTCAGATTTAGTAGAATTTCTCATAAATCAAACATGACAGATGAAAGGGGCTACTAATTCACGGAGAGGTATTGTTTGAATTGGTATCGAAGCTATCCACAATGCAGCTGTAAGCTATGTGTTTTGAGGTAAGCCGGGGCTGGTAAACTGCTCATTGTAAACAATACCATCCTTTCGTCGTATAATGTATTGCTGAATTCTAATTTCTACATTCCGTTCTCAGAATTCCACCCGGACAGAGTCTGTTCGACGTTGAATGTCTAGACGAGGTCAGCAGTCCCGTGTCTGAGTCAGAGTTCTGCACGTGTGGGGAGGGAAACAGAGTCGAGTGTAGCCCGACTAAAACGCGCAAAACTAACAACTTGAACGCCGTTTTTAACGCCCTCCAACCACTCGAAGACGCAAGAAACAGGAACTGCGCACGAAGAAGAAAGAGGGACGTGAACAACATCGAAGACGACCCAGACCTGTATAACGATGATGTAGACACGACACAGTACGAGTTCGACTACGCCCTGGACTCGGAGCCGGTCGTCAACAGCATGTGGCCTACTCCTAACATAGGGATAACAGAGGAGGAAGCGAGGGAAAAGTGTCAAGGAGGAATCATGAACTTGACCATCGCTGAAGCCTGTCGGGATGTGTACGGTGTTGACATCTTTTCGGGAGTGGACTTCTGCATGGCGGATGTAAAAGTGAGTCTGAACCTAATCTTTCCCTATCCCCCTCCCCGAGTTTTATACTGAATGAAAATATGTCATAGGAAGCGGCACTATACTACAGGAGAAATAAGAGCGTGTTTTAAATATTATGCTACTTACACAAATATACATCCAACAGACTCAACGCTTCTAGCTCTATTGGACAGAGAATCTACGTTCAAAAGATATAGAAGTCAACTATTTTATTTACTTCTGTATTTACTTCTGGTTTGAATTAATGATTTCTTGGGTGTGGGTGGGGGGACGTAGGCACACTTTAGGTTTATTTGTTGTATATATATATATATATATATATATGTATATGTATATATAGATCTTACTTTATATCTATAAGTTTGTATTTTTGTTAAGTGGCGTTGGCAAAATAAGTTTTATAACTTGAGTGCAGCGCCCCTTTGTCTTTGTCTCTATTATCCTTGAATAAAATAAAATAAAACTAGAGTTCCACAAACACATTATCTTCGCCAAATAATCAAGGCTTATTATGGAAAGTGATTTATATTTACGTGCCTATCACCCCCTGCAAATTTGATCATGCACCATACCATTTGGACGTTATGATTGGGCGAATGAGTCCAGTTAAGATAGGGTTAAAAATCATTTGGTGGTACAGGACTAGTATATGTGTAGAGTGTGCTGATATATGTTATAACTGGTCATGAAAAAATATGAGTATGTTGATATTATATGGGCCACAAAGGTTCGATATGGCAGTGTTGAAAGTTGAAAGTGATGATGAAATAGTACAGTCAATACATATGAATAGAATAAATCTGGCACGTTTTCAGGTGTTTCTAGTCAGGCTTTCTATTTTGTCCCTATTTCGTTATGTCGCCAACCGTGTTGAACAAAAATGCTTAAACTGAACGCGTCAAAAACCAGCAGGACCCACACCTCTGCTTGGAGAATAGTTTATTTATTTGACCTACATGTACGTTTATGCAAGGCTATCTGTTTACATGACCTGACACTGTCCCATCTCCCATTGAAAGGCAGTGGGTTAACAAACTTTCCTTACTAATTATGCAAATTAGCTCCTTATTTGCATAATTAGTCATTGATTATGTAAAGCACCATCCGAGCTCTCTACATACCAAACATCACGACGATCTGTCGACCCATTCTCAAGTTATTCATGTCCGAATGTCAAACAAAAACACCCACTGCGGTTCTTAACAAGCCGCTAGGGGGCCAAAATTTACAGAACCTACTTTCTGTGGCATGAACTATCTACCACACAAAAAGCATGACCATAGCGCTTTCAGAAAATATGCCCCTAAATTTTGAAGCTCTGCTGCAGTACCTTTGGTACCCGCTAGAAGGCCCATTATCGAACTTGACCTTCCTTTCGGTAAATCCTACCCATCCACTAAATATCATAAGGATCCATCAACAGCTTCTTGAGTTATGTTGTCCACAAGAAAATTCACAACCACACAAAGCCCGCTGCAGTACCGACGGAAAGTGCCAGGAGAACCATTTTTGAACTTGACCTCCGTTTTCACAACATCTACACACCTGAAAAAAATCATGAAGATCCATCAACGTTTCCGTCACTTTTTTTGCCTACATACAAACACAAAAAAAAGCTAAGTCCGCTGCAGTACTATTGAAAAACGCAAGGTAAACCATTTTCGAACTTGACCTTCCTTTACACAACCACTACACACCTACCAAAAATCATAAAGATTCATTGAAGTTTTCTTGAGTTATGCTCCTGACATACATTCAGACCCACCCAACAGATTTTTCAACCGAAAACATAATCCTCTCCGAGTACAAGTACTCGGCGAAGATAATAAAAAATGAGAGGGTGTACGGCCGCCGGGAGGTCCCGCACAACCATGGCCTAGCGACCTACATTAAAAAAATGGCTAGGACAAAAAACGAAACAGCTGACCAGACTAGACCGACAGAGGATCGCCAGAAGTGTAGTAGGTTTGCCAAAATTTGTTCTGCCTCTACGGCGAACTAAATAGCTATAGGAACGATGGATGAATTGATGGATGGACATTTTTAGGAGTGAAAGGGCTTGGTCCTTATAAAACATACTCATGACCTATGTTTTCAGGTGACGGAGGATTTCCAGTATGTTGACATCATTGTGCAACAGATTCAGGCAGAATGTGCTGAAAAGGCCTACAACAATGTCAGCCTGTACGAGACCAACGGGAACGGAACAGCGGTGCCTCCAGCCTTCATCGCCGCTAACATCTGTCCGCGCCAGTGTAGTAACCAGGGCCGGTGTGTGAACAGTACGTGTGAGTGTGACGAGGGTTACACGTCTGCAGACTGCTCCATACAGATCGGCAGGCCTCCAGTCGCGCTGGAACTCCCCTCGGACGGGCTGTGTGACGTCAGAAGCCGTCCCTGCATGAAGACCTCCTTCTTCTCCGAACCCGTGATGAACTCTGAGAACCTGACCTGTAGGATCACACAAGTTCAGGTTTGCTTGATTTCTGTGTCTGTGTAGTCAGCATGAGTTTAAACGCCCTTCGACGTAACACACCAGATTTCCAGAGCACCTCTTTTTTTTCGTTTCACTTGCACTGTAATTAATACGTTGTTATTTTCCATATGGTTCTTTTATGTACTGTGTCCATTAGATACGAGATGGAGTAAGGACACAAGCCAACTCCAGCGGTCGATCCGAGGCGACGTTCCGCAGTTTTGGGGAGGTGTCGTGCGCCCTCCCCAGGTCTCCTGTACGGGACGGGTCACCTGACACCAATGAAGGCGCGGTGGCTCATGGGATGCTGCTGTCTGTCAGTAACGATGGAGAACGGTTCAGTGAGGAGTTGTTCTTCACCGTGTACGACTCCGTCTGTCAGGAGTGTTCACAGGGAGGGAACTGTACTTGGAAGGTATTTTCTCATCATGTTGACCAGTAAGGAAGGGAAACACACTGTCTTCTTCCTCTCCAAACAAATAAGGTCAATTGTCTGGACCATAGGGCTTTCACCGTGGTTACTGGACGTGTTTTATGGTGTTCGATTACATCATGTAGTAAGTGGCAGGACAGGGTTGAAGGGGCTGGTATCTATCTATCTATATATATATATATATACATACATACATACATACATACATACATACATACATACATACATACATACATACATACATATATATATATATATATATATATATATTATAAATATCTTTGAGTAAGAATAAACAGAGCAGTATTTTTTACATTAGACCATCTAAAGGTAAATATTATGCATTGGCGTGGAAATGTTACCTTTTTACTTTACTGATATTTGTTTTTTGTTTAGATTTATTCTCTAAACTAAATCAAGACACATCCAAGACTTATTTTCCCCCTTTTCTCCAAATAGCCCAACACGTGCATGATTCGGGGACACTGCTTCAGGGATGAAGAGGCGAATCCTAACGACTGGTGTCAGCAATGTCTGCCTGGGCTTTCCAACTCAACGTGGTCGGATCGACCAGGTACCATTCAATATACTTGTTATTGATTCAGGAGTAATTAAAGATTCCAAGAATCGTCCATATATATATATACATTGAACATATATATATATATATAGAGAGAGAGAGAGAGAGAGAGAGAGAGAGATAGAGAGAGAGAGATAGAGAGATAGATAGATAGATAGATAGATAGATAGATAGATAGATAGATAGATAGATAGATAGATAGATAGATATTAGGCTTCCTCCTGAAGCGTTGACAACAAGCACTATTTACTTTATGATCTATTATGTTCTTCTTCAGTCAACGTTGCGCCATGGCTTACGACGCCCTCCACTATCCAAAAACTCGTCGGTGAGAATCTGACGCTGACTCTGACAGCAGAAGATCCCGAAGGAAGACCCGTGACGTTCATAATGACATCGTCAGATGACCTTGGCATTAGCGTACAGCCAAACGGACAGTTGGACTGGACAACAGATGACGTCAACTCTACTTCTATCAACGTCACAGTCGAAGACGAGTGCGGCGCGTCATCCGAACAAACGTTCCACCTCACCACAATGGCGTGTCCTTGTGACAACGAAGGGTCCTGTGTGCCCGATCCCGACATGCCCCGCGGACAAGGCTTCTACGCATGCGTGTGTCCTGGGTACACCGGGGACGTGTGTGAAACTGAGGTGGGCGAATGTCAGTCCAATCCGTGTGTGAACGGAACCTGTACCGACATTGTGAACGGTTACAACTGCACCTGCGCGGAGGGATACATCGATACCCGGTGTGACGTGAGCGTTACCAACAGGTGCGCCCTGGACCCGTGTTTTCCCGAGGTCTCCTGTATCAACTTAGAGGACGGGGGCTTCCTGTGTGGACGGTGTCCTTCGGGATACATCGGGAACGGATACGTCTGCGAAGGTAACGCCACTCGGATATATATTTTGTTATGTATGTGACGTAATAGAAAATGAAGTTGCTCTGAGACAAGTTAATTTCTTTCACTAGTCTACTCACACTTTTACACTATTATTTACCTTCTACACAACATTGACTATCTAAATTTATGTATGTATGCAAATGCTTTTAGTTTGTGACTAAATCTGTAATCTGAGACATCTATAACTGCATTTTGTAAAGTGAACCAGTCAGAATTGCCCTGAGGAAGGTGACAGACGGTTACTGAAACGTTGGTGTGAATGAAATACTTATTGTGTACAGATAATCTTTTTATTAAGTGGCTTTCCGTCCTGATAAAGCTATTCAGGGATTTACCTTTTTAACGATATACTAGCTATATTTTCCACAATGCTGTGGAACTGATGAGAATTATTATATTATTCATTTTTTTAAATATTGAACAGATATAGATGAATGTAAGTCTGGTGTCCATGACTGTCTACACCTCTGCAACAACTTTCCCGGAACATACGAATGTACGTGTGCAGATGGGTTTGTCTCGATTGCTGATGAATGCATAGGTAAGACCTTTGCTTGATTAAAACTCAAATGCTGCAGTTGTTGGCTCTCTATGAATTTAACCATTACCCTGGTGTGTTTCTTACCCTACCCAAGTATAGATTGACCTTACACTTCTTTTATAGAGATAAGGACAATGTGGCAAGCTCAAAGGCACTCACGTTTATATCAAATTTTATCAGTACCACATACAAAAAACAATAAGCTTGATAAAGTAAAGGTAGTCGTTTTAAGGCCGTAGGTGCAGTAAGTTGTTTTACACTGTCACTCGGGCACGTTATTGGAAGGTGGAGCCCAACCCTCTTCTTCCACTGCTTTTACCTCCCCAACCAAAGGTCAGGTATCCAGTTTTAAAAGTCGTGAAAAGTGTCTTTCCTAAGGGCACAGTAAGGGATTTGACTAATGGGTTCTGAACCAGACGCCATAATGTTTGTTTATGCCAAATATGTTTTCAATGGTATTCTATTAATCAATGTCAGATCATTTTCTATGATGACGTATGTTTCTTATTTTTCAACAGATGTTGACGAGTGTGCTTTAGGGTTCGACGAGTGTTCTCGCTCCTGCACGAACACGAATGGATCCTACACGTGTATGTGTCTGTCAGGATACGAGCTCAACTCAGACGGAAGGACATGTAACGGTAAACGCTTCACTACCTTCGCCGAGAACAGGGGTGCCAAAGAATACATACGAATTTTACGGAATACATACGAATTTTACGGAATACATATGATCCATTACTAGAAACATACGATCCGTACGGAATACATACGATCCATCACGCAGAATCAGACGATTCGTACGGAATACATACGATTTATTACGCGGAATACATACGATCCTTACTAATTTAGAAATGTGCCTGGATCACGTGACACCGGCGGCAAATTCAACATGGTGGACTCGGGATAACCAGTTCTTCGTACGATATCTTGGCTTTTAAGGGCTTAATAATGGCGTATCCCATTCGGCTAAACTCTAAGAATCTCAAACTGCACTAAATCAAGACTGATGTAGGCTTAGACCAACTAGGAGGACAATAGACAAAGCTAGATTCGGTGCTAGCGCGATGGCCGGCAAATTAGTAAGGATCGTATGTATTCCGCGTAATGGATCGTATGTATTCCGTACGGATCGTATGTTTCTAGTAATGGATCGTATGTATTCCGTAAAATTCGTATGTATTCCGTAAAATTCGTATGTATTCTTTGGCACCCCTGGAGAAGGTTATTGAATCAATTATGCCATCCGTGGGGTGGGTCCTAATGTATGTCACAAGCATAACTCGTGAAACGTCGGACGTATCCTCATGATTTTTGATAGGTGTGTAGCGGTTGTGAACATGCAGGTCAAGTCCGAAGACGGTTTGCCTGGCGTTTTATAACAGGACTGTAGCAGCCTATGTTTGTTTGCGTGTTTTCATGTTTGCAAAAAATGGATCTTCATACTTTTTGGCAGATAGCTCAAATTGTGCTTAACAAAATCAAATATCCATTATGCAAATCAATATCTAATTTGTATAATTAGTAAGGAAAGTTTATGAATCCCCTGCATTTCATGATGGGACTCTCAAACATGTGTCATGTATGATTGAAATATAGAGAGGTATCGGTAGATGTCAATAATGCAGATAGCTACCTAAGCTGCATACTAATTTGCATAATTGATTAGAAAATACTATAATACCATATTAGTAAATTATGAGAATTTCAGTCTCGCGCAATGTACAAAGTACAAATTAAAGTTTTTTCTTGGCAAATAAGGGCTATCTACCCTTCAAACATCATGACAATACTATGTCTAGAACATAAGATATCAAAACTGAAAGCTCTAGTGCAGTTCCATTGGAAGCCACCAAAATCCCATAATCAAACTTTTCCTTCGTTTTGGTATGATTACTAATGTGAGACAATATTTCAGACATTAACGAGTGTGCCAGCTCCCCCTGTCGGAACGGTGGAGAATGTCAGGATGGAGTTAACCATTATAGCTGCTCGTGTGCTCGCGGTTGGGCTGGGACACACTGTGAGGAAGGTACATGCATTCGATTCCTTCTTTGCCTCCGTCTTCCCGGCCCCTCCTTGTGCATTTTCTTCGTCTTGAATGATGATCTTTAAAACCGTTATGGGATATGAGCGTTCTTTTTCTACCTGCCAACTGTGATATTCAGACGTAGACGAATGTATGCTGACGAACCACGCAAAGAAGGCTCTCAATGTTATATAAATTAGGCCCTTATGCCATTTCCATCTATATATTCACATATGCAAATTATCTCCTGATTGGCATAATTATCATCGTCTCACGTCGCCGGTGTGCTTTTAAAACCACTCTTGTTGTACCTGCCAACTATGATGTTCAGACGTAGACGAATGTATGCTGACGAACCACGCAAAGAAGGCTCTCAATGTTACATAAATTAGGCCCTCATGCCATTTCCATCTCTATTTCTACATTGATTTACATATACAAATTATCTCCTGATTGGCATAATTATCATCGTCTTACGTCGCCGATATGTTTTTTAACACTACTCTTGTTGTACCTGCCAACTGTGATATTCAGACGTAGACGAATGTATGCTGACGAACCACGCAAAGAAGGCTCTCAAGGTTACATTAATTAGGCCCTCATGCAATTTCCATCTCTATATTTACATTGATTTACATATGCAAATTATCTCCCGATTGGCATAAATATCATCGTCTTACGTCGCCGATGTGTTTTTTTGTTTAACACCACTCTTGTTGTACCTGCCAACTGTGATATTCAGACGTAGACGAATGTATGCTGACTAACCACGGCTGTCACGATTGCACGAACACCCCGGGCAGCTATGCGTGTTCCTGCACGGATGGGTACGTGGTCGGCCCCGGCGGGACATCATGTCAAGGTTTGTTTGTATTGCATACCCAGTAAACTGTCACGGTGTAACACACCAGGTTTGTACTGACGAGTACTAGCAGATTTATCCGGGCAGATTTATTTGATCCACTCACACCGGGAAGGACCCCTACTCTTTTCGATACGTGTGGTGGTTTTTTTTTATGTGCTCAATGTGTGGCTCTCCTCAAACACGGGACCTCCATTTAACGTCCTATCCAAGGGACGTCCCTAACCGAAGCTAGGCACTCATTTTCACCTGAGTGAAGTGAATATAAAGGCCTGTAAAGTGCCTTTCCCAAGGGCAAAACGTCAACGGGATAGATCAGGGAACCCTAGTTTCGAACCCGGTACTTCCGGGTTCGGGGGCCAAACACCCTGCTCTGTGCCACCGCAACGCCAGGTTAGTACAGAGCAGAGGCCAGAGTTTATTTGGAGGGCTCAAAATGGGAATTATATGCTACATCAAAATCCTTTTTTACCTTTAAAAGGTTTGTCAAATTTGAAAACCTGTCGGATAAGAAAGGACAGGTAGGGTCTGAGGTTTCCCATTTTAGGCAAAATTCGTTTATTTTTCCTGCGTAGTTTGCGTAAGAAGTCCTGCTGATGGATGCAGGAGAAAACAGGAGTCAAAAGTAGTGTTGGATATTTGGAGTTTCTTTTAACACAACCAGGAATCTGACTTTTCGGTGTCTATTAGACACCTTCTTCATAGCGTCTGACTGGAGTACTGCTTCTCACCGCTATTAGAGCCGATGTAGGTGTCACTTTTGCGGCGAGAACGCATCACAAATGTTCCTGAGCTTGTATCCCCCCTCGTCTCGGCTCATCACTGGTGCAGTACTCCAGTCAGAAGCTCTGAAGAAGGTGTATAATAGACACCGAAACGTCAGCAGGTGAGATGTCTGGTTGTGTTAAAAGAAGCTCCATATATCCTATGTTCAACCAACCTGATGAAATTATTTTAGGTAAAGTAGTGTTTGTTTAAAATTAGTTGAGTCAGCTGTTATAGTTAGCTGAACAACGCATGTATGTTCAAAAGTATCAAACACGTAACCTTGTACAATTTGTATATTGTGTATAGTTTCATCAGGTTGGTAAGTCACTGGATAGCAAAATTCTTTGTACACAACCAAATGTTTTATTCACACCAACGTTTTGGTGACCATCTGTCACCTCCTTCACCTATGTGTTTGGTACCACACATGTGAGCAGCGACACGTATAGGTGCAGTGCAAATTTAGATTGTTCGTAATGATGGCGTCGCGGTGGCGCAGTGGCAGGATGTTTGGCCCCAGAACCCAGAGATACTGAGTTCGAATCCCGGGTTCCCTGGTTTGTCCCGTTGACGTTGTGCCCTTAGGAAAGGCAATTTACACGACTTTCCTCACTTCACTCAGGTGTAAATGAGTACCTAGCTTCGGTTAGGGACGTCCCTCGGATAGGACGTTAGATGGAGGTCCTGTGTTTGAGGAGAGCCACACCTTGAGCACGTTAAAGAACCCACCGCACTTATCGAAAAAGAGTGGGGTCCTTCCCGGTGTGAGTGGTTAAAAACCGACAGTCCTATGGCCGCACATGGGGCAATTGTCGTATTGGGGTCACCTGCGCGCCGAATGGCAGTCGCTACAGACCCTTGCGATCTAGCCCCGCCAAATTTAAATGTGCGCTCCTCGCAATAATTCAGCCCCTGGCTTCGAAGGGGGGTATTCGGCCTACCCAATAACAATAGCTATGAGGAAGGTGATAGACGGTCACCGAAACATTGGTGTGAAAGAACAAAAACACGTAGTTGTGCACCAAACATTTTGTTATCATGTAGCCTAGTATTTTTCAATGCTATGTAATCCTTTACATTGATCTCCCTTTCTTTTAATCAGATGTAAACGAGTGTCACCTAGACGACAATGTGTGCTCGTTTGTTTGTATCAATACGGAGGGAGGCTACTACTGTATCTGTCCGCCTGGGTACATGCCTGAAACGGACGAATGTTGTAAGTGTACGTTTAGTTGTCTTCACTTAGTACTTTTATACCATTCAATAAAAAGAGTTACAGAAATCACACGCAGAAAACTTGGGTGCAGTTTTCAAATGTAGCGGGCTGGATTCAGCTTGTATCTTTTCTTAGTTTCAACAGTATTCTCTTGAATTCCTTGATTATTTTGATGTCCTGACTTCATAAACTATCATAAACATCTTGCATCTTTCAGATCTTCAACCGTCAGACCCACCAATCCACCTATCAACTGGTATGTCGAAGATGTGAAAACCTCTGTTGAGAAGGTTTAGCATCGTTGTTTGTTTGTTTGTTTGTTTGTTTGTTTGTTTGTTGTACGCTGGTATTTCTGACAATTATGCCAATAAGAACTACAACTGTCGCAGCTTGGTTTCCAGAACATTTGGATTGTCAGAAAGTGTTCATGAGTGTATTCTCTTTCTTTAATTAAAGTAATCAGTGAGGACTGTAGGTTGACTCCATGCACGGTTGAACACCAGGAATGTGTGCAGAGTGCAGGAACCTATAGCTGCCTGTGTGCTACAGGATACTACTTCGTAGTCAGCGGAACTGAAGACAGATGCAGAGGTAAGCCACATACTAATGTGTGGCATGGTGGCAGACTGACAGCACATGTATGATTTATTGTATAGATATTAGGATAGCGCAAATTCATCGCCAAAAATTACGATATTTTTACATCAAAAATATTTACTCAAGGAACTGGAAAATTTATCAGTCGCATGAATAACTATTTTTGATGTATCTTACTACCTTGATGTCTAACTTCATTAACGTACGATGTTTTTGTTATACGAAAAGATGGTAAATGGCATAAAAAACAAATTGGCCTAATATGGCGCAATTACAGCATATCTCTTTTTGATAAATCTTAATCATGTTTAAAGGTAAAGGTACCATAGCCTTTTTGGGGCCGTAGGGGTAGTGGGTTGTTACCCACCATGTCTATGGCACGGTATTGGAAGGCATTGGAAGGTATTGGACTCGACATACATACGGACCCACTTAACAGCTGGCGTAACCGATAACATAACCTTACCGCGAATGCATACATTCCCGGCGAAGGTAACAATGTGACTTCCGATAAAGTTATCTTGTGCCGAAACTTAGAATGCTACATTCGGGCGCGGCCATTTTGTTTCTAAAGGTCACGTTTTTTTTTTTACCCGTGCCTCTCACGTCAGTGTGACCGCAATGGAAAAATGGCGACATTTCGCAATTCCCTAGCAAGGCCCTGTCACACTTGTGCGTATATTTGAGTGCGCGTGACTTGCGCATTTACATTTTTTTGTTTTAAGTAAGGTTTGCGGGGAAGAAGTTGTTTCTACTTTGACCCACCGCTGTGCAGCCTAGTTATCGAACCAAAGAAATGACTTCTTCGGCTGCAAACTTAACCTAAAACAAAAACTTGCCAATACGCAACTCATGCGGACTTGCATACACGCACAAGTGTAGTTAGAATATCTAACTAGGGCCCTTAGAGCGGTCTAGTGAGATAACTTTTTTAAGCCAACCATGTCGAATTTAATGTTTTTTTTTAGTATCGCCTGTTCGCCTAACGCCAGCTAGATAGCCCGGTATCCTGAGAATACTTATAACGATTTAATCACATCTTTCTTAGAATCGCTTACGTACGAAGCTGAACTGACAATCGTGGACATTGGTGGTGTAACGCAGATCTTCACAACGGAGATGAGCGACCCAGAATCGGAGGTTTTCGAGCGGACAGCGTCGGTTGTTAGGGTTGCGGTAAGATCTGAGAAAATGTTGACAATGTGTTCCCGCCGGGTCTGCCTTTTTACCGGAATGCCCCCGGAATGCCCTTTTTACACCGGAATGCCCCCGGAATGCCCATAAAGGAGCATTGGGGTGTAAAAAGGGCATTCCGGGGCATTCCCGGGGCATTCCGGTGTAACAAGGGCATTCCGGGGCATTCCGGTAAAAAGGCAGACCGGTTTCCGGGTACCTGACCGATCCCAACAATTACCTGCAGACCCTAGCCTTTTAAGGGGTTAGGTGATCGACCACTGGGAAGGAACATAACATTTAACATCTGAGCGATGAATCTTAAAGCAGACTTAATGCATTTCAGCTTTAAAAGGTTGATTTTAGAATGCATCGTAAAAATGTACTTTGTTTAGTTCATCAAGAATACTCGTGCTTGTTCAATATATTCTGTTCAACAGCTATACGGTATAGAAAATATCGGTGTCTTAATAATGCATTTCATTTTGACATAGTAAAGATGTACTTGATTTAACGGTAGAGTGTTGGTTAATTCTACTCTGAAGCAGACAAGGAAATATTACAGTAATTCTGATGGACTAGTAGGGAACGATTAATTCAAAAATTATTACATTGATTTACTTCGTTATTGCAGATTTGTTAAAGTGCAGATGGTCTACGCTCCCGCCATGTGGCACGAAAACATAGAAAACATTTTGTGTGTGTTCTTTTTTTAACTCGGGGGTGTCCCTGTGGTGTAGTGGTCTGCGCTTCTGTCTCTAACCAGTTCTGATTCAAATTACTTGAACCAGAAGGACTGGGGTTCAAGTCCCAGGTAGGACACCTCTGGACAAGAGGCGCATTGAGTCATACCAATGACTTTATAAAAATGGTACATACTTATGAAACAGTATGGAAGTTAAACACACTTCACTGCCAGTGGCCTAGCCCCCTGCTACAGTGATTGCACCACAGTGTGGCCCAGGGCTATGAAACGGGGATGGGCACAGCCCTATACATCAATAATGGTGTGGGAGGATTTTTATTTTTTTTTAATTTTTTTATTTTTAGCTGAATGAACATTTCGAGGCCAGCAGCCTCGGTAGACGGTACAAGGGAGTGAAGATCACGGCCTTCCGGGCTGGAAGCGTCATCGTCCGGTTAAACGTCTACCTGTCCCAGGGTCCGGCCTCCGTCAGTGCAGTCACCGGGGCGTTCTACGGGAACCTACAGGGAGACACCTTCGGGTCATCTCAGGTTACAGTCGAGCCATCGTCTTTCAGAGTTTTTGACGTCGGTAGGTTCCCTTTATCAGTTTCGTTCCCTCCATCATTGGCTATGTGTATTCATGATTTATCTCGCTTTAGCCCGCAAGATCAACAATGTTTCTATTCTGCATATATGTCTCTTTTAGGTTGTGTCATTTTCTCACCACAACTTTTTCCTCCCTCGCAAGCTGAAAGCACGTCTGGTAACAGTTTTTGGATTTTGGGATTTTATTGGAATTGCAACAGTGCAATACACGTGGGACACAGGCAGCTATTGCTGATGTTGTGACCCACACACATAATATACCGTTTTTACCCTTGGCTGTAGTAGGGAAAATCGTGTTAAGTGGCCTCAGGGGATTCGAACTCGGGACCCCTGGAAAATCCTGCCGTTACAACACACGACCCCACTGTTAACAGTTTCATCAGTTTCGTAAGCCACTGGATTGAAGTTATTTGTACACAACCAAGCCTTTTATTCAAGACCGACGTTTCGATGACCATCTGTCACTTTTCTTGGGGCAATTCTGACTGGTTCTGTTACGCACTGCAGCTAGGTGTCGCTGCTAACAGATGCAGTTCCAGACCTAAAGTAATTGCACCAAAACAAAAGTTTTTGAAACTTTGTTTTTGTATCTTTAATATCATCGTCAGTAATTCTAATTCCCTAAACTTCGTATCTCTACAAATATTTGATGTACGTAATTCACTATACTCAATGCTATCGTCGGATCTACCAGGATTCATCTCAATGGACTTGAATAGCAAATTTAAGTACATGCACATAATGAAATGTGACAACCCATGCATGGTATACGTTGGAAAGTATATCAAAGAATGTCTCGACGTTAGAAACTCCTCCAATGATTGTAAAATCCCATTGTTATCCCATACTACTACACCATATTGTATCAGATAGACTGATTAGCCTAATAGAATGTTATATATGTACCAGTGAATGCCATACTTTGTACCTTGTACAATTGTTGTGCAATAAAGTTTCATATCTCTACAGTTGAAGACAACCCGATATCTCCATGGTACAACGAGCCGCTGTACCTGACTCTGGTCTGTGCCGGCTGTGCTGTCGCTCTCACCGCCATCATCGTCACATTCATCTGCTGCTATGCCAAACGCAGCGGGCAGCAAAAGAAACGGAACGAAGTGGACATCGTCCACCACACCGGACTTCCACTGACTGAGAGCACAAATAAGCTAGTTTTCGTAGACCCTCCCATAGATTAACTGACAATACTTGGAATAAGTTTTTATAAGTCGTACCTATAATGTGTATGAACGGTTCAGTTGAAGGTTTGGTTTGCAAATTATGTTCTCGCACGTGGATATAGTTTTGTTTGAGTAAGAGTGAAATGATACATTAGCTGTGTTACAGTATGGCGGTATCGGTTTCTTTTTCTGACATAGGGAAACATAATTATCATACAACGGGGGGCGCCCTAACTTCGCATGTGCACTATTAAACTTCGCATGGATTGCTTACTGATCTTATTATGCATAATTATATGCACCAGTCATATCTTTTGACGAATGTACGTAGGAGATCGTGAAACACAAGTATTGTTTTTGCAATTACAATTATAAGGTAACTTAAGATTTCAAAAATGAACATGTGTGAAAAAGTGTTGATAGTACTACTACTTGCTGTAAATGAGACGCTACACACCTACTTTGCTGTTCCACCAAAGGACTCATCACACAAATGACCGCTACAATCCTTAATGGATCCGGAGCAATTCTGCGGCCTCAAGCGCTTTGCTCATGTAACGTTACACTCTTAGACTCGGTAGACTCTTAAACGAGTTTATCCAGTAGCTTGATTTATTTTGTATTATGCAGTATTCTGCCTGGATGTCTGATCGTGATCGACGTTAGGTGTAGGAATGCTGCAGTTGTCAATAAAGGCGCTATGTGGCGTGGCGTCGCCGCTACGTTAAACACCCCCTAAAATCACGGCACGGTGCAGAGGTGTTCTCAACACTGGTCGGAATCTAGACAACGACATTTGGTAGAAAGTCACTCTAAAATGTGTTCAAATCCCACCCAGTGTTGAGAGCACCTCAGTACCGTACCGTAAAATAGCTGTCGTCCGCCCTCGATGTCGCCAGTCCCGACATCGCGAAATTAGCCGTGTAAATCGTGCCTTAAGTGCTAACTAGGTGAAAGGGGTTTAATGGGGGTGTTAAAAAACAAAGAGACACCATAGAAGTCCGAGGAAGTCAGTCAATCAGATTATAATCCTCCCTTCACATCTGGCTAAGGCTTGAAAGTGTGATTACCTTGACATGGAATTGAACTCATATCATGAAACCTCTCAGTGTTTGTTTGAAAAGATCTATTCTAAAAAAAAGGTTATTCCATCTTTCGGTTGAATTAAGGAATGTGTCGTCGTTTCAGTGTATTTCACACACAATGCTGAAAACTAAAAAAAAAGTAAGCTCAATTTCTAAAACCATTTTCCAATTTAAAGTGAATTTCAAATCACAGCACACGTCACTTCGTTGCAATTCTGCACACCATTTTATTCTTCCGTCTTCTTTGATATCGATACCGTTTTAACCAAAGAAAGAAGAATTATCGGATGAAAATTATCATCAATCCATCATTTTTCACGTCAACGGAACTCCGTTCTGCTGCTTTAATCATAATTGCAGTTTATATGCTTCCCCCATCTGTCTTTTATTAGGTATTTCCTCATTTATCAGCTTTCTACATGCTGTCACTTGTCAGGTGCCCTTAGCAAACATTCTGATGGATCATTTCAAAAATTACTACTCCGTTGTTAACTTGTTATACACAATAACGGACGTATGTTTTATTGGGGTTACAAACACGCATAAAGAACATTAAATGCCAAAGGCAGTGGGAGTAAATAGCACGAACACGTCTCTTACATCTATATTTATTGCAACTTGCAAATGTACTTGCCAAAGAGTAACATTTACAACGTTA
The DNA here is from genome assembly GCA_035149815.1 of Branchiostoma lanceolatum. NCBI lineage: Eukaryota > Metazoa > Chordata > Leptocardii > Amphioxiformes > Branchiostomatidae > Branchiostoma > Branchiostoma lanceolatum. The sequence goes on along the minus strand of CM068867.1, from coordinate 8,810,355 downwards.
AGCGTCCGATTCTCTAGAGGACTCAAGCTTCGACTCTCACAGGACGTCAAGTACAATATCGTTTTTGAACGGAATACAGAATGCTGGCAACAAAAGCGATGAATTCTAAATATTCCCTCCGTATATATTCACTACAGATGATGAATTAAATCTGTCAATCAATGAACCCTGTCATTTACATCATGTTAACAAGTATAAATGAATAAAATCATCACAATCGACGAGGATGTCAAAGCTAGCACTGCACGAAATGGCCTCGGATCCCGCCGGGTACGTACAGGGATTCCTCCGGAAATATTCCAAAGCCCGTGCGGATTTAGTCGGATCCGTCGTAACTAACGGATCGCGATCCGACTAAATCCGCACGGGCTTTGCAATATTTCCGGAGGAATCCCTGTACGTACCCGCCGGGATCCGAGGCCATTTCGTGCAGTGTAGATATATGCGATTACACGGTACAGCACTTATCAGACTTGCAAAGATAAGACGCCAATTACAATGAATACAATAAAGTACACAGTACGCCATAATAATGTCATTCGGACAGGTATCCCACAAATTATGCTGTTTTCTTTTCAATTCATGGCATAATTGCCTTATTTGCTTGAATTTGCATAAAGAGCCTTGGAACCATGATGTCCCACCTGGACCATAGACCAACATACCTTAAAATGTTCAAGGGACATCAAGCTAAATATATACAGGGTGTGCTACGTTTGTCAATTTCTAGGCCTCTTCTGAGAATCTCCTCCTGGACTATAAAGGTTACATTAGGTAGAATATCTGACATCAATATTGTGCTGGAAAACGTTCCCAAAAGTACGATTGAGGTTTTTATCTGGTTGTATACAATCATTCAAACATTGACATATTGCCTCCTTTCCGAAATCATCTCGTTGGTACTTTTATGCCCACGTAACCATGGTAACGTTATAACAAAGCGCCATGCTTCGTCCTCAGATTTGACCGCTTTACTTTAGCTTAAAGCCCCCCCTCTCACTGGACCCGCGGCACGCTTGGGGCGTCGCTGCGTCCTAAACTGGATTTGTGTTACCCTTGACTTTATAAAGGGAATATCATTCAAAACGTACAAGAATGACCAAAAAGACAACAAAACACACAAAGCTTAAAAAGATTCACTTTTTGTGAATGAAATTCGTTGAGTGATTTGTCAAGTAAAGCCCAGCACTACTTTCCAAGAAGAGGTGTCCGGCTGGTCATTTAGGTATTTTGGTCCAAAGAACGTTCACCTTGGTGACATAACGAAAAGGTGACAAAATAGAAAATTTAAGCCAGACAAAAACACCTAAAACACGTCAAAAACCAGCCAGACCCACTGCTCTAGATCTGCTTGGAGAACACACTGCTCCAAAACTGCACTACTGCTAGGTAAGGAGAGTCAAATTTACTATGTCTTTAAAAATGTGTATAATTAAGGGTCAATGACCCGCCCCGAGGTGTTAATGGTGTCATAACGCCTAGTCATGTGCTATAACCACCGAATTAAACCACCGAGTGAGCGAAGGGGCGGGTCATTAACGTTATTATCATATAGGCGGAGAGGCGGGTCATTAACGTAATTATCATATAACTTATCCAAACTGACCCATATAAGAGTAGACAATTCCTGTATGACGCATAGATCCCTTATACTATTAAGAATGCATTTCAGAATTTACATTTGTCCTTTTTGAACAGAAGATGATAGATTTCATTTTGAAAACCAACATTTCTATGAATAACATTTAATAACATTGCAATATTGGAATATCAAATCTTTTTCAAATCTAGTATCTATTATCATCATTCCTCTCTGCTGGGTGTCCTTCTGACAATGCTGTGGGCGGCTCCACTTACAGTTCCGCCCGTTTAGATTTGACTTGAAATGAAATGGTTTATTCTATTTTGTCATATGCTAACAAAAGATTTGATTTATTCTAAGATAGTAAACATTTTTGGGAACAAATAAACATTATACGAATGTTAACAAAAAGATGACCGCCCCCTCTATAATGGGAGGAATGATGACGTAATGGGAGGAATGATGATCACGGGTGTGTTATCCTCTACATAATGGGAGGAATGATGATCACGGGTGTGTTATGGCGATTTACACATGGGCAATGGAGGCTTCTGATTGGTTGACGCCATCTGGCTATGTGACAATATGGAATAAAGATTTTTTTTTTCTATTCATATATATTGACTGTACCATTTCTTCCTCACTTCCAACTTACGACACCGCAATATCATATCTTTGTGGCCCAGATGATATCATCATACTCATTATTTTCATGACCAGTTTTAACATATATATCAGGACACTGGACACATATACTAGTCCTGTACCACCAAATGATTTTTTACCCTATCTAGTTACTATCATATTTGCATTCCATACATATCACATTGTGGCTGGTCCAGGTTATATAATGAACTGGTATAGGTTAAATATAGTGCAATCAGCGATATTTGAAAGTTAAAACAATACTTCTTGAAATATGTGATAATGCAGCAGCTGACAGCACGTAATTACCCCCCTCCAAGGATTCAATTCCGAAATCTGTTTATTTTATCAGCAGATCACACTCAGGTGCCTAACCTGTTTGTAGGTGTTCTTGAATACTCAAATATATTACAGTGACATTACAGCGCACTCAAGAATATAACAAGTTACAGAAAAGATTTTAGTTAACATTTGGTTTACATGACATGGTTTGAAAACAAATATGTTTATGTTTGGCTCGTGTCGTAGTTACATCGCCCTTGTAAGTACAACATACCCCGGACCGTCATTAGCCCCGCTCTCACCGCTAGTGTCTGATCCTGAGTTATAGGAGCCACCTCCACCCCCACAAGCTCCATTCGTATTATCCCCCCTCCCTCCTCCTGAATACCCACCCCCTCCTCCTCCCCCACCTCCCAAGCCACAACTCCCTCCCCCTCCTCCAAACCCGCCCTCTGCGTTATACATCACACCCCTCCCACCGACTCCACCGTTCACGAAAGCTCTCCCACCCTCACCACCATCTTTCCCATCTGTACCACCAAATCTCACTTTCCCGCTCGCGCCGTCCGTTAAGAGCCCCCCGCCTCCCCCACCGACAAAGTCATCATCCCCTTCTGTGGCGCCCTTCCCGTCGGAACCTCCTGCAAAATTAGTACGACCACCTGAGCCGGACTGCCCTGCAGTCGCGGTTGTACCGTCACTGTTAGGGTTCCTTTTACTCATATAATTCCCTCCCCCTGCACCCCCCGCCACGATCAGCGGCGTGTTGTCCGCCTTGGTGACGAAGGTCCCGCCTCCACCGCCGACCCCATGTCTGGACCTGTTCTCCAGTCCCTCTTGGCCAACAAGTATCTTCAGTACTTCACCTAAAATTTGAAACAAAAACGATTTTCGCAGATACATGTATACCATATATCTGTTCTTGCCTAAATGTTGTATGCATGATAAACCACATTAATACGTATTGTTGTGACTATCATAATGTCATCAAGACCAAATTATACCTTATTGAAATATTACTTGCTATCTGCGGCATGCAAGCTGGACAGAAATAAATGGCTCATCTAAATGCTTGTTTGACATAGCTTAGCTTAAAACAAGATCGAATAGATAATAAGTCGTATATTTCGAAATGTAAATCGTATAAAGTGCCAGCGTGTATACGGAATAATTGTGAATTTGTACATGTATGATTTACATTGTACATTGTGATGATAGATAATGAATGAATGAATGAATGAATGAATGAATGAATGAATGAATGAATGAATGAGTGAATGAATGAATGAATGAATGAATGAATGAAGACCTTTATTGCACACACATACCCACTGGGTTCAGTACAGGTCACAACAGAAAACATCACAGTTTGCAAACACATACATGTATATATACAATGATAAGCTAGCACTAGTCTAACGATTACGTTAATTTGGCCTCTTCTCGCTTCTTAGTGATAGTATAAATATAAGTACAGGTGTAATAATGATCCTACCTTTCTGCAGTTGAAAGGTCCCTCTGACCACCGCACCACGCCCTCTGGTGGACTTGGGGTCTCGCACACCCCAACCTGCAGCAGAACCTACAAAGCACAGATTTGAAACTGGCATCAAAAACTAAGAACTCCTGTAACATTAGTTTCTAAAGATGAATTTTACGCTGCTTATTTTTATACAGTTACATTTACGTATTAAACCGGGTTCTACTAGTACTATAACCAGCAAGACTTTTTACAATGCAGTAGATTAAGAAACTTCTGGTGTAGAATTAGCATTACTCAGGATGAAGTCTTGTTAGGATCCAAAGAATGCTGTACTAGCTTATTAACAATAGCAAAGTACTCGATCTATGTCTCCTGGTTAAAATGTAAAGATAATCCTAGACAACTAATGAGGGATGATGTGTTCCTTCCTTTTCTGCATTTGTGTTCACTATACAATGTTAAGCTTCCAAACAGCAGAGAATAATTGGAATTATGTACCCTGATGGAATTATGTATCCTGACGGAATTATGTGCCCCGATGGAATTATGTACCCGATGCTATGTACCCAGGTGGAAATATGTACCCTGATCGAACTATGTACCCGGACGGAATTATTTACCCTGGTGGAATTATGCATCCTGGTGAAATTATGTATTCTGGTAGAATTATGTACCCTGATGGAATAATGAACCCTGGCTGAATTATGTATCCTGGCGAAATTATGTACCATGTTGAAATTAAAATCATTTGAAAAAAAAAAATAACCAGCAAGACTGAAATAGGTCTTGAAGCGATAAGTATTCTTTTTTTTTAGTTCCACTTTACCTGCCGCCTCTATCCTGTACTCCCCGGTATCTGGTACAGTGAAGTACTGAATCCCGTCCTTCAGCTGCACCAGCTCCTCGTGGTCCTGTTCGCGGTAGTGGACCCACTGAGAGGTTGGGCCCAAACGGCCCGTGGTACCAAGGGTCTTGAAACGGGCCGTACGGAAACCTGGTACCAAAAAAAAGGAGGAAGATATGATAAAGATAGTCATAAAATCAACCAGTAAAAATATGACACTAAATTTTGAAGCTCCGCTGCAGTACCTTAGGTACCCGCTAGAAGGCCCATTATCGAACTTGACCTTCCTTTCTATAAACCCTACCCATCCACTAAATATCATACAGATCCGTCAACAGCTTCTTGAGTTATGTTGTCCACAAGAAATACACATCCACACAAAGCCCGCTGCAGTACCGACGGAAAATGCCAGGAGAACCATTTTTGAACTTGATCTCCGTTTGCACAACATCTACACACCTGCAAAAAATCATGAAGATCCATCAACGTTTCCGTCACTTTTTTTGCCAATATACAAACGCACAAAAATTAAAAGTCCGCTGCAGTACTGTTGAAAAACGCAAGGTGAACCATTTTTGAACTTGACCTTCCTTTGCACAACCACTACACACCTACAAAAAATCATAAAGATTCATCAAAGGTCTCTTGAGTTATGCTCTTGACATACATACAGACCCACCAAACAGCTGGCTCAACCGAAAACATAATCTTCACCGAGTACTATAGTACACGGCGAAGATAATAAGAGTTCGAAAACCTCATACCTCCGCGAGTTATCTAGAGATTTTGCTAATTCTATCCTGTCTCGTTGATTATGAAAATAAGTAGTTAGAATGATTTATTTCAATTGGTGTTTTACTCTGTCCAACTTCAGCTTTTTTAGTTATGCTGTTCACAAATGCAAACACGCACAGGCACACAAACGCACACACACACACACACACACACACACAAACGCACACACACACACACACACACAAACACACACACACACACACACACACACATAAACACACCCACAAGCGCGCGCACAGTCACTTACGTCACTGAAAACATATCCTTCTAAGTTGGCGATGCTAAACACCGAAAGTTCTGATAATCGCGTTGCAGTACCGAGGTAGCTATCAGGGGGATGATCACGTATGCTGACCACCAATATTCGGAAATACAAGGAAACCAAGAAATCGAAGATCTTTTTCCCGTGTGACTCATCTTGAAGGTTTTGTGAATTTCTCGTTGATTCTATCTAAACAATCCATTGACCCTCATACTAAGGCAACAGACATGCATATACATGTAGTTTGAAATCATTGAAAACAGGGAATAGGCGTAACAAAACCTTCTACAATTCCTTCACAACATTGTTGGTACAGAATGTGCAAGTATACACAAGTATCGGTCTGCATGTCTGGCCCAGAAAAATACCATTTGGAAAGAGTATTTCTTACCTAGACCCAATGTTAGGCCAGGTTTACTTTGACCAAGGAGCTCGCCAGTGTTGCTTGCGGTGTTGACGAACAGTCCACTTGTTGCGGTAGTTGTAGCCGTTGCATCAACAGGTTTGCTTTGACCAAGGAGCTCGCCAGTGTTGGTTGCAGTGTTACCGAACAGTCCACTTGTTGCGGTAGTTGTAGCAGTTGCATCAACAGGTTTGCTTTGACCAAGGGCCTCGCCTGTGTTGGTTGCAGTGTTAGCTAACAGTCCATTTGTTGCGGTAGTTGTAGCAGTCGCATCAACAGGTTTGCTTTGACCAAGGGCCTCGCCAGTGTTGGTTGTAGTGTTACCGATCAGTCCACTTGTTGCGGTTGTTGAAGCAGTTGCATCAACAGGTTTGCTTTGACCAAGGGGCTCGCCAGTGTTGGTTGCAGTGTTACCGAACAGTCCACTTGTTGCGGTAGTTGTAGCAGTTGCATCAACAGGTTTGCTTTGACCAAGGGCCTCGCCAGTGTTGGTTGCAGTGTTAGCTAACAGTCCACTTGTTGCGGTAGTTGTAGCAGTCGCATCAACAGGTTTGCTTTGACCAAGGGCCTCGCCAGTGTTGGTTGCAGTGTTACCGAACAGTCCACTTGTTGCGGTAGTTGTAGCAGTTGCATCAACAGGTTTGCTTTGCCCAAGGGCCTCGCCAGTGTTGGTTGCAGTGTTAGCTAACAGTCCACTTGTTGCGGTAGTTGTAGCAGTCGCATCAACAGGTTTGCTTTGACCAAGGGCCTCGCCAGTGTTGGTTGCAGTGTTACCGAGCAGTCCACTTGTTGCGGTTGTTGTAGCAGTTGCATCAACATTTTTGTTTTGACCAAGGGGCTCGCCAGTGTTGGTTGCAGTGTTAACTAACAGTCCACTTGTTGCGGTTGTTGTAGCAGTTGCATCAACAGGTTTGCTTTGACCAAGGGGCTCGCCAGTGTTGGTTGCAGTGTTCACGAACAATCCACTTGTTGCAGTGATTGTAGCGGCTGCATCAACAGGTTTGTTTTGACCAAGAGTCCCGCCTGTGTTGCTTGCAGTGTTAACTAACAGTCCACTTGTTGCAGTAGTTGTAGCAGTTGCATCAACATTTTTGTTTTGACCAAGGGGCTCCCCAGTGTTGGTTGCAGTGTTAACTAACAGTCCACTTGTTGCGGTTGTTGTAGCAGTTGCATCAACAGGTTTGCTTTGACCAAGGGGCTCGCCAGTGTTGGTTGCAGTGTTCACGAACAATCCACTTGTTGCAGTGATTGTAGCGGCTGCATCAACAGGTTTGTTTTGACCAAGAGTCCCGCCTGTGTTGCTTGCAGTGTTAACTAACAGTCCACTTGTTGCAGTAGTTGTAGCAGTTGCATCTACATTTTTGTTTTGACCAAGGGGCTCGCCAGTGTTGGTTGCAGTGTTCACGAACAATCCACTTGTTGCAGTGATTGTAGCGGCTGCATCAACAGGTTTGTTTTCACCAAGAGTCCCGCCTGTGTTGCTTGCAGTGTTAACTAACAGTCCACTTGTTGCAGTAGTTGTAGCAGTTGCATCTACATTTTTGTTTTGACCAAGGAGCTCGCCAGTGTTGGTTGCAGTATTAACTAACAGTCCACTTGTTGCAGTAGTTGTAGCAGTTGCTTCAACAGGTTTGTTTTGACCAAGGGTCCCAATAGTGTTGGTTCCAGTGCTAAATAACAGTCCACTTGTTGCGGTAGTTGTAGCAGTTGCATCAACAGTTTTGTTTTGACCAAGGAGCCGGCCAGTGTTGGTTGCAGTGTTAGCTAACAGTCCACTTGTTGCGGTAGATGTAGCAGTTGCATCAAGAGGTTTGCTTTGACCAAAGGTTCCACCAGTGTTGGTTGCAGTGTTAACGAACAGTCGACGTGCTGCGGTAGTTGTAGCAGGTTTTCCAAAGGCAAAGGTAGGGGCTTCGTTAGCTCCAAATAAACCAGCCTGAAACATAAGATCCAAAACACTTAAATCTTACTAATCAAAACTTCTGAAAACGTTGTACTTGTATTAGAAATAACAGAAGTTTTAGATGCCGCTCGTATCCTTCTTTTATGATCCAAAATAACTGTTTACAAACAGATTTCCATTCTAAACAAAATGGACTTCATGCCAGCTGAAAATCGCAGATGCCAATTGTGCATATAAGGGCCTTATTTGAATTGTTAAAGCGAACATACTGTCATTCCGTACTGGTAAATGATGGGGATGCTATCCTTATAACATGTGTAAGTTTAAACTAGTTAATGGTGAAAATGACAAAGCATTAATTATCTAAAAGTGTAAATCATTAACATAACTGATAATGAAATGTGAGAATGGAATCCTACCAAAGGATAAAACTTTTACACATAAACTATTTGTAATTTTGGTAGAGAAGGCAATAAACTAAAGTGAGTTATGCAAATTACAACCATTTGCAATATCAATGGTAATTAGACAAGATAGAGCAAGAAATATTCAAAATCTCTAAAGATCTCAATGACCTTCTAACTCTAAGCCTTGTTGTTGTTCTTCTTGTTGTGCTGTGTGTATCGAACAGTACTGTAACAGTGTTCTTTTGTGTGGTGGGCTGACGAAAATGTCCGGCCTATAGCAATGTAAAAGCAAATGAAATAGATATGTTGTCGGGCCAGAAAGCAGCAATTTGACCTATTCCCAAATAAAAGTTAAATGGGATGCCACGCATGTCCAATCAACTCATGGCAAAATGTGCAAAAACTTTCATATTGTTACCCATGATTTTAAAGGAAGCTCATCTGTGTTGGTAGTAATCATAGTACAATGCTAAACTTTCTTCCAACACTAATGTATTTACGGATCGAATTTTCGACAACCACTGTCGCCTTCTTTAGGATCAAACATGGCTCCTATCATCAATTCCATTAGCCAACGTTTGAAAGATATTTACACTCAAACATTCTCAGCCGAAATCCACAATGATTATAGAGAGAAATCTTACAGCTACAAATTTCGAACTTATCGATTGTTTAAGTCCCTACATAAGGAAGAAGAGTATCTATCTATAAGCAACATACAGCATAGAGTAGCCGTTACTAAATTCAGGATTAGTTGTCACAAATTACATATTGAAACAGGAAGGCACAACCGCACGCCTCTAGAAAATAGACTTTACCAATATTGTAAGTTAAATCAAATAGAAGATGAGCTACACTTCATTTTAGATTGTAATCTTTACGATATAGAAAGAAATGTTCCTTTCAAACGTATATATGAGAAATTCCCATACTTTGAATATTTAAACGCAACGGATAAATTCATATTTTTGTTGCGTCTAGACAAACCGTGTACAAAAACATGATCTGTTCATACATCTACACATGTACAAAGAAGCAAGAAGAAGTTGACTCAACTGGATTAGCTTAGCTTATCACTTTCGTCTACCATGTAACGTTATGTCTAACTATGTACTGTATTTATTTCACTGTGTATATCACTTACATGTAAGTTAGGTTTATGTTAAACGACCTGTATTTAGCCCCTCGGGGCACGAATGTACAATAAAGGTCTTCATTCATTCATTCAATAATGACCAGTCACTTCCGAACGTAAACTCGCGACAGTTACAGACACGTGACTTTATTGACACGTGTCATGATCATTACGGATACGTGACGTCAGCAATTGGTCAAACGTGCCAGGAAATTAATAACGCCCACTGTCTCTGTTGAGTGATGGCTAGAGTGCCCTGATGTATTTGACCTCCTTTATACCTCTCATACATGTAAAGTAGTCCTGCTCAGTGTCCAGTATACTGACTTTGTCAAGTGAAATGGTGTGGCCCGGAGATTCAATGTGGATGTGTTGAGAGACTTCAGACGAATGAGAGCCGGGGCGTTTGTGTTCAAGGAATCTAGTTCTCAATGAACGTTCTGTCTCACCGATGTAGACTTCTTGGCAAGTCCCTTGTCAAGTAATTCCCTGACGAGGAATGTGATACACTACGCCTCACTTCTCTTCTCTAGGGGTTTTGTCCTTCGGCACCACGAGAAGCTGTCGCAGTGTGTTTGTAGGTTTGAAGCAGGTGGAGATCCCTCCCGTGTGAAGCAAATATTCTGCGTAGGGGTTCTGAGACGGTCTTGATGTACGGAAGGGTGATGCGTCCTTTGTCCCTCTCTCTCGTCACCAAGTCTCTGTTGTTCTGTTGAGGGGGCTTTCGTGTGGTTGCCTGAGCAGGACTACTTATTAAAGTTATAAAGGAGGCTACATACATCAGGGCATTCCAGTCATTACTCAACAGATACAGTGGGCATTATAAACGTTCTGGCACGTTTGGCCAATTGCTGACATCACATAAAGACACGTAAAGACACGTGTCAATAAAGTCACGTGTCTGTAACTCTCGCGAGTTTACGTTCGGCAGTGATTGGTCATTACTGATCCTGAAGAAGGCGGCAGCGGTCGTCGAAAATTTGATCCACGAATACCTTAGTGTTGGAAGAAAGTTTAGCACGGTATTATGTTGCCCATGATTGTTGAGTACTAAGCAGAAAAGTAATACGTATGGATTTTGGTGTACTTACTAATTTGAGAACCCGTGTGTAACCGGTGACCTAATGCATGCAAATCGAGCTACTCTCTGTACCATTGCTGAGGTCTTGTTCCATAAAACTTCCAAGATAATGCCTTTTCTTATCTTATCTTTTTATAAATATAACGTTACCCACCTTAAGCTCAGTTTTCCTAAACAGCCCAGCCACAGCATTAGTCTTTCCAAAGCTGAAGCCTGTGCTGGCCGCTGTAGTCGTGGCAGTGTCACCAAATGCGCCTGCAAAAATGCCACCGCCCTGGGTTGTCTGCGTCTGTCCAAAGAGGCCAGTGCCTGTCGGGGGACTACTAAATCCTGTCCAACCTACAGGTTGAAAGACGAACTGTTAATTGTACCTTTCCCCATAATTTCCATAATTTCTGTGGCTGTACGAAACATTGCTGGAAATCTATTTAACAACACTTGGACCTGGTAATGTATGGTTTTCTAACACTAATCTTGTATCACATAGATAACATCAGAAACAAGACTATGTATACACGTGCATCAGTACACAATAGTTGGGTGCAATGGGTGGAACATCATAGTTGTGGCTTGTGAGCAAATCGTATTTCTTTTAAAATCCACATGACCATGACCTGTTTTGACATTGAGCTGCCTGTTTCTCCTTAAAAGTAAAAGGGACAATTCGATATACAAACCTGAACCTAACTGTAAATTAGGTACTATTACATGTCACTTTCACACTCCATAGAGTACATGGCATCATAGCTTGAATCTTACCTGCACCAAAGTCAGATTTACCAAAGGTGAAGGTGGTAGTACCGAACAGGCCGCCGCCGGTCTTTGGAGTGGCAGTCGCTCCGAACAGTGAGGTTGTCCCAGTGGAGTTTCCTTTACGATTGACCAGGTAGTCCTGAAAACGGAGTTCCTTTGGACAAAAAAGTGCATTCTGTTCACTACATTATTTGATGAAGTAACGTGTTAAATGCATCCTCTCTGTTAGGATACGTTCAAATTGCTTCTGTGTTCTAATTACTGTGACGACCCGCAAATGACGGGTTAGCTCTCTGACAATCAGGTATTCCCCTGCTGTTATTCTCCGCAAGGTTACAAGTTAATTCCAATTTGAGGATACTACAAATCAAGTCAAAGTTCATTGTACAACAATTGTATCCGGTAGAACATATGGCAAATAACATAGAATATAAGTAACTATTTATACTAGACTAAGTGTATTAATCTAACATCATTACTCGATAATTCCTTCTCTATGTTATCAGTACGCCCATATATGAAGAAGTAATTAAGACAAACAAACCTCTAAGCTCTTGGTCTCATACTCCTCCATGGCGGTGATACACTGGTGCGCTGTACGGATATCCTGGGGGTCGCCATTCCTGATTTCGGTATCTCTACCAGGGACAGGCTAGGGACATACAAGAACAATGTGTTAGTCATTACCGATTTATGCGATACTTGGCTTTCTCGTACATTAAGACCACACACGCTTCATTTTGTGGATGAAGTTTTCCAGAGACCCCAAATTTGATACAAGAGTTCAAAAACAATGAAATGCATGATTACAAATTAATGATATAACAACATAATAACAACTACTCACACGAAACATGGTACCGAATGTTGCAGCTGCAATACCTTCAACGGAAAAAAAAACCATATCGTTCAATTTGCTGTCAATTACTGCACAAGACTACAACCAAAGAATCCTGCATGTCTGTATTGCGGCATACAAATGTCTTCATGGCCCAGTCATCAGTTATCTACTAAACATATTTAGTTGTAACAATCAAATCGACAGTCAGAATACCAGACAATCACACCTACTACAAGAACCTAACTTCACCTCAAAACGTACATTTGCATACAGAGCATAAGCAATCTAACCCATTAACCCTATCGAGACTAGGGGGGCTAAAAGTGCCCGCGCCAACTTTGACAGCGTATAACTGCCAAACGACGTAGGCTAGGACTACAAAACTTGGTGACTGTTCCTAACATCTTATATAGTTGGCAACAATATTATGATAATGGTATAAGTTTATCATTTTTCGCGTTGCCATGGCAATGGGTTTCTGACAGGCATTTTATACAAAATTCAATAATTTCGGTTTAAACAATGATGTTCCTAATGTTTTCTTGCTCAACCGCGCTGGTTTTCCTACATCGTATATCCCCACAATGCGAACATAGGTAAATATCTAAACGACTGCATTCACATTAGAAAAAATTCTGAAACTTATGATTAAATCAATTATTATAACACAATATCGAAAACGTACGCTAGCCCTTATTGTATTGTATTTAGTAATTATGATGTTAAGTCTTATTCTATACTTCCACTTTGTGTTATGTTAACGAATTCTTGCCATACCTTGTACCATGTACAATTGTCGTGCAATAAAGTTCTTCTATAATTCAATGTAACTCTCATGATTCAATATTCATAAATTATGCTACTTTGATGACGTCATCGGTCAAAATCCAAGATGGCGGACCACGACATTATTTTATAACAGGCTTTTTCGCCTTCGAATTCGTCACTACCTGGTATTTTATTAACAAGAAACATTCAGATTACCGTTTCTAGTCTATTTACATTGTGTTTTGGGCTATAAGTGGAAAAAAATGTCAGAAGCTTGGGAAGCTTTAAGATTTCATAAAGATAACTAAAAGACAAATCTAACATTTCCGGACGATTTAGACATTTGTAAATGTGACTTAAAATATCGGGTATAGCCAATTTTCTTTACAATTTAGAAATAGGAACATGGAAACCTTTATTGACACGACAAAAGTACAGTGACTTTCGTAATGTCTTCTACAGCTATACATGCAAACAACAAACAATGGGATACAAAATGATTAACATACATACAAGTACATGAATACTTCAACATTCAAAAATGGCAAGTGGCGGTAAACATGGATGGTGTTCAAAATGTTTACGATCGTCAAAACAACAAGTAAATTCTGTGATAAATTCATTGCGATGAACTGAAAAGTACTGACCTCCCAACTCTGTCTTGTTAGCAGCCCCAAACGGTGAAGGCTGCTCCTGTGCCGTTGCGAACAGCCCTGTACATGGATAAGTGCCAAACAGCTCTCCTCTTTATAACATTTAGGATTCATCCATATATATCCAAGGTCGTGATAGTTGAGAACATCCTTCACATGATTAATCCAGTCATGATCACTCGAAAATACAACATTGTATGCTTCGTGAAGCAGAGAGTCCTCGGGTAAGTTTACAAAACGGTGCCAATATTTGATGAGCTGAATTTTTGCAGACAATATGATGTGAAAAGTTCCCAATTCTCCTCGTACTCCGTCGTTGGAGGATTTTGAATGTACTCCTAGCAGAAATTTTTTTAAACGTAGGTCAATGATGTCAAATTCAGGTATATCCAACGGACGGTGTATATTAGCTGCTGAAAATCCACCATTTTCTAGAGTGAGCTTAGACGTGATACATTTCTTTTCCAAGTATGTTCTTTAGGTGAATGTGTTCAAAATACATTCAACAAAACCTGACCATTCTCTGGCAACCAGCGATGGAGCGCCGTGAGTTCGATCGCGTAAAAAACGTGCAATGTTAGGGCATCTCCCGTTAGATCCCTTAAGCAGAGATATACATTACGAGATGCAAATAATGCAAAATTGGAGCACACTTGCATAATTGATGAGAATATTCTATCCAAGCAGTTTTTTTCCAATACATGCTATGCTCTTGACGTTTGGGTGGTTTTGACGTCAGGATAATGTGGTGCAGGTTTGGGCCTCTAACATTCAATTACGGAACTGGAAGGGCGTTTTTGTCAAAATATTCCAAAGTCAAGTCAAGTCAAGCCAAAGAGGATAACTTAGGTAGAGATGTACAAATGTACCAATGTTGCTGGTCGCTACGCCAACGTTTGAAGCGATTATCACTAGAACTGAAAAAAGAACCATGGATTCAAGAAACCAGAATAAAATACTTTACGGCCTTAAAAGATTATAAAAAACTTATCAAACAGTGTAAAGGGAAATATAAGGCGGAATTATTGTCCAAGTTAGAGCACTGGAATGAAAAAAAATCCCAAAGAATGTTGGTCTCTATTTGACTTTTTTGAAAAGGAAGTTAACGGAAAAACACAAAGAACTAGAAAGGCAACATTTGCGGGAGCAAATGCAACATGTTTCGCCCATTTCCCTCCCCATGCAAAAAGCGACTGTGGCATAGAGGCTAACGTTTGTTGTATGTCTGCAATGTTGGTATTTGAATGAATAATTGAAATTCAATGTACTTGGTATTTATCCTAGTTGGTTTCGTATTAAAAGAGTAAATTATGTTTACTTCAAGTAAATGTAGGACCGATAATGCAATATGGCGCTGGCATGACACTGTTAATATAATTATGCAAAAAGGTGACCAACAAAACTTCGCCATCAAGCCGACTATCTGGTAACGTTACCACAAACAAAACAAGTTGCAGACGATTGTGTGTGGTGAAATCTTCGGCTTTTTTAAACAAGTGCGAGTGGTTGCGGTGAAAATACTATTTTTTAGTACAACGCTACGCCACATATTTTGTTTAATGCGCTATCGATCAGCGCCGATATTCAAGACTTCCCCGCGGCCCGATAGTGTAGACATGTAACAGGGGTTTACGCAAGGAGGTTGAAAATTCTTACTAGGTTTACGTCATTTTTAGCCAAAAACTTTAAACAACTACTCGAAGCAAGGGCCTCCTTGCTCAAGGTAAATTTTCATGCACTTCACAACTCTCTATTGTTATTGTTAATTTTATTGTCAACGTCTCGACACGGGATGTTTCCTAAGGTGGGAAACTTTGGACACTTTGTGTGCACTATTGTGCGCACTGCACTGGTGTCCAATCTTAGAGACACGGGTAGAAAATTAGTGTACATAGCGAGGAAATATCAGGTTTCACCATAGTGTCCGAGCTTGCAAACTTGTGGAAATCTTTGTTTCCATGCAGTGTTAAATTTAACTTAAAATAAGAAAAATACCACCAGAAAAGCTTTGAACCTTCTCAATTAAAACTTCAGTAGGACACAACAATAACCAGGGAGTAGAAGTTGTGCCTGCACCAGTAGTGCCCCTAATTAAATTGACTATTTCAACCAATCAGGTTGTGCTTGATAAATCTGCGCTCTCTCATTGGCTGACCGAATTAGTCCACCCGGCCAAATGAGTAAAGATGTGACCTATAGGTCAGTGACCCCATATGAGGAAAATAGCCGATCTTCTTCCCCAAACACCCTCTAAAATCGTATTTCGAAGTGTTGTATGCCGAAAGTGCGAATGGGATTCTTTAAATATCTGTCCAATGTACCACCATAGCAAATTTCAGGTCATTTGGATGTATTTCCAGAGCACAGGAGGCCAAAATGTACGTTTTTGGTCAGAAAAACCTCAATAAAATCACTTTCAAGGTCAATATCGAAAAAAATTTAAAAAGTCTCCCAGGGTATTTACCCACTCTACCTGTATGCCAAATTTCAGCTCAGTTGGTGCAGGGACGACCGAGCTGAGTCGATTACAAGATTTGACAGGAGAAAGAAACCATACGAACACAATATGTTGCGCCCAACAGTATGTTGGGCTCAACATAAATACTTAAGACCCTATTATCACAAGGTCAGAATGGATTGAACACTTTAAAGGTGTAAATAATTTAACAAAACACAAAAACTTTAACGCAGACTTCGAAAAAACTATCGCTGAACGATTACAACAATTTGATAAAGATTCATCTAATTTACTAGACACTCCTTTTACTACAAAAGACGTTCTGGATGGCATAAAACAACTCAAATCTGATAAAGCCTGTGGCATGGATTCTATTTCCAACAACATGTTAAAACATGGATCTACCTCAAAACAGCTATGTCTCTCATTGGTTACCCTTTTCAACATTATTCTTTCCAAAGGCACATTTCCGCTAAACTGGAATACAAGCATCCTTACTCCCATTTCCAAATCAGGTGACAAGGCCAGTGAGACATTGCCCTCTCCAGTTGTCTTTTAAAATTGTTTACCCGACTCTTGAATACTAGGCTACAAAACTTCTTAGAGAACAATAGTCTGCTGGCCGACACTCAATTTGGATTCAGAAAGAAGTGCCGAACTGCCGATAATATTTCTATTCTAAAATCTCTTATTGAGAAATATACACAGCAAAAGGAAGGTAAATTGTTTGTTTGTTTCGTTGACATGAAGAAAGCATTTGACAGTGTTTGGCGCGATGGATTATTTTATAAATTGTTACACTGTGGCATCGATGGAAATTTCTTTAATGTTTTGAAATCTATGTATCTGAATGTCAATTATGCAGTTAGAGTAGAGAATGGTTTATCTGATTCTTTTTTATCGACTTGTGGTGTAAGACAAGGATGTAATCTTAGCCCATTGTTATTTAATCTATTCATCAATGACCTGCCACAATGTTTTGATAGTAACAAATGTGATGCTGCTGTCCTTACTTCAAAGTCTATCAACTGTTTGTCATGGGCAGACGATCTTGCTTTGGTCTCTTTGTCAAAGCAGGGACTCCAAAACTGCATCAATGCCCTAGAAACATACTGTAACAACTGGAAACTATCGGTTAATGTCTCCAAAACAAAAGTTCTTGTTTTTTCTAAAGGTGCTACAAAGAAAATGTAAAAAGAGTTCTTTATCTATGGTAAAGAAATAAAAGTTACGGACAGCTACACTTATCTTGGTATCCCTCTTACGTCCTCAGGTAAATCCAAAACAGCCAGAAAATTTCTAAAAACCAAGGTTATGAGAGCTATATTCAAATTGAAATCACTTTTATCATCAGAAAATATCCCAATACAATTAGGTAAAAATCTATCCTTTTGTATGGATCCGAACTAACTTGTTTTGATCATTCCTCCAAAACAGTGAAACTTATTGTATCGAAAAACATTTCTATATCTACTCCCAGATACATGTTTTCCTTTTTACTTAGAAAACTTTAATTGGATGAAAACTTACCAGCTGTAATTCGAAAGAGTACTTGTTCCGATTTAACTAATTCTTACATCATTAAATTTGAAAGAAGATCAGACAAAGACATGTTTCTAAAATTAACGTCTAAGCTAGAAAATTGTGGCTTTTCAGCAGCTAACATACACCGTCCGTTGGATATACCTGAATTTGACATCATTGACCTACGTTTAAAAAAATTTCTGCTAGGAGTACATTCAAAATCCTCCAAAGACGGAGTACGAGGAGAATTGGGAACTTTTCACATCATATTGTCTGCAAAAATTCAGCTCATCAAATATTGGCACCGTTTTGTAAACTTACCTAAGGACTCTCTGCTTCACGAAGCATACGATGTTGTATTTTCGAGTGATCATGACTGGATTAATCATGTGAAGGATGTTCTCAACTATCACGACCTTGGATATATATGGATGAATCCTAAATGTTATAAAGTAGACTATATTGAACATCAACTCAACTGCAGACTACAGGATGCACATGTACAAGAGTGGTTTACTTGTGTCAGCAATAATTCAAAATTGTCCCCTCTTCACAAATCCAAAAATCATTATATACAAGAAAAATATCTTCATGATATGAATTATGTTGAAATCCGTAAAGCGATAACACAGTTAAGAATTAGTAGCCATAGATTGAATATATAAACTGGCAGATACTTTAATGTAGCTCCCGACCAAAGGTTTTGCCCATTCTGACCAAATCGAATTGAAGATTTCACTTCATTATGGAATGCACTAAATATGATGCCCTACGCGATGAGTCATTCACCTCTCTCAATTCAAGTACTTCAGATCTTAAGACACTCAATGCCACAGATAGATTTGACTATATATTTAGATGCACCAGCTCATACAGTGTTAAAATAGGCAAATATATAAAATATTTTGTTATTAGAAAAAATGATGATACTCAAAAGTAGCCCAACTTGAATCATGTAAAACCTGAGATAGTCATTTTGTTGTAGTGAATAGTTTTATTCCATACTGTTGTTGCCATACTTTGTACCTGCTAAAATGGTCGCGCAATAAAGTTCTTCATCAACAATACTCCGTCTACTTATTGGCAAGTATCTTCGCCATCTTTGTATCCAGTTTCCTTTCCATAGACGGTACCATTTACATGTTAGAGCGTAACAAATGTCTGGACCTCGCTGTGCGTTGAATCGTCCCGCCACCATCACGGCCAGAAAAAAGGCGGGAAAACAACGTCGCCAGATGACAGCGATGTTTACGTTGTTTTTCTTTGGTCGGTCTTCTACTCAACAAACACTAAAAGACCCAAATGTTTAGTGTTTTATGAAGTTATATTTCTTATGTGTATGATAGTTGTGTATCTGCTTGGCACAGGTCATATATTTAGGCGCCGGGTCGTCCAGCTACGCAGGACCCTCTACTCTGCGCTACCATCATTATTGTCAAAATACTATTTTTCGACAAAACAAGAAATGAATATGTACACATATGTTTTGAATGTAAATTGCAGCTATGTGCATGAACTTGGTTTATGTGCCTTCCTTATCAGCATAGTCAGTGGTTACAAACACGGCGCACTTATGCAAAATAAGATCAGTAAAAAATCCGTGCGATGTTAGGGCGCGTGCGATGTTACATGCCACAGATCATGAAAATCCGTTGTTCAGTTATCATCTTCGGAAAATTTGGACAAAAACACCCCTGCAGTTCCAAAATTCGATGCTAGTTGATCCAAACTTATCCCTTCTTCCTGTGCACAAGGGCTATCCACAACCCAAATAATCGTGTAGTTGTCTAGAAAACGAAATATCAACACCCGAATTTCCACTGCCGTACCTAGGAAAGCCGCCAGGAGGGTGGGCGCCAAAATCCACTTATTTCTAGATTTTGTCACAACCTAACAGCACTGCAACAAAAGTGAAGTCAATCCATCCTACCGTTCATCTTTACACCAACGTACAGACACACACGCGCGCGCGCGCACACACACACACGCACACACACACACAAACGCAGCCTAGAATGAAACATCCATTTTTCATGGAGGTAACGAAGAGTTTGGCAAACTGAGTAAAAGTTGTAAAACATTTCTATTTGCATTCCAATGTGGGTTTGAGTTAGGAACAGCAGCATTGATTTAGTGCTTGCTGGAAGTCAATTGCTTGCCTGCATGCTGTTTGTTGGTGTGTTGGTGTGTGTCGAGTATGTTCGGGGGTTTTCTGCAGGGAGCATAACTCAAAAGATTTTTGATTGGTCTTTGTGACATTTGTTATATGGGCAGGTGTCGGCAACACGACGTTCGATTGTGGACCTGGCGGCTTTCTAGGTTACTGCATCAGAACGTCCGGTCTTCATCCGGTGTTTTGGACATGCTATGGATATGATTTCGGTGGCAGAAATCTCCCGGGCTAACTGCATGGGACTTTATTGTTGGAAGGCAATTAATTGACACTATTGATAACAAGCTTCTAAAAGTGGGAGCAGATATTCTTGGTCCTCCCCTCGCAAAGCTATTCAATAACTCCCTGATGACGGGTCAATTCCCCAAAAGATGGAAGCAGTCGAAATCGTTCCTATTCACAAGAAGGAGACAAAACAGACCCAAGGAATTACCGCCCTGTGTCACTCTTACCTGGAGTATCCAAAATACTCGAAAGAGCTGTCCATGACCAACTATATATCATTATTTGAACCAGTACCAGTCTGGGTTCAGAAAGAAACGCTCCTGTGAGACAGCACTTCCCTTAGTGCTCGAAGATTGGATAAGCTCAATCGATGCAAGGGAATTAATTGGGGTGGTCTTTTCTGACCTATCTAGAGCTTTTGACACGCTTGATCACAGCACACACACACACACACACACACACACACACACACACACACACACACACACACACACACAAACGCTACCCTATGCATAACCTTCTCGACAAAGGTAATAAGCTACATCAAACGAACAACATGTCAGTTTTATGGCGTCCTTTTTCTGAAACAGAAATTGAACACAGTGTCCTTTCACTTTGATTCACTTTCACAATTTAGAGACCGTCGGACACCGAGAAACTTTGCTGTAGGGTGAGCACCAACATGGTCGCCCACGGAGGGCAAGGGTGATGACGTCACGTGAATACCCAGGCTTACAAAACAGAGACTTGGATGAAGAGGGGCCAGAGGGGCAAGTTGTCCCCGGGGCATGGAGGCAGGCCGGGATGTTGGATGAGATGCGAAATGTGCGGGGGGGAAATGTGCCAAACACAGAGGGAAAACAGCTAAGAGTCTATCTGAAACAGTACTACAATAGCCCTGTGGGTTCGTTGCCATGGCAGCACCATATGATATAGGCCGATTTGCATATATAGATATGTGCGGTGAGGATGGCTTCAGTTGTTTTATGTTTATGACAACAGAGACGCATAAGCATAAAGATATGTCTTCTAGTCACTTTATTTTTCACCCCTTAATATCAAGATATGTTAATGAAATAATCTTTACAAATCACCCTTTCACATCCGGAGCAAACTGGCTTGGACAAAATAACGTTTTGTTGCATCGCATCCTTATTCTTTTAATGTATTAGAACGCCTCCTTATTCAGTTTTGTTTTCGAATGTATAAAAAACGTTACAGTAATTTGCCAATCAGAAGTAAAGAAATAAAACGAAGGTGAAACGAAAACATTCCAACTGATCATGGAGCACAACATTTCTTTATGGTTTGATACACATCTTTAGTGGGATGTACTGATATATGGATTTCTCTGAAAGTGAAGTGCATGTCACAGCAATAAACTTCAAAATGAAAGTTTCAGTCTTTTTAGTATCTTTCTTTCGTTAAGAGATACAGGATGATATGTTTACAACATAAAGCAATCTTTGATATCGATGAAAAACTCAGTTCTGGTCGTCCTGCTGGTTGTGCTGCTGTTCCCGGGCGTCTGCCAGCTTCAGATAGCCGTGACACCAGAGTAAAGTTCTCATCACAGAAGTCACGCCATAAGTCCTTGCGTAGGTTCTTCAGGGAATGAGGTCTGATCTGATTATGAACCCACGTGTGTATAGCCATGAAACAATCGTATGCATCACCTGTGCGCGATACTCGATCTGACACGTGGAAAATCATAGCCTTGAAAGCAGGCTCTTCAGCGGGCGCGCTGTACACCGGTTGCCACTGTGCTCTGGTGGCTGCACTTTTCAACAACATCGACAGTATCAGGGAAAACTGAAACCATCAGAACACGGGCGAAATGTATACATTTTTCATCTCATTGGTATAAAAAGAAGGCCG
This sequence comes from Branchiostoma lanceolatum, assembly GCA_035149815.1. Taxonomy (NCBI): domain Eukaryota; kingdom Metazoa; phylum Chordata; class Leptocardii; order Amphioxiformes; family Branchiostomatidae; genus Branchiostoma; species Branchiostoma lanceolatum. Next base: position 8,788,260 of record CM068867.1, on the reverse strand, counting down.
TAGTGAAGTCTTTATTGGGGGCAATGAAAATCGTACGGCGACGGAAGCAACATTTTGAACATGTTCAAAATCATCTTTAGCTGTATTTTCCGGCGTAGGACGCTCGGCGATGGCTAATTTTACGTGCGATTTACCTGCGATTTACCTGCGATTGACCTAGGTACACTAAAAAAAACCTTCGTACGATGTACCTACGTTACATGTGACCACCACTTTGTATGTGTTAACTATTGCACCCGGTTTTTCCCAAACGTACGACGTACGGCGCTGTCATGACGGAAGAAACCCCATCGTAGGCACGACGTGAGTTTACTGTGACCGGGGCTTTGGAGAACGCTGCGCAGAACAGATGCGCATAGAGCTCTGCGGTTCGACTGTACTTCTCCTTGATTCATAAGGGTCATGCTGTTATATTATCTTTTTTACAGCGAATAAAAAAGCACAAAAGCGGCAAGGCGTCTCATCAAGAAAAGGCGTATGTGAAAAATCGAACGACGCTGGAAAAAATTTTGAACATCGCCCGACGCTCTGCGATAGCTGATTTTACCTACCATTTACCTGCGATTTACCTGCGATCATCGTGCGATGTACGGGAAATGCTTTCGTAGGTGCATCGTACGTTTAATGTGACAGGGGCTTTAGTGAACACGATAAGTCGAGAACGCCTGGATAGATTGTCTTCATATTTGATGTGTAAGTAAGTATGTGGGAACGCTCAAGATGATAAGATTTTGGGCGAAGTACTTTTCATAATTAACGAGAAAGGTTCAAAAACCTGATATATTACATCATCAGTCTCTATACTAGCTGGGATGTGTTATCGGTGTTGGTTGGAGGTATTTCCATGGGGTCATGGATTATTCCCAGGGGCGATTAGCTGGCAGTGGTGAGCGGATACCTAAAACCTAACAGCTACCATGGCTTGCTGGACTACAGCGGTAGCAAGACTGGTTTAAAATCAAGATTAGCAACATAAAAGATGTTGCCATGGCGACCGTGGTCTCTGTTAATGTTTTCGTTTTTTAATCCACGTGCAAATAAGGACCTCGCATAAATCATATCAGTTGATCACATTCTCTGCCTAAATAACACAAGTTGTCCAATGTATGAAAGTCTTGTCTTCACAAAAAAGGATATCGTACCATTTCCTCATAAATTATGTAAATGAGCTAGCCCTCATATGCAAGATTTGTGTCTAATAGTGGCCACATTTACTTAACTTCCAAATGGTTCAAGAATGAAATCCCCATCATTTATCAATATGGATATATAGTATTTTGTCATTAATTATGTAAATCAAATTTTCATAATTGATATCTATCGATATTTATCTCTTTCTCAGTTACATATGTCATGTGTTTAAGAGTCCTATAATGGAATGCAGCTGATTTATATAAACAGCCTCATTAATTATGCAAATCTATGGATTGGCATAATTGGCATATGATTATGTAAATCATCGCTTAAGCTATCTACAAGGAATAAAGATTATGCAAATAAGGTTCTTATTTGCATAATCTTTATTCCTTGTAGATAGCTTTTCATGATATATAGGTTTAAAAGATGCTACAATAGCCTTCTTTGTTGAGATAACACTGTCATACTTTGGACAATTTATGTTATTTGGGTGAAGAAGATGATCAATTGATATAGTTTATGCAAATGAGGACCTTTTTTGTATAATCATTGATAAAAACATCCTAGATACATCGGTCATAAAGGCTAAACTTATTGGCGAAGGTATGAGGTTGTGAAACTCTAGTTATGTATGGGGTTGAACCCCCCAGGAATCTTTCAAAAACGCCTCCATGCGATATGTATTTCTGGTCAAACAAACAAATCATCAATGAATATAATTCATGTAAATGAGGATGTCATCTCCATACTCAAAATGCCCATAACATCAATAAATTTAGAAAGAATTTCATATTTTTTCCATGATTAATTTAGGTAAAATTTAACACCAAAACAAAAAATTATGCAAATGCTGGCATAATTTCCGTGGTTGATGAGACTATAATTGATTAAGGCATGATAGTGGAACTTAAGTTTACTTTTGTGACTTGTAGATTTACCTTGCGTTATCTTCACTTCTCCCAAGCGAGTCATGTTTGACGTCTTGTCTTCCTCAAAAGCGACGTAGGCCTTCTTATTTAAATCCTCTGCAATGTCAGCAATGTCTACCTCTAACAGTTCCTTTAGTCGACCATTTATCTCTCCACTGACCGCCATGATCTCAAACTCCGACCCGTGTTCCACGATGTTCCGTCCGAACTCTGCCGCGCTCTCTAACGCCACAGTGGCTGCTTCTATCTCTTCTATAGCGATGGAGAACTCTTTACCCCGGGTCTTTCTCACCGTGTCTACACAATCCAGTAACTCGGCCTCTTGGTGATTGACAAGTGCAACTAACACCCTTCTAGTTTCCTCTGCTTTCCGCTTTATTTTCTCAACAGTTTCTGTGGCATTTTTCTCTAATTCGGTCTTCAGTGCATTCGCCTGTTGATCGGCTTTCTTAAGGTCACCCATCCTCTTCTCTGTTTTCGCAAGAAGAGCGAGTATGTCTTTTTTTGCCTTCCCGGCTGTGTCGGCGAAATACTCATACTTGTGGTCCTTGTGCCACAGCACGGAGCAAAACTGACAAATAGACTCGCTACAGTCGACGCAGTACAACTTCCGGGTCTCCTGTGAGTGGACCTTACACGGTGGAGGGGGACGAGGCTTGATCCTAAATGTGTCGGATTCGGCCTTGAGCTGCTCGACGCCGATCACCTGGTGACCTCTTAAGACCTTCATACGGCGGTGCATTGTGGCGCATTCGTCACACAGAAAGTCGCCACATTCCGTACAGAAGGACTCCGCTCCTGACTTCGTCTCACAGCTACCACAGACGAGACTTTCTCCTTCATTAGTGAGCTTCTTGTGGACGTCAACCGTGTCCTTCAAGCTCTCCACGAAGAAATTATCTTTCAGTTTCGCGACCTCGCCACCCGGAAGTAAAGTCTTGCTACGGCATGTGGGGCAATCTAGCTCAGTTTTGACCTTTTGCTTCTTCAGAAACTCTTGAAGACACTGCTGGCAGAATGAATGGAGACAAGACAGTACCTTAGGCCGGCGGTAGGGTTGCAGGCAGATCTGACACTCGAGGAAGTCTTCTGAGAGCCGATTCAGAAGTTTCGATTCCGCCATCTTGAAATGTTCGGGTTGGTTGAATTTCCAAATGAAGACTTCGTCAGAAATGAAATCTTCTATGCTGATGATCCACTGTAAAGTCCAGAAGTGTCCTGCATGAGGGTGGGGGTATTGTTATGAATTATGTTGGATTAATTCCCATGAGTTCACACACAATGACATCTGTATCAAACGGAGTCTAACCTATTTGTTTACTTATAATGAAGGGGCTCAATTCAAAAATCGTCACAATTGAACTACGAACTTTCACATTTGACATGGGAGATCACATTTGGGCCCGATAAACACCACGGCTTGCTTACGAATGATATTTGATGGTGACATGTCTATTTTCGTGAATTTAGAAATGATAATGTAACATTATGGAGGGACCTATGCCATCACTACTACGTTGAAGTTCTCCCAAAACTCAAACTTATTTGAAGGAAGCACGATCTCATCGCACAATGCTCATAGCTCTACCAATGCCAACATGGTAACCTGGCGTACGATCTTTTAAAAGATACGATTTCTGTGAAAGACCATTCTTTTCATTCTGTGTCTCCACGACCACGCAACGTTCATCCTAATTAACATAACAACTGCACTGACTGTAATCGATAATCTGGTCACGTCCATTACCTACCAAACCAACTGCCCCACCTTGTATCGTACATATTTTTCCACCCAAATAAAAAAACTTTCGAAACAAACTTTTTGTAACTTTTGAGCACAACGTGCTGTAACTGATACAAGAAAAGCATTCGTGAAGGCCTCTGTCAAAAAGTGTAGCAACCTTGTCTCGTCTTTTCCAAAATAGTTATCAGCCATGGCAGCGCATGCATCCTGATATGAAAAATGTGTGATTTATACATTTGTATAACTCTCTACGTCACAATGCGAACATTCCTCAGAGATCTAGAATTTGTACAGTAAATGTATTCCCACCTATAGCTATGAGGCACAAATCGGACGACAATGTTAAATATATCTTAGTGATGATCCGCCTCGATATTACTTCTGCATGAAATGAAGTTGAACCTGTCTGGTCGTTCTTGAGCTTATTGTGAGTCAAATTATGGCATCACGTCGTCAATAAACTCGCTATGTGGCGCGGCGTCGTCACTACGCTAAACACACCCTTTCAAACGCTGAAATCAAGGCACGGTGCCGAGGTGCTCTCAGCACTGGGAGGAATCTAGACAACGTCATTTGGTAGATTATTGTGTTCAAATCCCACCCAGTGTCGAGAGCACCTCAGTACCGTACCGTAAAAAGCTGTCGTCCGCCCGGCAGTCCCGACATCGCGAAATTCGCCGTATAAATCGTGCCTAAGTGCTGAGTCAGTGAAAGGAGTTTAATGGGGGTCTTAAAACAAGTTAAGGGACACGGTGACCTTACAAGTCCGAGGAAGTCAGTCAACCAGATTAGAAGCCTCCCTACAGAACTGGCTAAGGCTTGAAAGTGTGATGACCTTGACACGGAATTCAACGCATATCATGAAACCTCTCAGTGTTTGTTCGAAAAGATCTAATCTAAAAAAAAAGGTTATCTTATATTTCGGTTGAATGTGTCGTCGTTTCAGCGTATTTAACCCACAATACTGAAAACTGAAAAAAGAAAGTTCAATTTCTAAAATCATTTTCAAAACTGAATTTCAAATCACAGCACACTTCACTTCATTGCAATTCTGCACACCGTTTTATTCTATAGTCTTCACAGTCGACACCGTTTTATCCACAGAAATGCAATTTTTCGGATGAAAATTATCATCAATCCATCATGTTTCACGTCAACGGAACCCCGTTCTGCTGCTTTATATAATTGCAGTTTATATGCTTCCCCCATCTGTCTTTTATTCATTTATCAGCTTTCTACATGCTGTCACTTGTCATGTGCTCTTAGCAAACATTCTGATGGATCATTTCAAAAATTACTACTCCGCTGTTATACACAATAACTGACGTATGTTTTATTGGGGTTACCAACATGCATAAAGAACATAAATGCCAAAGGCAGTGAGAGTAAATAGCACGAACACGTCTCTTACATCTATATTTATTGCAACTTGCCAACGGGTAACATTTACAACGTTAAAGCCCCCGTCACAAATCAAGAATTTAGCTCGGCCGACTTGTCGGCGAGCTCCAAATGGCGATTTTCGGGCGAAGTACGGCCGACGTCCTGTCGATTCTACGGGCTTCGGGCGAATTTTCGGAGCTCGGCCGACGTTCGCGGGGCACTGGAAGCTGCGCTTAAATTCAGCGAGGCCTCGGCGACGATTTTTGAACTCGCAAAGCTCGTCAACAGTTTGCCCGTAGCTCGCCCGAGCAACGGCCCGCGCTCGGCCAATATTCGGGCGGGCATCCGAAGATTTTAGACCCGATTTTTGGTCGGTGGGAGGTCGCCCGAACTCTTCGGCCTCGTGCGAGCCTCGCACGGGCTTTGTACAATTATCGGACGACCGTCGTCAGTGTTCCGGCCGACTCATGAAAAGTAAGGTATGTTTCGGGCGAGGGTTGCGCAGGTGTCGATGGGAGCTTGGATGGGCTCCGGCCGACCTCCTTCTTGTTTATAGATAAGAGGTAACGACAGCTTGGCTTATAACATAAGATGATGAATAACACTGTAATATTAACTAATACTAATATCAACTTGTCAAAGAATGCTGCCAAACTTTTCCAATGAAAGACAATTCAATTGCAAAGTTAAATTTTCATTGAAACAATCTTATTATAAATAAAATGTGGACACCGAAGACAATACTCCTTGTTTCTTTTTTGTATTGGTTTGGATGTTTAAATTCATATATTAATGAACTTGGGCCTGACTTTTGAGACTTGACTTGATTTCCTGAGTTTTCCCTTACAAAATGACTAGTTGAAAGTCTACTGAGTCATTTTAGATCTATGTTTGTCTGCCGAGGCACGCCCAAGCGTCGGCAGGGCGTCGATAGGCTTATCAACGGTCGGCCGAAGCTCGGACGGCGTTCGCCCGAGCTTCGGTCGATTTCCGTTTGCTGAAAATGTTTGGATCGGGGTTAAACGACTGATCTGTTGACTTTGTGGCTCCTGCACTAGTATTCGGATTGGTTCATGACAAAATTCCTGTTTAGGTTATCATTTTCAGTGTGCCCACCCACTTCACTCATGCCCGACAGATTTGCCACAACTCAGAAAGTAAAGTTAGTCCAATTTTGAGCTTGTTACCAGGTCAGTTGATTCTGACTTCGTCCGTGTCCAAGACATGGTACCGTCTTATGTGGGATTTATGATTATTAGTGTTCGACGGACGTCGCCCGAGCTCCGTTCAATTTGTGACGGGGCAGGTTTTCAGCGAAAAATACGGCCGACACTCGGGCGAATTTGAAATTCGGCGAGCTTCCGGCGATCTACAAAATCGGCCGATGCTCGCATGAATTGTGACGCCGGCTTAAGCGTCTGGTTCTCTAGAGGACTCGACTCTCACAGAACGTCAACGGGCAAAATCGTTTTTGAACGGAATAGAGAATGCTGGCAACAAAAGCGATGAATTCTAAATATTCCCTCCATATGTATTCATTACAGATGATGAATTCATTCAACCAACCAATCAATCAATCAATCAATCAATCAAGACTGTCATTTGCATCATGTTAACACGCATGAATGAATAGAATTATCATAATCGACGCGGATGTCAAAGCTAAACATATGTGATAACACGGTACAGCACTTATATCAGACTTGCAAAGATAAGACGCCAATTACAATGAATACAGTAAAGTACACAGTACGCCATAAAGGTTACATTAAGCTCTCTCACTGAACACACGGCATGCTGGCGGCGTCGTTGCGTCCTAAATTGAATTTGTGTTACCCTTGACTTTATGAAGGGAATATCATTCAAAACGTACACGTATGACCAAAAAGACAGAAAAACACACAAAGCTTAAAACGATTCGTTTTTTGTCGATGAAATTCGTTGAGTGCTTTGTCAATTCGATCGCTAGCGTGCCGCGGGTCCAGTGAGAGGGGGGCTTTACGTACATCCGTACGCATTTATACCATTCAACGTTAACGTTAGTATGAAAAGAAAGTCTCGTGCACCGCACAATGATTTTAAAAGGTTTTTGTGTGTTGTTGGTACTCTCCAAGCAGAGATTGGTTGAGAAGATCATAAACGTCTTATCATATGCCCCGTTTTCTTTACGCCGGCCGCACCAACGTCGGAAAGAAAACGGGGAAATGTTGAGAAGGTCACGATCTTCCCAACCAACCTCTGCTTGAAGAGTATGTAGTTGGTACAAATAGACCAGTTAACGAAGTTCCACATGGAACTGTATGGACTATAGACTGTATGACAAGCTGCCTGTTAGTGTAAACCTTCATGACCCGTTCTTGTATAATTGCATGCTGCCCTGATCTATGGCTTCTCCCTCGTGATTAGCGTGCTTAGAATCAATTCGGCGTCGTCACAGTCAGCCCGAGACGTTCTGCCGGGCCAGACCATTAAATCACCGCGTTGAGTCCTGCCACTCGGTCGGCAACCCTGTCAAATTAGCGGGCTCCCAACCTGACGGCCTTCGGCTAAATACATCCGTTAAGTCTTGGGTGTTCTTTATATGGATCAACTTGTGTGAGTTTATCTTAGAAACACATCGATCAACTAACGTCTGCGCCACGATTGATTTGTCAGCTTTGTCGGTAACGATGTTAGACCATTTGTTGGTGAGGAAAGATCACCGCCCCAATTACGCTCCAGTCACAGCTTGTTACATTAACATTTGAGTTACATAACCTGTTACATAATCAAAAGTTACATCAGCGGATAGCTGTGCAAAGTATGCCCATGGTATCCTTACTGATGATTGAATGAGCTGATATTTTCTTGTCCACAACCATAACCGTTACGCTCCAGCTTGTTATGATTACATCAACAGATAGAATAGCCGGCTTAGGTGTAGTTTACGCCCTAAAACGTCGATTTTGCAACCCGACGGAATAATCGTGCGACGGTGATCTGATACAGCTTCCGACGTCGTCTGATGCCGTCGGTCGCTTCAAACTTCGTCGGAGGGTTAAACTCCGTCGGACCTTATACTCCGTCGGACCATAAACTATGTCGGGCTTTTAAACTACGTCGAGGATTAACCTGCGACGGGGATTAAGTCCTTATCTTAACCTGCGACGGTGATTAAGTCCTTATCTTAACCTGCGACGGTGATTAAGTCCTTATCTTAACCTGCGTCGGGGATTAGTCGTTATCTTAACCTGCGACGGGGATTAAGTCCTTATCTTAACCTGCGTCGAGGATTAACTCGACGGGGACCTCTTTCACACCTTGTTCACACTTACCTATCAACAGAGATGTGTATTGATACCGATGGTCGACTAGACGTGTCATAACGGTCATGAGCACCAGAGGAGGGGGAGTGGTGGAAGTAAAACTATCTTCTACGCCTTTGGCCCAATTACTCGACTACACACCTGACCTTTTGTAAACGGACAAGATATCAATCACTTCAAACGTACCAAGGACATCTATTCTATATCAATTTTTAAAGAAGAATATGGATGTTTTCCCGAATTACCACGTGTTAGCACGGCACGTTGCTTCTCACATTAGCCGTGGCGGCTACAGAAGGACGTTTTTGCTTGTAAATGTTATCACATTATACTAGCCTTTATGAAAAGGAGTAGTATAATATAATAGCATAAAATGCCCTTCTGTAGTCGCTACGGCTACCTCGCGCCTGTATTTCTTTGGGCGGAAGGGAGGAGGAGTGCAGTTTGTATTCAAAGAAATTTAAACGACTAACCGTTCTTTACATGTCATCTTAAGTTTAAGGTATGTTTGCCTACATGTATATGTAAGTTGGTGAGAACCAAGGAAATGCAACAAGACACTCATTCAACAAAAAATAGACACTTTAATTAATACAAAGCAAATCAGATGGCATGTAAGTCTCTGTAACACAGACATATATATACACATCATATATAAAAAAATTAATACATCAGAATACACATTCACATTAATATATGTGCCATCTATATTTTATACATGTATCTATATCAATTTCATGGCTAAGCTTGTCAAATTCACAACCTCGGTAGGGATAAACCAAGCATAGTCACACTCATTTATTTCCTCATTCTTAGAGTTACACTTTTGAGAAAAAACACATTTAAAAGTACATACAACTAGGAGAAACTGGTTAGACAAAAGAAGGCCCATATACGACCACATAACAGATAAACATTTCTAATTACAACATATTTTGACAAACTGTAACAACTAGGATGATAAGGACTTTTTTCGCTAGTACAGGTCTGTTACCGTCTGTCCCTTTGTGCACCAATGTACAGCAATGCTTCATTTATGCTATTTCATATTGTTTTACACATCCTGTCATAAAGCTTATGAACTCCTCCATTGGCCTTATCTATACACTGCCCCCTCGCGTTGTTTGGTCGGCAACAAGGAGAAAGAACGTGAGGGACTTTAGGGGATGGGTGGAACCATGTACTAAGCCAGTCTTGAGTACAGCTGCTAAGCTATCACTACCCAGATATTAGCCACCTAATCCCAAATGAAGACAAACACATACGTGCATTTAATTCACAATTATGGACAGGTGTGAAAACAACAACACTTGCAATACACACCCACTAACATATTGGAAAACACACACATAAATAATACTAATGTAATTACAAATACACAGACAAGTACATCAGGCGTCTCTCTGTCTGTCAGACAAAGTAAATAGCATCAAAACAGACAGCCAAACACCTCTCTGTTTAAAGAGAAAGTAAATCAACCTCATCTGTAGATGAAGCCAAACACCTGTCTTCAGAGAAAGTAAAACAACATTTACAGACAGCAAAATGCCTGTCTTCAAGTGTAAAAGAACATTTACAGACAGCCAAACACCTCCTTGTCTTCAGGGAAGAAGCAGGATCACAACAGACAGCCAAACACCTCTGTCTTCAGACAAAGTAAACAGCATTATTACAGACAGCCAAACATCCTGTCTTCGGAGAAAGTAAAAGAACATTATTGCGGACAGGCGAACACATCCTGTCTTCAGAGAAAGTAGAATAGCATTATTACAAACAGCCAAACACCTCCTGTCTTCAGAGAAAGTAAAACAATATTATTACAGACAGCCAAACACATCCTGTCTTCAGAGAAAGTAGAACAGCATTATTACAGACAGCCAAACACATCCTGTCTTCAGGGAAGAAGCAGGATCACAACAGACAGCCAAACACCTCTGTCTTCAGACAAAGTAAACAGCATTATTACAGACAGCCAAACATCCTGTCTTTGAAGAAAGTAAAACAACATTATTGCGGACAGGCGAACACATCCTGTCTTCAGAGAAAGTAGAACAGCATTATTACAAACAGCCAAACACATCCTGTCTTCAGAGAAAGTAAAACAATATTATTACAGACAGCCAAACACATCCTGTCTTCAGAGAAAGTAGAACAGCATTATTACAGACAGCCAAACACATCCTGTCAGAGAAAGTAAAACAACATTATTACAGACAGCCAAACACCTCCTGTCTTCAGAGAAAGTAAAACAACATCATTAAAGACAGCCAAACACATCCTGTCTTCGGAGAAAGCAAAACAACATCATTATAGACAGCCAAACACCTCCTGTCTTCAGAGAAAGTAGAGCAGCATTATTACAGACAGCCAAACACCTCCTGTCTTCAGAGAAAGTAGAACAGCATTATTACAGACAGCCAAACACACCCTGTCTTCGGAGAAAGTAGAACAGCATTATTACAGACAGCCAAACACATCCTGTCTTCGGAGAAAGTAAAACAACATCATTACAAACAGCCAAACACCTCCTGTCTTCAGAGAAAGTAAAACAATATTATTACAGACAGCCAAACACATCCTGTCTTCAGAGAAAGTAAAACAACATTATTATAGACAGCCAAACACCTCCTGTCTTCGGAGAAAGTAAAACAATATTATTACAGACAGCCAAACACATCCTGTCTTCAGAGAAAGTAGAACAGCATTATTACAGACAGCCAAACACATCCTGTCTTCAGGGAAGAAGCAGGATCACAACAGACAGCCAAACACCTCTGTCTTCAGACAAAGTAAACAGCATTATTACAGACAGCCAAACATCCTGTCTTTGAAGAAAGTAAAACAACATTATTGCGGACAGGCGAACACATCCTGTCTTCAGAGAAAGTAGAACAGCATTATTACAAACAGCCAAACACATCCTGTCTTCAGAGAAAGTAAAACAATATTATTACAGACAGCCAAACACATCCTGTCTTCAGAGAAAGTAGAACAGCATTATTACAGACAGCCAAACACATCCTGTCAGAGAAAGTAAAACAACATTATTACAGACAGCCAAACACCTCCTGTCTTCAGAGAAAGTAAAACAACATCATTAAAGACAGCCAAACACATCCTGTCTTCGGAGAAAGCAAAACAACATCATTATAGACAGCCAAACACCTCCTGTCTTCAGAGAAAGTAGAGCAGCATTATTACAGACAGCCAAACACCTCCTGTCTTCAGAGAAAGTAGAACAGCATTATTACAGACAGCCAAACACACCCTGTCTTCGGAGAAAGTAGAACAGCATTATTACAGACAGCCAAACACATCCTGTCTTCGGAGAAAGTAAAACAACATCATTACAAACAGCCAAACACCTCCTGTCTTCAGAGAAAGTAAAACAATATTATTACAGACAGCCAAACACATCCTGTCTTCAGAGAAAGTAAAACAACATTATTATAGACAGCCAAACACCTCCTGTCTTCGGAGAAAGTAAAACAACATTATTACAGACAGCCAAACACATCCTGTCTTCGGAGAAAGTAGAACAGCATTATTACAGACAGCCAAACACATCCTGTCTTCAGAGAAAGTAGAACAGCATTATTACAGACAGCCAAACACCTCCTGTCTTCAGAGAAAGTAGAACAGCATTATTACAGACAGCCAAACACATCCTGTCTTCGAGAAAGTAGAACAGGATTATTACAGACAGCCAAACACATCCTGTCTTCGGAGAAAGTAAAACAACATTATTACAGACAGCCAAATACCTCCTGTCTTCGGAGAAAGTAGAACAGCATTATTACAGACAGCCAAACACATCCTGTCTTCGGAGAAAGTAGAACAGCATCATTACAAACAGCCAAACACCTCCTGTCTTCAGAGAAAGTAGAACAGCATTATTACAGACAGCCAAACACATCCTGTCTTCAGAGAAATTAAAACAGCATAATTACAAACGGCCAAATACCTCCTGTCTTCAGAGAAAGTAGAACAGCATTATTACAGACAGCCAAACACATCCTGTCTTCAGAGAAAGTAAAACAACATCATTAAAGACAGCCAAACACATCCTGTCTTCAGAGAAAGCAAAACAACATCATTATAGACAGCCAAACACCTCCTGTCTTCAGAGAAAGTAGAACAGCATTATTACAGACAGCCAAACACATCCTGTCTTCAGAGAAAGTAAAACAACATTATTACAGACAGCCAAACACATCCTGTCTTCGGAGAAAGTAAAACAACATCATTACAAACAGCCAAACACCTCCTGTCTTCAGAGAAAGTAAAACAATATTATTACAGACAGCCAAACACATCCTGTCTTCAGAGAAAGTAAAACAACATTATTATAGACAGCCAAACACCTCCTGTCTTCAGAGAAAGTAAAACAACATTATTACAGACAGCCAAACACATCCTGTCTTCGGAGAAAGTAGAACAGCATTATTACAGACAGCCAAACACATCCTGTCTTCAGAGAAAGTAGAACAGCATTATTACAGACAGCCAAACACCTCCTGTCTTCAGAGAAAGTAGAACAGCATTATTACAGACAGCCAAACACATCCTGTCTTCGAGAAAGTAGAACAGGATTATTACAGACAGCCAAACACATCCTGTCTTCGGAGAAAGTAAAACAACATTATTACAGACAGCCAAATACCTCCTGTCTTCGGAGAAAGTAGAACAGCATTATTACAGACAGCCAAACACATCCTGTCTTCGGAGAAAGTAGAACAGCATCATTACAAACAGCCAAACACCTCCTGTCTTCAGAGAAAGTAGAACAGCATTATTACAGACAGCCAAACACATCCTGTCTTCAGGGAAATTAAAACAGCATAATTACAAACGGCCAAATACCTCCTGTCTTCAGAGAAAGTAGAACAGCATTATTACAGACAGCCAAACACATCCTGTCTTCAGAGAAAGTAAAACAACATCATTAAAGACAGCCAAACACATCCTGTCTTCAGAGAAAGCAAAACAACATCATTATAGACAGCCAAACACCTCCTGTCTTCAGAGAAAGTAGAACAGCATTATTACAGACAGCCAAACACATCCTGTCTTCAGAGAAAGTAAAACAACATCATTAAAGACAGCCAAACACATCCTGTCTTCGGAGAAAGCAAAACAACATCATTATAGACAGCCAAACACCTCCTGTCTTCAGAGAAAGTAGAGCAGCATTATTACAAACAGCCAAACACCTCCTGTCTTTAGAGTGAGAGATCAACAGCATTATTACAGACAGCATTATTACAGACACCTCCTGTCTTTGGAGAGAGTAAAACAGCATCTGTGCACCATCTACAACACACAGACTTACATACATAGTACAACATACATTTCACGCAGGACACACAAAGTGCAGTGAACCGACAGCTATAGACGGGTACCAAGACTGACATACACGGTACAACATACATTTCATGCAGGACACACAAAGTGCAGTTAACCGACAGCTATAGACGGGTGCCAAGACTGACATACACGGTACAACATACATTTCACGCAGGACACACAAAGTGCAGTTAACCGACAGCTATAGACGGGTGCCAAGACTGACATACACAGTACAACATACATTTCATGCAGGACACACAAAGTGCAGTTAACCGACAGCTATAGACGGGTGCCAAGACTGACATACACGGTACAACATACATTTCACGCAGGACACACAAAGTGCAGTTAACCGACAGCTATAGACGGGTGCCAAGACTGACATACACGGTACAACATACATTTCACGCAGGACACACAAAGTGCAGTTAACCGACAGCTATAGACGGGTGCCAAGACTGACATACACGGTACAACATACATTTCACGCAGGACACACAAAGTGCAGTTAACCGACAGCTATAGACGGGTGCCAAGACTGACATACACGGTACAACATACATTTCACGCAGGACACACAAAGTGCAGTTAACCGACAGCTATAGACGGGTGCCAAGACTGACATACACGGTACAACATACATTTCACGCAGGACACACAAAGTGCAGTTAACCGACAGCTATAGACGGGTGCCAAGACTGACATACACAGTACAACATACATTTCACGCAGCACACACAAAGTGCAGTTAACCGACAGCTATAGACGGGTGCCAAGACTGACATACACGGTACAACATACATTTCACGCAGGACTCACAAAGTGCAGTTAACCGACAGCTATAGATGGGTGCCAAGACTGACATACACGGTACAACATACATTTCATGCAGGACACACAAAGTGCAGTGAACTGACAGCTATAGACGGGTGCCAAGACTGACATACACGGTACAACATACATTTCATGCAGGACACACAAAGTGCAGTGAACTGACAGCTATAGACGGGTGCCAAGACTGACATACTCGGTACAACATACATTTCACGCAGGACACACAAAGTGCAGTTAACCGACAGCTATAGACGGGTGCCAAGACTGACATACACGGTACAACATACATTTCACGCAGGACACACAAAGTGCAGTTAACCGACAGCTATAGACGGGTGCCAAGACTGACATACACGGTACAACATACATTTCATGCAGGACACACAAAGTGCAGTTAACCGACAGCTATAGACGGGTGCCAAGACTGACATACACGGTACAACATACATTTCACGCAGGACACACAAAGTGCAGTTAACCGACAGCTATAGACGGGTGCCAAGACTGACATACACGGTACAACATACATTTCACGCAGGACACACAAAGTGCAGTTAACTGACAGCTATAGACGGGTGCCAAGACTGACATACACGGTACAACATACATTTCACGCAGGACACACAAAGTGCAGTTAACCGACAGCTATAGATGGGTGCCAAGACTGACATACACGGTACAACATACATTTCATGCAGGACACACAAAGTGCAGTGAACTGACAGCTATAGACGGGTGCCAAGACTGACATACACGGTACAACATACATTTCACGCAGGACACACAAAGTGCAGTTAACCGACAGCTATAGACGGGTGCCAAGACTGACATACACGGTACAACATACATTTCACGCAGGACACACAAAGTGCAGTTAACCGACAGCTATAGACGGGTGCCAAGACTGACATACACAGTACAACATACATTTCACGCAGCACACACAAAGTGCAGTTAACCGACAGCTATAGACGGGTGCCAAGACTGACATACACAGTACAACATACATTTCACGCAGGACACACAAAGTGCAGTTAACTGACAGCTATAGACGGGTGCAAAGACTGACATACACAGTACAACATACATTTCACGCAGGACACACAAAGTGCAGTTAACTGACAGCTATAGACGGGTGCAAAGACTGACATACACGGTACAACATACATTTCATGCAGGACACACAAAGTGCAGTTAACAGACAGCTATAGACGGGTGCAAAGATTGACATACACAGTACAACATACATTTCACGCAGGACACACAAAGTGCAGTTAACTGACAGCTATAGACGGGTGCAAAGACCGACATACACAGTACGACATACACAGTACAACATACATTTCACGCAGGACACACAAAGTGCAGTGTACTGACAGGTATGGACGGATGGAAAGATTTACACACGCACGCTTACAGTTACACACGCACACACTACCAAACCCACATGCTAAAACAGTATCACAAATGAACACAAGGGCACACTAAATCAAGTCATAAAGTGGCATAAGTTGAACAGGAAGATTCCCCGAGGTAGTCATATAAGTAAAACTGATTCTTCAAAATAATCAAATACCATCATTTATACATCTCTCACATACTAAAATCACATACTTTGATGGTACGGATTGCAAACATACGTGCCACATCCCATCAAGAAAAACATGTACATTTATCTAGCTTAAATCCTTCGCCATAGCCTACCCTCCTACCATGTCCCCTTAAGTCTATCCTGTAGGCAAATCCCCCTCCGGTACAAGTTCTCATCAGATGCGCTGCCTCTCTGCTTCCTTCTCTCCCACGTTCATGGGGGCATCTGAATCCTAGCACTGCTTGTACTCTGGCTTCTGATCCTGGCACTTGTCCTGAAGTAGACAGTGTCCCTGATGTCTTGCAGTGTTGCCTCTGTGAAGATCAATACATGTATTGGTTGTGGGCAGAATAGACTATCACAATGACTTCTTTGAAGCCAAATTCAGTATTGCTAGGGAAATGCTAGCTTCTATGCCTGACTTAGCCCTACAAAGCTGGAAAGCTTTTATAAAAACAACATCTAGCTGAATTTCATTACCCTTTGTAGTTCAAAAAGGTAGGCCAGCTTAGGTCTTAGGTGCATAGATCAGAAGTGGATGATACCCATTTTGCCGCAGCAGGAGCTAACACTTCTTCATATCTATTTCCTCCTCTGTTAATGAAGAAGCAAAGCAGGTTTGAATCAGTTCAATGGTTTTGACGATTTCACCATGTTGTATAACCTTGAGCAAGCCCTGTGCGTCCTCTGCTTCCAGCCGGTAGTCACAGTTGTAGTGGGTAGATGATTCCAGCCTTTTTGCGGAGGGACAGGTCCTGGAACTCCTTGTCCTAGAGCGCCGGTTGGGTCGCCCCTCCTCCATCTCACACCGGTGCTTCATGATGTCGACCAGCCACAGCTCAAAGTTGTCAAGTCTGGACAGGAACAAGAAAGGGAGAATATCCCATGTCAAACATCATAGGCTAGCATACATAAGGTTTGAAGTGTGTCCTTCCATTCATAATTCAAGCTAAGGCTTCCTGCAATTGTATGCTTTTACTTAGCATGCTTTTCTTATTACACTTGGCCTCCTTTGGTAGTAGTTGGACAGGCATGACTGGCAAAGTTCCTAGCAAGTCTTATATGGAAGTCTATGCAAACATTGTTGTCCTTACATTGTATAATGTACCAGTCAACAGTCTTATCTAGATTGACCACAATGATTTAACCAACCAGGAAGACCTGTACATGATCTGAGGCCTGTGACCCATTTTTCCAAGTTGACAATTAGTCATATGAAAACATTTAATTTGGGGACCTATAACATAATTTCTTGAAATTTCAGGTTCTGACTTCCATCACAATAGATTTGCATGGGGATAGGCATTGAAAATCCATTCTTGTTGAGATTTTGTGTGTGAATTGTAGGCAGTTTATAATTAGGGGTGGCTAGTATGGTTGGAAAGCCCTAAGTTGTTGATTTTGTTTGAAAAAAAATTGACCTTTTTCCATCCTGAGGTTTTACACACCCTCACGAGATAGTGGAATGATCGTCAGTCTGCTGTTTAGTAGCAGTAGTATGTGCACAGGCCAGAACTGGCCCCTTGCTTAGTGTTATACCGCTCTTTTTACGGGGTGGCATACCCTTTCATTGGCAGTCGTACAAGACAGGGAATGCCAGTTCTCTCGTCTGGTATGGGCGAATGGTGTGACTGTAACCGTTTGTGCCACACAGGGAAGATCGAACTCGGAGATTCGAGGACGAATCTTAAAAGAAAAGGGGGAGTAGTGTAACAGTGGGGGTTCAAGCGCCTCCAACTGACCAGGCTAACTGGTCGCGACCTTTTAGCGTAGTGGTTAAGGCGTGCGTGCCTGTGATCTGGCCTCCGGTTTCGGCGTGAGTTCGAATCTCGGTTGGGATCACTTCTGTTTCTACTCGCTCCTTTGATTTGTTTCATGGTTGATACCACGGAGGTTTGCCAGGCCTCCATCCAGGTGATTTGTGGTGAATCACCAACTTCAGACAGAAGGATTTGGACCATCACACACTGGGGCACAATGTCGGAGCGCAAGTTCGGACATGTCTCTGGGCACAATCCAGCTGGATTCTATTCTGGGTCCCATTGTTTAAAAGCTGCGCACTCTAACACTTGCGCCACACGACTCTAATCTCCAAGCAGATCTACAGGTTGCGAAGACCGTATCAAACTGGCAGAAGAAGTAGGTTTTGCAACCCAAGCTCCTTGATCCAGTTGGATACGGTCTTTGCAATCCATTGGGCCTGCTTGGAGGCTTTGAACACGACCCCACGTCTGCTGTTTGCAGTCTTATACTAGAGTTCCACGACCTCATACCTTCGCCAAATGATTTTAACCTTTATGACTGATGCATTAGGAGTGTTTCTCATCAATTATAAATCATACCAGTTGATTGTCTTAAAATATAACATGTCCAAAGTATGAGCTTAACAAATTATGAGCTCAACAAAGAAGATTATGCTGATATTTTTCATTGATTATGCAAATGAGGCCCTTATAAGCATAATTTGATTCAACGATTTTTACATTCACATAACGTCCCGATGCAAAAAAAAAGGATTGAATGTATGAATTTGCCGTCATTTGCCAGTGTGGAATTAGAGAAGTCACTCATTAAGTATGCAAATTAGCCCACATTAGCATATTTTCTATCTATAAACATTTTTCTCTTCCTCAGTTACAATTTGAACAGTCATATCATGGAACAAAGTGGATTTTTAAAGTTGCCTCATTAATTATGCAAATTAGAATCTGATTTGCATAATTATTGTCTAATCATACTAAGCATCACACAAGCTATCTACATACCAAAAATAATGACCATCCATCAAGCCCATCTTGTTATAGTATTTCCTCATTAATTATGCAAATGAGGTCTTCATTTGCATAGTTTATATCAATTAATATTTCTCTCTTCCTCAGTTACATATGTCACATGTTTCAGAGTCCTATCTGATGGAATTTGGCGGATGTATAAACTTTCCTCATTAATTATGCAAATTAGATTCTGATTTGCATAAGAGGTGTCTAATCATGTTCATCATCACTCAAGCTATCTGCCTACCAAAAATCATTACCATCCATCAAGCCCTTCTTGAGTTATTCCCTTTCAAAGTCAGACGCAAAACCTGCTCCTGCAGTTCAAAAAAAGCCGCTAGGGGGCCCAAACCCACACCACTTACTCTCGGTCCAAAGATCTATCTACCACCCAAAAATAAGTTCCATAGCATGTCCAGAACACGAGATATCAAACCAGGAAGTTCCGCTGCAGTACCGTAAGAAGCCATATAGAATTTGCTCTAATTGGTTTCATGAGAGTTGACAGATCATGTTAGCATTTGAGGATAAGTTTTATGGTCTGAACTGAAGTTTTGCAGGTTGAGATAATGAGACCATCATTTTCTCAACTTTCCCATAGGAATCGATGATAGGACTAGCTGTTCATCTGAGTGGTTCCTAAGTTACAGTGTCGAAGCATCCTGCTACATCCAGTTATTATAATAGTGGCGTTGGATACAGAAACTGCATCGCTTCGGCAGTTGTGCTGTAAAATATACGACCTATAGTACGAAGCAGTCACATAACTGTCATGATACACATAAGAAATAAAGCTTTAAAAAAAACACTTAAAAGTTATGGTAACTGAGTGTATGTTGAGTAAATAATGGACAATAGAAAAACTATGTAAACACTGCTGTGGTCTGACTACTCAAGTACATGTATGTCGAATCTTCTGTGTGTGGCCTTGCACCAAGGAGGATCTGGTGCTGAGTGAAGCGGGAGAGCATGGCAGACTAAAGCCGTGACCCGAGAAGGAGAAGTTCTCAGTAAATCCTGAGAAAAGGGTATATTGAAGAGAAAAGTGTCACTTAACTTAAGGAATGTCATGTTCTTGGGCCCGAGTCTTGTGTCAGGAAAATGCTGAGTTGCTGCACTGGAGAATTCCCCATGGTGGTTTCCCTTCTGTTGATAGGGAAGCTTGTGCTCAGTCACTTTTCCTGGAGTGGCTCAGCTGCTTGTAGTCTAGAATGCAATTTGTAAATGCAAGATAAAGGTAAGGAAATGGACACTGGACAGATATAATTTTTAGACCAGATTGTAACACACACTGAGCGGAGACCCTGGGGACCAAGCAACTTGGCGAAACCTAACATACTGAGAACCAAGGGGCCAGCCTCTGGCCGAGTACTTAGGCGGGTCGACAAGTTTTTATATTTTACCCATAATTACAACTTACGTGGCGGATATATAAGTACACATAAAGTAAACAATGTTGTTGGAGACACTTGGACTTGATATCGGCCAGTAAAAGTGTAAATTTCTCATTTTCCACAGTTCCTGACAGGCTGTTAAACGCTAGTGCAACAGTGATAGAGAGCTTCGACTTTTTTTCGTAGATGCTTACAATTACAACGCATGCTTGTAGTTTCACCAAATAATTTAAGGTTAAGTCAGGGAAAAATCCCACAAAAACGTACTACTCTCACGGTGAGAGTAGTACGTTTTTGTGGGATTTTTCCCTGACCAATCCGTAAACCTTGACGGAAAAAAAAATCGGGAGAAAAGATAGACAGGGCTTGAACTTTTGCAAAGATCTCCAGAAAAGAAGCAGAAGTTTGAAGTGAAGCCGATTCAGGCCATTTCTATCTTCCGCCGGCGGCAGGTGACAACCCCAAGGTGGCTTTATAGGTAGGTGACAAACGGAGGCGCGGAGGTTGCCAGTGGTTCGTGGGCCGAGAGAAAATCAGCATCGTGTGCCCCCCTCCCCACTACTAGTGCCCCACTACAATTCTGGCCGGTCGCATCGGGCTGACGTTTTTTCGGCTGTTTTCCCGGGTTCACCGCTAGTTATAGCCACACAAAAAATACATTGTTAAAGTTTTACGCCGAGTTACATGCGTACGCACTCTTCCCACGAAAACTAGTTTTCGTGGGAAGAGTGTTGATAGTTTTAGACCTCAGAATCAGATATCATCTACCAATAACAGCGTTCGTTCATGCCGCGTCACGGAAAATCGACCAATGACATACAAGTCTCGCGGTTCACGAGAGGTGCGAAACCGCGAGGTTTTATCAGAAATTGATATTTGGTGCGAAGATGGGGCTTGAATCGACGAATTTTGATCAAATCAAGTGGAAGTTACCGGAGAAATCGACCATGGAAAACACGGAAGGAAAATATTGAACGTCTTTAGGGCGTTCTGTCCAAAGTAGGGTGTCTCATTTCCTATTATATTTAGTACAGGGCGCAAACGGGACCGGTATGACGCGTCGACCGGTGTTGAAAATGTTTTATTTCTGCCAACTTGAATTCACGTGTATATTTGTCAAATAAATAATAAAGTTTTGTGGTGCTAAATTTCATTTATTTGCCGATTGTATACAACGTAGGCCCAATTAATTTTTCACCCAAACTTGCCCCTCAAAATCCTTGAGATAGCGTTTCAGAGGGTCTAGATTTTAAAATTTCCCGGGGGGGAATACCCCCGGACCCCCCTAGAATTGTCGCGCCTACTCGATATGTTAGGTTTGTACAAATTTTTGGGCTTACGGGATAAAATTTCAGGCTGGCTAGAGCCCTGCTCTCACCTCTCAAATAGATTTCATCATCATCATATCGGGCAGCTTGCCCGGACTTTTTTTTCAAACAAATAGATTTAGTACCCCCTAAAATAGAAGTACCCCCCAGACAAATCTTCAGAATCTAATAT
Organism: Branchiostoma lanceolatum; assembly: GCA_035149815.1. Lineage (NCBI taxonomy): Eukaryota > Metazoa > Chordata > Leptocardii > Amphioxiformes > Branchiostomatidae > Branchiostoma > Branchiostoma lanceolatum. The sequence continues at coordinate 8,766,320 of CM068867.1, read as the reverse complement.
ACTATGTACCCCTGAAATAAAAGTACCACCCGGAAAATTTGACAGTTGAGGTAAACTGTGTCCATACAACTGTCCGAGGGACATAAGAATAATAAGCAGGTAAGTTATATCTATCCAATGCTTGTTCTAATCATGATCTTCCTCACCACTTCAATAAAATATAAAGTAATGTTGAAAAATTGGGCATGGGTTCCCCGCTATGACCCCTAACCGGGGGCCACAGTACTTTCAAATTCAACAAGGGAAAATGTACATGATACATGCATTTTCTACTTGGAACTTGAAGAGAGCGATCAAAGAAAATTGTTGTACAATGTAGAATATCATTTATGACTACTGACAATCAGTGACATATAACGTTAAGTCGATAACAATAATCATCATACAGCTACTAATGTACATTTGTACCTTATCATATTTTCTAAAGACAATCACATCACCCCAAAAAACAAATATGAGCACACATGTCCGTAAACTTTTGGCCCATAGGGTCAAAAACAACGTTTTTGTGAGACGCTCAGATTTCGAGTTCCCGCGGTAGAGCCCACAATATTGAACAGAGCTCAACTGTAAGTGTAAGAGTAGCTCAACGTCTCAGACCGCACGTACAAAGAAGTTACCGATTATACATGTTGACACTAGAAACCTGCACTTCACCGCTAATATTGTGAAAATCTTACGGTCATTTTAGAATATGAAACCCCTGAAAATAAAAATGGCCTTCTGTTTCTATTGTTGCCTGGGGCGGCGGCCACTTGCCCCCAACTATAATATTGCCACACGTTTATGGTATCATTTTAAAGATCGGTATCCGTGCTATGCAATATGCTGCTAGTTTTACCGTCGCCATTCCTAATAGTGGTAGAGAGTGGCGGCCATATTTCAAGCCGCGTTTCCCGAATCACATCGGACATATTTCTGCCGTTTTAGAGATTTTGTGGCCTCAAAAGACAAATCACACTTGGGAAGTTAAGTTATGATTGTTGTTTTTATGTGTAACATGTCCCCGTGGCGCAAGCGGTAACGCAACCCCGCTACTTCACCATCTGGATCAAATTCCGTGGATCCTAAGGGCCCGCGTTTGAACCTCAGTGGTCGACTCGAGCTCGGACATGATGTAAGGGATTGCATTCGTCATTTAGGATGGTGACGTAAAGCCTCAAGCATCAAACCTCTGCACGTAAAAGAACCCAACACACTTATCGAGAAGAGTAGAAAATGCGAGCCGTGGCGACGCCGCATCGCACTACCACTAGCTACTAGTACATGTACTTCAAAAAGCATTATGCTTCACTTCAACTGAGGATGCCTGCTTTACCTTTTTTACGTGTAACATGTCTTCTGCGAACAAATAATTACTCCGTCGTGCTGCCGATAGTGGTCAAGAATTATTCCCCGTGCACTCTACTCTACACGTTTTTGATCAGCGTGCTTTGGTTTACGATGACTGTCAAAGTTATTTATATGAAAATTGTATTTTGAATGTCGATGTTGCACCTTATTTTCCCCTTTACTTTGTAGCGTCAGACTGACAGCGATATCGGCCGCTCTGTTATGACTTATGAGTGCCGCCATGATAATTTTCACAAGGCCGTCAAAGCGGCGGAGAAAATTAATGCTGCTAGGCCGAAAAATAGCGAATTACAAGCAAAAATGCAGAGGAAATGCGGGCAGAAAAACATTAACTTTAGATTTTAGAGGGATTCCTGGTTAGCAAAGCCTACATTTAAAAAAATAAAAAAATTAACGTACCGTCTAAGATAAGAAAGTACCGGGTGGATTTTGAGTGGAAAAAAAAAGTACTGGTACGTTTATTTGATTTTGAGAGGTGAGAGTAGGTAGAAATACTGTAAATGCATTTTAGTTCACATGGATTTAATTTGGAGGCCCAAAGCAGAGCAGCAGAACTATGATGATGATCAGTGGTCCACACTTTCCCGTTGGTGTAAATCTGCTAATCTATAAATCTGCTAATCCCAAAAGTAAAGTCCAGATGCCAGGCCTGCCTTTGTTTCATAGTTTATGGCCTATGCAAATTAGGAGGGTCACCCATGTGTGAACTTGCTCTGGTGTTTATCTTCTCAGCACTAGTTCAGTAGTTGTTGCAGCATTCTCTTCTTCTCAGCTACAGAGCCCTACAAGTTGCAACAATATTTTCCTGAAAGGTCCAGACAAAAGCTACTACTGTAGAAACAAGTGGCTTAGTGGCCTGAAACAAAATTGAGCTACTGTAAATAAAATGTGACTTCATCTGACTCATTTTAGTCAGCTGTCAGCCTCACCTGGAAGAACAAATATTTAATACCTTTGTCTGCGAACTAATGGTTCCACCCAAAAAGAACTTCAGCTTACCACTGGAACTATTAGTATTACACATACAATTCTTACTATACAGAGGTTGTAATCAATGTCAAACTCAATCAAGTTGAGTTTGAAGGAGGAGAAAGTTACCTGAAATTACAGTATTTAAATTATACTGTTCAGAACTCAGAAGCCAAGTTTAAGTACTAGACCAAGGAGATATTACTAAACCTCCATGGCTGCACCCAGCACAATTGGATCAGAGCAAATTAGATGCGAATGGACATTAGAACTACTATTTTTCTGCATGGATGACAAGACAGACGAGAGTATTTTAATTAGTATTACTTCCCAAATTTGGGCGCATACATCCAAACCACTAGGTCGACGAGATGAAGCACACTGGGGGATCAGCTCTATTCTCCAAGCAAATATAATCATGTGACATACATGTATTTGTGGCCGATGTATTCTGCTATAAAAGGGCGATTTCCCAGCAGATGTTGGAGTTGTAGTGTTTTCTGACTGACGGTTTTCCGACAGATATCCACTAGGCCACTACAGAATACAGGCAGTCTGAAAACGATCTTCTACCCAATATCTGCTTGGAGATAACGTTATGCATAATTTTGACACCACTGACTATCTAGTTTTTCACTACACACCAAAACACGTGAAAGTTTGGAACAGGGTTTATCTATTCAATACAGTTGAGTTGTAAATACCACTAAGATCATAATTTCCTGGTGTCTTTTGTAAGTCGTTAATCAAGGACATGTGGCCTTTTAAGTCTTTACTGGCAGGCGGACACATAACTAATATGCTAATTTCGCATGGCCGCCATCTTGTGTATTTTTCTAGAGAATAATTTATTCGTGTCTGCGACAATGTTTAGAAGTTTGAAGTCACGAATAACTCACTCAGATAAACAAAATATATTTCAGTCTTACTGCGACTGCATCAGCCTATGTAAATTCCACAGCCCACATCCACATAATTCAAACAACACCCATCAGTCACTGTGTAATAGTGGGGATCAATTTAGTCTGGTTCGAAATTCAATTTTTCCTGTTTTCAAAAACAGGCTTTTGAGTCTTTCAAAAGTTAAGAAGCGAACCTCAACGGTTTCAAACAAGAGAAGAGAAATACATCACTCACCGTCAGTTAGCAGACAGGAAATCCCGATGAAAAGACGATCCTGGGAGCGGCGCGGCGTGCATGTCAGCTGGAGTCTCCTGGCTGTTCACACCACCTCGTAGTTCGCGCGGTCATGATGCGCTCTCGTACTCAGCCTACCCTGCGCCACGAAGGAACGGTCTCGTTCTCAGGGTGATTTGTCCAGATATAGATCAAAGACTGAAAGAGGCTTTGATTAAAATCTAGCCTGGACGGTCTAGCCTTGGCGAGGAGCGGAGCTTGGGTAGCGGACTAAATCTAAGAAGGCTGGAACCCAAGCTATTAAAATCTAGATGATGTTGATAGATAGCTCTACCAATTATCGTCCAATTTATTCAAAACGTCATTTATCATTGCAAGTTCATGCCCACTAAGGCTAATTGCAGACAAACGGCGAGTACATGGAGATACTGGTACATGGAAATTGAAATAGTTATCTAGTCTACTGTGAAAGTTCTACGTTAACTATGGTTGACTATGGTTGGGTTGACTTCTTTTTGACCCACGTTTTGTATCGTATGAGTTGGTTGGTTGATTTTAGTAGAAAGATGGATTTTTGTAAATTATTCAAATGATGAAAGCTAGGAGAATTTATGGAAGCTGTTTTATTTTAATTTTAAAACCGTGAGGACAGAGCCAATGGAAAGAAATATCAACTCTTTAAAAAGAAAAATGCATGGCCTGTACGTTTTTCTCCGCCTGTTTAGCGCCGTGTTTACATGTATATATACAGGGGTCTGTGATGAAAAACAGTGCTAGGGTCATACCAAATTGGGTATACCCATTATCGTCTACTTGAGTCTTTCTCCTTCTAGCGCTCTACTTGAAGAACACAGGTTATAATAAAATGTACCCCATTTGCCAGCGTATTTGGTGCAATTATCCGGCTGGTGCAATTATGCGAAATTGCCCAGCTGGACCGGTAGTACACTGTTTCATACAGGAGGTGAATAGTTTATAACGTTAAACCTCGGTGTGCTGCATGAACTTGTTAGTGCCCATTTAGATGTTAGAAAGCTTTCGTTATACAGGTACAGTGCGGTAACACCGAAGATTCCACCTCTTGTTAGGGCCACGTTCCGATGTATTAAAACACTAGTAAATTTCAAATTCTCAGGAAAGACATCTCAGGACACAGTGAGTGAAATCAGAGAGGCCCCTGTCATGGACAGATTAGACTGTGTACATCATCGTAGTGAATAACTGTACAATGGACTGTACTACGTATCCAGTGGGTGTCACTGATCTAAGTCGTCGTTAGACTACTTAGATCAGTGACAGACCATTCTCCTTATAGCATAGCCGAACCCGTGTATACATCCTTTGGGTGAATGTAGGAAGTTTCTAATACGCGGATTCAGCTCTGCCATAAAAGAATGTGACAGATGATAACGTCAGCACAGTACCCTGTAGCCCTTGCCGAGTCGCTGTGCGGTTTCCGACTCATCGGATCTGAGAACTGCGACTACATGTACGTTAAGACGCCGGTCTTTTATTATTGCAGCAGTATGTGACTATATAGCGCTGTCGCGAACCTCAAACCGCCGACAACACCCCATGTCATTAGTCTGTATAACGCAAACTCCAGCTGTCCGGGGGTTTCTCTCCCCTCCCCTCCCCGCGAGGTGGTTACAGGGCCGCGAGCGGTCACAAGAGGCTTGATTGAATTCAGGCTACCCATGTCATCCTTAACGCGAAATCAAATCCCCGCGAACTTCAATACATTCACAGTAATAAGACAGTGTACAGGTTTATTGAATACAGTATGCCGTCTGCCAAAACGCAATACCGCCTTTGGCAGGCGTGCGTCTTTTTATGGTGACGACACGCCCCGTGACCCGCTCAGGACCTCCCATACGATCGCTATCAACGTGATTGTCAATGGAGACCACCTTCATTTGTTAGTGAAAACAATTTTAGACATATTGGCAGTATTGTGCCTCTACAACGGCACTTATCGGCTCATTTGTACCGCGTTTGCCGATTTTTAGCGCACCTTTTTAGTTAACTTGTCGAGGATTTTTTAAACATTTTGGTGCAGTTATCCTACATTGGTGACAATGCGCCGTGCAGATATGCGGAGTCACTAACAATGCAGTGAATGGGAACCGGTTTGGGATTTGAGGATTCGGTGCAGTTAAATGGAATGTGCTTTTATCCGAGGTGCAATTAAGTGGCTTCTACTGTACATGAATTGTTCAAAGTAGTCTACAGACAAATGGTAGTAAAGTCACAATGTTTGTCCCACCGCTTGCTTGACACGATTAAAGTAAATAATGTTGTGCAGACAATTTCAACAGCGCAGAGCAGCACGCGAAGTTCAAGTGATAAACGCACGGCAATTATGTTTTGACGTGCGAAAATGTTGTGTAGATGAGGGGGTCGTTGTGTTGTATCAAACCTTCCTCAAAACTGATAAGAGTTTCAAACCTAAAATCGCTATATATGCATAGTTTGAATATCCAAGAGGGGTTAACGTCAGCTACTTTTAGTAGATGCTACCTATTGGTTGAGTTAGAAATAACTGATGAAATACGCGGTGTCGACTTACATATGAAATACACCATGCATGACCCTTCTAGGTAACTTGTTGTCGACTTCATAATCATAATTTATGAGGAAATGCTACAATAGCCTTCTTTGCAAAGATAAGACTTGCATACATGTATTCCACATATTGTCAGACTGTTACATTCCTTGCTCTACTAGACGAGAGCGCCACCCGCATGTAAACTTTCTGCGAAACCTACTCAGTACCCGTACTGCGATTATAGTTTTTAATCGCTTCAAACTTAAGATTATATCATAAGCTACACTTAGACTATTTTAATGTGTTTGTATTTCATGATTTTAACGCATCATTAATGTGGAACAGAGCTGTTGTGATGTCTGTACATCATTTCAGCCATGTATGGCTGCAAGCTGTTGGACAAGGATTACTTCAATAAAATAAAACCATTGTATGTTACGAGTAAGTCGTTGTATTGGAGATCTCTTCACGCTCATTTTCTGGGTGGTAGATATATGGCCAACTGAATTATGTTTAAAGTAGACGTTTAATATATAGATGCAAAGGTAAGGTAAGGGTAGTCCCATAGGCATTTTGAGGCCGTAGGGTCAGTGGGTTGTTATCCACTGTGTCTAGGCAAGGACACTATATAGGACAGAGTTTATAATAGTGCACGGTATTGGAATGCGGGACACAGTAGCTTTTACCAGGCTCCACGGGTCGCTGAAAAAATCGTAGAAATTGACCAAATAGACGGATAACATACCAGAGAAGTAAGTCCGCTATAGAAGTTACAGTTTGCGAGCTCGTGGATGGCATATTGGACCATCTCTCCGTAGCCGACTAACTTATCATACTATTCACCCTACTATTTTTCCAGCCATCCGCGGGGCCTGGTAGAGGCTAGAGCACAGTCCGTTTACTTCCACCGCCTTTTCCCACCGCCTTTTCCCACCGCCTTTTCCCCAACCGAAGTCAGGTACTAGTGAGTGAGCACTGATGCTTATCGTACAGACATTGGATCGCTTGTCAAAATCATTATGGTAGTAACTTTCCATTGCGTACTCAGTTTTAACATGTGTGTAACATGTTTGTTTACCGTTATCTTCATACAGTTGGTGGAGAAATGTTTGAATATACACATCTGACAGTCTTTTCCTTAACAATATACAAATAGAATTAAATTGTTGTCTACCCTAGAGTTATCATAATTCCACGGGCAAGAGTAACTGATATCATCGCATATTTCTTTTACATGATCGAGCCAATTTTTCTTACAATTGTTAACAGGTACATTTTGTTGGTAGAGTAGTTATTTGCAAAGGTTGTGAAGAGTATTTTTACTGTCTATGAAGCTCATTTCATTAACACTTTCAGATTTTGAACAGGTAGCACTGCACTTCCACAATTGCAACTTACTCACAGCGGCTGAATTCTACAATGATATTCACTTACTCACAGCGGCTGAATTCTACAATGATATTCACTTACTCACAGCGGCTGAATTCTAGAAATGATAACTCTACAACTACAGTGCAAGTCGGGAAAGAAACGTCACACCGAAGTGCAGGAATAGAATTAGCCAAAAGAATGAGTTCAAGCATTAGAACAACTCTCACCCCGCCATTTTTACTGCATTCTATCGAATCGACTGACTGCCCATCAAGCAACTTAATAACACACAGTCACACGCTATGCAAATTGTACGTATAGCCTCTACCAGGCCCGGGGATGGCTGAGAAAATAGTACATATTGGCCAAATAAAGTGAATAGTATGCCAAGGGAGTCAGCTACGGAGAGAGGGTCCAATATGCCATCCTAGGATAGGCAAACTGTACCCTAATAGGACTATAGCACACTAACTCCTCTTGCATGTTTTTCTGTCTATTTGGACAATTTCTACTCTTTCCAGCCACCTCTGGAGCCTTGCCTGAGAGGCTACGTCCAGCCGTGTTTTTCTTCGCATCGAATTGCCTTGTAGGGCATAGGAAAATGTTGTGTTTCCGGCCGGTTACACGACCGATCCTACCAAAACCTACCGACCTTGCTTTTTCTTTGGTTGACAGCTGGCAAGGGGCATAGAATTATTTCTTCTTACATCTGAGTGATGACATACGAAAGACTTCCTTTATTTCACACTTTTCAGAATAGAGCTTTGAACCGTTGAGGTAGGAATGTGTAGTAAAAATTCTACTTCTTTGTTAAGTTTTTGATATACTTCTGTTTTATATCTGTGTAATTACAAAATATAGATATGAACATTTTAATGTTGAAAATACCAGCGGCTGTTGCTTTTTACATTGCTAGACTATATTTGTTGAATCACTTCGGCCGATATGGAAAAAAAGAAAGATAAGAGAATTCCTAACTACCGACACTATTTTTTAAGGACAATAGCCAGAAACACAACATTTTTGGCGTAAGGATATCAGTCTCCTGTGGCTGGAGAAGCTAGTTAGTCTTTTGTAACCATCTGAGGGGACGCCCACATTCAAAGTTGAACATTTGTTTAACTTTATCACAATTCATAAATGGACATAGGGTTTTCAGAAAAAGCTAATATTAAACCACACTGGGTGAATTACTGTTGAGGGCAAATGTCTGCAGATGTTCAAACTGTAGGAGGCGAAGAGTTCACTCTCCTTATGCACTGCGAACAAGCACAGACCTGTTGCCAGCGTTGATGCACGGACCTCATTAGATATCTCCAAATGACAATCAGAGCAGGGAAGTTATACATACTCTCTTTAGTAAGAGTTAGGTATGTTATGGTTCATGTGTGATGAGCCGTTCGGTGTGATTAAGGGCAGATTTGGAGCCTGGTTCAGATGGATACAGCTAGACATCTTCTGTAACTCCAAGTAGATGTAATCTCGGGCTCATGCTGGTTTTGATACTCTAGTACTGCACTTGAAATTGTAATGCTAAAAAATAGTATCAAAATAGGCGAAAAACATCAACTAGAACTAGCTAGAAGATTGTATCTTCTTCAAGTTGATGCACTTTTCTTACAAGTAGTTATAGACAGACATTTATGGCTACAACGCATCAAAAGGATACAAGACTGAAGCAGACAACTGCTACTTTTGCACACTGAATTTTAATCTGGGTGTATCCGCTTAACGTATCATTGAGAGGTGCACATTCAAACCTGGGGGTTTCCAGTCGATAAATTGAAGTAGCAAAACTTAACCACTTACAGTTTTGGATAGAGCTTGCTGATACATATGAAAGAAACTTGTGGAATCGAGTAGGCCATACAATTTAGGCGCTTTTATTAAGAGCATTACCAAACAGGCTTTTCAATGCTTTATGCTAATAACACAAATATGTACCATTGTTTTATATCATTAACATTTTTATTTACATCTAAAGGAAACGATTCAATGCTGAAAAATATGTTTTGAACATTACACAACATGACAACTCACTCTTAACGCGTACGGCAGCATTAGCATGCTTGAAAGAATTGGCAATCCATTTATCGTAATGAAGGTGGTGGCACTATAATGAAATCATAACCGTATGTGTAATCTGTAATGTGATGAAATATCATATTGCAATCAGTATATTTTCTACTTTATGTTAATCTACCCGTGGTCGGTAAATGAAGATGTCGGGCACTGTCGCCAAACGACTTGTGAATTAAATGTTCCTGGAGATTTTTAAATGTCCTTATCGACTTAAGTTCATTTTCTCATATAGGACCGGTTGGATGATTTGATCGCCTTAAAAAAACTGAACCATCACTGCTCAACACTTAGGTTGAGGGGTCAAAAACAAGGGTGATGTCCGGCACGGCATTCTATTAGCCTCTACCAGGCCCCGCGGATGGCTGGCAAAATAGTAGAAATTGGCCAAATAGAGTTGATAGTATGCTAAGGGAGTCGGCTATGGAGAGAGGGTCCAATATGCCATCCTAACGGAGCCTGCAAGTGAAACCCTGGCAAATATTCTCCCTATAGCCGGCGTAGTTAGTCTGGTAGAGACTAGCATTCTAGGAGGAAGAATAAAACCCGAAGGAGTGCTGCAGGAAAATACCACGACACATGCACACGATAAGCAACGCATATTTCAAACCCCAGGAAATGTTCCAACAAATCTGGAGACATTTTAAGATGGAATGGGATTACGACTTAATCAGCAAATTGCCACTTGATCCACCTGTACAGCTTCATTCGACAAAGTGAGATTTACAACAATACCCAGTGTGTACTACATGCTCGTTTTAGGAGTAATTTTCCAGTTTCATTGATATCAACTCCAACATATACGACATAATTCCAGCAGGGTACATAATTCCGCCACCCTGAAAAGATATGTCCAAACAAACCTCCAACCCAACGTCCACCAGTGTAATGCATTCCTGTATATCTAAACTGTGCATGGCTGCGGCTTGTTGTGCAAATCGTTTGCGGCATTTATTATTATCATTATTGCTTTATACATCTTACTAATGGTTGGAGTTTTCTTTGTCCTTTGTGCCACTAGAGTACTGTAAAAAATCCCTGCATGTTCTGCGTTAGCTAGCATACGTAACGAGTTAAGGGGGTATCTGACTGGACTGCGCAAAATAGACCGATTCCATAGCCCCGGCCACCTACGTCAAAACGCAGAATTGGAAAATAAAAACATAAAGATGAATTCTTTGTATTCGTTACTGGCCTGGAGGCATAAATGAGAAAAATAACCTATAGTATACCTGTTAACCATTTTCTTCCCCCTCAAACAGAAGTAAAACATTGATACAATCAACAATGCACATGCATTCTATATGAAATGATATTGTGCTTATTTTGTACCAGACCTTGAACATATCTCTTGCCCCATGAATTTGTAATTATAGACAAGATTTCAAGATTAATTTGCAGAAAACGACTTCCATTTGTGTCTGGAAAAGGCAAAATGCTTCAGCTTCCCCCTCCCGAGAGGGGATACCCCGACCGGACCTCCGCCCTGCCATATGGACTGTACATGTGCTTGTAGCGGGAGAAGGTCTCTGGTACGTCCCTGCCCCCATGGATGTACGTAGAACCTTTTAGCAGTCAATCTTCTATGCAACGTTTTGACGAAATGTGCGTTCATTTTGGGGGAAGCGCTGATATGCGATTTTCAACATATCGTGGCCTGGGGCCAAGTTCCGAAGTTGTGCAGGAGAAATCGTATTTGCCGCCTCCCAAAAAATGAACAAAAAATGAATGAAGACCTTTATTGCACACTTCTGCCACACTTGGCTAAGTACAGGTCACAACAAAACAAAATAACAAGTACAGTTAACGGATACAAAAAGAATATGACTATCTTTAGATAAATTCTACTTCTCCTCGCTTTTCGGTTATAGTAGATATAAAAGAACAGACAGAACAGCCCCACCTTTGTTGTCGTTATGTATTTCTTTTAGAAACGTTTGGAAGTAACGTTAAATGTCTTTTATCCGCTGACCAATGGAACTAACAATTTGTAACGTATTTGTACTATATGAAATTGGAAGATGCCATAAGAAAGCAAACCCGCTCTCCTCTAAAGACTAACGTATTCCTGTCGCCCAACATTTAACTCCAGATTTGTCTAGATCTAACTGGCAGCAGAAAGCATCTGCTTGAAAACTGTCGGCTGGCACATTCTGGCCGCGGAATAAAACGCAAAGCAGGCCTTTCTATTAGCCTTATTTGCAGGCCTCCCGGGCGGCGCCGGCGATAATTTTTTGGGGGGAGGTGGTGATCGCGCGCTCATTCGCGATTTTCAAGTTATCGGGCCAGGGTCTTTTGCTGGGGAACCCGTATTGCTGGAGATCTCGTATTGCCGCCTATTGATACGGGTTCCCCAGGCAGCAATACGGGTTCCCCAGGCAGCAATACGGGTTCCCCAGGCAGCAACAGACCTTGCCCCGATAAGTTGAACAAGATTGGCAACATAAAAAGATGTTGCCATGGCGACGGTGGTCTCTGTTAAGTCGTTTTCGTTTTCAGCCCACATGCAAATAAGGACCACACATAAATCATATCAGTCGATCACCTTCTCTACCAACATAACACAAGTTGTCCAATGAATTGAAAGTCTTGTTTTCACAAAAAAACATATCATACCATTTCCTCATAAATTATGTAAATGAGGCCCTCTATGCAAGATTTGTGTCTAATAGTGACCACATTTACTTAACTTCCAAATGGTGCAATAATGAAATCCCCATTACCACTATGGATTTATAGTATTTTGTCATTAATTATGCAAATTAAGTATCAATTTGCATAATTGATATCTATCGATATTTATCTCTTTCTCAGTTACGTCATGTCTTTGAGAGTCTTTTAATAGAATTCAGCTGATTTATTAACTGTCCTCATTAATTATGCAAATCAGGTATTGATTTGCATAATTGGCATATGATTATGTAAATCATCACTTAAGCTATCTACACACCAAAAATTATGATGATCCGTCATCCCCTTCTTGCGTTATTCTCTTTCAAAGTTTGAGTCAAAATCAGCTCCTGCAGTTAAAAAAAAAGCCGCTATGGGGTCCAAATCTACAGGACATATTTTTCTACCAAAGAGCTATCCACCACTTAAAAATCATGACTATAGCATGTTCAGAAGACGAGATTTGAAAAGTGAAAGTTCCCCTGCAGTACCATAGAAAGTTGCTAGGGGGCCCAAAATCCAATCATAACAAGGTCTCCCACAGACCTACCCACCTACAAAATATGAAGACAATACATCCAGGCATTCTTGAGTTATCGTCCCATGGACTTTCACATTCCTGTACAATTCCTAGAATTCTTGCAATCTGCACACAATATAGTAAAAATTTGGCTCGCCCCTGAGGCGTCGCCAAAATCATGAATCAGCGCTCCCCCCCCCCCCCGTCACACACACACACACACACACACACACACACACACACACACACACACACACACACACACACACACACACACACACACACACACACACACAATTGTGGCCGGCGCCGCCCGGGAGTACTCTCCAAGCAGAGGCTTTCTACTTTGTCATTTCTTTTTGTCTCTTATGGATTTGAAGAGACATAACAGAAATGCCCGTAGAAAGCCCGACTAAAGCGCATCGAAACACCTCGGAACCCGCCGGAACCCCTCCTCTGCTTGGACAGTAGAGACTACCTTCCTACGGGGGTACCGATCGTAGAATTCGGCAAAACAAGGAATAATTGGCCAGGACTGCCGCCCAGGAGAGTATACGGAAATGTTAACATTTCCCTCTGCGCGCGGCCGGTCAGCCTATTTGATAGCCAAACTCCCCTTGTAAATCATTCTCCTTATCATAGTATCAGTCTGTTAGAGACTAGGGGAGGAGGAAATGTTAACCTTACCGTGGACTGACTCCCCTGGCCAAGACAAGGTAGGTTTAATTGGCGCGGCGGCACTCTTCTATATTTCCACCCGGAGTATATTCACCCGTCCCCTCAAAGAACAAAGTCATCTTAAATAGTTTTATACGTATCTTGTTGACGTATATGCAGATGAGCTATATACCTTACCGAGCTTGTTAATCGATACGAAAGTGCGTGTTCTAGTGTAGCTATTCTAACATTGTGTGCTGTAGATGTTAGACTTTGTATAGATTAAAAGGTCTATTTCTGGTCACATGAGTCTCTTGGCTAATCATGATAGCTACCTAGATATTGGTAAACATGTTTCCAAGTTAACGAAACCCGTGGACGTGTAAATTTCTGAAAATACATGGTGCCCCGCCCCATATCCAAGGCAACGGTAATGTGTCAATCCCAACAATTATTTTGACCGTCCACAATGTGTTTTTTCAAGCAGAAATTCTCTATTCTAGGCTAATTTATTATTGTATCTAAAAGTTGTAAGGATTTTAAAGAATTATTTGGTAAAATGAAGTTCAACAGAACACATAAGAGCCTTCATCTAAATCACAGGACCACTGTGACACGTCTAGTCGACCATTGGTATCAATACACATCTCTGTTGATAGGGAGGTGTGAACAAGGTGTGAAAGAGGTCCCCGTTGAGTTAATCCTCGACGCAGGTTAAGATAAGGACTTAATCCCCGACGCAGGTTAAGATAAGGACTTAATCCCCGTCGCAGGTTAAGATAAGGACTTAATCCCCGTCGCAGGTTAAGATAAGGACTTAATCACCGTCGCAGGTGAAGATAAGGACTTAATCCCCGACGAAGGTTAATCCTCGACGTAGTTTAAAGTACCGACGTAGTTTAAGGTCCGACGGAGTTTATGGTCCGACGGTGCTATAAGGCCCGACGGAGTTGAAAGCTCCGACGTAGTTATAAAGCGACCGACGGCATCAGACGACGTCGGAAGCTGTATTAGATCGCCAACGCACAGTTATTCCGTCGGGTTGCAAAATCGAAGTTTTAGGGCGTAAACTACACCTAAGCCGAATAGCCTCTTATGAGCCTTATTTTGGATCTAAATAAAATCAAACTCAAACAGATGATCACATCACTGGATAGTTTTACAAAGTATGTCCATGGTATCAGTCAGCACGTCGTTTATCTGTACTGAATGTGCATGTGCTCATCATTGATAGCTGATTCCTGACTGACGGTTGAATGGGCTGATATTTTATTGTCGACAACGATAACCGTTCACTGCACGAAATGGCCTCGAATCCCGGCGGATACGTACAGGGATTCCTCCGGAAATATTCCAAAGCCCGTGCGGATTTAGTCGGATCCGTTAGTTACGTTGGATCTGTCAGTATCCGTCATATCCTACAAAAATACCCAAAAAAATCCCTGTACGTATCCGCCGGGATCCGAGGCCATTTCCTGCAGTGGTTACGCTGTAATTTGTTGTAGCAACAAATGATCACAATACTGGATATCATAGCTTTTGATACAAACTGTATGTCCATGGTACAAATGTATCAGTCAGCACGACGTTTCTCTATACTTGCTGTGCATGTGTACGTTATTGGTCGCTGATTCCTGACTGACGGTTGAATGAGCTGATAATTTCCTGTCCACAACCGTGAGTTTTGACGGACTCCCGCTGACACAGCTATGGTTGTTGGTGTTCTTGACCGTGTAGAGGACCTGTAGGGTCTTTGAGCGGGTCGTGTTGGTCTTGGCGGGCGCGCGGAGAAACGTGCTGAGCCCGTACACCATGGGGTTGACGCAGGCGTTGGACATCCCGAACAGATACAGCAAGTCGGTCAGCATCCGTGACACGTGGCTGGTGTCGAAGTAGTTCACCCAGAAGAGGTGGACGTAAAATGGCGTCCAGCATACCACGAAGGCGGTTACGATGCCTACAGTCATCCACAATGTTCGGATCTTTGCCCTGGTGAAGACTTGCTCCCTCCTGGCGTCCATTTGAGACCGGATGTGCTGTGAGCCGGAAAAGGCGTTACCTGCAGCGGGCATAATGTATTTTTTGTATAGACATTCTACCTAGAACTGTCAGAGAGTTGGCATTTAGACATCGCATAAGCTATAAGCAGATTGAGTTAGATTTTTGACATCACATAAGCAGATTGATCTAGATTTAAGACATCGCATAAGCAGACTGATCTAGATTTAAGATATCGCATAAGCAGATTGATCTAGATTTTAGAAATGAAATAAGCAGATTGATCTAGATTTAAGACATCGCATAAGCAGATTGATCTAGATTTAAGACATCGCATAAGCAGATTGATCTACATTCCAGACCTCAAGTAAGCAGATTGACTTCGATTCTAGACATCACATAAGGAGATTGATTTCGATTGTAGATTAGTCGACGGACGATAAACTTAGATTATCAGTAATATTGTATTTGTAGAATCAATGTACTTTAGAAGTAAACTATTCTGTTATTTCTGCAATGTCATTGAATTGATAAAGATGGAAGATGGAAAGATGAAAATGTTTATTGGTTGGTTGGTTTACTCTTCAAGACGTCCCGTGTTTGAGAAGAGCCAAATGAGAAGAGTAGGGGTCCTTCTCGATGTGACTGGATCAAACCTAGCTGGTCTTACGCACCTTCTACCTAGTGTACAAAACTGGTGTGCTACGTCTAAAGGCGTTTTACCTGGGTTATGCGGAACAAACAAACACAATTGGTCAACATCCTGGGCACTGAACCCGACTACTTTGTGAGAGGAGTCATTTTCATCAACCTTCTCTAAATCGGAACCGGGGGCGGTTCCGACGAACTTTGACCCCGTGCCAAAAAGTCACGTGTCTACAGCAGTTGGGTCAGATAGCGGAAGAAGACCGAAAAATTAAATCGAAAATTACGGTGAGTCATTTCTTTGAATTGGAGAACACTTAGTTTATTTTGCGTCCGGGACCGCATTGTGATGTCATTCCCTGTGACGGTGTGTAATGCTTTGCGTTTGGGAACGCATCTACAAGCAGCGACACCTGTGCTGCAGTGCAATGTGAACCATTCAGAATTGCCTTGAAGAAGGTGACAAATGGCCCCCGAAACGTCGTTTGAATAAATCTCTTGGTTGTGTAAAAAGGAGTCTTTTAATTTAGTTTATTTTCTCATTTTGTAATTTACCGATAGTTTATTTAATGAACTTTCATACCAAAACAAACAAAAGGACTGACCTTTTGACCTCGTGTTCTTGGCGATACGGAGGATGATGCAGACGTAGGCGGTGATGATGATGGCGAGCGGCAGCGGGTAGATGAGCACGAACGACGCCGTGTTGTACAGCTGCTTCTGCCACTTGGCTCGGTAAAAGTTGAAATCGACGCACTGTTCGAACCCAGGCACAAGCCGCTCAATGTGAAAGATGATCGCCTATACAAAATAACATCACAATTCTTTTATATTCCATGTGTTATTGAAATTGTAACGGTACAATACACGTTGGACATAGGCAGCTATTGCTGGTGTCGTGACCCACACGTAAAACATTACAGAACACGTAGCAAAACATAGATTGACAATAGTTACAGTTAAGTAGTGTATAATGATTCATACTCCATAGACAAATGTCACAGACAAATTAGTTACTGTTTGTTATCTGTTGATACATGTTGATGATACATGTTTTATGGGTTAGATATATACAGTTTTCTGATTATTAGTATTCTATCAGCGTTTGGCATCAAGTCCAAGAAAAATGTTAAGAATTTCTTGTACCCCAATAAGCTGAGACATCACATACAGACATAATTTTCGTCTACGTCCCCTTGGGATAGATTTTTCTCATAAAAGAATGTAGTCTTTACGCAATGTGACCGCTCCAGGTGGAGATGCACACTGTCCAGACAGCTCAAATCAGGAGAAGCCAGACTGATGCACAGTGCAGAAGAAAGGCGGATCCGCAGAAAAGAGCTTTGCAACAGAACTGAGTCAGCTTACAGATGTAATTTATGTGGCAGAGACTGCCATTCTCGTATAGGGCTGTTTAGTCATAGTCGATGCTGTAGGGCTGATGTGAATCAGGAGTTTACCATGGTCAATACTGACCTACGGAGGCCATATATATTCACGCCCCTTTTTGTATATCAAATGGGAGGTGCTGAAGCCATGTTCCACACTTGACTGGTTGTCTCTTTCTTTTCAGTCCGTCCATCGGGGATGACAGCTTACCCCGCCTGAAGCGAATCGTCCATCTTCGCCAGAAGTAGTCGCTGTTATCGCTCCCCATGAGCTTACCAAGGAAACGGAGCAGCAAGGGGCATACGAGATAAAACCTGTCTGCCTGACTGCTAATGACGACAGTTGGTAACTCCGTGTCATTAGCCGTTAATGACGCATAGACTATAGTCCCATTGGGTTTTCTTGGCAGTTAGAATTGACAGCTCTGTGGTCAAGCAGGGATAATCAACAGTTGACGTCGCGTCAATACTTCTTAACTTCTTGTTCTGACAAAAAGCACGTGTACTCGACAATGTCTGTACCTCCGCGGAGATATTCTGGCATCAATGATGCAGAACTGAATTTACTTTGACTTGTTCGTTACTTTGATCTGTAACTTATTTTCACCTGTATGCTACTCTTGTGATTATTAGTTCACTTCTGTTGTTATTATTCTCATTTTTTTTAGATTTCATAAGTGGAGGATTTCTGTTAGCACTCCTTGCTTTTTTTTCCAATGCTCGTTAAACGTATGTGAAAAAATGAAGATAAAGCAATATAAGAGCTGTATTGTTACCTGAGGATTGTGGTAATTATGTATATGAAGTAACTGATTTCAACCTCTTGTATGGTCGGCTTTTCTAAGCTTGTAGCTTAAACGATCATAAGTCTTCTAGTATGTCATTATTCTCCAAGCAGAGGCTTCGATCGAGAGGGGTAGTTTTGTCCGGGATTTTTTACGTAAAGAATCCCGTACAAAATAACCCCTCTCGATCGAAGCCTCTGCTTGGAGAAAAGTATGTCATGCCAACCTATCGATCTGAAAGCACTGTCTGAGATTCATATTGCACATGTTGCACTCCTTCTCATTTAAATGTACACATTTTGTAACTTCCGTTACCGTTTGAAGTAAGACGTTTCTGACATTAAGATTTGTCATACATAAGGTGCCAAACTGTCGTTTTTAAGCCAGAAATGTTTTCATTCGTCATAAAAACGACAGTTTGGCACCTTATTTGTGGGAAATCTTAGTGTCAGGAACGTCTTACTTCAAACGGCAGCGGGAGTTACAAAATGTTTACATTTAAATGAGAACGAGCGATTGGTATTCTTGTGTAGTCCGGAGTTGACAGATTAGAGTTACAGTTACCGTGAATTACTACTGAGAGCTGTCTTGGGGCATTTCACTTAAGGCAACGCAACGGGGCGATCTTGAAAGCATTCTGAATTTTCATTTAGCATTCAGTATGGCAGTAGCTATTCAATCAAGTGTAAAAAAATTCTATTCAACTTGTCTAAAGTGCTTAAAAGTGGTTTTCAGCGATGTTGACAAGCGTCAACTAACTCTACTGTCATCCTGTCTTCATTATCTTGACGTGCTGGTTCCACCTGTAGCGACTACTCTTCTTTGAACGCTATGACGTCTGCTGAACGTAATAAAGGGTAAATATCTCACTTACGCTCCTTTTCCATCAAAGGCTGCGACCGACCGATTTGATAGAGCGCTCAACAAATTTCATAAATGAAAAGCGAACCTTTTTACGTTTTGTGTGCTTTGTTGTCATTTTAATCATAAATTAACATCTTGCATCATATCCCACTCATGAAATTATGTATGGCATCTGATATTCAATCAAGTGTATATGTCGATTAAACATTTCTAAAGTGCTTTAGAGTAGTTTTCAACGATGTTGACAAGCGTCAACTGAATCTTCTGTCCTCCTGTCTTCATTATCTTGACGTGCTGATTGCACCTGTAGCGACTACTCTTCTTTGATGAACATAATGACGTCTGCTTTACGTATAAGTAAGGGCAATTATCTTACATACGCTCCTTTTCCACTAAAGGCTGCGACCGAGCGATTTAGATAAGATGTGAATAATTTTACGTTTTGCGTGCTTTGTTGTCTTTTTAATCATAATTTCACATATTGCCTTAATCTCCAGTTATGACTTTAAGGGTCACACAAATACAACTTTGGTCATTGTACGGTCTCCCAGTGCTCAGAGTTATAGTCTTTGTGAATTACTGTAAATGCAGAAATGTTCGCGGTGGTTTTATATTCGCGGTTTTCGCGTGAAATTTCAGCGCGAACTTTAAACCACCGCGAAACTTTTTGCCCACCTATGACTGAAGCACTACTATTGTTTCAAACGCGAACTTATAACCCTCGCGATCACGCCATTTTCTCCCTACTACGAAATAAAGACCACGCGGACTTAAATGTATTTACAGTACTGAGAGCTGTCGTAAAGCATTTCCGGCCTTGGGGCACTGGATGCAGCGAAAATGAAAGCACAAGGAACAATGTGAATGCCAGAGTCATTACTCTTCCAAGTTAAACACAACCGGAAGAAGAAAAAGAAAGCATTCTGAAGTTCTCTTTAGCATCCAGTATGGCAGCTGCTATTCAATCAAGTGTAAAGGTCGATTAAACATTTCTAAAGTGGTTTGAAAAAATCACTTCAGTGATGTTGACAAGCTCCAACTGAATCTTTTGTCTACCTACCTTCCTTATCTTGAGTGCTGGTTCCACCTGGCTACTCTTCTTTTAACACAATGACGTCTGCTGTACGTAATAATGGGTAACTATCTCACTTACACTCCTTTTCACCAAAGGCTGCAACCGAGCGATTTTACAGAGCGCTCAACAAATTTCATACGTTTTGTGTGCGTTGTTGTCCTTTAAATCATAATTTCACATCTTGCATCATATCCGAGTTAGGAATTTAAAGGTCACACAAATTCAGCTTTGGTCATTGTACGGTCGCTCTGTGCTCAGAGTTACAGTCTTTGTGCATTACTGAGAGCTATCTTAGAGAATTTCCGGCCTTGGGGCACTGGATGCAACGAAAATGGAAGCAAGAGGAACAGTGTGAATGTCAGATCCATTACTCTTCTAAGTTAAACATAACCGGAAGAAGAAAAGAAAGCATTCTGAAGTTCTCTTTAGCATCCAGTATGGCAGCTGATTTTCAATCAAGTGTAAAGGTCTATTTAAATTGTCTAAAGTGCTTTAAAGTAGTATTCATCGATGTTGACAAGTGTCAACTGAATCCTCTGTCCTCCTGTTTTCATTATCTTGACGTGCTGGTTCCACCTGTGGCGACGACTCTTCTTTTGACGCGCAATGACGTCTGCTGTACGTAATAAAGGGTAACTATCGTACTTACGCTCCTTTTCCACTAATGGCTGCAAACGAGCGATTTGACAAAGCGCTCAACAAATTTTATAGATAAGATGTGAATTATTTTACGTTCTGTGTGCTTTGTTGTCTTTTAAATCATAATTTCACATATTGCATCATATCACATGCACAGTTATGAATTTAAGGGTCACACAAATACAACTTTGGTCGTTGTACGGAGCTGTCTATAAAATTATTTCCGGCCTTGTGGCGATCTTGAAAGCAAGAGGGCCAGCGCGAATGCCAGAGCCATTACTCTTCTTACATAACCGGAAGAAGAAAAAGAAAGCATTCTGAAGTTCCATTTAGCATTCAGTATGGCGGGAGCTATTCAATCAAGTGTAAAGGCCGATTTAATTTTTTTAAAGTGGCTTTTATGCGATGTTGACAAGCACCAACCGAATCTTCTGTCTACCTGTCATCATTCCCTTGGCTCGCTAGTTCCACTTGCACCGGGTGCTCTTAAAGGCAACCCATTAGGGCCCGAAAATCGGATTTTAAAAGTCAATTCATTTCGTCATTTCTTAACATGATAAGTTCAAACAACACTTTCACAATGTATATCAACAACCATGATGCAAAAATATGACTTTGGTGTAATTGAGAACTCACTGAAAATCATTGCCGGGGTTTTTGTAGGCGATCCATCATAGGGCATGTTTTTGCACGGTTTTAAAATGCTCAAAGTATAAAATCATTACACAAATGTGCTAGACAGTGCTAGTAAATGTCACTACAATAAAGATTTCTGCATTCTTTTTTCCCCATTTTTTGATCCCTAATATTGCTTTGGTTGCCTTTAATTTTACCATCCATGTACATAGAACCATCCATGTGCTTAGTCATTTGTTAAACCTTCCTGGCCACTTGTATTTCACAATGAAGGCAATACTCTTTGCCAAACTTTACGCACGCTCATATCGGTTTGGGGGTTCCAAGAGGATGCCATCCATATTATCGACATGGCCTTACTAACAGTTATGTATTGCGCCACCTAACATCTGAGATAGAACTGCAGCGGCTTGATCTGTGGCATGAACAGTCAGACAGTATCATAGGTTCTACCGCTTACCGTGAAATTGTCTTGGCTTAGCTTGTGGAAATTCCAACCAGAAGATAGAAAACAAATTGACTTGATGTCCTGCCAATATGACTTTCATATAAAGTACCTCCCTGTTTGCACCCTCATTGTCCCGAGATGTTATTAAGTGAAGATAAGAAGTAACTTCGTTGTGCTGGCATGATGACAACATGGCATCATGTGTAGTTGAAATTGTGCAAATATTCGCAGGCTTTCACAAAATTTATATATAGCGCGCTCACATATTCGTCGTAGGACATAGTACGATTTTGATGTCTTAAGCCCCCCTCTCACTGGACCCGCGGCACGCTGGCGGCGTCGCTGCGGCCGATCGAATGGACAAAGCACTCAACGAATTTCATCGAACAAAACGAATCTTTTTAAGCTTTGTGTGTTTTGTTGTCTTTCTGGTCATACCTGTACGTTTTGAATGATATTCCCATTATAAAATCAAGGGTAACACAAATCAGTTTAGGACGCAGCCGGTATTTGAGAACGGCCCGCCCGGTATTTGAGAACGGAAAGTATGATATAAAAGACAGCAAAAATGTAAAACATGCCTAAAATCATTCAAGAGCAAAGCTTGTACATATTCATTCATTTTCCGTTTCCGCAAACAGCCCGGCCGGGCCCCGGTTAGGAAATGTGACCGTAGCATTACCGTGGCAACACAGTATCGAACTGTCCCCAGATTCAGTTAGATAGTTTTGGTCCTTTGGATACCGTCTTGCCCCAATAGATCTCATTGGAGATTACGTCTGGATAGACTGGTAGCAATTAGCTTTTAAGGGATTAAGTATTGCGTGTATCTGTCCATCCCTACAACACATTGCCCTAGTTACCTACTTTTCCCACATCTTTCTATAGCTTATCATTGATAAAGTAACGAATTCTTACAGTTCTCACAGCTCACCAGCTTATGCTTCGGTCCCATTACCAATCCTTGTGGGAACGGAAAATAAGATATAAAGGACAAAAAAAGACACAAAAAGTAAAAAATTTCCCCCTTATGCTTAGGTCACATTTCCAAAGCGGGGCTCGGTCGGGTAGCTTGCGTGAACGAAACATATGATATAAAAGACAACAAAAGACACAAAAAATTTAAAAAACTACTATTAACTATAAATTGTGTATTTTCTTGATTTATTTTTCGTTTTCGCAAACAGGCCGGCCGGGCACCGGCTTGAAAATGTGACCCTAGCATAAACATTATACTTTTTATTTTCTTGGGATGCATTTTTTCGTTTTCGCAAACAGCCCGGCTGGTTCCCGGGTTGGAAATGGGTCTGTCTTGTTCTCCTTTCAATGTCAGCTATCCGAGTAAACAACGACGACCACTTAAAAACGCCTCCCACTTAAATACCAGCGAGGACGTCTCCTCGACACAACCCCTCTTGCATTAGTGCTGCCTCAAGGTAAACTAATCCCACGAGGTTGCACCGTCAGCAATTTGAAGATGGACTCAAAATACATGAGGTCCTAAGATGTAACTGTGGGTTTTAGCGACGCGTGATCTGAATATTACAAATCTTTTTTAGAAGGACTATTCTATGTGCGTGTTTGTGTGTGTGTGTGTGTTCTTGTGTATTTATATGTGTGTGTGTGTTTGTCTGTATATATGTGTGTGTGTGTGTGTGTGCACGCGTGTGTGTTTGAGTTTGTGTGTTTGTTTGTTTCTGAGTGTGTATTTGTGTGTGTGTTTGTGCGTTTCTTTGTTTGTGTGTGTGTGTGACTCTGGGTATGTCTGTGTCTGTGTGTCTGTACTTTTGTACGAGCTTTTGCCTGTCCAGTTTTCGCAATTCTCTCCATATGACTCTCAGTTGATTGATGGACTATAGGCCGTGGACATTTAGTACAATATTGTGACAATTCTTTACATGGTAGGTAAGATCCAGTATTACCGTTTGAAAAGTGTCTGGATAAAAGAACTCACCGCCATCGTTCAGGTGTTACTTACAGGCTTTGTTTGTCATTTGTTGTTCACCTCACGAGCGCCAGGCATACTCAATAAAACTTCAGAAGCATAATCCTCAATATTGTACTTCAATAGACGATTGTCAGTCAGGTTGTAAAGCCCCTCCCCTCTCACTGGACCCGCGGCACGCTGGCGGCGTCGCTGCGTCCTAAACTGGATTTGTGTTACCCTTGACTTTATAATGGGAATATCATTCAAAACGTACAAATATGACCAAAAAGACAACAAAACACACAAAGCTTAAAAAGATACGTTTTCTGTCGATGAAATTTGTTGAGTGCTTTGTCAATTCGATCGGCCGCAGCGGCGCCGCCAGCGTGCCGCGGGTCCAGTGAGAGGGGGGCTTAAGAGACATGTAACAAGCGTGACTGTAGTATTCCATAGGAGGGCCCGGCGTTTCATCAAAGTCGTACCAGTATTTTGATCCGTCCGCCTAAGGGCTTCGCGAGAGATAAGACTAGAGAGAACATATTGAAGATGCGCCTCAAACGTCTTTAAAGTTTTACTTCACTTGCCACCAATCTACCGTGGAGCCTTACATCTAGATCAGATACAGACATCTCTACACGCGGCCTGAGTGCTTTGGCAATTCGATTGGCCGCAGCGACGCCGCCAGCGTGCCGCGGGTCCAGTGAGAGGGGGGCTTTACACTCCCTTTACACTAGGGGATGCGACAGCGTGCCACTGAACGACTTCACTCATCGCTCAAAGAATTATCGCTCAAAGAATGAATTTGTTTTACTTTTGTATGTTTTGTTGACTTTGATTTCAAAGAATTATCGCTCAAATGTAAAGAATGAATTTGCTTAACTTTTGTATGTTTTGTTGTCTTTGATTTCATGCTTTTAGATTACTCCAATTATGAAATCAGGGGTAACACAAATCCAATTTTGGTCGCAGTACAGTCGCTCGGTTAATCAGATACCAGATAAATTTATTGAAATTGAAAGAAATACTCAAAGAATTATCGCTCAAAGGTAAAGAATGAATTTGTTTTACTTTTGTATGTTTTGTTGCCGTTCATTTAATTTTGTTCGCAGTATGGTCGCTCGGTTAATCAGATACGAGTTAAATCTATAAAAATTGCTGTGCTGCCACTGACTTAAAAACCAATTAACAATCATATTATGATTCATATCCATCAAAAAGAGATTTGCAGTGATTGCGCCGCTTTGCGCAATTTTACATGTTTTGGCAAGTTTGCCAGTTTGCGCAATTAAGCCCTCCTCTCACTGGACCCGCGGCACGCTGGCGGCGTCGCTGCAGCCGATCGAATTGACACTCAACGAATTTCATAGACAAAAAAACGAATCTTTTGAGGCTCTTTGTGTTTTGTTGTCATTTTGGTCATACTTGTACATTTTTAATGATATTGTCATTATAAAGTCAAGGGTAACACAAATCCAGTTTAGGACGCAGCGACACCGCCGCCAGCATGCCGTGGGGTGCAGTGAGAGGGGGGCTTTAGGTGCAGCCCGGAGAGCTCTAGATTTACACACAAGTTTTCGGGGTCTACTCGGGGCTGCTCAAATGGAGTTTTTCTACTAGAAAACGCTACTTGAGTGGCCTAGGGTTCTCCATGCACAGTCCTGAGTCAACTCCAAGTCGACTCAAAAAGGGCCCCAGAAAGTGCAAAATGGAATGACATGGAACGAAATGGAACGAAAAAAATGCGTGTGTAAATGTGTTGAAGAAGATGAATACCTGTGGGAAGCTGAAGACTGCACTGAGGACCCAGCAGGTGATGATCATGACCTTGGTGCGTTGTGGAGCCCCGCTCTTACTGAAGGGGAACAGAACGGCGACCGCCCGGTCCAGACTGATGGCCACCGTGATCAGCGTCGACTGGTACAGTCCAATAACCTGTAGACAAACACACAGATCGGGTTATTAGGTCCAGGAGATGCTATCATACATTGAGCTATATTTGCAACTTCTTGCTCGAAGGCTTATTGCAACATGAAGTAATGTATATTATGCATTTAAGTTTGCGTGGTTTTGATATCGCGGTAGGGAGAAAAAAGTAGTCTCTACCAGACTAACCGCGCCGGCTATAGGGAGGACATTTGCCGGGGGGACTTTGGCCATGGAGGGTTTCATTCGCAGGCGTAGTTAGTCTAGTGTTGCCTATTGGACCCTCTCTCCGTAGCCGACTCCCTTCATACTATTAACTATATTTAGCCAATTTCTACTATTTTCCGGCGATCCGCGGAGCCTGGTAGAGGCTAAGAAAATGGATTGTTCACGGTGGTTTTAGTTCGCGTTTGAGACAATAGCAGACAAGGGGATAGGATGGCAAAAACATTTCGCGGTGGTTCTAGGTGGAAGAGCTTACCGCGAAAATCGCGAACATAAAACCACCGCGAACATTTCTGCATTTACAGTAGTATATATCAATGAAAAAGTATACAGACAGTGCAGTATAAAAATGGAGGCAAGTGGGACAAGTGGCTGATCTAATGAAAACAGCTTCGGAATACAATTTGAGCTTCTTTGGTTTGACGTCTTTTTTTGAAGCAGTGGAAGACGAAGTGTCCCACTTTTGCTACAATTAGTTGATCTTAGGAAGATAAAAGTGTTGTAGCTTTCTGTACTTTAATTGGCTCGCTGAGAGAACAAGCACACAAAGGACCAGAAGGCTTTGGACGCGTAGCCAGTGAAGATCGAACAGATGGCGCCACTGTCAAAACATAAAAGCGAAGCAAAATAAAAGAAATTGATTTCCAATAAAATTACATACACTCTTCCCATCATCACACAACGGATAGATGTATGGATAAAAGATTCAAAGTTTAAGATTAAAGGAATAATCAAAGCCATCTTCTTAAGTTCTTTCACCGATAATAATAATGTTTTACATTTTGTATTTGCAAGTTCTTGCCCGAGGGCTAATTGCAACATGAAACAATGCATAGAAAGGGTATACTGTACAGATAGTGCGAGTTAACAATGTTGACAAGTGGAACAAATGGCAATAATGCAATAATGCAACTCAGTCATCTCTGTCTTGTTAGCAGGGCGACACTGTATCGAATTTCCAGACCGTCAAATGTCAAACGACTTCTCTGAGATGGCACGGTTGTTGCAACAAAAATCAAAGCATTTTTCTGGCAGTTGGCCTTTCATTATATCACACAATGGATGATGCGGTAAGTTTTAGTCGATATTTTCATGACGAATCAGCGCCAGATTGCTACCTGAGCCTTAAGCTGAGGACAATGCCCTCACCGTCATTTCTTTTGGACAATAGCAACACTGCTGAAGGAGAAACTGTCAGATAGAGGGCTGGATGTTGCTTTTAGTTTTAGACACTTTCTTGTAAATAAATGCATTGAAGAGACCTATTACAGCTACATCTCGGGCAACATGTGACGTGTAACACCCCATTTTATGCTAGGGTCACATTTCCTAACCGGGGCCCGGCCGGGCTGTTTGCGGAAAGTAAAAATCAAAGTACATGTCAATTAATTTGCGCAAGCTATGCTCTTAAGTAATGGGTACGTTTTGTGTTTTTGTTGTCTTCTATATCATACTTTTCGTTCCCAAAGACTGCCCGGCCGGGCCCCGGATTCGAAATGTGACCTAAGCATTAACTGGAGGGGACCGCATCATTTGACAGGTAGTTCAACGAATTTCACAGAAAAAGAAATAATCCTTTTATGTTTTGTATGTTTTGTTGCTTTAAATCATACTTTTAGATGGCGCATTACATTCACATCAATTTGAAGATCAAAGCTAACACATCCAATCTTGGCAACTGTACGGCCCCTTAGCGATCGCCACTAAAGCTTCGGTCCCATTTCTAATCCGGGGCCCGGCCGGGCAGCTTGTCGGAACGAACATATGACATAAAAGACAACGAAAGACACAAAACGTAAACAAATTACTCCTAGCCATAAATTTTTGATATTTCTTGATATGCATTTTTTTTTTAATTTTCCGTTTTCGCAAACATCCCGGCCGGGCCCTGGATTGGAAATGGGACCGAACCATAAGTCATCAAGCTCTCTAATAAAAATACTATTGTTACTAGGGCACACTCATCACACAAAAGTCCTCAGGCAAAGACAAGTTCAAAAATATCATGAAAGTCCGTTGTTCCTTTGTTCAGTTATTTTCCTTAAAAGATTTTCTCGAAAACGCCCCTGCAGTTCCAAAGGAAGCTGCTAGAGGGCCCAAACTTCTTTATTACATCACAAGCTATCTGCCACCCAAAAATCAAGACCACAGCACGTCCAGGTCAAAAGATTTTAAAAATGAAGTTCTGCTGCAGTACCAAGGTCACATACCAGGGGCTCAAAATCGACCTTGAATTTTAGCTTTACAATACCCGCCCACATACATATATCATCGTAATCCATCCAGGGGTTCTGGAGTTATGCTGACTACAGTAGTCCGGAAACACAAACACACACACACACACAGACACACATACACATACACAAACACATACACACACACACATTCAAAACTATATGGAGATAATAATGAATACCTGTAGAAACTTGATAACCCTGCACATGACTTCTCCAGCCTTCCACGACACGGTGGCGGCCCAGGCGGCTTCGGACGGCATGGTGATGAAGGTGACGAGGGAGTCCGCCAGGGTGAGCTGGAACACCAGCGAGTGGAGCGGGGTCCGGCTGCGGGAGCGGGACCGCTGCATCACCGCCAACACCGACACGTTCCCCACGGCGGCCCACAGGAACAGGAACGACGTGATGATGACTTTCATCAGGTGGTGGTCGCTGAAGGTCGGTACGTCGGGATACGGTGACATGGTGGAATTTGCCGTCACGTTGTCTATACCGGTGGGGTCTATGAGTGGAGTCATTGCAGATGAGATGTACGCCACTTCGTCCGTCGGAAGAACTTCGTAGGTCAGGTTCACGACCGACCACCTTCCCTTGGTGAGAGACATGGTTCTGTATCAGTATCCGTTTCTTTATAGCCGGTATAGTCACCCTTCGGCGTATCAGCTTGGCAGGCACGCGGCACAACAGCAGCTGGTTATATTACACTGGACTACCTGTCACACCTAACCTTTGCACATCCAAATGTACTGAGCGTTGTTGTAAACTACTATATCTGATGAGGGTGCTCCTACAGTACTTGCTGACAACGAATTCCACTCTACGATAGTTGATATGTTCTGACTTAGCCCTCACCAGGCCTTTCAACGGGCGTATGGATCGTAGAATTCGGCAAAGAAAGGAATGATTGGCCAGTAGAGTCAGTCCACGGTGAGAGTCAATATTTCGCCCGCGCTTGCAAATGAAACCCTCTGGTAGCCAAACTTCCCTGGCAAATATTCTCCCTATAGCTGGCGTAGTTAGTCTGGTAGAGACTAGGTTCTGACCACTGTAGTTCTGACACTTTGGCAGCCGCTGTCTTACTGTACGAATGTTAGCGCCTCCGCCAGTTGTGACCACTTCGGAAGCCGCCGTCGTTCTGTGCCACTGTTAGTATCTCCGCTGGTTCTGACCACTATGGAAGCCGCCGTCGGTGTGTACCACTGTCAGTGCCACCGCGCTCAACACCCGACTGCCGCCTACGCCTAATTATAAGCGCTCTCTACTCCGTGTGGCCGAACCAACTTATAATGATGCAGACGTCACCACTGTAGGCGTAAGGCAATGTTGTATTTTTTCAGCGCTGCTTTTGATCAGGTTAAAATGCGTCCAACTGATTATCTGTTTTGAATAGCTTTGATTCTACTGGCTAGTAAGGCCACAGCAAGTAATTTTTATGGATGACATCAGCGCGCTCATTAATTTTCACCTGATTTAAAAAAAAAAAAATTTCATTGCCCTCCGACGGTGTTCAACATGCCAAAAATTGGCAAATATGTTGTAAACGTTGACAGTCTAATGTGTTTCATTGCATATAAATACCGAGTGTGGTTCCTGCCCATGATGGTATGACAAGCTGTTTTCTGCATTTGTTCTACTTAATTGAACTGTATACACATCTTCAAGGACAGTTTAATGTTGACAGTCTAAGGTGTTTCATTGCATATGAATACCCAGTGTAGTTACTGGCCATGATGGTATAACAAGCTGTTTTCTGCATTTGTTCTAGCAAGGACATTATATAATGTCCTTGGTACTAGTTAATTGAGCTGTATACACAAGGTGTTTCATCGCATATCAATACCCAGTGTAGTTGCTTCAGATGATGGTACAACAAGCTCTTTTCTGCATTTGTTGTAGTTAGTCTATTGAGATGTATACACATCTACAAGGACACGTTTACTGTTGAACCAAGGAGGTTTTATTATATATGAAACCTCATTGGTTGAATACAGGTATAAAAGACCTGTTGGTCATGATATCATATTTTGCCGCCTCAATTCTTGTTTAACAAGATTTATGATCTCAAAATTTGAAAATATAGGAATCTTGTTGTTTTTTTGCCCGCCTTGTCTTTTTTCGCCCTTTCTCATTAGTTTCGGAGTCTGCGGAGGATGTCATCCATAAAATTTACTTACTGTGGCCTTACATTTATCTATTGCAAGCTACACGTAAATTCTACGGCTGAGACTTTACGTGTAGCTTGTAATAGATTAATTTAACTAGCCAGTAGTATTTTACTACGCTTTGCCTTACATTGCACATGATGTCTTCTAACGATATTGTATAGCTTAGAATATACGTGTAGATTGTACTAAACCGATGCAACTAGCCAATAGTGTTATTCAATGCTTTGCCTTGCATTTTACATGTTATAAGTGTTTCGCAATAAACTTCGACTTGGGTATAAAGGTTCCAAGTTTAATCATTTTATTATTGACTAAAAAGTCTTCCGAAACCGAAAATCATTAATCTGAGATGCATTTATTGCTAAACCAAAACACCATTAAAATTACTCAAGATAATGACATTCATACACAACTCACCGGGCACCAATCTTCGACAAAACGTCTTCCCCCTCCTATCTATTTTGTTTTTCAAAATGGTATAGTCGAACTAATTGTTATGCGTCACAATTTTACAGGGGGCGTGTGGAGATGTTTGTATCTGATCTAGATGTAAGGCCCCACAAAAGACGTTTAAGCTCATCTTCAATATGTTCTATCTAGTCTTATCTCTGTTTGAGTGTTGAAGCCCTTAGAGGGCCGGATCAAAATACTGATACGACTTTGATGAAATGCTCGGCCCTTCTATGGAATACTCCAGTCACGCTTGTTATATATGTCTTATTTTTACCTGACTGTGTGTGCTGAACTTCGTTTTTCCTTTGCCCTATATTGCACAATGTGTTTTCCGTCAATATTGTATACTAGTACTTAGTGTAGCAGTTTAGAAAATGCGTGTGGATTGTGCTAAATCAATGCAACTAACCAATATCCAAATCTTATACAATAATTTGCCTTGCATTGTACCTGTTATAATTTTTGTACAATAAACTTTGACTTGACTTGACGTGACATGTACGCGGGCCTAGCATTTATAGGTTGCAAGTTTTATCATTTTAAGAAACCGAAAATCGTATATCTGGGATGCATTTATTGCTAAACCAAAACACCATTAAAATTACTCAAGATCATGACATTCATACACTTCACACCGGACATCAATCTTCAACAAAACATGCACTTCCCTCTCCTACCCAGAAATTGGAATAGTCGAGCTAATTGTTATGCGTCTCAATTTTACAGGGGGCGTGTAGAGATGTTTGTATCTGATCTGGATGTAAGGCTACACAGTAGATTGGTGGCAAGTGAAGTAAAACTTTTAAGACGTTTGAGGCGCATCTTCAATATGTTCTCTCTAGTCTTATCTCTCGCGAAGCCCTTAGGTGGACGGATCAAAATACTGGTACGACTTAAATGAAACGCCAGGCCCTCCTATGGAATACTCTAGTCACGCTTGTTACATATCTCTTATTTCTACCTGACTTCGTAGAACTTCGTGTCTTCTAAAGCCCCCCTCTCACTGGACCCGCGGCACGCTGGCGGCGTCGCTGCGTCCTAAACTGGATGTGTGTTACCCTTGACTTTATAATGGGAATATCATTCAAAACGTACAAGTATGACCCAAAAGACCAAACAACACACTAAGATTAGAAAGATTCGTTTTTTTGTCGATAAAATTCGTTGAGTGCTTTGTCAATTCGATCGGCCGCAGCGACGCCGCCAGCGTGCCGCGGGTCCAGTGAGAGGGGGGGGGGGGTTAAAGCAGGTCTTGGGTGGAATGCCGGACTAGGACCGGCATACGACTCCGAATGTTTCGTCTTAACCCTGCGTAGGATGTGCAATTCAATTCAATTCTTTATTCAAATATACCAACCTTGCAGACATACAGGCACACAAAGGCCTGCTATCGCGTCAAAAACACATTGCCATGTGAAATCCCTTTTACGTGCTTTAACATGGCAAAATAAAAAAGCTTTGCAAGTTTCTGTGTGGCATTCGTTACCTCATTTAGACGTATGTGTTGAGAAATGACGGGCTGTATTTGAAGATTGGAAAAGAGGCCCTTTGAGAATGGGTCGTCGACACGGCCCAAGCTACTAATGGGAGATGAATCCCCTTTCTGTAGTTTGTTTTCGTTCGTATCATCTATCTTGTCTCTAGGGGAGAATTGACCAAGGTGACCTCTGAAATGCGTTTCTTCTATTCTGCCCCAAGTTCAGGAAGCAATACCCGAGTCGAATGGCCAACGTTCCATCCTTTTTTCCTAGCAACAACAATATGGGACCTCCTTAACTCCACTGCAAACGATACTGATGACTTCAAAGCATATCAAAGGCCATTAGAATTCAAAAGGCACCAAAAACAAGACCAGTAATACAATCTTGATGGATCTTTTCTTATCTTGACGAATGTTTCGCTGTCATGTCGTTTGATTTTTAATCCAACTAAGAGGACATAAGCCATGTTCCAAACGTTGGATTTGCACATTTGAGATTCAAGCTGTCTTGAGACCAACAATCTCGTCAAAAGAATGTCTATTTTCTAATTGAATTTGTAGTTATGATTAATGCCTTTGAAGCGCTTGCTATCTGTACTTACAAAGAAGACTTATCCATAACCACCCACACAGGTTTCTCAAAATGATGTTGAGCTAAGCAAGCGTTTAAAATATAGCTTATATTTTACCATCACATGATTTCGTTTTTAATCCTAACCGGACAGGAAAAAAAGCATCTTTCAAAAGTTGGCTGTGACATGCACACTTAAGATTCAAGCTGTCTTCCCGTCTTTCCGGGGACAGACAATCTCGTCAAAGAATGTCAATTTTGTCAATGAATTTGTAGTTACTGTAAATGCAGAAATGCTCGCGGTGGTTTTATGTTCGCGATCGTTTCACCGCGAACTTAAAGCCACCGCAAACATTTTTGTCCAATACTGTAGCAGTATGTGACTATAGCGCTGCCGCGAACTCAAAACCACCGCGAACACGCCATTTTCGCCTTAGCGCGAAATAAAAACCTCGCGAATCTAAAATGCATTTATAGTATGATTGATGCCTCTGAAGCGCTTGCTATCTGTACTTACAAAGACGACTTATCTATAACCACCCACACAGGTCTCACAAAATGATGTTGAGCTAAGCAAGCTAGCGTTTAAAAGATAGCTTCCCCGGTGCTGGAACGTCTGCCTATTTCCGCAGGGAGGGATTAGCTGGGAGTTGGAAAGAAAATGAGTCGCTGACTTATCTTTAAATAACAGGATTGGGAGTCTCCTGTATGGAAATAAAGAGTCAGACAGACTATGAGGTACAGATAAAGATGTGCCAAGGGGACCAGGTGGTCTGTTCGTGAAACCTTCACGGCAAGATATAATGTTCTAAAGCCCCCCTCTCACTGGACACGCGGCACGCTGGCGGCGTCGCTGCGTCCTAAACTGGATTTGTGTTACCCTTGACTTTATAATGGGAATATCATTCAAAACGTACAAGCATGACCAAAAAGACAACAAAACATACAAGGCTTAAAAAGATTCGTTTTTTGTCGATGAAATTCGTTGAGTGCTTTGTCAATTCGATCGGCCGCAGCGACGCCGCCAGCGTGTCGCGGGTCCAGTGAGAGGAGGGCTTTACTTAACAAGTGCTCAGCTCTCTCTCAATGCATAGTTTGAGTGGGCAGGGAAGGCTATTTCCTGACGAAAAAAAGAGAGGATTGCTCAAATGTTTTTATTCAAAAGGCACACAAAATTGCTGTGGAGACATCTTTGGCTCAAGACTAACTATTAGGCCACAGCAAGTAAATTTTATGGATGACATCCCCTGCAGACTACAAATTTAGTGCGCGCGGGCGAAAAAAAACAAGGCGTGCAATCAACAAAATATCCACATTTTCAAACTTGAATACCATAAAGCATGTAAGAATAATTGAAGCGATAAAACATGGTATTACAACCAATGAGCCTGTTATCATTGTATTCAATACAACATTAGCTAACACTGATGTCAACATTAAAATCGGTTATAAATTTAGATCCGGGTTTGTATAGTACATCAAGAACGCGGACACTACTGAGTCATGAGGCAGACTGACTGTGACTACATAATGCTGGCTCTGCTCACTTTGTCTCAACTGAAGTTCTCTCTACTACTGTTGTTCTGACTGTCGAATGAATTTCCGTACCTCAGAAATCCCACTTCTTTTTATTGTCTTCAACAGACATACAACTAGACAATGGTCTACTCAAATCGCATGACTACTTACTTCATCTGACCCTGTTGTCGGATTTGTTAGTAGTTTATTTCATTCAAGAACAGCACATCGGATTACACGTTGTTGATAATATGGTACATCAATTACTGACTAATTCCAATTGCAAGTTTGGTATTGGGCCTGCACTGCGTCTTCTTGTAAGTTGGTGACGAGGAGCAATCTTATTACAGATTGTACACACAACAATTGTACAACACGTTTGTACGGATTTTTCACCATTCCTACATGTGCAAATGCCATTTCACGGTATCGACAGACGATTTCGGTATATTGACGAATGTTTACAATTGTGAAATTCATTCTTCATTTTTTTCTGCCAAACCAATTGTAAACGATTATTTTCGGCTTAGAACATGTTGATCAGTCGTTTACAATTGGTTTTGGGCGAAAAGAAATCAAAAAATGGACTTTACACAGTCAACCGCGCTATATGCCTCAAAACAGCCGAATTAGGCCTTAAGAGCAGCTGTCTGTAAAAACCAAGCATAAGGTGGCCAAGTTCAAAAAATGAAGTTTTCTTAGATTTTGTGTGGTGGTAGGGTCTTGGCCCAAACCTACAAAAATGGGAAAGTTTTTGGTCGGAGGTTACCAGTTGCCATGGTAACGGCCATTTTTCAAAATGGCGGATTTTCGCCTTGTGAAGGCCTCTCTCTCGCTCAAAATGGACCATCTTTGGCCTACTGTAACTCGCACAAATGAATAGAAATGTTGCTGCCCCTAACATATTATATTATTCATATCTTAACAACAAAAACCATGTTAAGTGTTGCTCGAAATGTTTTTGCAGTGAGATGCAACAAACGTTTAAAGATGACCTGTTTTTGTGAAATTTCAAAATTGACAAAACGCCATTTTATTGACGTTTTTAGCAAGCCATACCTCCTTAAAGGGCACTTCAAATTTGTTGATTTTTTTAACAGCTCTAATTTAGACCTTTAAAAATGTCATATTGAAAAAGAAGTCTGGGTTCTCAATGGGGCGGGCCACAGTGACCCGGAGACTAAGCCATTGTTTCCATTGTAGCAGAATTTCAACTACAGAATTGAAGGTGAAATAAACATGTGCAACTTGGTGATTGAGATAAGAATGACTTTTCTTGAACTTTTTTTATGGTGCAAGAAACCTGCCTGGCACTTAGAAAAGTATTTTGTAACAGTTGACTGTTGGTTGCCATGGCAACGGTCATCTTTGTTGTTAATGATGGATTTTCACATGGTTGTATTAGGAAAACATCCCTATAGCTACCTGCTGATTGCACTAGAAATATGGACATAACTTTTATATTTCCATATAGCATGGTTTCCAACGTTTCATAGACCAAAAGTTCAAGATCAAGCATTAAGATTAAGAGGGTGTACTAGGGGGTTATCAGAACCAATGAAATCAGAATTTTCATCTTGCTAAATTTTAGTCATTTTTAAGGGGCTTTTTCTTCCATCATGGGCAAAGTTGATGAATGCATGGCACATAGAAAAGTATTATGTTACAGTTGACTGCTGGTTGCCATGGCAACGGCCATCTTTGTTCTTAATGGTGGATGTTCACATTGTTGTAGGAGGAAAACATCCATAGCTTTGTTACATATGTAAAGAAAATGAAATCTGACGTTTTTTCATGTAACAAAGAATCCTACCTATTATTACTTAGGAAAGTAGGTTTCTTCATTGTAACAGTTTTCAAAGGTTCAAAATTGGTTCAAAATTTGTTCTTACTCAGGATTGGCAAGTTGGAAATTGAGATGATAATATGATTTTTTTTAATCCTTTATGCTGCAAGGAACCTACCTGGCACTTCTATTTTTTTTGTAACAGTTGATTGCTGGTTGCCATGGCAACGGCCAATCTTTTATTTTCTATCTTTACTGGTTTTCCAAAAATGAATTACCAATACAACTACTAACAGAATATGGACATACATGGGTCACAACAAAAGCCAAATAAAAACTGGGACAATGTGTATATGTGCAGCACACAATACATACACTTACAGATAATCATAGCTTCCCTTAATACCCTTATAAATATTAATTTTAAAAACAATATTTTTTAAGTATATGATTACATATCATTATTTCCTTACATCTATATTATTATATAAATGTGAAACGGCCATACTTAATGACGGATATTCACAAGGTAAATGTCATACTTATGCGCACAGTAAAGTATTTGACCTTCTGCAACACCCACTGACAAAAAAGGGGAGTAGTAGGACGCTATGCATCTGATATGATACATCCAGATGCGGAGACAGTTGCTTTTAAGATTATTTATACAATTTGAAAATTATAATGGGTAGACCATCATAAAATTATAGACGAAGTAGTACTTTTAACCAATAGCTCACTAAAACAAAGTTAATGAACTGAGCTAAAGAGGGGCGTTGTATTTTTGTCAGGGACTATACTTTGATTTGACTATTAATGCTAATAAAGTTAAGATTTCTTTCTATAGAATTATTCTATATATACTGCATACTTTTTTATGCATTCTGTCACAATGAATTCGAGGGACACGGCCTGGCGAAACAAAAAAACTGTATATCAGATATCCGAGTACCTCAGTGATTAGTGCCTTCAGAATTTTTTACATGTATCGTATCAACAATATACAATTTTTTTTACTATTTTAGAAACTAAAAGCCACTGATTTAAGAAAAGCCTAAAATTCTATTTCAGCTATAGGTTGACCTACAGTTACAAGTTGTAGGTCAAAATTAGCACAGATACAGAAAGTATTCATCTATGGAGAATTCGGGAAAACTATCCAAAGATTAAACTAAAATGTGTCTACAATATTCTCCAGTGAATGTACGTAGGAGGTCGATCTTAACATAGGAAGAGGTAAACAGAAGTGTTCTGCAATGCGCCTTCTGCGCCCTCTATACCCCTGGTATGTGGAGTCCTGATAACCCCAATGCATGCGGACCCTTTGTCTTTATGTACCACATAGTGAATACACAAAATGATTGAGTAAGTAATTTACTGATTGATGTCTCAGAGAACAAATATCAAGAATGTGTAAAACAGCTTTATTCCATACCAAGTTTCCCTATAAACCCCATGTAGTGCCCTAATTAACATTTTTAATTGTTGTAAGCATTTCATGGCATCTATCCGTGGTTTTCACACAGCGACACTAAGATGGCCATAGCTCACACCGTAGTGAGACGTGATTACCTCACTTATTTCGTATCAGTCCCAAAAAACGAAAAATACACATAAAGACCCTTAAGTCACGGCTCCTGTTATACGTGTCCAAATAAAACAATGTTAGTTGTTGACTCAATGTTTCTCTGGTAAAACCATTCATCAACATTGCCAATGATGGAAG
The DNA here is from genome assembly GCA_035149815.1 of Branchiostoma lanceolatum. Lineage (NCBI taxonomy): Eukaryota > Metazoa > Chordata > Leptocardii > Amphioxiformes > Branchiostomatidae > Branchiostoma > Branchiostoma lanceolatum. Next base: position 8,728,527 of record CM068867.1, on the reverse strand, counting down.
CCCCTTAAAAATGACTAAAATTTAGCAAGATGAAAATTCTGATTTCATTGGTTCTGATAACCCCCTAGTACACCCTCTTAATCTTAATGCTTGATCTTGAACTTATGGTCTATGAAACGTTGGAAACCATGCTATATGGAAATATAAAAGTTATGCCCATATCTCTAGTGCAATCAGCAGGTAGCTATAGGGATGTTTTCCTTATACAACCATGTGAAAATCCATCATTAACAACAAAGATGACCGTTGCCATGGCAACCAACAGTCAACTGTTACAAAATACTTTTCTAAGTGCCAGACAGGTTTCTTGCACCATAAAAAAGTTCAAGAAAAGTCATTCTTATCTCAATCACCAAGTTGCACATGTTTATTTCACCTTCAATTCTGTAGTTGAAATTCTGCTACAATGGAAACAATGGCTTAGTCTCCGGGTCACTGTGGCCCGCCCCATTGAGAACCCAGACTTCTTTTTTAATATGATATTTATAAAGGTCTAAACTAGAGCTGTTAAAAAAATCAACAAATTTGAAGTGCCCTTTAAGGAGGTATTGCTTGCTAAAAACGTCAATAAAATGGCGTTTTGTCAATTTTGAAATTTCACAAAAACAGGTCATCTTTAAACGTTTGTTGCATCTCACTGCAAAAACATTACGAGCAACACTTAACATGGTTTTTGTTGTTAAGATATGGATAATATAATATGTTAGGGGCAGCAACATTTCTATTCATTTGTGCGAGTTACAGTAGGCCAAAGATGGTCCATTTTGAGCGAGAGAGAGGCCTTCACAAGGCGAAAATCCGCCATTTTGAAAAATGGCCGTTACCATGGCAACTGGTAACCTCCGACCAAAAACTTTCCCATTTTTGTAGGTTTGGGCCAAGACCCTACCACCACACAAAATCTAAGAAAATTTCATTTTTTGAACTTGGCCACTTTTTCCTCATTTTGCTTGGTTTTTACAGACCGCTGCTCTTAAACACACATTTTGGAGCCGAAAAACCGCTCTGAAATGTTTTTCTGTAAAGTTGCGGAAAATGGTATCTTTTTTATATCAAAATGAGGCGAAAATCGATGCGCGCGCTGATGTCATCCATAAAACTTACTTGCAGTGACCTTAGCTACATTCACAAGAATACGTGTATGTTATTGCTACAAGCAACTTCCTTGTTGACCGAGCGCTTTAATGGGATATTTGATTGCCTTTTTTCACGTTCAATTCAGAAGATCAACAGCAAGCTTGAAACAAGGTTTGGCATTGACATACTAGTATTCAACCATTACCATCCCAGCTATTGTTATTATTATTAATAGCTAACATCCCAGCTATTGTTATCATTATTATTATTGGGGTGGGCCGACTACTCTCTCTTCGCAGCCAGGGGCTGCACAATTGGCGGGGCTAGATCGCAAGGGTCTGTAGCGGCTGCCATTCGGCGTGCAGGTGACCTCAATACGACAATTGCCCCATGTGCGACCATAGGACTGTAGGTTTTGAACCACTCACACCGGGAAGGAAGGTACCCTACTCTTTTCGATAAGTGTGTTGGGTTCTTTAACGTGCTCGGGGTGTGGCTCTCCTCAAACACGCGACCTCCATTTAACGTCCTATCCGAGGGACGCCCCTTTAAGGAAAGGCACTTTACACGTGCCTTTCCTAATAGCACAACGTCAACGGGACAAATCAGGGAACCCCGGATTCGAACTCAGTACCTCTGGGTTCTGGGGCCAAACACCCTGCCACTGCGCCACCGAGACGCCACATGTAATGAGCTATGTTATATGCAATAAGGATTACACCGTGCTCAGGAAGATGAACATTAGCAGACAGCAGCTTATTGCATTTTTTTACAATCTCTACTCCCAACCATTAACCGCCATTTGGATCACGTCCAGCAGCTAATGTAAAAGTTTGGCGAGTCTATACATGTTATACCTGTGAGGTACAGAGTTTCTTGAAGTACTCACTCGCATACTGTAGATACAGCGATGTTTCTTGCTATCCTGTGTGTCATTGATAGCTCGTTCACCGGGGCTTCCATATTCTCCCGTCACCAAGTATTCTAAGTGAGACACTTGGGCACTTCTGACCGGGTTTCGCGTCATTAAGAGGCGTCACCTGGTCGGGAGCTGTCCACGTGAAATCACAAAACACCTGTACTCTATAACCTGTCCATAGAACCTTATTTAAGCTTCAGAACGCGTATTCTCTGTCTTGTCGAGCTACGATGGAGTGGTCGAACGGCGGGGGATGGGGAGCAATAGAGAAGAAGAGAGTTTTGGGCGGGGGGGGGGGGTTCTCGGGGGTAGTTGGTTTTCGTCCCTAGCCTGTTTGGTCTTTATAATGGGAATATCATTAAAAACGTACGTATACAAGTATGACCAAAAAGACAACAAAACACACAAAACTTGAAACGGTTTTTGCTGATGGAGTTCTTTGAGTGCTTTGTTGTCAATCCGACAGGCCGCAGCGACGCCGCCAGCGTGCCGCGGGTCCAGTGAGAGGGGGTCTTAAAGCAGGTCTTGGGTGGAATGCCGGACTAGGACTGGATGGCTTACGACTCCGAGTGTCCTGTCTTAACCCTGCGTAGGCCAACGAGTCCTTAGCTGCCCGCCCAACCATCCACCTTGTTGTTAAGGCCGTGATAGGCTGAGAATTCGTAACAAAGGTTGGCTCGTTCCAGGTGCTGAGAAGGTACCTGGTACTTACCATCGCCTGGATTAGAAATTTGTAATAATCAATTTCTTGTCGATTTTTGTATCCGTATACTTGTACGTAGGTTCATTCTTATGTATCCAATTGTTGGTTTACTTGTGTAGTTGTAGAAGTCCTAACGGAAGTCGATATATTATTGTCAAAAAGACTGTTTTCTCACGTATCCGGTCGAATAAGACGGGTAGCTTAACTAGGCGCTGTGAAGGAGCCTGATGGGGTAAGGTAAAGGAAGTTCGGCGAATCTACCACCCACCTGCCCTCGTTCTTCTTTGTCATGAGACCTTTCAGTGACCCTTGCGGCGACACTCCGGACTTTTTGCCCATACCTTAACCTTCTAATGGAGTTTTGCCATGGGTCACTTCGGATAGAGTACTATAGGTGAGGGGACAGTATGGGAGCCCAGATAAACTAACCAGAATGACAACATGGTTAGTTTCTTCCGTCAAAAGTTGTAAAATTCCACTTATGTAAAATTTATGGCGTCGAAAGTTGCAAATTCATTTCCAAGATTAGAGGTGATTTTTGAATGGATATTTGTCATTTCAGTGGTGCATACATAATCATAACAATATTTGTGTTAAAGGCAGCCAAAGCAATATCAGGGCCAAAAAATGGAAACGAAAAAAATACTGAAATCATTTTGCTAGTGACATTTACTAACACTATTTAACATATTTCCGTAATAACTTCATCCTTTGAGCATTTCAATACCGCAAAAAAATTGCCTTATGGTGATCCCCTTAGTTTCGTGAGCCTACAAAAACCCCGCCGACGATTTTTAGTGAGTTCTCACATCACAACGGTGTCATAGGTTTGCATCATGAACGTCTCTATACATTATGATAGTGTTGATTGAACTTATCATGTATAGAAATCACAAAATAAATTGACTTTCAAAATCCGATTTTCGGGCCCTAATATTGCTTGGGTTTCCTTTAACTTAAAATAGGGATTGAAGTTGACCTCTGTTGCAAAAAAGCATGATTTAACTGAGTGCGTTCTGATCACTGTTGTTGTCCCTGAGGTCTGTTCTAGACGTCACCCATAAATTTCACCCTCTGGACTGATAACCTGGGAAAATTACTCTGAAAGGCAGTGAACGTCAAACGACGTAATAATCGATGATAATGAGGAAAAGGCCATTTTACGTACGTCATATCCCAACATCCTGCCATAACAATTTCACGTCCCTCCCTTAAGCGAGAGGTTATGAAAATTATTCTTTCTCTATGAGGAAATAACGGCTTAAAGATTTCCGACGAATAAGTAAAGCGCCCTTTCGGCTCATTTTTAACTGAGTGCAATGTGTTACGCAATAATGTCTCCTGACTCCCTGGAGCGATTTTACAAGCGCCAACCTCTAAAATCGCTCTTTGCATGCCATTTAAAGCCACGTTCAAGTTCAATCAAGAAAGAGCTACCCTGAAGGCATGGGTTGGTTACCGAGACATAATTTCACTAAAAGCCTTCGGGTTAGCTCAAAGTATTCTACGAAAAACATTATGGTGGCGTCGGGAGTTGTCAAACAGACTCTGAAAATCAGTCTGGATTTTAGTCTGTACACTTGAAAAAGCTGTCACGGCAAAACCGGTCGGGGTACTAGACTGAATAAAAGTTCTAAACAGGAATCATGCGGCTCCAGAAGTGACTTACTGAGGGACGTGTGAAAGATATCGGTTAGCTTGAGGAATGAATCCACTCTACTTATACTGAAGGCATGGGTTAGTTACCGAGACATTATTTCACTATAAAAGCCTTCGGGTTAGCTCAAAGTATTCCACGAAAAGCATTATGGTGGCGTCGGGAGTTGTCAAACGGGATTTAAAAATCAGCAAACTCAACACTAAGGCGTAAAATGTCAAGTTCGCAGCGCCATACAGGCAGACGTGGCTGCTGGCTGGGTAACTTATTGTAGACTCTTTTTGCTTCTTTGGCGGTTTTGAAGCGTAGAACTTGTAGCCTCCACCAAGCCCTCTTACGGGCGTATGAATCGTAGAATTCTGCAGAAAAAGGAATAATTAGCCAGTAGAGTCAGTCCACAGTGAAATTCACATTTTGCCCGTTTAGGAGCCTGCTAGTGAAACCCTGGCATAGTTAGTCTGGTAGAGACTAGAACTTGTAGATCATCGTATCTTTATTTGATTGAGCGCATGAAAGCTAGATTCACTCAAATGCTAATAAGCTGGTGTCCAATCTCCATATGTAGTAAGTGCAGTCCGTCGATTTACAAGCACAGCGTGATGCTTATTTCCTGCGAGTTTCAGGGGATAACGGTTACGGCGAAAACACCATTACATGCATGCCTGTTGCAATTTGAATAAAATAAAAATTAAAATAAATAGTCGTTCCATATGACGTATTTTCTTACTCTCCAAGCAGAGGATAGGTTCCGGCAGGTTTTTGACGTGTTTTAGGCGTTTTTGTCGGGCTTTCTACTTGGGTTGGCGAGACCAAGTAGACCACAAAAAAAAATGACAAAGTAGAAAGCCCGACAAAAACGCCTAAAAACAAGTCAAAAACCTGCCGGAACCCATCCTCTACTTGGAGAGTAGTCTCCTCTATCATGTGTCCTCTGTGACTAAGAGTAGTCACTCCGCTTCTTTGTTCAGTGATCTCAGAGCAATTTTCTTTTCTCAATAGTTAAAACGTATCAAGACCCAATGGTTCTCAATTTTCACCGGAATTGTTTTGATCCACTCACATTGGGATGGACCCCTACTCTTTTAGATAAGTGTGTTACATTTTTCTAACGTGCTCGAGATGTGGCTCTCCTAAAACTTTTTGAATTTACAAATAGCTATCGGAGGAAAGTCACTAACCAAAACTAGGTACTCATTTCCAACTGAGTGAAGTGAGGAAAGTCGTGTTAAGTGACAATGAAACAACACCGGTGGGTTCGTGTGGCGTAACGGCAGGGAGTTCGGCACAGAACCAGGCCATGGAATCAAAAGCCTGCGCGAAAACGAGGCTCCGCGCAGGGGTTTCGCAATGGACGGCGGGTACCCGGAAGTGGTGCGCGCGGTATATTTAAATGGTCTTAAATCGGGGAGCTTTTCGGTAGCGGAAAACGACACTTTATGTCGGAATCCGCAGTCTTGTGCGTTACTATTGGGTGGATACTACTTTGGACGTTATTGAATAGCCCCTTTTGGTAAATAGAAATGATTTTACATTAAAACAGAATGATATACTATAGGTTTGAGAGCTTTCATGCTAACAAAATCTAATTTAAACAAAAATCAAAGTGCAGAAAGGTCTGTCTCAAAATTAGGAAAAAAAGGGGGAGCAATGATGTTTGTCTGTATGGTAAACCTTTGCTGAAATTATCACATTCACTGTTAATTCTAATAATAAAGAAATTAATTAACATCTTGAATTTGCTATACAGTACAACAAAGTTTAAGTTACAATGTAACTTTTTGTTGAACCTTAATTAACATCTCTTATGTTTGATCATCTTTCCCTTCATGTAAAACAAAATGTACAAAATACAAGTCAACAGACAAAAACAACAGCACTACAGGCCAAATTGTCATTATATATTATTCAATATATTTCTGGATTCTTTTATTAGTGACATTATAGAAATGTATTGAGCATAATTATTGTACATGAATTTACAAATCTTTAAAGCATTGTTGTTACTGTTGCCTCACCATAGTTGGGGCATAATTAGATGCAAAACAGATACAGACTTTTGTGTTTGTTAATCTATGATAGGAAAAACACCTGATAGTATTGCCATAAGCTAGCCGTTTCTTACTGCACATGGTTGGGACAAATTCAGACAAAACACTCCAGCAATATAATAAAAAGTACCTACAGCTATGTAGAAAACTTATCTACATTGGCTGATATCATATATCCTATTCATGTTGTAAAATTGGCACTTAATTCATATATGACTCCATGTATACTTACTGAAACAGCATTCTATTACAGGTAAATGCTTATACTTTGAATTCTTGATGCCATAGATAAAACTTGTGCTGGGGCATGTCATAGACAAAATTAACAAACTGAAAATATCACTGATTTTCAAATAGATAACTTTTAATTACACTCGGCAACTGCTTTATAGTAGTTACAAGTTTTTTTCAATGGTTATAAGTCATTGTTTTCCACTAAAGTTAAACATATCAGCAAGTAGTCAACTACAGAAACCCCACAAAGTTCTAAATGTAAGTCACAAAAGGTCTTTTTCATATGCACAACTGTAAAAGGGGAAATATTTGTGGGGATTAAATTGCACTGTTGGGAGAAAATGGAGTGTTCGCTTTGATTTTAAGTTTCCGGTTGAAACTGTCCTACAGGGTTTTACGATAAAATGGTGAATATTCTATGTGGTTTTAAGTCTACGGTGAAGAGGTCAATGTGAAAAACATGAACATAAAACCACTACAAACATTACCCATTTACAGTACTAGTATACATATGCTTTAATATAGATACATTGTACATGGGACAACTTTACATGTTAACGTTAAAAATAATATTGTGAACATCACAAAATGAATTATCAATATGTTGTACATGTATTACTATTGTAACATTCAACTCCTTTGTAAAGAGGGTGCATCATCATATCCCACAACTTAAGAAGAGCTAAGAAGTCTTGAGTTCAAGTTGCTTCCACAGCAGACACCATCTGAAAAAGAAGAATATATTTCACATTAAAAAGCTTATGGACAATTAGCATTAATGATCATTCTCCTTACTTAGACTTATAAAGTAATTTGATATGATATATTGGTGTGGGCACTAGTATATTGGTCAATTTATTCAAACCAAGAAACTACCTGAACATGATCATTGAAGATGATGATGATAATCTAAACCTTTTCCTCAGACAAAACAAAACAAAACAAAGCAAATCATTGCTGCCCAATCATACCAAGCACTCACTATAACACATGACCTTTGGATACTTTGTATCCAATACTAATAGTCACCTTAAACCACTTAAATTTGTCAGACACAGAGTACATCTATGTGTGAGGGGGGAGGGGTGGCAGGATAATTGCTTGGCAGTTTTCAGATGACAATTTGAAAGTGGATCATATATAGACAGCTGTCATAAAATCAGCATGTCATCCGCAATATTTACTTCACTGTTTGACAATCTTTGCTCGCTTATAGCAAAGGGTAAGCAGCCAACAAGCATAGCTTCTACACTAAAGTCAATACTAGTGTGCAACACACAACAAATATGGCATAATAAGTCTATATTTCATCATGAAAGACAACATTGAGTTGTCGAAAGTCCCGATTGTAGCAAAGATACAAGTACTAATGACCTACGTGTAAAATACTTTCGGGGAAATCATACAAATTGCATATTATTTCCTGTTGGGGTATATTGAAGCAGACACACTTGTGAATCTGTTTATCAATATGGCTGACCAACTTACATACATATTTACAGCAGTCTATATCTCTGGATCAAATGCATCTCTAGCATTTGCTTGATTATCCCATATATAATAAGAAATAATCATATTACTTATATTGATTTTGGGAAAATCAAGCAATTGAATACTTGCCTAGGGGATATTGAAGTTACCACATTTATGATAATATAGCCAACCATATTTACATGTACTTTCAAAGTCTTTATTTTCCAATCCAAAGCATGGATTGACTTGACAATCCTAGAAAAGTTGGAGGGATATACATACTAATGATTCCTACTACTTCTTCAAACATCAGACATGTTTTTCTATTTCCGTCTATTTTTTTAATATGAGTGGGTGTCAACAACTTCAGAGGTGAAACCAATGTCAACTTCAAAACTGTATATTTCATCATCAAAAGTATGGATTGACTTCATATCCCTACATATGTTGGAGGGATATACGTTCTAATGATTCAAAGAGGTTTTTCAGAAATTAGACATGTTTTTCTATTTCCGTCTATTTTTTTAATGTGGCAAGGTGTGAACAACACAACACCTCAAAAGTAGGTCAACTTCCAAAGTGTATATTTCATAATCAAAATCATGGATTGAGTTGATATTCACATATAAGTTGGCAGGTTATATCTACTAATGAATGTTAAAACTTTTTAGAAAATCAGACATGTTTTTCTATTTCCGTCTATTTTTTGAATAGGGGTGGGTGTCAACAACTATAGAGGTCAAACAAAGGTCAACTTCAAAACTGTATATTTCTTCATCCAAAGGATGGATCGACTTGACATTCCTAGATAAGTTGAAGGGATATACGTACTAATGATTCTTACTACTTTTTAAGAAATCAGACCAGTTTTTCTATTTCCGTCTATTTTTTGAATGTGGCTAGGTGTGAACAACACAACACCTCAAAAGTAGGTCAACTTCCAAAGTGTATATTTCATAATCAAAATCACGGATTGACTTGATAGTCCCATATAAGTTGGCGTGTTATATCTACTAATGAATCTTACTATTTTTTTTGAAATCAGACCAGTTTTTCTATTTCCGTCTATTTTTTGAATGGGGCTAGGTGTGAACAACACAACACCTCAAAAGTAGGTCAACTTCCAAAGTGTATATTTCATAATCAAAATCACGGATTGACTTCATAGTCGCAAATAAGTTGGCATGTTATATCTACTAATGAATCTTACTATTTTTTTTAAAATCAGACATGTTTTTCTATTTCCGTCTATTTTTTGAATGGGGCTAGGTGTGAACAACACAACACCTCAAAAGTAGGTCAACTTCCAAAGTGTATATTTCATAATCAAAATCACGGATTGACTTGATAGTCCCATATAAGTTGGCATGTTATATCTACTAATGAATCTTACTATTTTTTTTAAAATCAGACATGTTTTTCTATTTCCGTCTATTTTTTGAATGGGGGTGGGTGTTAAGAATATGACAGGTCAAACAAAGGTCAACTTTCCCAGTGAATATTTCATAATCAAAAGCATGGATGAACTTCATATTCCATCATAAGTTGGAGGGATATGGGTACTAATCATCTATGCTAGTTTGGTAAGATTGACATTAGTTGATCACATTCCTGGGAGATGTTGAAATGATCACACTTGAGCCAAGGGGGGAGGGGGGCTGGTGGACACAATGTAAACTTGTCAGGTCAATTTCTCACGATCGGCTTGGCTGATTGACTTCAAATTTTCTGTGTAAGTAGGGTCTATGTAGGTGTGACAGAGGGTTCGATTCAAATGTACCTATGTATTATTGTAATCATTTAGGACTCTGTTTAACACCTCCAAAGGGCAAAATATGTAGTATCTGCAGATAGAAAACACGGAAGAAGGACAGCAGGCACTTGACGAAGAACATCTGTCATGTCAAGTGGAACACCACTATATCCCCTGCCCATACGCACCTTCCATGAATCTGCACACTGCTGAATAAACGCACAGTCCCCGGGGTTCTGCATCACGTCATTGGCTCCAAAATCAGACCGCCGCCATTTTGGTGCGTTAAGCCTATGTATCCCGTCGTCCTAAGCGTGTCCACTCCCGTGTAATGCTTATCTCTATGACAGAACCCAGCGGTCCCGGGTTCGAATCCCATGACGCCACCGATGTTGTGCCCTTGGGAAAGGCACTCAACACTCCACCCAAGTGTAGAAATGGGTATAGTGTTTTCTGTACGTGGCACTGTTGAAATAAGTTTTAAAAAAATTGCACTGCCACGTCGTCCTCGTCTGTCCAAAAGTGAAATTTAAATAAACGACACCGGTGGCATGTCAGTGGATTCGAACACAGAACCTCTGGATTCTGGTCCAAACACCCTAACCACCCTACACCAACACGACGCCACTTAATGCGATGCTTTTACTGTATTGTCATTAATCCACGCTGTAATGACGACCACTTTTCTACTGTAATCATGGTATTATCCAGAGAAATTGTAGAACACTAACTATGCTTTCAAGTCTTAATTGTTGCTCTTCGAGAACATCGATGTAAACATTTTAGTTTTCCTTAATGGATTATGTAACAAATTCAAATGATTTGCTTTCGAAGTCTTTTGCATCAGTGCTCGTTGACAAGATATGTTTGAATATGACACATCTAGCATAAAAAGGTCCCAAATTCTTCCTAGAGGTATGGTCACATTTCTGAACTTGCGCCCGGTCGGACAACTTGCGGGAACAAAACATATGATATACCAGATAACAAACACAAAACTCATTAAAAAGAAATTAGTTATGGGCATAATTTGTGTGTTTTAGAGCATTATAGAATTAGAAACTGGTCTAAGTGGAAAATACCTGACAAAAATGATGTGTGACCGAGAATACTGGAGAAACTTTGTAGACGCTTCAACTCGTTAGAGTATGATTATGTATGTATGTATGCTGTATGTATTTTTTTACGTACACATTTATTATTTTGTTCCCACAAGCAGCCCGGCCGGGCCCTGGCCTAGAAATGTGATCATGGCATACTCAGCCGGACAGTACTAGTATGTCGTGAGCTATCCGATATCTATTTCAGGTACCAGATTCTTTTCACCGTGTCTTCAGCAGAATTCTGCTCTCCATGATCCAAGCAGATGTTAAAAGATCTTTGCCTTCTTCTGATTGTTTTCCGTTCAACGGTCGACTCCTTTTGTCAGAAAACTGGTATCAAACAGAAGAAGGTAATGGTCTACTAGTTCAACCTCTGCTTGGAGAGTAACAGTATTCATCAAATGGGTGCAGCGTTGATTTTTTCTTCAATTTTGTACCTTGAATCACATACTGCACAATGCACCCAATACTAGCCTCCTTTCAGGCCTTCTGGGCGGCACCGGCGTGGATTTTGGGCGCCGCCCGGAAGGCCTGCAAAGGAGACTAACCCAATGCGAGGATTCTTCCGATCATCTTGATGCATATCTAAAATAATGTAACGCTAAAGACAATGACATTAGTGTTGAAGACACATGTACCTTGAATGCTATCAACAGGTGGCTGGCACCCACTTGTCCAAACCAAAATCTATTTACAACTCTTATCATATCTGTTTGAAATTCATTACAAGATGGATGCTCGAAGTCATCTACATCATTGTTCACTTTCATTTTCTTGTTCTTTTTTTGTTGTTAAAGTGCAGCAGCTGAATGATTAAATCACAACGGCAGTTGGAGCGGCGTTTCTTCGAAGAGTGGGTTTCAACGATCCCAGTGATGCGTGTCCTGTTCCGCTATCAGATACAATCCGGTCCTTTTTCTCAGCCAGATAATCCTCCATCATAGCTAGCTGTCTTCTACAAGGTCACAACTTCCAAAATAGACACATCGGCATAGAATCAAGGACAATTTCCTCTTCCGCGCTTGCGTAGACCTTAGTCCTATGCACTGCCTGTCATGCACAACAATTTGTGAAATGGATAGCCCAGAAAAGCCACGAAACATCTAACGTATTTGTCAACCCTTTACAAAGGGGATAGAAGATTAAAGCAAAGTCGTCAAGTCGATTTAGCTTCTGTGTGTAGGAGTACAATTCAGCATTTCTCGCTAGCCATTCTTCTAGAGTCTGATGATTACGAACCAAGGCAGTCCACATATACATCTGTGTCTGTCCGGGAAATTAACTTTGCTCTCACAGCTAACGCAATTTGAACTGTCTGGCGTACCTTGAATCTTATCTTTAAAGAATGGGCGCAAGTTTGAACAAAAAGGGAAATATGGTTTCAATCTCATTTGATGCTGAGTACATTTGATTAAAGGCTTCAATGCTAATTCAACTCTGTCGGAAGTTCGCTTTAGGTGCTTGGTATACTTGAAAAGAACAGTTAGTCACACCCTTTACGCTTGGGTCACATTTCAATCCGGGGCCCGGCCGGGCAGTCTTTTGGGAACGAAAAGTATGATATAAAAGACAACAAAAACACAAAACGCACCCAAATTACTCAAGAGCATAGCTTGTGCAAATTTATTGACACACACTTTGATTTTTCGTTTCCGCAAACAGCCCGGCCGGGCCCCGGTTAGGAAATGTGACCCTAGCATTAGCCAGCTTCTGAGAGGCTTACGTGCCTTACGCAACCCCATTACTGAAAGCAAGACTGGTTCTAACGAATTATTCACAACATGAGACCATTTAACCATGGGCTGATGAGATCAGGAAGGTTTAGTCTCTACCAGACTGAGTACGCTGGCTATAGAAAGAAATTTGTCATTGGGAGTTTGGCTACCAAATGGGTTGACCGTTAGCGCCGTCGGAGGGGGAAATGTTAATCTTAATTAAGACCCCTCTCACTGGACCCGCGGCACGCTGGCGGCGTCGCTGCGGCCGATCGAATTGACAAAGCACTCAATGAATTTCATCGACAAAAACGAATCTTTTGAAGCTTATTGAGTTTTGTCGTCTTTTGGGTCATACTTATACATTTTGAATGATACTCCCATTATAAAGTCTAGAGTAACACAAACCCAGTTTAGGACGCAGCGATGCCGCCAGCGTGCCGCGGGTCCAGTGAGAGGGGGGCTTTACCGCAGACTGGCTCTCCTGGCCAATTATTCCCATTTTTGCCGAATTCTACGATCCGTACCCCCATAAAAAGGCCCGGTGTGGACTAAGGAAGGGTAACGACAAGTAGATTAATGTCAATTCTGTGCTAAATAAATACAGATTTTATTCCGTACGAGAAGAACAGAGCTAAATTGCTTCGGCCCAGTAGACATGGTAGTGGCGGGCTGCTTGTTACAACGTGCTTCTCGCCCCACGAGGTAGGCACGTGAAAGGTGACCGGTGACCAATCAGAGAGCCACATTGCACGTGGAGTCAGACGTTCTCACGACTCTCCCCGCCTTTTGCATTTGAACACCATGCGAGTAAGCTGCAGAAAGTTTCCCTCCCAATCCCACCCCTTGTATTTTACCATCGAGTTCCCTTTGACCTTTCTGAGCTCTACACAGTGGTACGGAATTTAATTTAGCCCTACAAGGGAAGTCCGTAGCTTTCCCAAATGTAACAACTATCGGCTGGCCTGGCGTCGACTCCGGGGTATCACGTTTCCGTATTAGAACAACGAGTAAACAGATATCCGGACGGCGTGTTGCCTGAGGATTAGCGACCTTTCGACGGCGTGTTGCCAAGGGATCTTTGTGAGTTCATGACTTCACACTCATTAATTTGCGATAGATATGTTTTTCTCTCATATCAGTATATTTGAATTGTTTTAATGTTATCATGATCCAACACGAACTTTCAAAATATTCCCGTGTGGACAGCCCAAAATATCTTAACACAATTCTCTTTACTCTTCCTTGCGGCTAATAACACGTTATAGTGTATCGAGATGGTTCCACATGCCAAGCAGCACGCCGGATGATAAAACTAACAACAAATGCGACTATCTTGGCCACATATATTGAGGAACTCATTCTGGAAGATAAAGGACATTATTCATACATTAAACGTACAAACCCAGCATGCAAGTTCTGACTGATTGGATTAGTCATGTTAAGTACACTCTCTGTTACCACGGCCTTTGGACATATATGGATGAATCCTGAATCTTAAAAGTAGATTATATTGCCCACCAACTTCTCTCCCGGGTACAAGATACACATATTCAAAAGTGGTTTAGCCGTATCAGAAGTAATTCGGTCAGACACACTCATGCCTTGTTTGGTGAGGAGTCTGAGGTAATGAAGTCTCCGCGAGGCCTTGGTTACCATTGAATTCACCTGCTCATTGAAAGTGAGACCTTTATCCAGAATGAAGCCAAGTCCCTTAGCCGAGTCCACAACAGGGACTGGTTGTCCCCCAAGGGCAGATATTACAATATAACCCCTGACCAAAGGTTTGTCCAACGAAAATTGAAGATGAATTTCACTTTGTCAGGGAATGCTCTAGATACGATGTTTAACGTAATAAGTTACTCACATTTCTCAAACCAAGTACAAATTTTAAGAGTACTACCGACCGTTCTTTCTTTATTAAGAATTAAAAATTGCAACAAGACAATACATAGTGGAGCGCCAGGCAGCCAAACTGATGTTGCGGAACACTTAACATTACAATAACATTGAAATACAACAATAATATACTAGTGACAATTCAGTATACAATATAAAATAATGCATTTAAGTGCACATTTTATAGGTGTCTCAACTGGAAGCAAATCTTTTCGTTGTTTCAATTTGAGTACATATTTAAATGCGACAATCCCCACAATACGAAAATAGGTACATATCTTAACAGCTGCTTTCACATTAGGAAAAATACCAAAACTATTGACTATACCATCTCGATCATAGCTGTTACGTTATATCAAAATATATGCTAGCCCTTATTGTATTAGTAATTTGGATGCTATATCAAATTATATACTAGCCCGTATGGTATTGTATTAGTAATTAGGATGGTAAGTTTTATTATCACATAGGTAGATGGCGTCGACCAATCAGAAGCCTCCATTGCCCACAATAAGTGGTCTGTTATCACGCCATAACACACCACTTATTGACGTCATGTCAGAACACAACCGTTCCATTTTGTAGATGGGGGTATCTTTTTTATGAATCTTTTTCTTAACCTTGTTTAAAATATCTTTATTGTCTTAAAATTCCCCCAAATGTCCTAAGAATACATGAAGAATTCATGAAAAAAGGAAAAAAAAATCAATTCAAGTAAAATTCAAACGGAAGGACTGAAAACAATATTTTTCACACCCCCGCCGTCAAAGTGAAACCGGCCCAGATCAGGCGATCGTTCGCAGAACGCGTTCGAACGTCCGCCATAAGAGTACCACAGTTTTTCGTCGAGGAACTGTCAGACGCCGACTTAGAGTCAGTTTTCGGGTCATGGGAAGTTGGGGAAGACGCCCAGGAACATACTTCAGCAGTTGAGGGGCAAGGAAGCTGACGAGTGTGACCAACAAGAAGCAGCGGGCACACAGAGTCCCCTCCCCACTCATCACATTGTATTTCCCGAAGTAGCAAATCATGGCAGACAAAGAAATCGCCCATGAAACCTCCTACGTTTCTACCCAAGAGGACCCCAGACCGGTATGTTCACGTTTCTGACGGGTTTTACCTGACGAAAATTAAAAATATTACTGGCAAAGTGATGTCGTCTTGTTCGAAACAAACGCCCCCCTCCCCATGACCCAAGTCACGAACACGTAACTTCCCGAAACCGATGTGTTGGCATCGAAAGAATTACGGTCAAAATCGCCCAAATTCTTACAGGTTTGTACCAACAATGATCTCGGCTCGATATGTGTACGCTTCTGTGGGATTTTTTTTTCCGGCTTGAGTAATAATTATCCGGGGAAACTACAACTTGCGGCAAAGGGGAGGTAAACATGTACGATTCTTACCACACCTAGGCGTCTAACAACCTGTCAATTTATAACCGTGTGGGCTCGAAGACAAGTCACCGCTTGTTTACATTGGATTATATGAAGATCATATGTACAATGGATTGATTTTACATGTATAGTATTAAATAAAGAATCTATGTATTATACAGAAATTTGTCTCTCTTATATGGGTCAGTTTGGTTAGGCTATGTGATAATAACGTTAATGACCCGCCTGTTCCTCAGTGTATATGGTGTCATAACGCCTGGTCATGTGCTATAACCACCGAATAAAACCACCGAGTGAGCGAAGCGAACGAGGTGGTTTTATTCGGTGGTTATAGCACATGACCAGGCGTTATGACACCATATACACCTCGGGGCGGGTCATTAACCCTTAATTCTATACTTCTACTCTGTTTTATGTTTCGAATTCTTGCCATACTTTGTACCATGTACAATCGTTGTGCAAGTAAGTTCTTATAAAGTTCTCCTTGAGACCCCGCCCCCTCCAATGGGCTACAAATTGGAGTCGCGATAGAAAAGGAGGCCTTTGAAAACACCGATAGGTTATCCCCCTAAATTTGATTTGTTCTGTGCGAAAAACGCATTAGGTACAAAAGGTGAATCAACTTCAGACTTTTATTAGTCAATGCTTTTCATTCAATGTTGGGTAAATACTTGATTTTAAGTATCTGTTCTGTATGTTTGTAAGGTTATACACGTGTACATGCATATCCACACTTTTATGACTAGTACACGCATTTTTACATATCTTTGAATAGAATGTCTGAATTTATTGGATCTGTGACTTCGTATCACTACTCGCAGTCTATTAGTCAATGATTTTCATTTCAATGTGGCGCAAATACTCAATTTTAAGTATCTCTACGTTTGTAAGGTTATACAAGTATATACGTATATCTACACTTCTATGAAATATTTGGATTTGTGAGAACTTCCCGTTAATTGCACTTTTCTTTATTGTATACAAGTATGAGTACTATGCCTTTATGGCTTGGAGTCTCCAATCAATAAGTTGCTTTCTAATAGGATTGCTCCTTTCCCACACTCTTAATTTGTTTATCTTTTCTGAGCTCCTGCTGTGCTGCCTTGATACCGATGCCGAGACCTGGGGATCTTCAGTCCACCCGACATCTTTACTCGGCTTCTCCACACCTTGGACGGCGTCCGGATCCCCCGATTACGATACCTGCCAAACAGCCTTGTGGATTCATGGAACTTAAAATCTTCACCAGGACAGACTGTCATCTATCTTTGGAACTGTACTAGTTATACAAGACCAACAGCCTTGTGGATTCATGGAACTTAAAATCTTCACCAGGACAGACTGTCATCTATCTTTGGAACTGTACTAGTTATACAAGACCAACAGCCTTGTGGATTCATGGAACTTAAAATCTTCACCAGGACAGACTGTCATCGATCTTTGGAACTGTACTAGTTATACAAGACCCGCGCAGCGCTACAGAGGACAGTGTCGGCTGGTGAGAAAGGACAGGGACACTAGAAAACTTTCCCGGTGACAGGATGAGAATTGGTCGCTCTGCTATTTTCTTAGTTCCCCGAGCGGCCGCCGTGATCCGCCGCCAGCAGTATTTGTGATGGAAGAATACCTTTCAGACTCTCTGCTTAGAACTACTTACTAGTTACAAACCGCTGTTACTCTGTGTCAGCTTTATCATCATTGTTATTCCACATTAGCAATTCTGTCTGCAACATCGCAACAAAGTCTTAGCCATGTTTGTATCAAGTGGAACGCTAGGAGACTTCAGGCTTTCATTTAGGGTGAACTACTAAGCTACGATGACTAAATAGAAGTATTATTACTGCAACAGTGTCATGTAAATGTTATTAATCCTACTCGTACTTAGTCAAGTGTTTTTTGGTATACACAGGATCTCGCTCCTTGCGCATATACATCTTAAGATCTATGGGTATCAAATGGTAAAATAATTTTCTTACCATGCATAGGCACTTATCCATAGCGGACATTTCAAGCATATTGAATGTGAGCGGTAAGGTGACTTCTCTTGTGGTCAACTTCATAACCTTCAAGCCCCCCAACAATACTGCGCAATCTAGCTTATCCATTTCGGCCCAACCCGAAACACTAGACTGTCCGGTTTCCAATCTGCTGAGATATCTCCAACTAAGGGAAGGGCAGCCGGGATTCCTTCTCCTTTCTCGCAATGGCAACGCAATCTCGTGCGACGCTCTTCTAAGATTCTAAAAGCTTGTGCCGAGCAGTCTCAGGTACACCCTTGCAAATTTACTTCACTTTTTTCTGCATCGGTTCAGCGACAACCGCTGTTTTACAAGGTGTAGCTAATTCCACACTCCGCCGTTTAGGGCGTTGGTTTTCAGAAGCCTTCAAAAAATACATCAGAGTCTGAACACAAGAGAAGTTTTATTATCTACGCTCCAATAACAGCATACTCTAGAACAGCCCAAACTGATCAACTGGCGAGTTAATTCACTTGATCACGGTTGATTGAACTATCCTAACCAATTAGGTGGCGAGTTGCCCGGCGTTGGTTTAGTTTCGCTCATTGCTAGAACACCAACCATTCAGCTGAGGAGTCTCCCAGTTTTCATTTTATCACGTTCATTTTAGAACAGACCAAACCGATTAGCTGGCGAGTTGCCCAACGCCGGTTTACCCCGCTCACTTACTTGTCTGACTCTAGGGCTTGATGCCAAGCCTGAGATTAGCGTGGACGTTTTAAGGTCCCTCAAGAGCTACCGTTCGACGCTCGAGTTTGTAGAGTAGCTACCTTTGTTGGCAAGATTTTGTTCACTAGTTAATTAGCCTATGTATATCGCAAGCCTGTTCACTAGTTGGTTCCTCTAATGTATATTACAGACCTTCTTAAATAACTATGCGTGGGCGTTTCAAAGCCCAGTAAGCGATGCCGTCATTCGCTACATGTAGGTAGAGTAGCTGTCTTATCGGCAAGACTCTGTTCACTAGTTATGTTTAGCCATACCTAGTATGGCTAAACATATTGTTTTTACTCATGTTTCTTCTTCTTCTTCTCCTGTCAAATCTTCAAATCGATTCATCTCTGTCATTTTTTGACCAAATGACCTGAAATTTGGTACAGAGGTAATGTAGGCAAAAACCAATGTGCGTTCTTTTCCTTTTTTTGATATTGACCTTGAAAGTGATTTTATTGAGGTTTTTAGGCTATTTCTGGCATATCTTGGCCTCCTGCGCCCTGGTATTTCAACCGAATGACCTGAAATTTGCTGTATATGTGGCTTGAACAAATATTTAAAGGACTACATTCCCATTTTTGGCATACATATATTCAAAACGATTTATTTTGGGCTTTCTTGACAATATTTGCCACTTCTGTCACTTTCAATACTACATATGACCTAAAGGTCATTGACCCCAAGTGCCTTGCACCTGGCCTTGCATGCCTGTGAGCCTTGCGACCACCTGATTGGTCAATTGGGTCAATCTAATTATCTTGCATTCCTGGCGCAGGTGTGCTAGTATTCATGCCAAATATGGTATGGGAATTCCAATGAGGTACTCTGGTGGCCAAACTTCACTGACAAACTTTCTCCCTATTATCATCATGAGCTTGCGTTAGTCTGGTACTAGTGACTATTATGTGCCGGGAATGTTTATCTATCGCACGCCTTGGAAGGAAGTTCAACCATGATAAATGGTCGGCCGTTGCGAAAATTTGGAATCCCATGCTGTTGATTTTCGTGATTGAATCTGTAAGAAAATACATTTTCATGTCGTTCATGTTTTTGGGACGGACGCCGGGACGGCATGGACGGGGTGAATTTTTTCTATCATAACATTTTCGTCCCGTTAGTAATGCAAATCGAATCGTGTTGCACACGAGGCAAAACACTAAAAACGTGGGTCTTGTGGAGTGTTTTGGAGCGGGAAAATGCCGGATATTAGCGGTGCCGAACAGTGTACATCGTCGCGCGCGGGTGACGCTCCGTCAAAACAAATCCGCTGGTGGTCTAGCGCGGCCACCGAAAATAGGCAGAAACACACAGGAGGACTTAGCACCTTCGTTTATGGGGGCAATTGTGAAAATCTTTTGTTACAAATTGTTCGAACATTGAAACATTTGGATAGATGGTTTGAAACTGTTCTAAATAAAGAGATTTTTGTGTAGTTACGTTCGAAATGTTTCCAACGTATGTGAAATAAGTTCAAACATGTTATAAGTTTCAATTCTAATTGTTTGAACACTTTAGATCTATTGTGACTTAGACATTCTTTTAATCAAAATAGTTCAAACATATTACAAATATTATATTAAAACCCTCTCGGTGACTTGGAATTGACTCAAATATGTTGTTTTTGGTCATTTCCTTCTTCTCCTGTCAAATCTTCATTTGTATACTATGGAAAACTTCATTCTTCCCTGGGGTTGATCTTTTTTAATTCAATTTTGAACTGGGTTGATTATGCGCAAGAGTGTAATTTTCAGCGGATATTTTTCGACTGGTTTACATGGAAATGGCACGGAATATCCCATTCTTGCAAGGGGAGGATTCCTTAATTATTTCTTTCAATTTTGAGCTGGAATGATTATGAAAAAGTCCATTTGTTAGCAAAAGTGTGTTTGTTAATCAATAAGTGGATATGGTTGTGGACTGGTCCATATTGTGTTGAAGTGCTACTGGAAGACTCAATTTTGGACTGGGGTGATTCATTTTTAGTGCAGGTATTTTAGAATGGTCCATTGTTATTTTGGGAGAGTCATTTTTTGCATGGCGAGGAGTGTGGCTAAACATGCTGTATTTGCTCGCAAATGTTGCCTTTCTAGTGTTTCTTCTTCTTCTTCTTCTTCTCCTGTCAAATCTTCAAATCGATTCATCTCTGTCATTTTTTGACCAAATGACCTGAAATTTGGTACAGAGGTAATGTAGGCAAAAACCAATGTGCGTTCTTTTCCTTTTTTTGATATTGACCTTGAAAGTGATTTTATTGAGGTTTTTAGGCTATTTTTAGCATATCTTGGCCTCCTGCGCCCTGGTATTTCAACCGAATGACCTGAAATTTGCTGTATATGTGGCTTGAACAAATATTTAAAGGACTACATTCCCATTTTTGGCATACATATATTCAAAACGACTTATTTTGGGCTTTCTTGACAATATTTGCCACTTCTGTCACTTTCAATACTACATATGACCTACAGGTCATTGACCCCGAGTGCCTTGCACCTGGCCAAGCTGGAAGTTTGCTTACGAGGAGGAAAGACCGGACATAAACATTTAACGTGGTTATCGGGAAAACACCATGTTCCCTTAAACTCAGTGGTTAAATTGCAGTTTAGGAAATTTTATAACAGAAAACAAGTTAAATCAATGTTTTTTTGAATGTTTATTCTAGCATTAGTTATTCCAGATATTTTCAAACTCCAAATTCTTCAACACAACACGGGAGATCGTTTCTCCTCAGACTGGCGCGACACTCCTGTCAAAATTGATTGATGATCTCTCTCTGCCGCCGACTTCATACATGATCAAAGGCGGGTGGTAGGCGGTGCGCGGGGAAACTTAAACATATAATGTAGCGAAGTGTTGCACAAGGAATTCTCACGCTGAGGGGTACATGAAATAATGCTTACAAAATAGACCTCTATGAATCGGGCCACATTCAGCAATGGTAGACGGATTCGGGGCATGCCGCGCAAAACACACGGTCTCACTGGGGACAGGCGTTTTGGTCCCGCTACGCGATCGAAAGCACGCCGCTGTCTGTCTCGGACCAACACGCGTCTCCCGTGATGTGTAGCGTCCACCAGGCTTTCCTGCGTACGGGCGTATGGATCGTAGAATTCGGCAAAAAAGGAATGATTAGGCCAGTAGAGTCAGTCCCCGGTAAGGTCAATGATTCGCCCCTTTGCGCTAGCTTGTAACGTTAAATGAATGTACCCTCTGGTGGCCAAACTTCACTGACAAACTTTCTCCCTATTATCATC
Source organism: Branchiostoma lanceolatum (assembly GCA_035149815.1). Lineage (NCBI taxonomy): Eukaryota > Metazoa > Chordata > Leptocardii > Amphioxiformes > Branchiostomatidae > Branchiostoma > Branchiostoma lanceolatum. The sequence goes on along the minus strand of CM068867.1, from coordinate 8,706,566 downwards.
ATGAGCTTGCGTTAGTCTGGTACTAGTGACTATTATGTGCCGGGAATGTTTATCTATCGCACGCCTTGGAAGGAAGTTCAACCATGATAAATGGTCGGCCGTTGCGAAAATTTGGAATCCCATGCTGTTGATTTTCGTGATTGAATCTGTAAGAAAATATATTTTCATGTCGTTCATGTTTTTGGGACGGACGCCGGGACGGGGTGAATTTTTTCTATCATTTTCGTCCCGTTAGTAATGCAAATCGAATCGTGTTGCACAAGAGGCAAAACACTAAAAACGTGGGTCTTGTGGAGTGTTTTGGAGCGGGAAAATGCCGGATATTAGCGGTGCCGAACAGTGTACATCGTCGCGCGCGGGTGACGCTCCGTCAAAACAAATCCGCTGGTGGTCTAGCGCGGCCACCGAAAATAGGCAGAAACACACAGGAGGACTTAGCACCTTCGTTTATGAGGGCAATTGTGAAAATCTTTTGTTACAAATTGCTCGAACATTGAAACATTTGGATAGATGGTTTGAAACTGTTCTAAATAAAGAGATTTTTGTGTAGTTACGTTCGAAATGTTTCCAACGTATGTGAAATAAGTTCAAACATGCTATAAGTTTCAATTCTAATTGTTTGAACACTTTAGAACTATTGTGACTTAGACATTCTTTTAATCAAAATAGTTCAAACATATTACAAATATTATATTAAAACCCTCTCGGTGACTTTGAATTGACTCAAATATGTTGTTTTTGGTCATTTCCTTCGTCTCCTGTCAAATCTTCATATGTATACTACGGAAAACTTCATTCTTCCCTGGGGTTGATCTTTTTTAATTCAATTTTGAACTGGGTTGATTATGCGCAAGAGTGTAATTTTCAGCGGATATTTTTCGACTGGTTTACATGGAAATGGCACGGAATATCCCATTCTTGCAAGGGGAGGATTCTTTAATTATTTCTTTCAATTTTGAGCTGGAATGATTATGAAAAAGTCCATTTTTTAGCAGAAGTGTATTTGTTAATCAATTAGTGGATATGGTTGTGGACTGGTCCATATTGTGTTGAGGTGCTACTGGAAGACTCAATTTTGGACTGGGGTGATTGATTTTTTTAGTGCAAGTATTTTAGAATGGTCCATTGTTATTTTGGGAGAGTCCATTTTTTGCATGGCGAGGAGTATGGCTAAACATGCTGTATTTGCTCGCAAATGTTGCCTTTCTAGTTTACATAGCTTCTATATATCACAAGCCTTGTACACTACTCGGTGGTGCTCTGTTTACTATAAACCACCTTAGATAATGTCTCAGCCAAGTCACGTTGTTCAGGTACGCACGTTGCTGTTAGTCCTTGGCTTGGGATCATAGCATTGATACGTTACGAGCGACCAGCTCTGCGAGCGCTCAGTCCTACTTACGCTAACCAGCACTTTCTTAGCCTAATCTTTCTAAGTAACCTAGTAGCCTTTGTCTAAGCACCTCTTAGTTCTCACGTAGTTTCGAGATAACTGTGTTAGCCCTTTAGGTGGCTTTATTTCTGAGTTTGCAGTGCTATCGTAAAATTGTTTGTCTCAGAAAAAGTTTGAGAATTTCTGCAAGTACCGTTACTAAAAATGTGTAGGAAAATTGCCTGGATTTTGATGTTCCTGAAACCGTCTGGTATGTTGCAAAATGATAGTACTGGTTTCTGTCACAGAGGCGTGATGCCGTACTCGTGATGATTTATTAAATTCATGGTTATTCCCGCCAAAACCTTATTCTTGTTGTTTGCTGATGGGTCCGTTTATCTTATAAGTGAGAATAGCGGTTAGCTATGGCTCTTCGAGGCAGGCATAAAATCTCTTTCGCTAGCGAAAGGACTTGTACAGAATTACAGAAGTCCACCCGATTACCATACAGTTGCGGGTATCAAGTTAGAGCTTCATCACGCATGATGTTTGCTTAAACTGAACTAGCCTGCCAAATCGCGCTCCTAGCGGCCGGTGTTCAGGAATTATCGGTCCCCCCGGGAAAATCGGTCCCCCTCCTGCCATTGGTCCATATTTGAGACTGGTGGGCGTGGCCTAAAAGTACGAAGGCCCACAACAACATAGGCTGTAACATAACAATACTACACTGTCGACATTGTCGACAAATAATGTCCCCTCATAGGAAAGTTGAAACAATCTTCCTCTGGTCTACTTCGGACCCTAATTCTAAACTTAAAGACGAATCTATGAAAATTGATTTAAACGTTTCAAAGGGTTTTGGCCATTGTGGGATTTCATCTGAAGGGGACACATTTTCCCGGGATAGCCGGGATTTTCGGTCCCCTCATTTGAAAGTCGACAACGTCTCTTCTGATGTATTTGGAAACCTCTTTTTCAACTTGAAGACGCTTCTCTGAAGACCTAACACAACTATAAACGTTTCAGATGCAGAAAGTCTCAGTATTTGAGGGGACCGAAAATCCTGGCTAGATCTACCCCGGGAAAATGTGTCCCCTTCCCCTGAAATCCCCTCAATGGTCAAATGCTGAGACTTTTTTGCTTTTGAAACGCTTATAATTGTGTTAAGTCTACAGAGAAGCGCCTTCAAGTTGACAAACAATTTCCAAGTCCAAAATAAGAAGCGTTGTTGACTTTTTGATGAGGGGACCGAAAATCCTGGCTAGTTCTACCCCGGGAAAATGTGTCCCCCTCCCCTTAAAATCCCCTCAATGGCCAAATCCTGAGACTTTTTTTACTTTTGAAACGTTTATAGTTGTGTTAAGTCTTCAGAGAAGCGCCTTCAAGTTGACAAACAATTTCCAAGTACATCAGAAGAAACGGTTTTTTCACTTTCCTATGAGGGGACCGAAAATCCCGGCTACCCCGGGAAAATGTGTCCCCCTCCCCCTTAAATGACAAATCTTGGAATTTTTGCTTTGAAACCTTTATAGTTGTGTTAAGTCTTCAGAGAAGCGTCTTTAAGTATAAAAACAGGTTTCCAAATATATCATAAGATCAGAGGCGTTGCTGACTTTCCTATGAGGGGACCGAAAATCCCGGCTACCCCGGGAAATTGTCCCCCTCCCCCTTAATTGACAAATATTGAGACTTTTGCTTTTGAAACGTTTATAGTTTATTTCCCCTGAAATCCCCTCAATGGCCAAGTTCTGAAACTTTTTGCTTTGAAACCTTTATAGTTGTTCAGAGAAGCGTCTTTGAGTATAAAAACAGGATTCCAAATGGATCAGGAGAAGCGTTGTTGACTTTTCTATGAGGGGACCGAAAATCCCGGGTACCCCGGGAAAATGTGTCCCCTTCCCTTGAAGTCCCTTCAATGGCCAAATCCTAAGACATTTTGCTTTTGAAACGTTTATAGTTGTGTTAAGTCTTCGGGGAAGCGTCTTCAAGTTGAAAAACAATTTCGATGTCCATCATAAGAAGCGTTGTTGACTTTCCTATGAGGGGACCGAAAATACCGGCTAGATCTACCCCGGGAAAATGTGTCCCCTTCCCCTGAAATCCCTCAATGGCCAAATCCTGAGATTTTTTTTGCTTTTGAAACGTTTATAGTTGTGCTAAGTCGTCAGAGAAGCACCTTGAAGTTGACAAACAATTTCCAAGTCCATCATAAGAAGCGTTGTTGACTTTGCTATGAGGGGACCGAAAATCCCGGCTAGATCTACCCCGGGAAAATGTGTCCCCTTACCCTGAAATCCCCTCAATGGCTAAGTTCTGAAACTTTTCGCTTTGAAACCTTTATAGTTGTGTTAAATCTTCAGATAAGCGCCTTCAAGTTGACAAAGAAGCTTCCAAGTTCACCAGAAGAAGCGCCTAGATCTACCCCGGGAAAATGAGTCCCCTTCCCCTGAATTCCCTCAATGGACAAATGCAGAGACTGTTGCCCTTAAAACGTTTATATTTTTGTGTTAAGAGCATCAACTCAAGTTAAAGTAATTTAAAAATAAAGTATTTTTCCAAATGCATCACTACTAGGAGAAGAGTTGTTGACTTTCCTATGAGGGGACCGGAAATCCTGGCTACCCCGGGAAAATGTGTCCCTGCAATGGCCAAAAACTGATACTTTTTGTTGATGAAACGTTCATATTTGTGTTTGTGGACAATTTCCGTCCCACCTTCTTACAATTCATACATTTGGCAGTAAGTATTCAATTCAAAGACAGTGTTTGTGGATGATATCTATGCTTTGACCCTGTGGGCCTTCGTACTTTTTAGGCCACGCCCACCATGGATTGGGGACCGATTTTCCTGGGGGACCGATAATTCCTGAACACCGGTCGGTCCTGTGACCGCCATCCCGCTAGTAACCTCCGGCCGAGAGCTTGTGTAAACACAGGCTAAAACTGAACGATGTAGACATTTCTATTCAGGCGAATGAAAGTATGTCTGAGTTGGTTAAGAAAATACTAAGAAATAAACTGTTCTCCAACTCAAAAAAATTAACTCACCGGTATTTTCAACCGAATCACTCGGTCTTCATCAGCTATTTAGCACAAGTGCTGTTGACACGTGATTACGCACCTTGCCTCAACCGGGACGGGGGGCGGTACCAACTTCCGACAACCTTTGACCCAGTGCTGACGTCACACGTGCATAATCACGTGTCCACAGCACTTGGGTCAAATAGCTGATGAAGACCGAGTGATTCGTGAGGGAAATTGTTTCAGTTGAAGTTCCTTTGTTGCGCTAAATAAGAAGTAAAACAAATGGAATGGTCGCCATATCTGGTTAGTAATCTATGTTCCAATCCTAATTGAGTAACTTTACACGTTAAAAAGTTTTACACATTGGTATGGACAACAGATCATGGATAACCTCGTTTGAGAATATTGACGCATCCGCTGGCTTTCTTCTCGATTAAGTCATCACTCTTTATAGACGCACGATTATTTCCTCTCATTTCCTGTGATAGATTGTGCACCCACTGTGTTTTTCTCATCTTAAGTCAACCAAGGACACCTCTATGTTACTTTTGACGGCGATAACGTTGTGTACATACCGAAGTCATTTACGCATTCAGGGTGGTACATTCAGAAACAACGCCCATGGGAAAACTGTCAACAGCAAAATCTTCTTGCTAGCAATTATTAATATTCAACGTCTATTTGTTCCTTGGGCGGTAATGCTCTGGAGACTCTTCGACAGCGCAAACAAGCACTTCACTGTTTCTCTTGTGGATTACCCACTCGACCGCACAGCACATGTTCGCTACAGATAACAACGATGACATTCACCCACAGTTTTCGGGACACTCCCAGGGGCATTATCAGCTTCCTCCTTCGACGTTATAAAGAAGTCAAAATTGCTGCCCAGGCTAGGGTTCGTCAGGGGTCCGTTATCGACCCAGACTTATTTCATGCATACTCCGAAGCAAGATTGCATATTAAAACTGCAACCCTGTCATTTTCAGTTTCCTTTTCCTTGAAAGACTGGCTGCGGGGAACAGATAACTTTTTAGAATATTGCTGACTTAGGAGACAGAAAGCCATCACCATCTCAAAGGCTCTTATACACCGTGGGTAAAAACGCAGGCAACTTTATTGTCCCTGAACGATCAATACTTGTAGTGCGTTCTGTTCTTTTGTGTGGCCTGCTATTTGGCACGCGCTGCCGTACTCTTTGATAACGGCAACTAATACTGGGGCCGTAACATCTGGGGCTCCCCTGTCTGATCGGGATTCTCGTCTTCAAAGACTTGTACTTTACACAGACTTGGCGATGGCAAAGGGTCGATCATTGCAAACGGAAAGATCACTTGGGAAAAGATAATAAGGCATATGCTGTGACGAATTTAAGGTACAACTGAAGGGTGGCTGAGGAGTTTTGTTATTTTTGATAAAAAATAACAATAAAAATGACAAAATCGTCATTTCAAAATATAAACATAGGCACGCATAATCCTTGATGTATTACTATCATGTACATTCCTGCAAAGTGATATTGATAAACATCGAAGTACAAACCAAGGAGAGCCTTTTTTTTCTAAAAATGGGCGTGGCCTTATTACTCTTGATGACGTAATCATGACGTCATACCAATTTGCATGAATTATCACCTTGCTATAAAGTACTACCTGAAAAGAAATTAAGATTAAGGAAGGTTTATAAAGTGTTTTTTTTTTTCAATAACATCCCAAAACTTCTCAGCCACCCTTCAGTTGTACTTTAAGGTAATCCATAGAAACGTAACAGCCCAATGTTGTTCCAGTGGTGCAGAAACCTAATAGATGGAATCTTATACATAGCGACATAATCAGAACGCACATTCAGCCCCGCTGTTATCCCTTTCAGTGAAGTGCATCTAATAGTCCTTCCTCTGTGGCATAGATGGCTGAATAATTTGACTGACCTTGTAGTGTTTTTTTTCGTCGAAATGTAAAAGAGAAAACAGACGGTTGTCCGATTACATTTCTATGAGGAACACAATGTTGTATGACCATGTACGTTTGCTTGTACGGAGGCTTAAGTGTGGCTTATATTAGTTATTACCTAGGCCAATATATCTACCACGCTATGCAAAAACGAAACTGTACCATTCCTTAATGAGAACTGACAAATGTAAAGTCGCAAATTAGACTAGAAACAAGCAACACAATGTCTGTATTAGATATAGCTCCATGCTGTAATTACCGTAGATTGCACTTGATGTAGAGTTATAGTAATAAGAAATATTCTTAGATTACAATTAGCCTAGAAAAATGCAACTCTTAGTCTGTATTAGTTCCATGTTGCAATGGCCGTAGATCACACTGGATATAGTCTTATAGTAAGTAGAAATATTTTGTATAGAACTAGATTGTTACCTTTGTTGTCTGTTAATTGCCATACATTGTCACTGATGCAATTGTTGGATTTGATTTAAGGAAAGGTGCTTGGTCTGGTCCAGTTGCTTTAGATGGATTTAGACCTTGAAGAATTTTTTCGACGCCATTTGGAGAAATCTCTATGATTGTGTTCCATGGGAGGGGTACAGTATCGGGGGCCAAGTGTTGCAAAATTACACATATATCTAGAACAAAAATTCTCTCCCACAATAGCGTTAAAAAGGGTCTCACACATATTGGGGTTTTTCTCTCCCACACATAGAGAGGTTTTCTCTCCCACACAACTGTTAGAATCGGGTCTCCGACATAGAGAGGTTTTCTCTCCCACACATAGAGAGGTTTTCTCTCCCACACATAGAGAGGTTTTCTCTCCCACACAACTGTTAGAATCGGGTCACACACACATAGAGGTTTCCTCTCTCACACAAGTGTTAAATAGGGTCTCTCACAGAGAGTTTTGTCTGTCCCGTACAAATGTCAAAATCGGGTCTCACTCGGAGTTTCTCTCCAAAGCAAGGCTTGCCATGCTTCCATGTTTCTCCATGTTATGGAAAAGCAACTTATAGAAACACAGCATATAAAACCTATGGCCTATGTTTCATCCACTAAGTTTTGTAAAATCTAACATAATATAAAAGTTGTCTATTACGGACATACAACAAATCTTCCACATACACAACACAAAATCATCTCCCACCTACACTGCACAAAATTCCGTCCCACTCCCAGCCTCTTACAGCGACACATTCTCTACAGTACTTCCTCGCACAGACAAATTTCTCTCTGACATTGAACAAAAATTCTCTCCCACACATGCAGCACAAAGTTTTCTCCCACATTCAGACGCTACCAGCGACCGCATCCTTAAGTCAGAATGTGTTTATCCTGTAAGTGACAGAGCGATCTTTGTCTCTTTCGTCTTTGATGTGACAGGGTTTTGCGACAGTGTCATGAGAATATTTCCCCTTTAAACCTAGTATACTTATATTGAAGTTGTTTTAAGTCGATACTGCAGTCTACATAACTCAGCGCATAACTTACGAATCTGTGTAAAAAATGATTTCTCTCCAACATTGAAGAGAAATTCTCTCACACACATGCAACACAAATTCTCTCACACTTCCAGCCTCAGCCAGAGACGTTATGTCTAAGTCAAAGAGTGGTTTGTCCTTTGAGAAAGAGAGAGCTTTTGTCTTTGAAGTGAGAGACATTTTACATATAGTGATACATTAAGTGTGTATGAAAATTTGGCTACTATAGTCATTTTTTTAACATCTCGGTAAAATATATTTTTCTCTCCGACATTGAAGATAAATTCTCTCCCACACAAGCAACACAAAATTCTCTCCCACACATGCAACACGAAATTCTCTCACACTTCCAGCCTCTGTCACCGACATTTCATCTATGTCAGAGAGTGATTTGTCTTGTGAGTGAGAGAGCGATGTTTGCCTAAGTGTGAGAGAGCTTTTGACTTCAATATCTGAGAGCTTTCATTGTGTAATTAAAAGGGTTTTTCATAATCAAAACCCACGATATATAGTGATACAATACGCTGTATAAAGTCCTATACTCTGGCTAACGTAGTCATACATGACTTTAATGTCTTTGTGAAAATAGATTTCTCTCCGACATTGAAGAAAAATTCTCTCCCACACATGCAGCACGAAATTCTCTCACACTTCCAGCCTCTGTCACCGACATTTCATCTATGTCAGAGAGTGATTTGTCTTGTGAGTGAGAGAGCGATGTTTGCCTAAGTGTGAGAGAGCTTTTGTCTTTAGAGTCAGAGAACTTTTATGGTGTCATTGAAAGGGTTTTTCATAATCAAAACCGACGATATATAGTGATACAATACGCTGTATAAAGTCCTATACTCTGGCTAACGTAGTCATACATGACTTTAATGTCTTTGTGAAAATAGACTTCTCTCCGACATTGAAGAGACATTCTCTCCCACACATGCAACACGAAATTCTCTCACACTTCCAGCCTCTGTCACCGACATTTCATCTATGTCAGAGAGTGATTTGTCTTGTGAGTGAGAGAGCGATGTTTGCCTAAGTGTGAGAGAGCTTTTGTCTTTAGAGTCAGAGAACTTTTATGGTGTCATTGAAAGGGTTTTTCATAATCAAAACCGACGATATATAGTGATACAATACGCTGTATAAAGTCCTATACTCTGGCTAACGTAGTCATACATGACTTTAATGTCTTTGTGAAAATAGACTTCTCTCCGACATTGAACAGACATTCTCTCCCACACATGCAACACGAAATTCTCTCACACTTCCAGCCTCTGTCACCGACATTTCATCTATGTCAGAGAGTGATTTGTCTTGTGAGTGAGAGAGCGATGTTTGCCTAAGTGTGAGAGAGCTTTTGACTTCAATATCTGAGAGCTTTCATTGTGTAATTAAAAGGGTTTTTCATAATCAAAACCCACGATATATAGTGATACAATACGCTGTATAAAGTCCTATACTCTGGCTAACGTAGTCATACATGACTTTAATGTCTTTGTGAAAATAGATTTCTCTCCGACATTGAAGAAAAATTCTCTCCCACACATGCAATACGAATTTCTCTCACACTTCCAGCCTCTGTCACCGACATTTCATCTATGTCAGAGAGTGATTTGTCTTGTGAGTGAGAGAGCGATGTTTGCCTAAGTGTGAGAGAGCTTTTGTCTTTAGAGTCAGAAAACTTTTATGGTGTCATTGAAAGGGTTTGCGAGAGAACTTCATGCTGCATGTGTGGGAGAGAAATTCTCTTCAATGTCGGAGAGAAATCTATTTTCACAAAGACATTAAAGTTATGTATGACTGCGTTAGCCAGAGTATAGGACTTTATACAGCTTATTTTACCACTATATATCGTGGGTTTTGATTTTGAAAAACTTCTCAATGACACCATAAAAGCTCTCTGACTCTAAAGACAAAAGCTCTCTCACACTTAGGCAAACATCGCTCTCTCACTCACAAGACAAATCACTCTCTGACATAGATGGAATGTCGGTGACAGAGGCTGGAAGTGTGAGAGAATTTCGTGCTGCATGTGTGGGAGAGAATGTCTGTTCAATGTCGGAGAGAAGTCTATTTTCACACATACATTAAAGTCATGTATGACTACGTTAGCCAGAGTAAAGGACTTTATACAGCGTATTGTATCACTATATATCGTGGGTTTTGATTATGAAAAACCCTTTTAATTACGCCATGAAAGCTCTCAGATATTGAAGTCAAAAGCTCTGTCACACTTAGGCAAACATCGCTCTCTCACTCACAAAACAAATCACTCTCTGACATAGATGAAATGTCGGTGACAGAGGCTGGAAGTGCGAGAGAATTTCGTGCTGCATGTGTGGGAGAGAATGTCTGTTCAATGTCGGAGAGAAATCTATCTTCACAGAGACATTAAAGTCATGTATGACTACGTTAGCCAGAGTATAGGACTTTATACAGCGTATTGTATCACTATATAACGTGGGTTTTGATTATGGAAAACCCTTTCAATGACACCATAAAAGTTCTCTGACTCTAAAGACAAAAGCTCTCTCACACTTAGGCAAACATCGCTCTCTCACTCACAAGACAAATCACTCTCTGACATAGATGAAATGTCGGTGACAGAGGCTGGAAGTGTGAGAGAATTTCTTGCTGCATGTGTGGGAGAGAAATTCTCTTCAATGTCGGAGAGAAGTCTATTTTCACACATACATTAAAGTCATGTATGACTACGTTAGCCAGAGTATAGGACTTTATACAGCGTATTGTATCACTATATATCGTGGGTTTTGATTATGAAAAACCCTTTTAATTACACCATGAAAGCTCTCAGATATTGAAGTCAAAAGCTCTGTCACACTTAGGCAAACATCGCTCTCTCACTCACAAAACAAATCACTCTCTGACATAGATGAAATGTCGGTGACAGAGGCTGGAAGTGTGAGAGAATTTCGTGCTGCATGTGTGGGAGAGAATGTCTGTTCAATGTCGGAGAGAAATCTATCTTCACAGAGACATTAAAGTCATGTATGACTACGTTAGCCAGAGTATAGGACTTTATACGGCTTATTGTATCACTATATACTTTAGGTTTTAATCATGGAAAACTCTTTTAATGACATCATAAAAGCTCTGTTACTTCAAAGACAAAAGCTCTCTCACACATAGGCAAACATCGCTCTCTCACTCACAAGATAAAACAGTGTCGGACATAGAGGAATTGTCGGTGACAGAGGCTGGAAGTGTGAGAGAATTTTGTGTTGCATGTGCGGGAGAGAATTTCGATTCATTGTCGGAGAGAAATCTATTTTCACAGAGACATTAAAGTCATGTATGACTACGTTAGCCAGAGTATAGGACTTTATATAACTTTTTGTATCACTATTTATTTCAGGTTTTGATTATGGAAAACCCTTTCTATGACACCATAAAAGCTCTCTGACTTCAAAGACAAGAAAAGCTCTCTCACTCACAAGACGAAATACTTTTTGACTTAGAGACAACGTATCTGGCTGAGGCTGGAAATGTGAGAGAATTTTGTGTTGCGTGTGTGGGAGAGAATTTCTCTTCAATGTCAGAGAGAAAACTTTTTTTCAAAGAGACGTTGAAGTCATGTATGACTACGGTAGCCACAGTAAAAGACTTTATACGGCGTATTGTATCACTATATACTTTAGGTCTTCAACGTGGAAAACTCTATTAATGAATTATAAAAGCTCTGTCACTTCAAAGACAAAAGCTTTCTCACACATAGGCAAAACATCGCTCTCTCACTCACAAGACAAATCACTCTCTGACATAGATGAAATGTCAGTGACAGTGGCTGGAAGTGTGAGAGAATTTCGTGTTGCATGTGTGGGAGACAATTTTGTGTTGCTTGTGTGGGAGAGAATTTATCTTCAATGTCGGAGAGAAAAATATATTTTACCGAAATGTTAAAAAAATGACTATAGTAGCCAAATTTTCATACACACTTAATGTATCACTATATGTAAAATGTCTCTCACTTCAAAGACAAAAGCTCTCTCTTTCTCAAAGGACTGAGGCTGGAAGTGTGAGAGAATTTGTGTTGCATGTGTGTGAGAGAATTTCTCTTCAATGTTGGAGAGAAATCATTTTTTACACAGATTCGTAAGTTATGCGTTGAGTTATGTAGACTGCAGTATCGACTTAAAACAACTTCAATATAAGTATACTAGGTTTAAAGGGGAAATATTCTCATGACACTGTCGCAAAACCCTGTCACATCAAAGACGAAAGAGACAAAGATCGCTCTGTCACTTACAGGATAAACACATTCTGACTTAAGGATGCGGTCGCTGGTAGCGTCTGAATGTGGGAGAAAACTTTGTGCTGCATGTGTGGGAGAGAATTTTTGTTCAATGTCAGAGAGAAATTTGTCTGTGCGAGGAAGTACTGTAGAGAATGTGTCGCTGTAAGAGGCTGGGAGTGGGACGGAATTTTGTGCAGTGTAGGTGGGAGATGATTTTGTGTTGCGTATGTGGAAGATTTGTTGTATGTCCGTAATAGACAACTTTTATATTACGTTAGATTTTACAAAACTTAGTGGATGAAACATAGGCCATAGGTTTTATATGCTGTGTTTCTATAAGTTGCTTTTCCATAACATGGAGAAACATGGAAGCATGGCAAGCCTTGCTTTGGAGAGAAACTCCGAGTGAGACCCGATTTTGACATTTGTACGGGACAGACAAAACTCTCTGTGAGAGACCCTATTTAACACTTGTGTGAGAGAGGAAACCTCTATGTGTGTGTGACCCGATTCTAACAGTTGTGTGGGAGAGAAAACCTCTCTATGTGTGGGAGAGAAAACCTCTCTATGTGTGGGAGAGAAAACCTCTCTATGTCGGAGACCCGATTCTAACAGTTGTGTGGGAGAGAAAACCTCTCTATGTGTGGGAGAGAAAAACCCCAATATGTGTGAGACCCTTTTTAACGCTATTGTGGGAGAGAATTTTTGTTCTAGATATATGTGTAATTTTGCAACACTTGGCCCCCGATAGTACAGGGATGTCCGAGAGATGGCATGTCTGTGGTGTCTTCCTCCGTAAATACACTTTTAAACTGTGAACTGAGTGCCTCTGCTTTTTTCTCACTATCACTGATAATGGAATTCCCAGTCTTTAGAGGGGCTACCCCGACAAGGTCTCTCCTTAAGCATTTTATGTACGACCAGAATGTTTTGGGTTTGTCAGTTATAGCTTCCCCTAGTATGTCTGCCACATATTTTGAATGTGCTGCTCTTATGCTTTTCTGTACCCCCCTTTTGACTCTTTTGTATTTGTTCATGTCTTCGTCTCGCCCTGTTCACTTAGCTTTATTGTAGAGACGTTGTTTCTTGCGACAATGCTTTCTTAAGTTTCTGTTGAACCAAGGCAGATTGTATCTGCTTGATGTTGTTTTACTAGGGATGTACTTGTTCATCGTGTGCTTCTTTTTCTCTTTAAAATCGCCCCACTTCTGTGCCACGGACATGTCCTGAGTTCGTTTGGTAAAGTTTGTTGCATAGTCCCTAATGTCACCCTTGATGGCCAGTTCATCAGCTTTAGTTCGAATGTACACTTTTCTCTTGGGTTTCCTGTTCTGTTTGGGTGCCAGGTTAACGTCCACCAGGACCATGTCGTGGTCACTTATTCCCGGAACTACTGTGGTCTTTTCAATTATGTTTGGGTTATTAACTAAGACCAGGTCCAAGAGATTGCCATTCCTAGTTGGCTCCTGGACTGTTTGGAATAACCCATGGTTATCCACTAAGTGCAATAGCTTCTCTGCCTGCCCTGAATGGGTTCGAGTGTTATCTGTAGTGCTATTATCCCAATTCATACCAGGTGTATAATACCAAAGAAAGAGATGAACTATATAAGCTTGTAGAAAACCTATTTCCCTACTTCACACATTTAAGTACTGTACAAAAATTCATATTCCTAATGCGACTAAACAAACTTCTCATTGAAAAACGCATCTGTTCTTTTATATCTACTTTAACCGAAAAGCGAGGAGAAGTAGAATTTATCTAATGATAGTCATATTCTTTTATAATGTCCGTTAACTGTACTTGTATTTTGTTTTGTTGTGACCTGTACTTAGCCAAGTATGGCAGAAATGTGCAATAATTAAGGTCTTCATTCATTCATTCATTAAAATCTCCAAGGATGATCACATTATCAGAGTTAACCTTTGATCCCAATTTACTTATGCCCTGGTCCAATGGAGGTCTGTAGTATTTGATACTTGCATTCGGTTTGGTGGATCTTTATTGGTTTGGGCAGGTAAAATTAGATTAATGATGATGATCCACCGTACTCTGCAGCTCAGGTAGAATAATTTTGCATGCAACTGTATATTAAGTTGGTCATTATTTGCATAATGTGCATCTCTTTATGTTAATCATCACCTATGATACCTATACACTAAAACCAGAAATATCCATCAATCCCTGCTAGAGTTATCTTATCCTCCTAAAAAGTTACAAACAAAAAGGCCCACTGCAGTTCAAGGCAAGCCACTAGGGGGTCTAAACTTACATCACCTACATGTGTACTCCCTACCCCAAGAGCTACACACCACTTAAAAGCATGACCATAGCACTTGCACGAAATTTGACTACATGCTTTCAGCGGATTGATATATTTTTCTCACTTATTATGCAAATAAGCTGAATGTTTGCATAATAAGTATTCAATTATCGAAAACATCACCCAAACTATCTACAGGCCATAAATTATGAGATCAATCTATCCCTGCTGGAGTTATTCGTCTCCAAATGTAACAACAAAAACGCCAACTGCAGTTCAAAACAAGCAGCTAGGGGGTTTTAGTTTACACCACTTACTTCCTGTCCCAGAAGCTATCTACCACTTAAGATTCATGAACCTGGCGCCTCCAGAAAAGTTGGTCTCAAACATTGAAGCTCCGCTGCAGTACCCTAAATACCCGCTAGGCTCCATATCGAACTTGGCCTTCCTCTCTGACACCCCTACGCATCCACTAAATATTATTAACAGTCAACAGCTCCTCGAGTTGTGCTGTCCACATACAAACTCACACACATACAAAGCCCACTGCAGTAATGTAGGAAAGCGCCAGATGAATCATTTTCGAACTTGACCTCCGTTCCCACAATCGCTTCTCATCTATCAAAAATCATGAAGATCCATCAACGTTTCCGTCACTTTTTTTGCCTACATACAAACACACGAACATGCAAAGTCCGCTTCAGTACTGTTGGAAAACGCCAGGTGAACGATTTTTGACATTGACCTTCCTTTGCACAACCACTACACACCTACTAAAAATCATAAAAATCCATTGAAATTTTTCGAGTTATGTTCTTGACACACACAGACCCACCCCACAGCTGGCGTAACCGAAAACATAATCTTCATTGCGAAGATTACAAACGAATCTTATTACCCTCTATGTGTTTTGCTGTCTTTTAGTCATACTTGGACGTTTGGCATATTCTCAAGAGTAACACAAATCCAATTCAGGACACAGTGAGGCCACAAATATGCCACGGGTTCAATGAGATAGGGGATTAAGGAGGCTATTAACGATTGTAATTTTTACGCTTAAAATCTTAAGGTGGTGCAACGAAATGAATGGTGTCTCAAATGAAAATGAGTTTATCAAAAAGAACAATTGTTTACACTTAACCAGTGATCAACAAGTCCTATAAAGAGATATTCTGTGATGACAACGTTGACTGTTGCTTTCAATATCACTTTCCCATTTTAATTGCAAAATACTAAAATAACGAAATTAGGCCTAAAGATGACTTTTTAATATATGGTCACAAAAAGTCACCTACTGTTTAATTCCATTATCTAAAACTAGTCTGTTCTAGCAGCTTTTGTTCAATCACACTATCTTCTTTAGTCAAAATGCTCAATTTTTGCAAACACAAATATTGACACATGTATCTTATATGATTAAAATCATGTACATAGCGTTATGAGCCCTGGAAGATTAGCCCCATAGAGATGCTAAAGGGTATCTCCACAAACTCAATAAACTCAATAGCGGTATTAATTAGTATTTAGATGTAGTTAGATATCACATTTTTTGTTATCACTGTAACTATATTTCTACTTGTCACCGTGACCTGTACTTAGCTCATCAGAGCATAAACATGCAATAAAGGTCTTTCATTCAATGTTTTTATGACCGTAACAATGACGTTATCATAGTAGTCATTCAATCGTGATAATGCACCTCACCCTCGAGCTCTGTAATAACGTAACGTTTGGGGAGATAAATCACTAATGCTCGCTCCATTACTTCTACAAATAATCTGAAGCCGCCGTGTTTTGAAAGCCTCTTAGTAGTAATGACTTTATGTAATACAAGGACAAGGAGAGATATTCATCGGGATAAAACCACTTCAAAAGCGGATGTTATGAATTGACTGTCACTTCTAAATCCCCCTAATGAATTTTTATGTAATACAAGAACTAATAGTAGTCTCCTTCGCAGACTTAATCTTTTGGAGTTCTAATTCGCAATTTTCATCGTGGGCTAAGGTTCTCCAATGCTGAGACAGTTTTGGCACTCAAAGACGTCTGCAAAGAAGGCAAGACTAAGAGAAATATTCATCATGATAAAATCATTTCAAATGTTGACACTGGTGACTGATGTTTGAAACATGCATGTACCTTATGAATTCTAAGACCCCCTTTCCCCTTGACGGGGTTCCCTGGGCGACCGTACAGCGACCAAAACTGGATTTGTATAACCCTTGATTTCATGATCGGAACATGATGTAAGATGTACAAATATCATTCAAAACTTTGTTCTTTATCTGAAATTCGTTGAGCAATCTGTCTATACTTCAGCATGTACATGCCAGGGTTGCCCAAATAGCCGGAGCGTACTAAGGCCCCCCTCTCACTGGACGCGCGGCACGCTGGCGGCCTCGCTGCGGCCGATCGAATTGACAAAGCAGACAACGAATTTCATCGACAAAAAAGAATCTTTCTAAGCTTTATGTGTTTTGTTGTCTTTTTGGGGATACTTGTACGTTTTGAATGATATTCCCATTATAAAGTCAAGGGTAACACAAATCCAGTTTAGGACGCAGTGACACCGCCAGCGTGCCGCGGGTCCAGTGAGAGGGGGGCTTAAGGGCGAACCCCTGTGCGGTCATAGGACTGTAGGTTTTGGAACCACTCACACGGGGAAGGACCCCTACTCTTTTTGATAAGTGTGGTGGGTTCTTTAACGTGCTCGAGGTGTGGCTCCCCTCGAACACGGGACCTCCATTTAACGTCCTATCCGAGGGACGTCCCTAACCGAAGCTAGGTACTCATTTACACCTGAGTGAAGTGAGGAAAGTAGTGTAAAGTGCCTTTCCAAAGGGCACAACATCGGGGCATATCGGTGGTGTCTAATATTTTATCGCTCATAGATCGGAATCTCTAGTAAAAGGGGGTGTAATTACAATGAATGAATGAACTTTATTGCTCAACAATCGCACATTGTACAATGTATGGCATCAAATCAACAATACTAAAGGCTAAACTATCCTACCATTCTAAGTACAAAATATCATCGAAACCAGTATATGTGTTACAATATAGTCATATATGGGTGATCCTGTCTCGCTTTTGGAATGATTTCTGGAGGAATTGACCTAGTATGTAGATGGAAATAGGAGTCGGACATGACAACAGTACATGGAAAATATCGCTCTGTGAACCAGATAGGGTGAAGTTTGTCTTAAAATTAGTAGTAATTGTCTGTAACATCGCACCTCTGTCTTTACTATAAGTTGAATAATTCATCACAAAATGAAATTCATCTTCAATATTTTCATTACATGTAGGACACAATCTCTGAGTGGCTGGTGTGTTGTGATGTAATACATGTAACCTTGAGTTACTCATTTTCATCCATTATATTCAATCCCCTAACGACAGGCAATATAAGCGAGTCAATAACGGTAATTAGCTGTCTGTGAGAGCTACAGGAGTCATCAATCAAAGAGGAGAAAAGTAGACTTAGCAGTAAATTCTCCTGTTCTATTGGGAATCATGATTACAAATGGAAGAAAATGTACTAATAAGTATAATCATCACATAGTATTTGTTTTGGGCTGAAGAAATCATACCATGAATACATAGTTTTTATAAATCATTATTCAATGCATGTATTTACAAATGTGTGTAAGTAAAAAAATGTATTTGTTTTGGGCTAAAATCAACATGTCTTGAATACATAGTTTTTATACATCATTATTCAATGCATTGCGTACAAATTTGTACAAATTTGTGTATGTGCAAAATTTTTAATGTATTTATACTTGTGGCTAAAGTAAACATGTCATGCATGCATATTTCTCATTAATCGTTATTCAATGCACACAAATGTCATGTACAAATACGTGTAGGTACAAGATGTATTTGCTTTGGGCTGAAGTTAACATGTCTTGAATACATATTTCTCATAAATCCTTATTCAATGCACACATGTACAAATATGTCTAGGTACAAGATGTATTTGCTTTGGGCTGAAGTTAACATGTCTTGAATACATAGTTATTATAAATCATTATCTAATGCATGTATGTACAATTGTGTGTATGAACAGATGTATTTGCTTTGGGCTGAAGTTGACATGTGTTGAATACATATTTCTCATAAATCAAATCAAATCTCATCTAATGCATGTATGTACAAATTTGTGAATGTTGTTACATATTTTGTTTTCATTGCATTCGCACAGTTGATTAACAGAGGTTTTCATTCCAAGCTATTTGAGGGTGAGTGATCCCGTTTTTACCTTTCTGCCACCACCACAGTGCAATCTTACCCTTGGCACACTCTTCCATCAGTACTACAGTGTACCTTCCACTCAGGTTTTTATTATCTCCATGAAAAATGGAGATATTGTTTTGGGCATGTCTGTCTGTTTGTCTGTTTGTTTGTCTGTGTTTCCAAACCACTCCAGTCAGCATAACTCAAGAGCCTCTTGATGGATTACAATGATATTTGGTATGCGGGCAGGTGTTGTGAAGCCGAAATTCAAGGTCGATTTTGGGCCCCCTGGTATGTGACCTTAGTACTGCAGAAGAGCTTCAGTTTTTGTATCTTTTGACCTGGTGTGGACGTGCTGTGGTCTTGATTTTTGGGTGGCAGATAGCTTGTGATGTAATAAAGAAGTGGTGTAGGTTTGGCCCCCCCTATCAGCTTCCTCTGGAACTGCAGGGGCATTTTTTTCTAAAAGAGGGGAACAGGGGCACAAGCTTAAAAAGCCCCTTTATCCAGAGGAGCAACAAATGCCCTAAACCCATTGGGCCCACTTACTTAGGGGAGCAGATCCTCTGACAAGCAAAAAATTCAGATTACTGTAATTCTTGTTTCTTTCACTGTAACTTTATGTTCATTGTTTTCACGGTCACCTATACGTACCATAAACTTATCATCACCGTGAAAAAAAGTTTTATTTACTTCCTTCACACATCCGTTCTGTAAATCACTTGCTGCCACCGTGAAGTTGAGGTTCAGGGAAAATGTCCATTTTCCTTACACCGTGAAATTTTGCTACCGTGAAGATAAAGTGAATTACAGTAACCATGGATGCTGGATGTGTCTCCCTCACACCCCTAAGCAATTTTTGTCTCACCCTAAAGCCGGCGTCACAATTCATGCAAGCGTCGGCCGAATTTCTAGATCGCCCGAAGCTCGACGAATTTCAAAATCACCCAAGCGTCCACTGTATTTTCCAATGAAAATCTCGGGCGACGTCCGTCGAACACTTAAAAACTAAAAATCCCCCATGAGATGGTAACATCTCTTGGACATGGACGAAGTCAGTATCGACTAACCTGGTAAAAGGCCAATATTTGGATCAACTTTAATTTCTAAAAATCGCCCGAAGCCCGCGTAATCGACAGGACGTCGGCTGTACTTCGGCCGAAAATGCACATTTGAAGCTTGCCAACACGTCGGCCGAGCTGAATTTCTTATTTGTGACAGGGGCTTTAGGGCACTCCCAGTACTACTTCCCACATATTCCCAAGCTATTGTATAGAATGACACACAGTTGAGCTCCTTTCACTCCGCTGAGTAAGCATGGTGAAAGTAGTGCCTTGGGCTGTAACTCTTTAGACAGACTGACGCTGCAAGAACCAAATTTTGCTTAGCACATGAATACTGTAGCCGTGTTTACACAATCTCTGGCTGGCTGGGGTTAATGACCTCACCGTTGGGCAGGCCACTAGAAGCGCAATTTAGTCAGGCTAATGAATATCGCAGTAATTATTGTCCTTTTATTGCAAAAAGACTGTAATTATCATATTAATCATTTTAATCATTGCTGTGTTTATTGTTATCACAGTGTGACAGGTGCAAACAGTAGGTCATGAGTTCGATCCCCGACCGAGTCATACCAAAGACTTGAAAAATGGCACATACTCCTTTCTCTGCTTAGCACTCAGCATTTGGAAAAGAGTATGGCAGTTAAACCAAGGAGGTTATATGAATACCGCAGTTACTGTAATTATTGTCCTACTATTGCAAATGACTGTAATTATTCATATCAATCATTTTAATCATTGCTGTGTTTATTGTTATTAAAGTGTGACAGGTGCAAACAGTAGGTCGTGAGTTCGATCCCCAACCGAGTCATAGCAAAGACTTAAACAATGGCACATTCTGCTTTCTTTGCTTAGCACTCAGCATTTGGAAAAGAGTATGGAAGTTAAACCAAGGAGGTTATATAACCTCCTTCAAGTTTAAACACATACCACTACCAGTGGACTAGCACCCTGCTGTAGTGATTGCACAACGCTGTGAGGCCCAAGGGTTGCTAAAGGGTGCGGGAGGGAACTTTAACATTTATTTCAACAGTGATAAGGAAATATTAAACATTTGTAAAGGTGTGCTAAATTGTTGCGGGTGACATTGGTGTCTGATCTCATGGCATGAAAAATATATTCGTCTACCAAGAATTTTTCTACTTAAACTGAAAGCTCAGTGAAAGACATTCATATACACAATCATATGTTGCGTTTTTTAATTTGAATTTTTTAAAAATTCAAACTGTGGGAGAAGGCAACCAAGTCATAGGAGTTATGTATTCATAATTCCCTTCCAAATATATTCTTTTACACATGTGTCATGCTTTTCAATTTGACATTTCTTTGTACTCTTATTCAAACTATGGAATTAGGCAACTACATGTATGTCGCATAGGAACTATGTAATACTATATTACCTTCAAAATATATTCTTGTCTTACAATTTGTATTCATATCTTTGCAAGACATTTAAACTCTTGCTACAGTATTGCATAAAAACTATTATTTCATTTTGAACACATTTCATAGTCAATGATTTCCATAACTAGAGAGAATAGAAGTCCATGGATGGGCTGTCTGAGCGATTGTTCAGATTGAGGATTTCTTCAGCTTCTTGGCTCCCGTTGCTGCAGAAAATAATATTCATGAGAAAATGAAAGGGTTGTAAAAAAAATATTGGACACTTCCTTAACACCCCTTGCACTAGAGGCTGTGACTGCTGAGTGACCAAAGGTTTTAAATTAACAGATCGCTCAATGAATTTCACAGATGACAAATTTTTTGGAGGGCTTTGTTGTCTTTTGAAATGATTCTTTTACATCTTGCATCAAATTCAAATTATGAAATCCAGGGAAATCCAATTTTGGTTGCTGTATATTAGGACCTGGTGATCAGCAATTGCCATCTAGTGTAAAGGGCCTCGGGGATCAGCGGAACTACAGTCATGTAGAAAAGAAACTGAACTAACTTACTAAAGATGAGGTTTGACTGAGAGCTAGTTGCATGCAAACTAAGCTTTCTCAGGAAATGTGATATTTCACAGTATGGAAGACAAAAATAAAGTCTTATGTATTGAAATTCAGCCAGCAAAACTTCCTACAAGTCATTTACATTGATATCAAAAGGATTTGACATTTTTTTTTGGAGACATAACATGTACAGGATCCAAACTTTGGCACACACCACATGAAAACTGTCCAAAATTCTTTGGAAATAAAAGCAATAAAACAACAGAGATCACATCACTGTTCATTTACTGATATCAATGACTTTTGTTGGTAGTACAGTACAAGAAAGAACTTTTGCAGCATACAAAAAGAACATATTTTTCCATGTTTTGCATGTTTTGTTGTCTTTTAAATCATACTTAAACATCATATTCCAGTTGTAAAATCAAGTGTCACAGAAGTCTACTTTTGGCCACTCAACAGTCCCTCTGTGATTACCATGTAGTGGAAAGGCGGCCTTAAAGGCATCCAGAGCATTTTATGAGGCTTGAAAACTGGAAATATTTTAGTTGCTGTAATTTTTATGAAATTGACATCTAATGCCACTGTTTACCACATTTGCATGCGGATTTCTTATCAAAAGTGCTCAAAAATAAGCTACAAGGTGATCTTTTAGTTTCACGCGCCTAGTGTACATAGACGTACCGATACCATGGTTGCGCCCGCCTCCGTCAAAACGTAGAAATGCAAAATTAAAACATAAAAATTCAAACATTTGACGGACATGCAGTCACTCTCTCATTGGTCAAACTGCTAATTGTGATAGACAGTCAGGATCAGTCTATTAGGGCTTGGATTTTCTATCAGTTCTTACCACACAACGACATCGTATCTCTGCTCCTTAAATGTCGATATGTAATGGTATAGTATTATTGAAACTTACTATGTGTAGGAATGACCAGAAATTGGAGTTTTTTTATTCAAGTTTCAAGCCTCATAAAATGCTCTGGGTGCCTTTAATGGAACAGTGCACTTTAAATACAGACGTGGTGCCAAAAGGTTACTTGGAGGGTTACTTGCAGAGTTGTTTAATACTTACCCACAACATGACACACCTCGGCCTGGCCGCCCAGAGACAGGAAGTAATCTAACCACAGCATTTGCTTCTGAGACAGTCTGTCGCCTGGCCCTTTTACCTCCACCACCTGCACGGGAATATGGAGATTAGGAACAGAAAGGAAGCAAAGATCCTACGCACAAAATCCCCTGGGATTCTATAACAGTTCATGCATAATTCAGCTAGCCTGGGTTAATCTTCAAGCAGACTTCCACGGTGCGCCGAAAATCGTATATATGCTAGCCAGAGAAGCTCCGGTCAGCCGGTAAGCTCCAACGGGGCGTATTGGAAAGGGCAACACGACAAACACATAAATTGGACCTCATACCAACCTGCACAAAGAGATACGCTAGCAGTTCCCTACCGTATATTGTAAAACTCATGAATTATAAGATGTATGGACTTTTTATGTATACAGTTTAGTGTCGATTTAAATGTGCCGTGAGATTTGATTGTTGTATTAGTATTTTATTGTGTGTATAAGAGATCCAACGCTATGTAATGAATAATCCGCAATTCAGCCCTTTTGGGCTGCGAAGAGATTCAACAAATAAACCAGTCATATATATACGATTTTCGGCGCACCGTGGAGATCTGCTTTGAGATTAAGCCTGGGTACCATCCTCCGTAGTAACCGCTGGCTCAACCTTTAAGCTTCAGGTAATCCGTGGTTAGCAAGAGAAAAGATTGAGCCAGCGGTTGCGATGGAGGGTGCTACCCAGGCTGGCATTTAGCTGCAGAAGAGAGTACTTTGAGGCAATGACTTTCTGTATCTCTTTTAGCTTGTCCAATACGTACATGGGACCAATAATGTAGATTAGGAGTAGAAAGGATTAAGAAAGCCCACGCACAAATCCCCTGTGATTCTATTACATACTATATTCATACATTCAGCTGCAGAAGAAAATACTTCATGACATCTTTCGGTAT
This sequence comes from Branchiostoma lanceolatum, assembly GCA_035149815.1. Classification (NCBI taxonomy): domain Eukaryota; kingdom Metazoa; phylum Chordata; class Leptocardii; order Amphioxiformes; family Branchiostomatidae; genus Branchiostoma; species Branchiostoma lanceolatum. The sequence continues at coordinate 8,682,951 of CM068867.1, read as the reverse complement.
CTCTTTAAGCTTGCTGTATCTCTCTAAGCTTCTCCACTACCAGCACGGCAACATGTACATTAGCAGCAGAAAGGAAGACATTACTAGAACCCATGCACCAAATCCCCTAGGATTCTATAATTATTCATGCATTCAGCTACAGAAGAGAGTGCTTTATGGCATCTTTTTGCATCTCTTTAAGATTCTCTATGCTGACGCAGACATATGTCGGCACATTTGTAACCGTTATAAGGAGAAGTTCAGTGCCCTTTGCATAATCAGGTGCAATGAACTCTCATTCAAAAGTTTTTCAACGTAAGGAGGCTTCAGTATAACCTCCTTGCAGAAAGCTACAGACAGTGGCATCCTCTGCATGTCACGAGATTACAGATCCTTTTCTTAAGATTTTTTTCTTGAAAATTTGATTCTACTTATAGAATAATTTTCTTGAACTTTCTTGGTTTAAGAATCTTAGATGCAATTCTTGTTTGTGCTTAAAACAGGCATTCTTGTATACAGGATAATATTCTTGCTGACAGAAAAATTTTCTTTGTACCAGGAAAAACAAGAAAAAAAAGAAAAACGGTTTTCTGTAGTGTAAAAGTGTTAAAAAATTATCAATCCAGACACGAATCTAAAATAAACCCGTCACCTTAAACTTCCTGGACACCATACTCCACACAGTCAGGTCTGGCAGCCCACTCCTGCAGTGTCGAGCATCCCTCAGTAATCGGGCAAACACTCCAGCCAGGAACTGTCCACCCATACATGCTACCAGGCCCTGAACAAGCAAGAGTAGTTTCACAGATTTGATTTAATGCAGTGGAAATATAATGCAGTGGAAATATCACAATCAATCAATCAATCAAACTTTATTGCACAACAAATGTAACAGGTACAATGTATGGCAAGTTCGTAGGTAGTACAAAATATCAAGACATATATATGTGTAAATATGCTTATTAACAATGCTAAAATCTACAAAACTTAAGACTTAACAAACACTATGGTATCCAATAAGAGTAATACAGTATACATAATGTATATATAGAATACAACACGGGGTATTCCGTATCACCCAAGGTACCAGCCCGACCGCGGGTCGGATCGCCCGACGGCCGTAGGCCGGAGGGCGATCCGACCCGCGGGAGGGCTGGGACCGAGGGTGATGCGGAATACAACGTGTTGTATTTTATTTATGTCATACCTTGGCCATACCCACCTGAGAAAACACACATTTCAATGCGGAATGCGCCAGAAGTTGAGGGAGTTTTGTGTCCTCGAACAAGAAACTGTAGCAACATTGATTCCAATCTCCGAATCCGGTATTCGAATTTCCGACGGCCGCGCAACCGACGCGTTCGAAATGCGTTCGAAATATTCTATGGAAGCCTGTGTGATAACCCTCCCGAACCCTATGTGATCCGGATAGTTATCACACGGTCCGGAACACCCGTATCAGGCCCAGGCATGACATAATACATGATACACAGGAAACATCAATTGTTTGCATCAGAGATGATTTGATTTCTTTTTTAAAAAACAGGTAGATATGTATTGGCCTATGTACAAGGAAATTGTGTCAGGACTTGACATAAGTAAATTAAAATTTTTTGAGCTTGTCTTAGATGTTTGCATTGCGGCCACATGAAACAATTCCTTGTAAAATAAAGGCTTTGACTTTCAAGGGATTTCTGCAATGAAAGAGAAATTAGTGCCTATAATAGTATCTTCTGGGATAAGTTCTAACAGTTATGAAACATCAGATGTTTTCTTTGATGTGTTAGTTACTGTGGTCATGAGATGATATCAAAAATTGCATGCATTTTGGTAGACATATCACATGAAACAGCGCAGGTATTTCAAGGTATTTCTGCAATGACTGACAAAAGTGCCTAATAGTATCTTCTGGGATACGTACTAACAGTTAATGTTATGAAATGTCAGATGGTTTCTTTGATGTGTTAGTTACTGTGGTCATGAGATGAAATAAAAAATTGTATGCATTTTGGTAGACATATCAATGAAAAAACACAGTCATTTCAAGGGATTTCTGCAATGACTGATAAAAGTGCCTAATAGTATCTTCTGTGATAAGTTCTAACAGTTAATGTTATGAAACGTCAGATGTTTTCTTTGATGTGTTAGTCACTGTGGTCATGAGATGACATCATTTTTCCTTGAATTCAGAATGTCTGCACTTTTCAAGTGGACAGCTAGGTGTCCCCTTTTATATAGTTTACCAGGCTGCCATGCAAAAAAAAGCAGTTTCGCAAGTCACACAACAACTGTACAATAATTATGAATATCTTGAAGTTCTCATTTATGACATAGTGGTCAGGTGGAAAAATAATGTGTCTCTTTCTGTGACTTTCAAACTATCATATCCTTAAGTTGAAAATATACATTTCTGGGTTTTATCATCATTTCAAATGTGCTAACCTGTGCATGTTCCACCGACGTGAACCTGTCCCAGTTAAGCCCAGCACAAGCCTGGCCATCGTGACGGCTCCAACTGTCACTCACCCAGCTCTGCAAGGTCTGAAAAAAGTGTGCAAATCCTGATGGTTAGAACTAATCTAAAATCAAGACAGTTACATCGGTCAAGGAAGTTTAACTCAAACTCCATGCATTTGTTATAGTGCTGCGTACCTAAACGTAACATCAGGTACGGGTACAGGTACCGGTACACAGGTTAAGGTACAGGTCCGGACCTGTATGTACCTGAACAATTTGAAAAAGTAACATGTGTTCTTCTGAAGTTCTTCAATAATTTCAGTATCTTTATTCAAAGAAAACAACTAGGTTTCCTACCGCCAACCTTGGCCTTGCTGTCAAAACTCCCGGCCTGCCTGAATGATCTATTGCATATTAGTTACGCTGTTCCAAGGTATCACTTTGGTCGCGTTTGGTGTTGTATGAGGCCATGAGGTCAGGAGATCAGTCACAAAATAAGCACATACTTGGTGTAAATTTATATCGGTACAGTACCGGTACTTCATGATCCGGTATTTTGGACCTGTACCTAATCAGTTTTTACGGTACAGTACTGGTACGCAGCACTAATTTGTCATTTTGATAAGTCCTATTAGATGCCATGCTAAGATCCTATCTCAAGTGAAAAAAGCAGTTTGTCATGAATGTCTTGAGAAAAAACAGTAAAGCCTGATGATAAGATGATAAGATCAGTACAATTACATTGGGTCAAAGAGGTTTGATTTAAAATCCATGCATGTATCATATAGATAAGCCCTTTTAGAAGCTAATCTCATGACATGAGTCAGTGAAGAGTTTTGTTACAAGTGGTGATGCGTACCTTAACCCCGGACCTGATCCGGACTGGACCTAACGTTTAGGTTCAAGTCCAAAAAAACCTAAACGTCTGGAAACAAGTCCGGACTTGAAACAAAAATCTCTTGCTTATGTATAGTATACTATTATACTCCCTTTTTTTCTTAAGCCATCATAAACCGTCCTTAGATCGTGAAATTTGCAATGTAAAAAATATGAAAATATTGCTGCTTCTGTGTTTTATAACTGAACTTTTGTGTTTAATACTCACCGTATATAATTTCGCATAGTATTACATAGTTTCCAAATTGCATGTAAGATATATGCCAATTTTTGTAACAGGAAAAAAAAATATTTTAGCACACATATGCCATGGGTTCAGGTCCGGAGTTATAAGTCCGGACCTGAACCTGAACCCCTGGACCTAAATCTGGACCTGAACATGAACACGGGTTTAGGTACACACCACTAGTTACAAGTGAGCAAAAGCGTTTTGTCATGAATGAGAAAAGACAGTAAAGCCTGATGATAAGATATACATCAGTACAATTACATGGGTTAAGGAGGTTTGCATGCATGTGTCATATAGATTTAACCTGCTAATTGCCCTCCCAAGATCCCATCATAGAAATAAACAGGAGTCAATGAGGCCTAGTGACATGAGTGAGAAAAGCATTTTATCATGAGTGGGAAAAAAACAGAAAAGCTTGATGATTTGACAGTACAATTATATCGGCCAAGAAAGTTTGCATGCATGTGTCCCTTTGATAAGTCCTGTTAGATGCCATGCTAAGATACCATCATAGAAATAAACATTAGCCATTGAATCGTTGACTGTGATGAGTTAGAAAAGCTGACCCCTGTTTCAAGTTACTGTAAATGCATTTAAGTTTGCATGGTATTAAGTTCATGCTAAGGGGAAAATGGAGCGTTCGCAGTGGGTTTAAGTTCACGGCAGCGCTATGGTCACATACTGCTACAGTATGGGGTCGTGTGGCGCAACGGCAGAGCTTCAGCTCAGAACCAAGAGGTCCCGGGTTCGAATCCTGTCATGTCACCGATGCTGTGCCCTTGAGAAAGGTAGCTTAACACAACTTTCCTCACTCCACCCAGGTGTGAGTGGGTACCTGACTTCGGTTGGGGAAGGTCGTATTGAGGTCACCTGGTGGCGGCGAATGGTAGCCGCCCAGACCCTTGTGACAGTTCCACAAAGTGCAAGTGTGGATAAAATATGTATACTAGTATGTTGTGTATTATGTGAAACCTGTAAACCCTGCATCAATTCAGCGCTAAAAAGGCTGCCATTGCGGGTAATTTCTGACCAATAAAAACCATTATTATTAATGGACAAAAATGTTTGCGGTGGTTTTAAGTTTGTGGTGGTTTTAAGTTTGCGAACATAAAACCACCGCAAATATTTCTGCATTTACGGTACCTGAATGTCTGCCTGTCTGATGTCCTCAAGCCTGCTGTCTATGGCTGCCTTCCGGCTGGGGTAGAAGCTGTCAGAGTATCTGTCCAGGGGGCAGGACTGGGGAAGGTAGTCAGAATCGTTTAGCTACTACTGTAACAACACTTTTGTCTACTCTGTAATGTATGTTCAACTCTTGTATTGTATCGATACTTGTAGCATTTTATGTTTGCTAGTTTTGTCATATGATCATTCATTCATTCATCATTTGGTAGATCTACTGTATCATTTACATGTCAGGACTGATGAATTCTTACAGTCTCAACTTTTAGACCAGGACTGACTGAACTTTAATTAATACTGAAATGATATCCACTGTATGTTTCCATTGGGACTGTTCTACTATATACATTGAAAATACTTAGTACTGCTCTACCCTACCTTAGTAAGCATTTTAAGATTTTTTTTTCTTTTGCCAAGTCCAGTATATAATGTCCTTGTCAATAGCAGATCTATATACTCTTGTGACTTTTGAGGATCTTTACCTTGACAACAACTACAGCGATGAAACTCAGTAACTAGATTGCTTTAGCTTTAAATGTCTCATGCCTGAATTGCTCTGCGTGTGGATGCCCAAAGAGTGCGGGCTAAAAAAATGATTGGGCCCCAAAGGCAGGTGTTTTATATATAATAAGTAGATCATAATTTGCCTTTGATCGATCCCACCTGATATAAGAAGCATTTGAGATGAAAGCTTGTTCATGTCTGACAGGATAAGGGAGGAATGTTTCGGCATCCAAGCGATTGTCGGACGTACACACTATTTTGATCTGAGTACTCACACAGTGGTCGGGCTCTCTCTGCACCAGAGAGCCTCTTGCGGCTGGTAGGTTATTGCAGTTTTAAATGCCATTACAGATCACTCCCCAGGTTAGATTTTGTCTAAAGACCGTGTGTGCTTGCAATAGAAAGTAAAACATCTCTGGAAACTGTGTTTTTATTGGAATTACGGCCATGAAAGGTTCGTGTTATAACGTTATATCCAATGGGATGGTTTAATTGGCGTGTGAGACCTTAACAATCATGTCTAGTTATCATACAGCAGCTGACTTGTCTCTGTCATTGTGATTGGGGTTACAGTGAGGTCACCTGGTAAGGACTCCTGAAGACATCAGCCACTCCCTCCATGAACACAACATCCCACAGAAGTAGCAGACACAGGGTCCAGTAGGTACCGCCCTCTCCATGGATACCTGTGGACACAAGGAGACGTTGGTGACCAAATGTTTATTAGAAAGACAATAGAAAACAACTTCAGACTTACTGGTCACTTCATTCAATGTGCTATCGATAACGGTCGTGATAAAATTAGGTAGGTAGGGATTCTCTCTTTCTTAAAAGGCATCCAGAGCATTATAAGAGGCAAGAAACTTGAATAAAAAAACCTCCAATTTCTAGTCATTCCTACACATGTTTCAAAAACACCAATATACCATGATAATGATTACATATCAACATTAAAGGAGCAAAGATACGATGTCGTTGTGTGGTGAGAACTGATATAGAAAACCCAAGCCCGAATAGACTGATCATGACTATCCATCACAATTAGCGGTTCGACCAATGAGAGAGTGGCTGCATGTTTGTCAAATATTTGCATTTTTATGTTTTAATTTTGCATTTCTACGTTTTGACGGAGGTGGGCGGGGCTATGGTATCAGTCTATTTACACTAGGCGCGTGAAACTAAAAGATCATCATGTAGCTTTTTTTGTGCCGCTTTTGAGCACAAGATAAGAAATCTGCACACAAATGTGGTAAACAGTGGCATCAAATGTCCATTTCATAAAGATTACTGTAACAGCAACTAGAATATTTCTACTTTTCAAGCCTCATAAAATGCTCTGGGTGCCTTTAACACTAAAAGTGTCAGAGCTTATTAGATTGGCTTCTAATACATATGCAAATTCAGTACTTGGCACCTCAATGGTCAACCTCCAAAAGTGTCTGCTAAATTTGCATGTGTATTGGAAGCAGCTAGTGGTAAACCATAGAAGTGCCCAGCATGTGTATCAGTGGTGCTAGACACTTAGTACTTGAATGGTTAAACTTGTTCTTACCTTCCTCTGTTCATTGCACTCCTATTGTTAACCTCATAGTAGGAATGGCTGACAAATTTGCATGTGCATTGGAAGCCAGACAAGGTACACAGTATGTTAGTAAGCGTTGACACTTGAATGGTTATAATTGTTACGTCTATAAAGGTTAGACATCCAGGTAAACAACAAATAAAGACAATTCAAACTCTATAACTGGATAAAATTCGGACATTTACTTCCAGATGTTTCCATCACTCTTCAGCATTACTAGAATGAACTGGCAGAACGAATAAATACTAAGTACATCTAACTGAAAAAAAACTGTGACATGCTCAACCATTTTTTTCCCGGTTAGATGTACTTAGTCTAGTATTGATTCGTTCTGCCAGTTCATTCTAGTGACGCTGAAGAAGAGTGATGGATGTCACTCGAAACATCCGGAAGTGAATCTCATCCAGTTGTACAGTTAGTGGGGTCGTGTGGCGCAACGCCAGCATGTTCCGCTTAGAACCAAGTGGTCCCAGGTTCGAATCTTGCCATGTCACCGATCTTGTGCACTTAGGAGAGGCACGACTTTCCAAACATGCCAGAATGGTAATGTCATCAAGACCGTGGGCATTAAAGGCAAGAAAAAAATTGGTTAGAATTATGGTTCTTACCTTCCTCATAGCCCTGTGTCCTGTAGTGAGCCAGTGAGAGCTCCTCTACAGAACAGATGGTAACGTCCTGACTATCCTCTGTGTACGAGTCTGTAGTGATGAACACATTCTTGTACCCTGGCTGGTTGACTGGGTAAACCCTCCCTGTGATGGTTACCTAAAGAATAATAGTGTCATTGTTATTGATTGTTATTCTGTCTATGTCAAATTCCATTAATTTTGTATTGTCTTGGTTAAGTTGGTAGCAGGGCTAGCCCTTGTAATAGCCACTGGCTAGTTGGACAGTGCTGGCTGTGTGTGCTTAACAGCCAAAGCAATACAAAATGGTACCTTTAACCTCCTTGCTAAAGTACACAGTCAAATAACAAGTGTTTTTCTCTCAATGTTTCACAGAAAATCCAACCACATCTAAGAGTGGAACCTTACTCTAACATAGTTTTTACTGAAAATGACTACAATTTAGAGTATTTCATTTGAATTTTTTTTGCCTGTTCTTTGAGCACCTACAACTTTTCAGATTTCATAAGAGTTATAAATTTCAATTACATTTTTGTACAACAGAAAAATCATATTGTCATACAGTCATTGGCTCCTCATCATTTGTCTGTGTTAAGTTGTACCAGCAAAGATAGTTTTGAAATCATTTCTTGTCAGAATACACACTCAGAAACTTGCTTACCTTGGGGAGGTCTCTGAGAGGAAGTGGAGGTAATTCAGCCTTCCTTGTCCTGAGTTTGGGGTTGTTGTTGGAGTCACACAGACGATGCGCCCTGATCATCAGGGCCAGTCTGTGACCCGACCTGACCTCGGGGTCAGCAAGTCCTCTTAGGATGGCCTGTAGAGCCTGATAAAAAATCACAACTTACAGCTTATTCACAGAGGTCTCCTCGCATAACAAACTGAGAATCAGCACACATTGCCTAGAAATTGAAAAGGGTCTACACCAAAACACACCAGTCACTCAGAGATTGTGTCCCACATGTAATGAAAATATTGAAGATGAATTTCATTCTGTGATGAATTGTCCAATTTATAGTAAAGAGAGAGATGCGCTGTTACAGAAGACAAACTTCACCCTATCTGGTACACAAAGCAATATTTTCTATGCATTATTGTCATGCCCAACTCCTATATCCACATACATGTACTTAGGTCAATTTCTAAAATCATTCCAAAAGCGAGACAGTCAGCTACCCATACGTCACTACATTGTAATCCATATACTGGTATCGATAACATTTTGTAGTTAGAATTGTAGGATAGAATAGCCTTGTAGACTATTTTATTGTTGATTTAATGCCATACATTGTACCATGTACGATTGTTGAGCAATAAATTTCATTCATTCACTCATTGGTCAGGAGGTCATACAGACGTAATCAAATGATAACTAGTATATTGTATTACCTATGCTAAAATCTCTTTGCTAAGATCAGATCACAGCCCATGAGGAATTGGCAAATCATTCTTAGCTATAAATGTCAAATACGCAATTCTGGCATGCTTCATTTAAAAACTATTTCATCTTATACCATTTATTGATGGTTCTGTTTGTAATAAAACAGCTTAGAAGTATAGATAATCTCCAAGGAGATCTTTTCAGTGGTGAAATTGTACCTGCCAGCCAAGACTATGCTCATGAGCCTGGCTGGCAGCTACGATCTTGCCACCGAGAAGATCTGCTTAGACATTTACTACTAGTAATAAGCACTAACAAGCACCAAACAGTAAAGATTTACATTGGGATAGGGGAGATAGTAAGACTTGCTTGATCCTATGGATTAGCCTCTACCAGGCTTCTTATATATATATAGGTCACTGGAAAACAGTAGAAATTGACCAAATAGACAGATAACATGCAAGAGGAGTAATAAAATAGCCAGCCAGGGAGCATAGCTTGCGTGTTTATATACGGTCTATTTTGGCCAATTCCTACTATTTTTTCAGTAACCTATATAGCCTGGAGGCTAAAGTATCTTAAGAATGTACACTCAGTACTAGCCTGGAAACCATACCCTCTGTGGCGCCTCGATATCTCTACGGCGCTGGGAGAGACCCCCGCCCGCCCAGACAGCTTAGCCCGCTCGGGGTGTTGGTTTACAGCCTTGGATTAGATTAACTCGCCACCCATGCAACAAAAATAGGGCGGCGGCGAAAGTAGGGTGGTGGCGGAAGTAGGGTGGCAGGCGAAGTAGACAGGCTATCAGAAACGGATCAATAAAGCAGACTGGGCCCGGTAAAACACCCCTAAGCCAACCTCTAGAGACTTGGACCAGGCTAACTCAGTGCTTACTTCTTCAGGTTGCTTCAAGTGACTCTCAAGGTTCAATGCCAGGCGGTCGTACCACCTCCCATGGGAGTCCGCGCAGTACAGACTGTCGGAGAGAAGACTGTTCAGAAGGTCTACCGCCTCCCTGTACTGACGAAGCTTCTCGTAAACCTCCACCCCTCGGGACAGGACGCCGGTGTAGACCCAGGATGCTGTGAAGCAGCGTAGAAAGGATGGAAGGCCAGCATCATACCTGGAAAACAAACTCAGATTTCTAGGACTAGATTGCAGCATGATACTGTAAGGCCAAGCCAATTTTATTTGTTGATTTTTTCAGAAATAATTGGAGCGCCATGCAGGGCGGAAAAAAAATTGAAAAAAATTATTTTTTTCAGATAGTCTGGGGTGAAGATAAGGGTTTACATAACATAAAGAATAAGAGGATTATGACAAGTTTCAGCTTTGTAAGGCTCATTTTATGCAATGCACCCCTTTCTTTGATATTAAGTATCATAATTCAGCATCAAAATTACCATGTAATATAATAATATAAATTGCCATGTAATATATGGATTGATATTCATAAATAGTTTTAATAAAATTAAAAATTATAACTTATGATAAAATGTGACCATAATTTTTAGGTATGTGTACTAGGCCTTTATAATCTATTTTGCTGGTTAGTGAGTTTTACAACTGAACAAATACATGTAGTAAAATCGTGATTAGAAATTTGTGAATGGGAATAGCGACCCAATTTCTTTTTCCAAATTGGTAAAAAACAGGAGAGGCTAATCTGAGAAGAAGAAAAAATGGTGTGGCCTAAATGCATTTAACTTTACATTCAAATTTGGTTTAATGTTGAAAATTTTTGCGGTACCTCTTCACTGCCAACTTAAAACCACTGCAAAAACTTAATTTTCTCCCTTTAACTGTGAAATTGAATAACTGGGAACTTAAATGCATAACAGTAAAGAAATGTATCCATGCCATCTAATTTGATTATGATAAAGCTTGCAAGCTTCGAATGCACTATGTCATGTAAATCTATCATTGTTTCTATATCTGTCACTGTGCAATTGTATTCATTATTGGATTTCTTGGAAATCAGATTTTCAATACTCAAGGGGCCATCCATTTATTGTTGAGGACGAATAAGAAATAAATCCTCCACTGTGACTAATCCTTGCATTTCGTCTGTAATTGTTTAAAAAGCTGTGTACAACTAACAATACATTTTACCTCAAGTCGTATCTGCTGGGGTCACATAACGGGGGGCGCCCTAACCTCGCACGCGCTCTAACATCGCACGGAATTTTTTACTGATCTTATTTTGCATAAGTACGCCGTGTTTGTGTCCAATGACTATGCTGATAAGGAAGGTAAATAACCCAAGTTCATGCACATAATTGTCATTTACATTCAAAACATATGTGTACATAATAAATTCTTGTTTTATCGAAAAGTAGTATTTTGACAATAATGATGGTAGCGCTAAGTAGAGGGTCACTGCGTAGCTAGACGGCCCGGCACCTAAATATACGACCTGTGCCAAGCAGATACATAAGTCACACAGCTATCATACACATAAGAAAAATAACTTGAAGTTCATAAAACACTAAAAGTTTGGGTCTTTAAGTGTTTGTTGAGAAGAAAAACGACCAAAGAAAAACAACGTAAACATTGCTGTCGTCTGACGACGTTGTTTTCCCGCCATTTTTTTGGGCCGCGATGGTGGCGGAACGATTCAACGCACAGTTTGTTACGCGCTAACATGTGATTGGTACCGTCTATGAAAAGGAAACTGAATACAGAGATGGCGAATATATTTCCCAATAAGTAGACGGAGTATTGTTGATGTAAGCGGTGTCGTTTTTTCGTAATGATTTCGTAAGTCGGGCCGCATTCAATACGTACGTCGGGCCACGTAGTAGCCTATTTCCCGTGGAAACATGAGCTGGGATGCGCTAGATATAGCCCTTCTCACATGACGTGAGAAGTGCACACAGTCAAAATTTTCCGGTCAAAAGAAAGCTAGAATATAGCAGACTTCAAGCCTTATTTACATTTCCCTAACTTCATCACCAACTTCCGAAGAGAGCAAAATTACCAAAGCGTAATAAGTTAGGCACACTATCTGGCGTAGCACTGAATCAGAAGGCACATTCGTGAAAATGTCTCACAGCGTCTTCCGCATGTAACGCGGGGCATGAAGGGCCCATGAACAGTATGAATACATTTCTTGTCCAAGTATGGTCTTAAGATGAATGTGTTCAAAATTCATTAATTAAAACATGACCATTCTCTGGCAACCAGCAATGGAGCGCCGTGAGTTCCAGCGCGTAAAAAAATGTCCGATGTTTGAGCACCCCCCGTTATATTATGTTATTTTAAAGGAGTCCTAAACTCCAGAGGGTGGTGTTATTTTCCACTAGATTATGTATCAATGCATACATAATCAGCCGACTTTTTACAGAATACTGCCATTACACAAGGTGTGTTTTTTAAAACAATATGATACTCACTAAACCCTTGCAGACCCTATCCATGTATTCCCTTATAATGTGTAAACATACATTTTTAATGGTGAATACTTTTGGCATAGATGAAGGTGGTTATTATAAGCAAAATAAGAAGGCCAATTGTTAATAAGATATAAAAGAACACAAAGCAAGACAAGTTTTTCTTAACCACCCTGACATTCTTTTTGTAATCTAACTTTTGTCAGGCCTTGTCCGGCACAATTTTAGGATGTTTTAAGATGTTCTGTAGGTGTTCCTTTGCATTGTATTCTAGCCAGGGTTTTTCGACAAAAAGAAAACAAGAAAAATTTGAAAATGAGTGCCCACTACCTTGCTATCTCTGGGTTTTCCTGAATGGCAGAGAAAACTTCAGCAGCAGACAGGTACAGCTGGTGAGCCAGTTGGAACTTGTTGGTCTCCATGGCAACCGTGATGTCATTCTCAAACTGCATGGCTTGCTCATACCTGGAAAGGGACAAGGACACTTGAGAGATAAAACAGTAACTGTTGTGTTTGTTTGTTTGTTTGTTTGTATTGCATACCCGGTAAACCATCTCAAGGCGTAACACACCAGGTTTGTACTGAAGAGTACAAGCTGCATATCCAGACAGATTTATATGATCCACTCACACCGGGAAGGACCCCTACTCTTTTCGATAAGTGTGGTGGGACTGTGGGTTCTTTTACGTGCTCAAGGTGTGGCTCTCCTCAAACACAAGACCAGTCCATTTAACATCCTATCCGAGGGACGTCCCTAACAGAAGCTAGTGCGCCACCGCGACGCCACCACGATGTGTGTGTGGTTGCAATCCAGACCTGACACAACCAACAGCACTTCAGCACTATAGAGTATACCACTGGTTCAAGCGTCCTTAACTGACCAAGCTAACAGTTCCGAACCTTTTAGCCTAGTGGTTAGTGCGTGCGGTTTGAGCACTGGTGGGCCTGGGTTCGATCCCCGGGAGCCAGGAGACTGTGCTACTGGCCTCTGGTGTTTCAGTGGTTCTCACACCGGCCCTGTGAGTAATGGCAAAATGTGCTGCACGGGGATATTAAACTCGGAGATTCGAGGACGAATCTTAAAAAGAAAAGGGGGAGTAGTGCAACAATGGGGTTAAAGCGCCACTAACTGACCAGACTCTAGCTGGTCCAGACCTTTTAGCCTAATGGTTAGTGCATGCAGTCTGTGCGCTGGCGGGCCCGGGTTCGATCCTCTGGTGTTTCAACTGTGCTGCAACTTCTATGGAAGGAAAATTCTCTTTCCAATATCTTGATAGATGAACATGTTTTATTCATGTAAAAATGAAAATCATTGTGCATAACTGAGGTCAATCCTTCTCATCCCAACATGGAGTGACAGACAGTCTATTTGAGCTCACAATACATGCCTACATAAACAACAAAATCCCTCTGCAATAGGAATACTGCTGACATCACAAACCACTTAAGACAGAGAGTGCTGACTTGGTTCCAAGTCTTACCCTTGGCACTTCTGTGATTAATACCAACTGGCAGACACTAAGCTAAACACATGTCCGATCTGACTCCCGGGTTGTTTTTAATGGGCACGTTGATCTTTATCTCCTACAGGAGGAATTTCCTGTTATGATCAATTGTCGCTCGCTCAAAGGTCAACCGCCAAGCTGTCTCTGGGCAAACCACTATAGTGACTGTAAATGCATTTAAGTTTGCGAGGTTTTTATTTCGCGCTAAGGTGAAACTGGAGTGTTTGCGGTGGTTTGAACTTCACGGCAGCGCTATGGTCACATATTGTATCAAAAATGTTTGCGGTGGCTTTAAGTTCGCGGTGAAACGGTCGCAGCGAAAACTGCAAACATAAAACCACCGCAAACATTTCTGCATTTTCAGTACTCTGGATGAATAATAAGATAAAAGCAAGGAATATGTGATCTCCAAGCAGATATGGACACCAGGAAATCTCACAACAGATTTGTGGTACTGGCTCCTTTCGCATGTCTATTTTTAAGTGGTAGATGTTTTTTCTGTAAGAGCTATATAATAATAATTAGCTTAGGTATAACTGCCCTTTTAGCGTAACATACCAGCCTCTTTATCTATATACTAGATGGTATAACTGCCCCTTCAGCATACACATCAGCTTCTGTATTTGTACAGCTGGTATAACCGCTCTTCGGCATAAAACAGTAGCTAATCTGTATCTATAGCCGGTATAACCACCTTACGGTGTAACACTCCCAGCTTCTGTACCAGCTTTTCGGGTATAACTCAGCCCTAATCTGCATAGCACACCTGTCCAGCTTCTGTATCTATTTAGCCAGCATAACCGCCCTTTGGCATAAAACTTCTGTATGTATATAGCTAGCGTAATAACTGCCCAGCGGCATAACACACCAGCTTCTGTATCTGCATAGTGGCTAAGCCACCTTTCGGTGTTTAATTCACACCAGCTCGGTCATGACCAGAAGAAAATATACACCAGTTGAGAGACGTTGAGGACACAGAAAAAAAGATGTGCAAAACAAGCCAGTAGTAAACATCTGACTTAGAGAATAGTTTGACTTGACTTAGAGCATCTGGGAAAAATTGTACGCATACATGTGTTATCAAAGGAATTAGCTCGTTCCTGGTACTGCCATCTCGAGTAATGCTGACCATAGCAGCAATGTTGCAGGATTTTATCAAAACAAGTTTTAAGCATTATGTTTACACATGACTGAAGGATGAATCAGTCTCGGAGGGTTCACAATTGGGGCTAAGGCCACACCAATTTAATTTCTTGGTTAACGAAATTTTTAAAGGCATCCAGAGCATTTTATGAGGCTTGCAAGTCTTAAAACAACTCCAATTTCTAGTCATTCCTACACATAAAAAGTTTCAATAACACTAGTTATACCATTACATATTGACATTAAAAGAGCAAAGATACGATGTTGTTGTGTGGTGAGAACTGATAGAAAATCCAAGACTGATCCTGACTGTCCATCACAATTAGCGGTTCGACCAATGAGAGAGCAAGGAGTTTTTATATAGATAATAAACCTCCTTGGAGAGAGTGACTGCATGTCCGTCAAAATATTTGCATTTTTATGTTTTAACTTTGCATTTTTATGTTTTGACGGAGGTGGGCGGGGCTATGGTATCGGTCTATTTAAACTAGGCGCGTGAAACTAAAAGATCACCATGTAGCTTATTTTTGTGCCGCTTTTGAGCACTTTTGAAAAGAAGTCCGCACGCAAATGTGGTAAGCAGTGGCATTAAATGTCAATTTCATAATTAAAAGATTACAGCAACTAGAATATTTCCAGTTTTCAAGCCTCATAAAATGCTCTGGGTGCCTTTAAAAAAATGCTAGATTGGAAAATCAACATGAAAACAGATCTCATGATCAGAGGAAAGTCTGTACTTTGGTGCGCACAGTTTCAGGGATCAGGGTCAAGTGCAAGTTTTCACCCCAGCCTTCTGTTGTAATGATGTCCTTGTGCTAAAATTTTACTTTAAAAAATCTGTTAACCAAGAAATTAACTTGGTGTGGCCTGATGGTGCCTCTCTGTCCCGGGACGAGGCTCCCCTCCAGCTCTTTGCTCTTCTTGGAACCAGCACTCTCAGGTCCCGAAGGTCGTTAGCAATGTGCATTGTGCTGATTCCGAGATTTCTAAGGTTAATCTCATTGATTAAATGCATCAATCTAAGCTTTTCCTTATAAAGCACACCACCCAGGTCTTTGAATACTCTAAAAACTTTTTTTAGACAAACTTTTAAAAGCACAATAGTCATGTAATGAAGGTGTAACAAGTGTCGTTTGAGCGCCACTTACTGACCAGTCTACATGTAAGTGGCACTCAAACCACACTGTCACTGTTACACAGTCACATGAAATAGACAATATGACCTGAATTGAACATCACTATTGCATGTCAGTAGTTTTCCTACAAATGATACTTCAATGTCCAACCAAAGCCTCCTAATCATAAAGTTTCATGCAAGGGGCTTCAAGAGTTGAAAACTACTTGGTTGAAAGGACCTCCTACGTCCTTGGCTTTGGGCCCATTTTGGTCCAAACAATATAAAACCTCCTTGGTCCAAACAACATCGATCGACATCAGTGCTTGATATGATGTATACTCAAGAAAGGCTGACATTTCTAAAGCACCCTTTTGTAAAACCGCATTTGACATGGTTCAATTTCGGGCTAACGTGCACAACGTAAAAACATTTACGATGGTTCGATATTGATAGAAACCTCTAATGAGACCACCTCTGAGGAAATAATGATTGGCCCAGTCAAGGCAACAAGATTGGTGGAACAAACTTGGCCAAGGTCATGATCATAGGGAAGGCTGGATCAAGCGACCTTGGCTAGATCAAGGACATGATTTTTTGGCTGGATACACATATGAAAGGGTAAAGGCGTAATCATCTTTCATTCAAATTGGTTTTCAAGTCTAATTAACTAAACCTTTGAGTCAGAAAATGAGGAAGTGGATTGCTCTCTGAAGCAGTGCACAGATCTTTTACTGTGTAAATCTTAAATGCATTTCTTTCTTTTCCAGCAACTGTGCATTGATTTACATAACAGTTCACATTCTGATTTAAATTTGTAATCCACGTCTGTGGGGGGGCAGGGGATCTCAGAGTTAAATCTTGTGTTTCTTTTATTCTGAGACTTTGATTTATAGGAGATTTGAATTGAAGGATATTAAGATGAATACTATACATATTATATATAACAGAGCCAGAAACGTTAAACTACTATCTATACACATTCTACAGCTAAAAGTCTCATATACCAAAAAAAAAGTGAATTGGAGAAAGTTGCAGACAATTTAGACCCCTTTTGTTCCCCTTGGGGAATGATATTGACAGTTGCATTGCTTTGTTGTTTACCAGGACTGAAGGCATTCAAGGTTGTCACATCGCCCCTAGCAACGACATTACAATCACAAAGGCTTAATCAATTCCACTGGGAGATAGATCACGCTGTGGCAGCCTATATATATTATAACAGCTGGCCTTCTACAGTGGAACATCACTTCAGCCTCTTGTCAAGCTGAGTAAGGAACTGAGAACTGGAGCAACTCCGACAGAAGACGACTTGAGGTAAGCCTTTTTCTTTTACCAAGACGCACACATAGTATAATCACAGAAAATCTCTATGTACTCTGTATTAATGTTGTTGCCTTGGTTTGTATTACATTGTAGAGTATGAATTTGCTAGAGCAAAGAGTTACTTCTTTTTGTGTACCTCAATCCAAAAACATTGATTTCCTTTCCTATTAATGAGAAAATATCTCCCAACTTTTCGTTCCAACAAGAGTTCTTTCAGTTTCTTAAGATCAGCCCAACTTTAGCTTGATGAACATCAAGGTTGATTCAATTGGAAGGACTAGTTCACTTCCGAAAAAGAAAGCACACACTTTGATAGGCATCAAACTGTTCAAGTGGACCAATCAAGCCTTCTTGGCCTTGAGCAGTTGAGTGGACCAAGGTCTTGCTGAACTTCTTGTTAGCGTAATCATGTGCATCTGGTTTCAACACAATCTCTCAGGCTCTGGGGAAGTCCTGTCAGAGAAACATCTGAAAACTTTGTCATTCTGCCAGGAAAGTTTACCCACAATGAAGCCTCGGGAAGTAGTTAAGATAAGCAACATCCTCAAAGCAATTAGTTTGACAAGAAATCTGTCAACTATGGGGAAAAAGGGGGAGAAATTTTGTGACAGGGGACAGACACAAAACACAACAAAACAGTGCTGTGTTTACATACTTAGGCTCATTGTCTCTGCCCAGACATTCCATTGTGAAGATATACTCCAGGTCCTTTTTTCGCAGGTTAAGTTTATCCTTGTTATAATATAAAGTCCCTCAATCTACTGGTAAGTGTGAAGAAATCCTCATCAAGTTGTTAGAAGATCTTTAACTTCTGTACAGATGATTAATTCTCATTTGAAAAGCAATTGTTTTGGTGTTGGTTAGTGTGAATATTCAATGGCTTTTACATTTAATTGGAGACAGCCTATTGTATGGGTATGTGTATTTTCACACATACATGTGTTTTGTGATTCAAACCTTCTAAGTGGAATGTGTATTATGGGGCAAACATGGCGTATGTGTATTGTGGTCGACACACATCTAAATGAATCACTCTTGGGCTATTTTTGGCTCTTTGTTACCAATAGAAAGTGAGTATTGACTTGATTTGCATATCGTCAAAGAAACTGGTTCAGCTTTGACAAAATGTCTCCCTTTTTACTAATCATTGACAAGACCAGTTAGTGGTGAGCTTCAATCCAATACAAAATCTGTTCAACAGGGGACACATAAGAAATACTACATGTATTGTAACGTAACGCCAAAAATAGTTACTCAAGCAACAGGTTAAAATTTTGAAACAGTCAGACCAAGGAGGTTAAAATAGACGTTGCAGACAGCGTGCTGTCTTTCTTCAGTGACTTTTGTCTGTCTTTTGTCTGACTTTTTCAAAATTTTATCCAGTTCCTTGTCATGAGTAACTATTTTTGGCGTACCTTATTACAGGGAATCGAACCTTCATCAAAATGATTTCACACTTTACGTGATCACAATAACAGAAAAAACATGATTCTTTTCAAGTCAAGAACTTAACTGTTTAACAGTGTTGGCATATTTGAATTCTTGTATCATTGTTTGTACGAATGTATGAAAATGTCTGTTACTGTACAATTGGACTGAGATATGAGGCATCAGAAAATCTATGAAAAAAGAGTTCTTTGGAAAAAATGATAATTTGATGGGGTTTTTTCTAGGGTATGGTGTGTTGGTGCTGATGATACTTGTGGCTGAGTCCTAGTTTTGAGCAAGTTTCCTTTGGACAACTGGGAGTTCCCTGACGTTTATGTGTCCTATGTCGCCATACTTGCCACTTAAGCCTTACGGCATGAACTTGTTACTAAACTTTCAATATTTCTCTAAGCTGTATGGGAGTTCCCCGAATATTTCTCTAAGCTGTATGGGAGTTCCCCGAAAGGAGGATAGAGAATAACTGGGAAGTAAATACCACGGCAAACACTCCATTTTCTCCCTACCACGAAATCAAATCAGTAAACTTTTGATTCTTCTTTTTAGGAACAATGAAGCTGTGTGGTGTATTGGTACTGGTGCTTGTGGCAGTTCCCGCCTTGAGCCAGTTTCCCCCGGACAACTGGGAGTTCCCTGACAGGAGGATTGAGAACAATGAAGACCTGCGGGAGGTACAGTGCAGACACACCTGCAAGGACGTCAAGGCTCTGAAGAGGAGGATGAGAGAAATGGAGTCCCGGGTTCTTGCACTGGAGGATGCTGCACAAGGTAAGGTTTAACCTTATTGTACTTTGGTCTTGTACTAAGTCTTGTACTTGGAAGTCAAATGTAGAGAAGGGCCTTAAAGCTACTGGTGTAGAGAGAAGCACAACACCGAGGTGGAAAAGGACGGCCCGATGTGCTACAAAGCTACGGGAGGTGCTAAGGTGCTTGTACTTTGTAAGGATTCCTCTTCCTTTGTCTGAGTTGTCTGCATCAAGGGTCTTCCTTTTTGTGCATACCGTCTTTCTCTACCCCTGGCAACTATAATACTTCCAAGTCTTGAACGTTATCATATTATTTCCCATGCACAGCTTAGCATCCTCGAGCACACAATTTAACCAAGTTTTTCTGGGTCTTCCCCTTGAATGTTTTCCATGGTTTGGTGGTGTCCTTTCTAATAAAAACCTTGGTAGACGTTCCTCAGGCATTGCAAATGTAATCTAAGCCTGACTAGATTGCACTCCTAGCAGCTTGCTGGACTGACTCAAGCAGAGGAATGGGTCTGGCTGGTTTTTGACGTGTTTTTAGGCGTTTTTGTCTGGCTTTCTATTTTGTCCCGTTTTCTTTATGTCACCAACCCATATGTTAACGCCTTAAACATGTCAAAAACTAGACGGACCCATTCGTCTGCTTGGAGAGTATACCTGTTACGTACCAAGGAGTGGGCCAATTAGCCTCTGGCACTCAGCCATAGTGAGGGTTTGTGTAACCAAGGACACAGGCTGGAGGTAATGTTGCATTGGAGGATGTTTTCCACAAGGCCAAGCATCTGAAGATTGCACATCAAAACAAATTGGATGGAGCATTGTACAGCCTAGAACCCATAGTAACCACTGTATAGCATAGAACCTCCCTGTAGCTTTTAGTAGTTTGACATATAAGTAGCCAGTAGTATTTTATTTTTGCGTTACATTGTACCAGGTCCTGTTACAATCAATGTGCAATAAACTTTGACTTGACTTGTAACTTCCCAATAACCTTGTCACAGCGCCCCCTACTGGACTGCTGAAGATGCTGCAGCTTGAGGGCAGGATCAGGGAGTTGGAACAGCTGCTGCTGAAGTCAAACAAGCCTTCAAAGCTGCAGGAAGTGGTGAAGCCTCGCAAAGACCAAGGAACAACAGGTACGCCTTTTACCACTGTACCAGAACTCTACCATTTGAAGGCAGTGTTCGACTTTCTTTTTAGTTTAACGCATTTTATACCTGATCATAGAAGACTTCAAAAACTCAAGTATAGTTAGATCTGTACAAGTTACCACCTCTACATAAGGACCACCTGGCCAATACTACATAGTAACATATGACTTTTTGGTGATCCCTTAAACATTAGCTGTAACATTTATTTGGTTTAAGTAAACCTTGCGGGGAGGAAGTTGTTCTACTTTGACCCACTGTTGAGCAGTCTCAGTTATCAAACCAAAGAAATTAGTTCTTTGGCTGCAAACTTAACGTAAACCAAAAACATGTTAATACGCAACTCATGCGGGGTTGTATATACGCACAACTGTGACGGGCTTAAGTTTAGATCCCATTGACCCCAACATTGGTAATCCTAAGTCTATAGTGCACTTGTCCACATAGACCAGATTTTTCTTCCTATAGTTGGGCAGTTTTTACTGTATTCTCATTCAACTGTTAGGAACTTGACATTTTGCTATCACTAGGTCTATTGCTGTTTTATTTGATTGATTGTTTCCTTATTGTGCATGAAACAGACACCCACGTTTCTGCATCCTGTGCTGAGTTGAAGGACAACGGTTACACCGAGTCAGGCACCTACACCATCGACCCTGATGACCTTGACTATGGAGTGGAACCATTCCAGGTCTTCTGTGACATGACAAGTGACAATGACACTGGTGAGTTGAGGCAGGACAGTAAGGCCACACTAATTTAATTTCTTGGTTAACGGATTTTTATTTAAAAAAAAAAAAAGGCTGGCCCAGCCTTCTGTTTTCATGAATTTTTTTTCTTCTAAAATTTAAATTTTTTGGAAAATAAAAATCCGTTAACTGCAAGAAATTAAATTAGTGTGGCCTAAAGGTTCGCTACATATTATACCTGACATATCAAACTTATTTTCTCTGGAACAAATGGTCTTTGTTGACATTTTTAGAGATCAATGTAAGATTTTGCATTCTTTCCTATATAAGTTCCGGTATAAGTTATACTTGGCAAAACAACGTTTTTCCTTTCATATGATATCTTCTTTAGCTGATGAAGTTGATAAAAGTCACATTTTTCAGTCTTATGTGGTATCTTTTTAAGCTGTGAACTGCTGTATAGTCTTTTGGCGTTTGTCCAGGGCTGTCTCCAGCTTTAACTTTTTTTCGTCCCACTCATTGTTTGAAAGCCCATACTATCAATTTTTGTTGTTAGATCTGCTATTCTGTAGCAAGCTTACAAAAAATAAAATTTAATCAGTTTCATTAAGGACATTATATATTAATGTCCTTGGTTTCATGTAATGAAGTTTAAATTTTATGGATGGATGGATGGCATGAAATCCATTTCTGTCCCAACAAGCAAACTTCCATCCTGGGACAGAGGGACGGATCCTGCATGGAGACAGCCCTGTGTTTGTCAATAATCAGTCAAAGTTTGAAGTAGTCTTCCTAAACATTTCATCTATGATCGCCCAACAGGAATCACAGTGGTTGGGCATGACAGTGAGGAGAGGATGTTGGTGAATGGCTGGGAGACTGCCGGGTCCTACGAGAAGGACATCTCCTACTACGGGGCCTCCATGGAGCAGATCGCTGCCTTGATCAAGGCCTCTAAATCCTGCAGGCAGTTCTTGAAGGTAGCCTGAACTCTTTATTATGATAAGGTTGAGATCTTACTAAAGAAACTCTTGGATATGTGTTGACAACAGTCTTTAGTAATTTAAGACAGTGACTAACAAATATTTTTAAAAAAATATACTCTCCAGTCACAACCACTCAACATTTTCCTGACAGTATTATAACTTTTGTGACAGAAAAAGTATTAAAAATTTTGTATTAAAAATTTTGTTTTTGTTTTGGTGAAAGAAAAATCATTCACTAAGTCATAGATAGACACGGCAAAAACACTGATTTGACTTTTTCATGGAGCATACAATGAAACTCCTGGTTGTCGATAAAGACTGAAATACCAATAAGAATGTGCCTTTGATCGTTCTATACTCCTTGAAATCTATAGGTAAACATTTAGTTCAGATCACTGAGAAAGGATGCCAGATGGCAAAGGATGCCAGATGGCATCTGGAACATCTGTTAATTCTCAAAAAACTTTGTCCAGTGGTATAGATTTGATCAAAAATATCATTGTTCATTCCTGGATGTTTAACCTGCATAAACGTAAGACTGAAACATGTTGTTCTTTTGTAAATGCAGTATGAGTGCTTCAGCTCAGCTATCCACGGCCGTATCCTTGACCTTGACGTGACCTATGCGAGCTGGGAGAGTCGTCAGGGAGAGAAGATGAACTACTGGGCGGGCGCCAGTCCTGGCAGCGGGAAGTGCGCATGTGGGGAGACAGGTGAATAATATTCCATTGTTTTTGTTGTTGTGGTTATCTCCATAAAAAATGGAGATTTTTTCATGGAGATATTGTTTTGAGTGTGTTTTGAGTTTGTTTTGAGTTGGTATGGTAGAGGGTTGTGCGGCTACCCTTACAGGCACATCTGAAGGTATTGCAAAAATGCAGTGTAAGAACCTGTTTACTAAACTTGCTCAGAGCCGACTCATCAAAATGACCTTGCAGTTCAATATTGCAATATGTGCTGAGGTGCCCTTGGACAAATACTCAGACATGTGCACAAGAAATATTTCTGCACAACATTCTTCACCTACCAATCTTTCATAACTCTTTTCTTTGCTCTCTTTAGGCACCTGTGATAAGGCCAACCCCCGCTGTAACTGTGATGTCAACGACAAGCGCTGGCGTGCCGACGAGGGGTACCTGACAGACAAGGCGACCCTGCCCGTGTCTCGTCTGAACTTTGGCGACACCGGTCACGAGTGGGAACAGGGCTACCACACCCTGGGCAAGCTCGAGTGCACAGGCTATTAGTATTTTATTTAGCATTTAGGAGCTAACAGTCACAATAAGTGGGGATGTGTGCTGTTGTTGCTCAGCTTGTAGTACCAAGTGGCACATAGGGCAGCAAGTTTCCTCACTGTTTCTGTAGCAGGGTATATTTCTATAGGGAGGGTTTGCTAGCCCTTCCACTGTGGATGGGTGCTGGCCACCATTTTAGAATTGGCTGATTGAACTTAGATTCAAATGATGCCAATCCTTTTCACTGTGTACCACAAGCAATTTTTAACATGTAACAGTTACTCAAGTGTAGAAATTCTATCCAGTTGCTTGAGCGACTGTTACCATGCGTATCTTATTACCTGGATATTTAAACTTCATTCATTGACACAAGCAACTTTGTTTGTCAAAATGCACTGCTCATTCTGGTGAAGAACAGGCCAGATTTTATCTTCCTATAAAGGGAAAACTGTGTACTCAGTAATGACAGTACTGCTGCATTTGACATTTTCTTTTGTTATCGATAGATTTTGGAATTTGAGCGGCTGTAATACTGTTACACTAACATTATGTATTAAAAGTTGAAACTTGCCAAAATTGATTGATTTTGTCTTTATTATTTGAGGTAAAAAGGAGCGGTCCAAACTGGATGTAAAGCATCCTATCTGACTGTAGACTCTACTCTACTCTACTCTATATCATGATGACTTAATAAGACTGCACAGGTTAGGTCTTAGTTAGGTATTAGTTTTAGATAATGAAGTCCTAAGATCTTAAAATGTATAGTACACCTTTCCTTTTAGACTCTTCATCGATAACATTAATTTTTCAGTAATATTTTAGGACAGTAGAGTCAGCACCAGAGCAGATAAAAAGTACAGGTATGAATTGGGAAACGTTACATGTTTTGACATGAACAAAGTAATAATATATAATAATAGTGTGAGTCTCTGACCTTAGTAAGTCCTCCCTGCTGTTGAAGATCTTGGTTGGCCGGTTGATTGTAAAATCAGGATACGTCACCCTCCCCATCTTCACCATCAGAATGGTTTGCCTACAATGAAAATAGAAAAGTATTTCTTTACTTGGCAAATGCAGACTTGCTAGTTATTAGTTATCAAACTACACAAGCCTAAATGTACATGAAGGTAATTGTTAGAGAAGTCCCATTGCCTTTTTGAGGCCATAGGGGCAGTGAATTGTTACCAACTGTCTAGGGCACAGCACGTCGCCAGAACGTAAGCGTTTAACGTCATGTTCGTGTATTTAAGGTTAATATCTCGCATATAGGTTAATTTAGTTGAGTCCAAAGACATATTCTATGCAACGGCTGTTACTCCGATGCAATGTTGACCAAAGAGAACAAAAGAGATTCGGTGGTTTAAATAGCAGGCTAATTGCCGTACATGTATATGCATTACATTCTGGCAACATGCTCTAGAGCACAGTATTGGAAGACGGAGCCCATCCCTCTCCTTCCACCACACTTACCTCCCCAACCAAAGTCATGTACTCATTTTTACACCTAGGTGGAGTGAAGAATGTCGTGTCAAGTGCCTTTATGAAGGAAACAACGTCTACTAGTAGCCAGGAACACCAGGAATTGAACCTGTGACCTCTCGATCTCATGTTAAAAGTTTAACCCTTGTCCTGCAGGACCCCTATATATAGGCTCAATATATATACAGAGCCTGTATGTGGGTCCCGTATATTTACGGGTCGTGGGTATTTTTCAGCTGAACGCATCACATCGCAGCAAAACACACCAAATACGGAAGTAACAATGCCACAGCAGCACAGAAAAAGTCAAGGGAAAATAACCTGATTAAGAAATCAAATTAATGAAATAAATTGCGTAAAAACTATAAAAACGTCAGCAGGACAAGGGTAAAAGAGGAAAGAACAGGTCTTCTGACTGACTTACAGTTGCTGCTGACCCCCACTGCCCTTCTCCTCCTCCTCTGTGCTGCTGGAGAGGTTAAACAGGAGCAGAACTCGGGTGAAGACAGCTCGTGGTGCTGTTCTCAGTCGTACACAGCCACCAAGTAGCTTCCTAGCTCTTCATGAAAGAAAAAAAGTTGACAGTGTTCGAAATAACCACCTGTAGTCTGCAAATTTGTAGGAAGATCTTCAAGATTGCAGAAGAAAAATTAAAAAGTCTGCAATTTTGCAGAATTTTTGCTGTTGAAATTTTGTCTTTTCCAAGGGCCGTGGCTGTGATTTTTGTCACAGGTTGTGCGATCTAATTACGGATTGGATATAATGTCCTTGTTTCTCCTTATCAGGCAGCTGCAGCTGCAGGTTGGTTAACTTTTTTGTACCCATATTGAAATTTTACAAAAGTTGTTTGATGTTATGTCATTTCAATGAAGTGAATTCGCTTTTCGTTTTAATTATTTTTTACACACATGTATGTTTTTCCTGTTTCCAACTTTGTAAAAATGAAAGATAGAGTGTGAGAGAATAAAGAATGACAGTACAGTAATGTTGCAAAACTAGATAAATATAGGCATTATTAGGTTAAGGTTGTAGTATGGAGGCTTGTGTTTTTGCAGAAAATATTTTTGAATTGCAGAACAAAATTTTAACATTCTGCAATATTGCAGAACACTGGAAAAAAATATTTCTACCACTGGTGGATAAGTTTTGTAAACAGTCAGACATTCCGATATCATCTTTTGTCAGTGACTGCACAGAATCTGAATCTAACTTTCGTCAACGGATCACTAAAGGTTTAACCATTTTTTTTTCAAATTTCTGTATACAATTGGTACACATCTGTATGTTCTTTTATTAAGCATAGAGACATATTGGAAGAAGAAGTATATTTATAATAAAGATTTAAGTTGCAAAGAATATGTCCTGATATTGTGTTTGAAGAAAGACAAGATATGATTACCATCCATCAAAGACATGCGAACACAAGAGAAGATGGGTTACTTAATGGGAAACTATGATGATATACTGTAAATCACTTTAATATTGCGACAGAAAAATATAGCGTTCGGGGGAAAATGGAATAAGTCACAACACTTATTTTAACGGTGGGAACAAACATTACTGTCACCAATGTCAGTGATCAAATATTTGCGATGATGAAATTTTAGCGGTTCACTAGTGACCGATAAATTAGCTAAAATTAAGTTACAGTTAATAAATCAAGAATTACAGTACCTTCTGAGTATCATGGCTGACCCATCTCCAAATATGGTCCTTTGTACCTTGCCATGGTTGAGGATGGACTGTACCAACTGTGCCCTGGGGAGGGAGTTGGTGGGGATATGGAGGGACTTGGCTAAAGTCTTCAGGTCAGGAGCAGGAAGATGCTGCAGCACTTCTGTCACATCTGTCAAGTCACGTTCTGAAGAAATGGGACATAGAGATCTGACTGACTGGGCATAACATGATGCAAGTACAAAGGCATAAAGTGTCATTACTAGTATTAATTATAAAGCATCCATATCATTTATCTATTCATTTGCAAATGTTGCAATACATTACACTGACTCTAAAGGCAGCGTAGAGAGTCAACAGACAGGCACAGACAAATACAGACATTAGCAGTGTTCGAAATACCCACCTGCAGTCTGCAATTTGCAGAAAGATTTTCAAGATTGCAAAAGAAAAATGAAACAATGTGCAATTTTGCAGAATGAAAAATCAGGATCGGGATTCAATGGTTATCAATTTTTCACACACATGTATGTTTTTCCTGTTTCAAACATTGCTTGTAAAAATTAAAGATAGAGTGATAGAACAAAAAATTACAGCAAAGCTAGCTATAACCTGAATAGGCATTATTAGGTTGAGAAGGTTGTAGTATGGAGGCTTGTATATTTGCAGAAAATATTTACAAATTGCAAAACAAAATTTTGACATTCTGCAATATTGCAGAGCACTGGAAAAAGGTATTTCTACCACTGATTAGGTAGTTCATATCATCATCTCAATTATGTAACGTGTGAAACCATCATCTTGGTTTTATATGTAAACTTAAATCATAAGCATATAACTGGACACAGTTGGGTTTGGAAATAGAATCATATCATTGGAGCTGTGACATTTTTTATCAGTTAATGCAGCATCATTTGTATACCTGTAAATCATCTGAGTCGAGTAGCAAGAATGCAAGTTTACCCCACCTTGAGTCACTACAAGAATGCCACGAAAGTCGGGGTTCAGATGTCAAAGTTCAAGCAGCCAATTACTAGTAAGTCACTCAATAATAATAATTTAACGGTTCTTAGAGGCAAATGTGCTAGATGTTGGCACATCGGCAACCAAAGCCGCAGTGTGTTTTTTGGCACACAGTTTGACAGATTAGCCGAATAGGCTCGGTGGGCATCACTCCACCGTCCGGGTAGGGAATTGTAAAGTGCCTTTCCCAAGGGCACAACGTCGGGGCATGGTGAGTATCGAACTCAGGACCTATTGATTCCGAGTTCAACGCTCTGACCGTTACGCCAAACCAAAGTCTCTCAAGCCTCCGCTCAAATGCTCTATTTTAGTAGATGACAACTCTTACCATTCTGTAAGAACCCTTCCCTGACTAACACTTGGCACACGGGACCGAGGTCCTCAGCTATCTCTGGATACTGCAGTTTCCCCTGTCGATGCCAGGCCAACTTTCTCTGGAACAGGCGGACATACAGCTTCTGTGCAGCCTCTGGTGTTAAGAAACATGGCATATTGTGAGGCATTTTGACAATAAATGTCAGATAATTGAATCAAATATTAGTAGCTAAATGGACTATTTATATCATTTCTATTATTGGGTAGGACGAATACTCTCTCTTCGCAGCCAAGGGCTGAATTGCAATTAGCACACATTTGGCGGGGCTAGATCGCAAGGGTCTGTAGCGACTGCCATTCGGCTCGCAGGTGACCTCAATACGACAAGTGCTCCATGTGCGGCCATAGGACTGTAGGCTTTGAACCACTCACACCGGGAAGGACCCCCACTCTTTTTGATAAGTGCGATGGGTTCTTTAACGTGCTTGGGTGTGGCTCTCCTCAAAGGTGCACAGAAAGAAATTTGGGTGCACCACATAAAATAAAGTTGAATGTCAAAACATAATTACAAAGTTGAACATTCTTATAATTATGATCAAGAACTTCAGTCTGTAATTATATGGCTAACTTCCAAATTTCAACCAAGTAATACATCAAATTAAGTACAACAAAGGGTTATTTTGCTATTTCTTATACTTACATTCCTAAAATATTCTGCACACTAGTATACAATAGTACCTCTACCCTATAGCCTACAAAAATATCTAGGTGCACCAGTGCACCCACAGTCAAAAATTAGGTGCACAGCTCCAATTCTGGGTGCACACAGGTGCACATGCACCCACTATTTCGATCCCTGATATGTATACACTGGCTTCAAGTTTTGAATCTTACCGTCCATTCTGTTGAATGTCTCTACATACTTCATGTCCTCCTCATCAAACAAGCTTCTGTCATCCTCATTGTCCAACACACTGGTCAGAACTGTGTTGAAATTCTGTAGATAGTACGGTACTCTTGGTTTCCCATCTTTGCTGGAGTCATCTACAGACTCTCCTTTACTGGAATCTGTGGAATCTTCAAGGAATCCTTGTGATTGGCTAGAAGAGTCTTCTTTAGTCACAGATGTCTGACTTTTGTACACATCAAAACTTGAACTGTCCATTGAAGACATATCTTCATCTACATGACTTGTTCTACTATCTTCTCTTGAAATTTCAGGAATGACATCTGGTAGCACATCTTCTTTGATACTATTGTCGTCACTTGGTATAGAAGCATTTGGATCTGTGCTGTCTGTGTTGCTTGTTTGTGACTGTTGAAATAAGGCAAGTTCTTGAGCAATGTCGTCATCAAAATTTGGAAGCAGTTCTTTGACATCTAAGTACAGAAAGTTGGCACCCATGTTTGGTAATGGCACAACTTTGTGGTGTTTTATCTTTGCATTCGGCTTAACACTTTCTTTTTTTACAGAATTAGTGTCTAAGTCCTGGATTTCCTCATGTTGGTCAACATTTACCATTTCTTCCTTTACAACAGGTGTAGTTACTTTATTCCGACGTCTGCTTTTGGCTGGTCTGTCAGCTTTAAATTTCCTAGAAAGCTTTGAAATCTTCTTACTGATAGATGCTAATTTTTCTTCATCTATACTTGGCCTTGGGGGAGGGTTGCTCTTCTTGAAATAAGGGCTGGTGGATCCCTTCTGCTGATGAGTCCTATCTGTTGCTGAGTTGCTGGTATGTTCTTCACTTTGCTTGGAGGAAGATGCCAAACTTCCCTCTTGCAAATCACATTCAAAACTGTCTTTAAAGTCCTTCTTATCTTCTAATGCAGCATCTACACATTTTGTATCATTTTCAAATGCAGGATCTAGACATTTTGAAGCAGCATTACTCTGCGAGGCTGTTTCTCTGCAGACGTTTTCAGAATCTACACCTTGTAGGCAACCATTGTCAAGGTGACTATTCATCCAGGATATTGGAAGACTCTTGTTACACACTGGACATGATGCAAAGTTTGGAGTTTTTTGTCTTGCAAATGCTGACATGATGGAGTTGCCATTGCTTCTTGATGTTGAACTTGAAGGCTTGGATGACGTGTTTTTGTCGGTGTCTTCCAGTTTTGCCTTCTTGTGGGCTCTTCTTGATTTGAGGGATAACCGCTTCCTTGGGGCCTGCCCATCTTCTGACATGTTGGTTACTGCAAATGAAGTTAGAAATTACTTTCACTGAAAGTCATATTGTCAGGCTATGAAACAAACGGAATGCCTAAACACCACAAACCACCGCAAACGGGTCTAATATGCAGGGTACATGGGCAGGTACCTTATGTCAAGCACTGAATACATTGTCTATGCAATCATGAATAAAAAATGTGAAGCAAATCTTAAGTGTCTACCAGTTTTATCAAGTTATTCTGCTCATATCAAGATCAGAAGAATTTCTGGCCGCCATATTGGATCGTCGGTGTTCAGGGTCTGCATATGGAGAACTCTTTGATACCTTTCCTCTAGCTTGACAGACGACAGGGCTGTAAGTATCGATAAAACGTGGATGTTGTTGGTTATAGATTATAGTATAGTACAATTGTATCGTTATCAAGTCATAATACTCGTACACAGAGTGTTTTCAGCTTCAAAAACAATTAATAAGTATCAAGAAGTTTCCCATGCAGACCCCGGTGGTTTGTGGTGTTTAGGCATACCTTAAAAGTAAAACAAAACCTATGGACGACACTTTGCAGACTTGTCTCTTGTCTGATTTACAAATACAACACGTTTGGTTAGGTTCACAAAACGTGGACTGCCTCATTACAAGGGGAATTATATTGGAAAAAGTTTTAAGCTTTAAACCAACACAAGAATTGACCCACCATGAATTATAACCGTTATTCAAAACACAAGTGCAACAAATCCATACTAGTATAATTTTGCCAAAATGAACAAACTGCCCCCCACCCTCATTGCAAAGATCAAATGTCTACTGCGATAAACCAAATATCGCAACTTCCAAACCGCACACATTTTGACGTTAAGTAAGGCAGCTTGTGTGTCAACTTATCGTTTATATCATACACATTACCTTAGTGTAGTAGAACAGTTTAGAGCCTATCCAACCGATGAAACATACTTGTCACAGCACATCCCGCCGTTTTTCGAACTTTGACCTCAGAATATACCAATGGAATATGGGGATGTCTAAATTCTTTCTATTAAAGACTATTAAAATAAGATTTTCTAAGCTATAAACCAGCAAAATAACGCACCTCTATATAAAACAGATATCTAAGTATCATAAATATTTTCAGGCAGTTTCACTTGTTCGTTAAAGCCAATATTAAAAGTAACTGCGACTTTGACAAGATATGGGTAATCAGGGCAAGAATTCCGGGTCACCGGAGGTCATCAGAAAACGCGGCAACGTGTTGTTGTCATCAGCTGTTCTGTCCTGGAATGGAACGTGTGGAGTGGACGATAATGAAATAGTCTGTTCCTAAGCCGTGAGTGAGAGAAGAAGAAGAGAAGAACGTATTTCTTAAAGCTATGGAGGACTTGAGGAAGAGACTGGACTTTGCGAACCCATCCATACAGAACCAGGTAAGGTGCACCCCTCCCCCTTTCTCAGTTTTGTGCAACCTGACAAATATGACAACACTTCCAGCATCACGCAAGCACAAGTCACCAAGAGTTAAATACCTAGAGACAATCGAGTCGTAACGGAACCAAGCGTAACCCAGCACCAAGAGACCACGTCTAGCGATATAACAGACTTAACAACAACAACAACAACAACAACAAATATTATAATTTGCAACATTCACTGATGAATGCCTTAGCCAAGCAAAACTGATTCATATTAGGAAAAAGGAACAAACCTTTATAAAAAGACAATGAGGAAATGCTGTTATTTGTTTTCAAATGAGAAATATGTGATTGTCATCAATATCAGTATGTTGTTGAATGGAAATATCATGTCATAATTTGTTATGATACTGTCTAAATGCAGGCTGTGGCCAGGTTGTACCAGCAGATTGTTACAAAGAAGGGGAAAACTGAGATCACTGCAAGCACACCAAAGGTAATTTTATACTAACTCTTGGAATCGGCTATATTATTCTAATCAAATATCCTGCAACAGGTTTTCCTAATCATAATCTACCTGTCACATTATATATCACATTTTTTCTAATAAGAAGTAAATTTTGCTAAAAAAGATTTTAGAAATGACATAAGGAATCAGGATGGTACGAAATTGAATTATTGTAAGAATTGTGAAAGTGAATTGAATGAAAGTAGAATTGATTAATGTTACAATGTATTTGCATCATGTTTCCTTGCAACATTAGAGCTTCCAAAAATAATTTCATCAGGTTGCTAGAACATAGGATATTTGGATATCGTTGGATATTTGGAGTTTCTTTTATCACAACCAGGAATCTCACCTGCTGACGTTTCGGTGTCTGTCAGACACCTTCTTCAGAGCTTCTGACTGGAGTACTGCTTCTCTATAAGTAGCTGATGTAAGTGCAGGCGCTTTTGTGGCAAGAACACAATCACAAACGTGGCTGAGCTTGTATACCATGCTTACCGTCACGAACCACATCGCTAGAAAGAACTGCGTCATAGACTGGGAGGGGGTCAAGGTAATAGACAGAGAGGACAACAGATGCATCTGTTGGATTAAGGAGGCAGTATATGGATCAGGAAGTCATCACCGTCCCAAAGGGGGATACAAGCTCAGCCACGTTTGGGATTGCGTTCTCGCTGCGCCACCTACATCGGCTACTTATAGCGATGAGAAGCAGTACTCCAGTCAGAAGCTATGAAGAAGGTTTCTGACAGACACTGAAACGTCAGCAGGTGAGATTTCTGGTTGTGATAAAAGAAACTCCAAATATTCAACATTAGAGCTGTTTACCACTTACAAATGTTATAGCAACAGGGGGGAAGTATTTAAAGGCATTCAGAGAGAAACTAAATTTGTTACATAACACTTTAATGTTTAATCTTCAACAACAGATTGCAGAACTGTCCCTCCTGTGGGATAAGAGTACTGATGCTGACCCTGTAGTCAACTCTGCCTGCTGTGAGGCCCTGGTAACACTGGTGTACCAGAAACATGCAGAGTGGGAATATATACTCAATGGCTTCCTGAATATCGTACCCTCCGGAAGGTATGCCGTTTCCTTTTTCATCGATAAGTATATATTATATATATATATTTCCCAAGAGCTATCATAGAGTGGAACTCCTTGCCACCATGTATCAGTCTTGCTAGCTAATTTTACAGAACACTTGCGGTTAGATGTGCAAAGGTTAGGTGTGACAAGTCGTTCAGTGTAATATAACCAGCTGCTACTGCACTGCACACCTGCAAAGCTGGTGTGTTATGCTAAAGAACAGTTATACCGGCTACATAGATAGTGTCAGATACAGAATATATAGCCGTGCATTTTGTCTGTTTGCACAAGTTGTCCCTAAGACGATGTTCATATCAGCATTCGCAAATCGGAATTCACCCATGTACAGGGATTGATCCATAATCCTAGTATGAACGGGGTCTAATAGCTCTGTGAAAGTACACTGTATCTGATTTTCTATTGTTATGACTAATCTATAGCCATAGGATTGAGGAATGGTGACAGCACAGTTGCCATACTTGTAGTCGATTTCAAAGTTGATTGCTATGTAATCAGTTCCGTAAAAGCAGGCAACTGACAAGCAACATGTTGGAGAAAATATTTCAATGCAGTTTGCCTCAATTTCATTGAGGGTAGAGTATAAATGGGTCTACTGAATGCATGTCACATATAGTGATATATGTATATAGACACTGCATGATTTGTTGTACATGATTTGTTGTGCCTCTACCTAAGCTGACTTTATCTTTACAGGAATCTAACAGCTGTTCTGAAAGCTGTCTCAGACTTGCTGGTATGCCAGGTGCTCGGCTGTCTTCAGAAGGAGGGCAGCTACAGCTGTCCATTTCAGATGAGGTAAATTGTATCAAAAAGATGGGTTCTTGTACCTCATGTGGCCACCAAGATAATGAAAGCAAGTGATAATCACTCAGTAGACTTTCCCATCTATGTTTTTTTGTACTCTCTATGTTACAGTCTGTTCATTCACCAGCCCAAAAGAAACGGTACTGACAAAAAATAGTCCGATGGACATACAGTTTACAGTGTACTAAATCTGACCTCTCCCCAAGGTTATAACCTGAACGGAAATGGACCTTAAATTTCAGTGGCAACACCTACATGTAGGCAACCATCAACCTTTTCTGGAACATGAATGTTTATGTTTTTAGGCTCAAAATGTCCATGTGTTCACATGTGCACCCCTGCTGTATTTCAGAACCCCTCCCCACCCGTTCATCACCATTGTTGTGAACCGAGCTGACAGCTGGCCACTGTTGTTGGAGCAGGTCAGCTACCTGTTCAACCTGGGGGATCACAGGTTGGTGTTTCTGTACTTGTCATAATCATGTTTGAGTAGTGTAAAGTGCTGCTGGTGCCAAGAGTGCAAACAGGTCTAGAGCTATTAGCAGGACAACTTAAACCTTTCACTAGTTCTCATCTACATCTACATCTACATTCATTAACCCCCATATAGCCCCTTCAGGGGCAAAGTAAGGGGTGAGTTGAGGTCCCGGGCAAAGGCAGGCAGGCCTCCAGCCTGGCACGGAACGACTCAACGGTGGGAGCCGCCGCAACCGTGCCAGGCAGGGTGTTCCACTGGGGGATAGTACGGGGAAAGAATGAGTGTTACTGTGTTAATATGTATCGGTTCTTGCATGAATGGTGTAAAACTTAAGGTCGTGGCTCCCCCGGTGCCCCCCTGGGCTGGTTTCAGCAAACTGTAAGTGTCTACATTGATATGGTTGTTAACAAGTTCTAAATCATAGTTTATCAGCCAATAGCATCTCAGGCCCATTGTAATGTGCATGTGTATAAACGATGTGTAAGAGATCACAAGAAATCCTTTAGATCATGTTAGTTATATGTCTGAAAATAATCTTCATATCCCATCCAGTTGAAGAGATAATGTTTTGTTTGTATTGATATTAAATATAAGATATAAAATATTTTAACCTGGGTGTCTAACCTTCATAAGTGCAGTCTAAGACTACTACAGTTTTTAGGAAGACACCATTAGATTTCTTTGCAGCAAGACTACAATCCATTTCTAGCCCTCAAGGAAGTTGACTGTATGTCTTGTTTGTAGGATCCAAGCCTATGTACTGGCCATGCTGGAACCCTTCCTGAAGTATGTGTTTCTTGAGCCCTCCCACTCGGTACAGTACAGTCAGCTGAGACTTGGGCTGTGGAGAAGACTGCTACAGATATCCAACAGTGCAGAGGTGTCACAGGCACAGGGCATTGTTAGCTTCTTGGTTGGACTTTTACCATCAATACAGGTAAGATTAAGCTTTACTGCAGTGGCATTATAATTTCAATTGTCATGTTGATATTTTGAATGTTTCTTTTTGTCAACAATGGTACATTCTGTCTGGATCAGAGTTGAACTGCAATTTTCAGCACAAAATATTGGACTGACCCAAATTTTTGATTGAACAACTCCAGTCTTTGCCAATGAATGAGCAATCCACAGCGTCTGTGCTGTCACATTATGTGAGGGGGTTGGTGGGTTTTGGTTAGTTGGGGGGTGCGTTGTAGTATGCAACATAGACTTTCTGCAACATGTTCTATCTGGCAGTGCATAACATTTACAGAAGTCCACTTTTTGTGTTGGAGATTGTTATTTGTAGTTCAACTCTGATCCAGAACGTCTTCTACCGACCCAGATGAACTGTCAAGTTACATTCTATCTGGATGTTGTAACTTAGTGAGGGGTGGATACCGGTTCGCTGGACCTGATTTGGACCTTTATAACATCCAAGAACCGAGTCCAAAAAAACTGAAAGCCAAAAACCTGAGTCCAAAAAAACCTGAACAAATTACAAAATATATTTTTCTATTTTGTTTGATAAAAAGTGTTTTGAGTCTCCCCTCTGAGTCTGACAAAAAAGGCATTTAGAATAAGTGCATCATTCAAATAAAAGGCATTTGACCCCTCTGACAAAAAAGGCATTTAAAATAAGTGCAACATTCAAATAAAATGCGAAATAATTCAAATATCAAACACAGGTTTATCTTGAAAGTCTTCTCACCAACAAACCTTTATAGTCGTGTGTGTCAGTATCAATTCTCTATGCTTAATATTGGTCTAATGAAACAAAACGTCAACTGGACAGGATCAGGTCCAGGTTCAGGTCCGGACCTGAACCTAAATCTTTGGACCTAAACTTGGACTTAGACCTTATTAAGCCGAACCGGTATCCACCCCAAGTTTTAACTGTTCAACATTTTCATTTTTCAGCTTGAGCCCAGTTCAACCCTACAGGAGGGTCTGTTACAGGTGGAAGACCTGGTCACCCATCTGCTGAGACACGAGGGAGAGTTTGTACAGGAGAAGACAACAGTTGCCTGTCACCTCCTAGTCCTGACACACGCTCTACTGGTACAGGGCAGTGATGTCACATCAATATTGGACACTGTTCTCAAGATAGCAGATGATGAACCTGAGGTATATAATATGTGTCTAGAGCTAAATGTCCTGACACACGCTCTACTGATACAGGGCAGTGATGTCACTTCAATATTGGGCACTGTTCTCAAGATAGCAGATGATGAACCTGAGGTACATAATATTTGTTTAGAGCTAAATGTCCTGACACACACTCTACTGGTACAGGGCAGTGATGTCACCTCAATATTGGACACTGTTCTCAAGATAGCAGATGATGAACCTGAGGTACATGATATGTGTTTAGAGCTAAATGTCCTGACACACACTCTACTGGTACAGGGCAGTGATGTCACCTCAATATTGGACACTGTTCTCAAGATAGCAGATGATGAACCTGAGGTACATAATATGTGTCTGGAGCTAAATGTCCTGACACACACTCTACTGGTACAGGGCAGTGATGTCACTTCAATATTGGACACTGTTCTCAAGATAGCAGATGATGAACCTGAGGTACATAATATGTGTTTAGGTTCCGGTAAGGAATCGTTTTGACCTAATACCTAAAGAGTCCGTGAAGATAAGACGTAAATCCTAGGTTTTCTCATTAGTTTTGGCTCCCGATTTTTCGGCTATCGCTATAGCAGTGTGTTATCTTTTATATTTCCCAATCTTTGTAGCGTTTTAAGGTTTCTGAGTTTTGGTCGTCCTCGAAGACTTCCTGGTATCAGTGCGCAATGACGGTAACGCGGCCTTGTCGCCTGATTACCCGAATCGTGCGTTCTATGTGCGTTTTGCATGGTTTCACACCATCGGGGATTGCGGAAAACGTATCCTCACGATTTTTTTCCATTTTTCCTAATTGCACAGACAGAATAATGACCTTTATTCCCATATTAGTCTTTATCCTAGGAAAACTCTTATTTTCCTTCCAGCAGCCTTTGAAGAATGCCCTAAAAATAGCAGTTTTGGGGGATGAAAATTGCTTTAAATGACGGTTTTCACCCAAAATGACGTTTCCACAGAGAATATCAAATTCGTCTGTTGTTCGAAGGCAAGGCATCCCTATCCATCGGAAACATTGAATCGGCCGAAAAAGGATGTTTGGATAAGCGCTATTGCCTTTCTGGGAACGAGTCAGGTCGGCCCCGAATTGTAAAAAAAAATCTCAGAACCGAGACCTTTAGAGCTAAATGTCAAATTTGGAAGTTGTTGTCTCCAAGCACACTATAGGCATCCTCACCAGATAGTTTTAAACAATGCTTGCAGCTAGATGTGCAAAGGTTAGGTGTGACCTGTTATTCAGTGTATAATAATAATAATAATGGTTTATTGGTCAGAAATAACCCGTGCAATGGCAGCCAGTGCTGAATTGCTGCAGGGTTCACAATCACATAATACACAACAGATACATATTTGCCCCACACTTACACTTTGTAGAACTGTCACAAGGGTCTGGGCGGCTGCCATTTGGCACCAGCAAGTGACCTCAATACGACCTTCCCCAACGGAAGCCACGTACCCATTCACACCTGGGTGGAGTGAGGAAAGTCGTGTTAAGTGCCTTTCCCAAGGGCACAACATGGGGGCATAGCAGAGGTTTCGAACCCGGGACCTCTCGGCTCTGGGCAAAACACCCTACCGATTGCGCCACACGATGCCACAGTGTAATATAACCAGCTGCCTGCAAAGCTAGTAGTAGTATGTTACACCAAAGGGTAGTCATACCGGCTGTATAGATACAGATACAGACAAAAAATAACTGTCATTATTATCCCAACATTTAGCAGAATATAAAGCCAAAATGTTTAACTGGTTTGAAATGCTTTAATTTGTCACAGCTAGATGTTAAAGTTCCAAGCAACTTGCAACACTTCATTAGAACAAATTGTTTTGTCTAGACCAGTTGATTTGTATCCACATTTGTATTAGTTCCTGTATTGGTATGTACAACTTTCAGGCAATATAGAAGATACAGGTGCTGAAATTTTTGTTCTGTTTGTTCCAGGTGTTACCAGGTGATGTTTCCATTGTCATTCTCAGCTGTCTGCTACTGAAGGCACCAGCAATACATGTAAAGACTCTGCTTGAAATAGGTAAGGAATTTTGTTTGTATTGCATACCCGGTAAACCGCATCAAGGCATAACACACCAGGTTTGTACTGAAGAGTACAAGCTGCATATCCGGACAGATTTATATGATCCACACACACCGGGAAGGGCCCCTACTCTTTTTGATAAGTGTGTTGGGTGCTTTAACGTGCTTGAGGTGTGGCTCTCCTCAAACATGGGACCTCCATTTAACGTCCTATCCGAGGGACGTCCCTAACCTAAGCTAGGTACTCATTTTCACCTGAGTTAAGTGGGAAAAGTGCCTTCCCCAAGGGCACAATGCCAACGGGACAAATCAGGGAACCCCAGATTTGAACCCGGTATCTCTGGGTTCTGGGGCCAAATACCCTGCCACTACGCCGCCGCGACGCCACGTATTCCCTAGTGCTGGAATACATACATTGCAGTGATGCTGATTTTTGGTTTCAGTACATGAAATGATTTAACAAAAGGTAGAACATGCAACTCAGAAGATTAATTGTATCAATTTCAAAGTGCCTGAACTTTCACTCAAATGGTTTCTATATTCCCTCCAGCCATGAGAGTCACCAACCCTGACACTACTGATGCAGGGATCGTCCGAGTTCTTCTCTTCCCACTGCTACAGTGTGTAGCTGGGACAATAGGAGCTTCAGTAGGAACAAAGGAAACTGGAAAGGTGCAGACTATAGCAAGAGAACTTTTCAGTCGTGTCGAGGAAACCATCGGAAAAGAAACTACGACGTCAACAGAACAGGTTAGAACTGATTCTCTCATCCCTTTCCAACCAGTTATAATTTCATCTTCATTCATTAAAAACATGCCTTCCTGTTCTAGATTTTGACAAGCACTAGGCCTATGTGTGGTCTTGTCATGGCCTGTCCTTGGTGCTGAATGCCATTCACACTAACATGAGTATCTGTCCTTAGTGCTGAATGCCATCCACACTAACTAGGACACTTCCCTATGCTGGATGCCATTCACACTGACTCAAGTGCCTGTCCCTGGTGCTGAATGTCATTCACACTGACAAAGTTGCCAGTCCCTGGTATTAGAAACTATTCACACTAACAAAATTGTTTGTCCCTGTTGCTGAATGCCATTTACACTAACACATGAGTCTGTCCTTAGTGGTGAATGCTATTTACACTAACACGAGGGTCTGTCCTTAGTGCTGAATGCCATTCACACAAACATAAGTATCCTTCCTTGGTGCTGAATGCCATTCACACTGAGAAAGTTGACTGTCACTGGTATTAGATGCTATTCACATTAACAGGCATGCCTGTCCTTGGTGCTGAATGCCATTTACACTCACACAAGACTCTTAACCTGGTGCTGAATGCCATTCACACCAGCATGGGTTTCTGTCCTTGCTGCTGATTGCCATTCAATACACATATGCTTATGTATGCTTTGCCAATTGTTGACAGCACTAAGCTTGTAATAAGTATATGATCATTACTGTTTCCCTTTGCAGGTTGAATGTCAAAAGGTCATTGACCCCTGGTTCAATCTGATGTCATCTACTGCCCTATTGGTCACCCACCTACAAAGAGACCCTAATGCTGCTTCTGATTGGCTGAAGGCTGTCCAATCAGGACTGAGGGAGTGCAGCACAGTTCCAGACCATGTAGTGTTGGTTGTGTCATCTCTAGTGCTCAGTCCCCACACAGATGTGCTCTATCCAGCCTTGGAGGTGCTCACAGCACTAGCTCAGACTGATGTAACAAAGGTATGTCATATTGGAGAATTTTAAACTTTGATCCAACACCAAGAGTTGAACTCACCATGAATTTTCGGTTGGACCTCCAACCTTCGTCAGATGTTCAATCCACTGCGTTGAATGCCGGGAAGTCGGAGACGTGATGACCTCAGCAGCGAATCGAACGCAGCGGGGAGACGTTTGTGAGAGGCGTGAAGGAGGCGATTTACATCAGGGCTCATCACCCCTCCCTGAACCGCGACGGTGGAAGATTCCGTCTGCCCGCTGCGTTCGATTCGCTGCTGACGTCATCACGTCGCCGACTTCCCAGCGTTCAACGCAGTGAATCGAACATCCGACGAAGGTTGTAGGTCCAACCGAAATTCTTGGTGAGTTTAACTCTTGGTGTTGTATCAAAGTTTAAAATTCTCCAATATGTACTCTACCAACACACTGTCAGATAAGCTTTCATGCAAAGGTATGTCATCTCAATCTATGCAAAGAGTAACAAGTGTACGATCCTTCATGTATTATTAAGCAGAGC
This sequence comes from Branchiostoma lanceolatum, assembly GCA_035149815.1. Classification (NCBI taxonomy): domain Eukaryota; kingdom Metazoa; phylum Chordata; class Leptocardii; order Amphioxiformes; family Branchiostomatidae; genus Branchiostoma; species Branchiostoma lanceolatum. Next base: position 8,642,020 of record CM068867.1, on the reverse strand, counting down.
CATTTATTTCCTGGTTGAAAAATGTGCCATACGTTAAAGATACACAATACAAAAATCTACTAGATAAGTATAATTCCACCAGGGTACATAATTCCGCCACCCTAAAAAGGTATGTCCAGACAGATTTTAAACCCAACATCCCTCAGTATGATACACTCCTGTATATCTAAAATGTGCATACTTGGGGGTGCTTCACACTGTTTTCAAAGTGGCAGATTTATGTAACTCGTCGGATTAATTTTAATGAAGGTTAATATTAAGGAAAATATCTCCAGTTGCTTGAATAACTTATATATTGTGTATCTTATTACCTGGATGTCTAACCTCCGTTAATGCATGTATATGATGGTTCCAGGCCCCCTACATGCTGTCCCTGTTGCTGTACAGACTAGGGAAGGAGACGGATGCTGAACTCCACATGAAACTGCTGTACACTGCACCCGGAATGGCAACACACAAGGTAAAGAGGCATGAAACTGCTGTACACTGCACCCAGAATGGCCACACACAAGGTAAAGAGGCATGAAACTGCTGTACACTGCACCCAGAATGGCCACACACAAGGTAAAGAGGCATGAAACTGCTGTACACTGCACCCAGAATGGCAACACACAAGGTAAAGAGGCATGAAACTGCTGTACACTGCACCCAGAATGGCAACACACAAGGTAAAGAGGCATGAAACTGCTGTACACTGCACCCAGAATGGCCACACACAAGGTAAAGAGGCATGAAACTGCTGTACACTGCACCCAGAATGGCCACACACAAGGTAAAGAGGCATGAAACTGCTGTACACTGCACCCAGAATGGCAACACACAAGGTAAAGAGGCATGAAACTGCTGTACACTGCACCCAGAATGGCAACACACAAGGTAAAGAGGCATGAAACTGCTGTACACTGCACCCAGAATGGCAACACACAAGGTAAAGAGGCATGTCGGACCAACACAAGTTTAGAATAGATATCGGATATGCAAGATGAAGACAAGATGTGGTTTTTTTTTCTGCTCTGTTGCATGTGCACCTCTTGCTTTCATAGGTTTACGTGATACAAATAAATCAAGAAACGTGAAAAATTCTTGTTTAAGACTTCATCCAGTTGTTTCATATATTTTGTGTAACGCACCAGGATGTCTAACCTTCATCATAACGTTTCATAGTATTAGTGTTGGCAGTCAAATGTATGACATGAGTTCTTGGTAGGTCTGACTCTAACACATGTATCATGCAATGACGTCATGTTTCAGGTGTGCATTCCTCCAATTCTGAAGACTCTCCAGGTGCTGGGAGCCCATCCTCACCTCAGGGCTGTGTCTCTGAGACTCCTGACATCACTCTGGGAACAACAGGTTTGTTACATGTTACTACATATATACACATATATCCTGTAGGAGCCCATCCCCAACTCAGGGCTGTGTCTCTAAGACTCCTGACATCACTCTGGGAACAACAGGTTTGTTACATGTTACTACATATATACACATATATCCTGTAGGAGCCCATCCCCACCTCAGGGCTGTGTCTCTAAGACTCCTGACATCACTCTGGGAACAACAGGTTTGTTACATGTTACTACATATATACACATATATCCTGTAGGAGCCCATCCCCACCTCAGGGCTGTGTCTCTGAGACTCCTGACATCACTCTGGGAACAACAGGTTTGTTACATGTTACTACATATATACACATATATCCTGTAGGAGCCCATCCCCACCTCAGGGCTGTGTCTCTAAGACTCCTGACATCACTCTGGGAACAACAGGTTTGTTACATGTTACTACATATATACACATATATCCTGTAGGAGCCCATCCCCACCTCAGGGCTGTGTCTCTAAGACTCCTGACATCACTCTGGGAACAACAGGTTTGTTACATGTTACTACATATATACACATATATCCTGTAGGAGCCCATCCCCACCTCAGGGCTGTGTCTCTGAGACTCCTGACATCACTCTGGGAACAACAGGTTTGTTACATGTTACTACATATATACACATATATCCTGTAGGAGCCCATCCCCACCTCAGGGCTGTGTCTCTGAGACTCCTGACATCACTCTGGGAACAACAGGTTTGTTACATGTTACTACATATATACACATATATCCTGTAGGAGCCCATCCCCACCTCAGGGCTGTGTCTCTGAGACTCCTGACATCACTCTGGGAACAACAGGTTTGTTACATGTTACTACATATATACACATATATCCTGTAGGAGCCCATCCCCACCTCAGGGCTGTGTCTCTAAGACTCCTGACATCACTCTGGGAACAACAGGTTTGTTACATGTTACTACATATATACACATATATCCTGTAGGAGCCCATCCTCACCTCAGGGCTGTGTCTCTAAGACTCCTGACATCACTCTGGGAACAACAGGTTTGTTACATGTTACTACATATATACACAATATCGTGTAGGAGCCCATCCTCACCTCAGGGCTGTGTCTCTGAGACTCCTGACATCACTCTGGGAACAACAGGTTTGTTACATGTTACTACATATATACACATATATCCTGTAGGAGCCCATCCCCACCTCAGGGCTGTGTCTCTGAGACTCCTGACATCACTCTGGGAACAACAGGTTTGTTACATGTTACTACATATATATATAGAATACAACACGGGGTGTTCCGTATCACCCAAGGTACTAGCCCGACTGTGGGTAGGATCGCCCGCAGGAGGGCTGGGACCGAGGGTGATGCGGAATACAACGAGTTGTATTTTATTTATGTCATAGCCACCCAAGAAAACACACATTTCAATGAGGAATGCGCTAGAAGTTGAGGGAGTTTTGTGTCCTCGAACAAATGAACAACATTGATTCCAACCTCCGAATCCGGTATTCAAATTTTCGACAGCAGTGTAACCGGCACGCTCGAAATGCATTCAAAATATTCTATGAAAGCCTGTGTGATACAAGTTTAGAACCTCATGTGATACGGATAGTTATCACATGGTCTGGAACGCCCGTATCAGGCCCAGGTATGACATAAACACAATCATATATCCTGTGGTGAAATTCATATTAGTCTCTCATGCTTGGTTCTGTTATACTTCTTGAAGTGAATAGAAACTTTTGAATCTTTTTTTTAGTATATGCTGTCTTATTTCTTAGCACTCAGCACTTATAAGAAAGAGTATGTAAGTTGAATACACACCACTACCTGTGGACTCGCCCCTACTGCAGTGGCCTGTGTTTCTCATGGGTTATAGGAATGGAAATGGGCACTTTCCCTATACACCGAAAGGTTTACAAAAGATTTAAACCTTTATATTAACTGTCCTTTCTTTCAGGCATAAATGTACAGTGTGACATTTTGGATAACCAGAAGAGAAGGTTTAGACATGTTGAATTCATTTCTTTATGGAGAACTTAAACTGTTTGCCAACTAAAAAAATTGGACTCACCAGAAACGTTGTGAATCGTTCAGCCCTCTTCAGTTATCTGACCTAATTGCTCTGGACATGTGGCTTTATACAGGTGCAATGTAAGCAATGGGTATAAAGTTGTTGGAAATCAAGTTCAATTTTTGAGATGACAAACAGTTTAAATTCTGTAATATAATTCAACCGACTCAGATAAACAGCATTGTTGAATATATTTGTTGTGTAGGATCGCAGCTTTCCCCATCTGCAGAAGTTGTTGAAGTCTGAGCTGCCTGCCAATCAGCCCCCTGCCCAGATCCTGGAGATGAACATGGCCAAGGCAGCCTCTGTCAGGGACATGTGTAAGCTAAGGTGCAGGAGAACTGATTTCCTTCAGTTTGCTATGTATAATATTGTTAGGAAAAATATTATGTGATCATATATCTGTAAACCTCAGCTAGCTGTTCAGGACGGTCTGACAATGCTGAGACACTACGTTATTTAAAATGGTTTCCTTTCATTCTAATAGTTGGGGAGCAGTTAGGATCGATTGTCACTCTGAGAAACTGATGTTGATGACAGATGGTTTTGCTGTAAAGTAAAGATACATGTACTAAAATCAAGGGGGAGGGGCCAGCAAGTGGGAAATCATTATATGATAATAACTTTATTGCAAGTTCATGCCCGAAGGCTAATTGCAGACAAACAAGTTATATATGGCCTTTGTTGGTGAATATTGACCATGGTAAAATCCTCATTCACATCAGCCCTACAGCACTGGCTATGGCTAAACAGTCTTTGTATACGAGAATGGCAGTCTCTGTCCAGCCTGGAGTCCAGCCTTCATAGCTTTAGTCTGCTACCCAAGCTCCGCTCCCCACCAAGAAGGATGGACTCCAGGCTAGTCTCTGTCACTATGTGAACAAGTTAACTTTAACTTAGCATGAAAGTTCATCTGTGTTGGTAGAATTCATTATTTACAAGACTAAACTTTTCGTCCAACACTGTAAGAAAAATTAGGACTTACCCCAAATTTTCGGTTGACTCCATCAACCCTGTTCACGGAATGAACCCGGCTACTGCAATGTGACGTCAGCGACACGTGATCGCAGTAGCGGGTCATACGTGCCCGTGAACAGGGTTGAGTCAACCGAAAATTTGGGGTAAGTCCCAATTTCTCTTACAGTGTTGGACAAAAAGTTTAGTTTGTTAATAAGTTAACTTTAAGATAAACATACTTATATTGCACTTCTGAATCATGTTTCTCCAGGGCCCACCAGCATGGTGCAGACTTGTTGCCTGTCCTGTCACAGATCCTGAATGACTGTACGTCGGAGCTGGAGGCCGTGCCGGCCAGTCTGGCCCTGGAGGGGCTCACGGCCCTGTGTCAGGCCGAGGTGGTGGACGTAAGGACGGCCTGGTCAGTCCTGGCCCCCAAACTACAGGCTGACCAGAGGTGTGTTTCAATCAGTTAAAACTAGAAATACCAGTTTAGATAGTTTTCTAACCTTTAGCACTCTGAAGTAGCTGTTTGGCACCCAATTCCCTATTGGTTACAGAGTTAGGCAGCAGGGAGAAGGTTAAATACATGTACGTTATGCCTTGTAAGAACAGCCTCGTCAGTCCTGGCCTCCAAACTACAACCAGACCAGAGGTGGGTTTGAAAATTCTTTTTTTAAATACATGTATAACGTTAAAAAGCCTGCACTACCAAAAAATTTTCTTGTTTTTCCTTCTACAAAGAAATTTTTTCTATCAGCAAGAATATTATTCTGTATACAAGAATCCCTGTTTTAGGCACAAACAAGAATTGCATCTAAGAATTTTTTTCTGTCAACTTAAACCAAGAAAGTTCAAGAAAATAATTCTAGTAGCATCAAATTTTCAAGAAAAAATAACTTATGGGAAGAATCTGTAAGAATACAAATTTGACGAAACAAAGAACAAATTTTATATCAAGCCAGAGAAAGCACATTTTTCTTATTTTTCTAGAAAATTCTTATTGAAAAACAGCTACTAGAAATATTTTCTTAAAATAAGTTAACTTCAGAACAAAAAAACTAAAATTCTTTGTGTAAGAATTGACAAAGGCAAGACTTCCCTGAAGGTTTCTTGAATTTTCTTGTTTTTTCTTAGTTTGTATAAGAAAATCTTTCTCAACACAAGAAAACAAGAAAAATAAGAAAGAATAAGAAAAAAATTTCAGTCCTGGCCTCCAAACTACAGGCAGACCACAGGTGTGTTTGACCAACAGTTTCAGCCGTCAACTGGAAATACCCACAGTATAGATAGTTTTTTTTTTAGATATATTTTTGTGCCTACTAAGGCCCCCATTCCACTAGAAGGCATTCACGCTGCAACCTTGCTGCAACCAAAATTGGATTTGTGTAACCCTTGATTTCATAATGGGAATATCATTCAAAATGTAAAAGTATGACTGAAAAGACAACAAAACACACTGTGAAAAAGAAACTGTTTTTTATCCATTGAATTCATTGAGCGCTCTGTCCAATATTAGGTGGCAGTGTGATTACAACAATGTCGCCAACATTGTGGAATGGGGGTGTTAGTATTGAAAGTTTAATGAAATGCCATTAAATTGTTCACTTTGAATATACAATATGTAACTTGTTTTCCAACTTTGTTCCATTTTCTAGACCCCTGGTCCTAAGTCATGTCTGTGAGCTGTTCTCCCTTGTACCTGCTCTTGCCGTCAACACACCAGAGTTTGAGGTAACATTTCAGCTTCACAAACAGCCAAATCTTCACTGATTTTGACATTTGTGTTATGCATGCCAATACTGCATATTGCTGTCATTGCAATTTTTTTTTCCAACATTTTCATCTGTTTGTGTTTTTATTTCAATTGGTTTTATTCTTTAAACAAAGGCCATAGAAGTGCAGAATGATAGTTGAGAGTCAAAAATCAGATATCTGTATCCAAGGAGTCATACGCAAAGTTCTTGCTTCTAAACTCAAGTCATTTTGATTTGTGAGATGGTCTAAAATCTAAGATGAAAATCCAGACTGATTTAGAATTGCTTTAAGCGATTATTGATAGATAGAGTCAGTCTGTCTTTTAACAACATTTTGTCTCTTTGCAGAAATTTCAGGAACAGATTACTTTTCTCCTGTGGCAGCTGATCAAAAGCAAGGTAAATCTACAAGTGTTAGATGTCAGATCTAGAACAGCTTGTAAAGATCTTGATTAGTTTTTAGAATGTGATAACATTGTGCAAATAGAAATAGCAGAAAATAAACATGTAAACACTTGATGAAGATGTATATTACATGTCACACTGACTCAAGTGCCTCTCCTTGGTGCTGAATGTCATTCACACTGACAAAGTTGCCTGTCCCTGGTATTAGAAACTATTCACATTAACAGGCATACCTGTCCTTGGTGCTAAATGCCATTCACACCAACACAGGTACCTGTCCCTTGTGCTGAACTTCATTCACACTAACACAATTGTCTGTCCCTGTTGCTGAATGCCATTGACACCAACACAAGTGTCTGTCCTTGCTGCTGAATGCCATTTACACTAACACATGTGTCTGTCCTTGCTGCTGAATGCCATTCACACAAACATACGTGTCTGTCCTTGCTGCTGAATGCCATTCACACTAACATACGTGTCTGTCCTTGGTGCTGAATGTAACATTTCTGAAAAGTTTTTGATTCTTTAATCTACAGAGCCCTGTTGTGGCTGGTGCTGCATTTGCTGCCCTGTCTCAGTACAGTCCAGAGTGCTTCAAAGTCGCGCATCTTCCAGAACCAGTGAGTCTTACATCTGCCTTCTACAAGAAATGCTTAGCTACTATAAATCTTGAAACTTCTGTGGTGGTATTGTTTTGTCTACCTTGTATGACTGCTGTACTATAGAATTGTTTCAACTGCAAATTCAAAACCCCACAAAACCTTCTTTTCCGTTCTGCCACGAAATAAAGTCACCACAAAAGTAAATGACTTTGCAGCAAGACAATGTATGGAATTGTTGTTGTTGTATAACTTATAACTGTTACAGTAAAGTTATCAAGCTATGGGGGTGTCCCTGTGGTGTAGTCGTCTGCGCTTCTGTTACTCACCACATCTGGTTCTGATTACTTGGAACGAGAAGGCCCGAGTTCAACTCCCAGGTAGGACACCTCTGGACAAGAGGCGCATTGAGTCATACCAAAGACTTTATAAAAATGGTACATACTTCTGAAACAGTATGGAAGTTAAACACACTCCACTGCCAGTGGACTAGCCCCCTGCTGCAGTGATTGCACCACAGTGTGGCCCAGGGCTATAAAACGGGGATGGGCACCGCCCTATACACCTCATGGTGTGGGAGGATTTTAACTAACTAACTATCAAGCTATGATGTTTACCTGTTGTTGTCTGTATAACAATACTTCAGGTGCGTCCTGAGAAGAAAACACCAGAGAAAGAGGATGGGGATGAGGAAGAGCAGGAGGAGGAGATGACAATCCCAGGATCATCTTACACAAAACTCATGATGATGGTGGACAACATCAAAGTCTTGGAGAGTAAGATTCTTGTTCATAAATCATATTGGCCTCCACTGTCTCGGAAAAAGAAGTCGAACCCAATAAGTTAGAACTTAGTGGCAGTAGTTAGACAAGAGTAGCCACATGCTATACTGTTCATCATTGTCTGTCCATCCTTTTCGTGTACTTGCAATTACATGTACATGTAGCCTACAGGCAAAAACTTGCAATAAACATTCTATCAACATATCACTATAGCAGGGCTGTCTTCAGCTTTTAGTTTTTCCACCTCACTCATTGATTGGGAGTCCAAGTTGTTAATTTTTGTCATTTCCAGCTTACAAAATACAATTTCCATCAGTTTCATGTCATGAAGTTCAGATTTTTTGTACGGCAGTGGAAAGTTTTTGTAGTCCCAACAAGCAAACAAATTACCATCCCAGGACGGGGCCTGAAGAGAGCCTTGTGCTATTGTAAAAGTGTACATAACATTGATTGCCATCAATGTTTTAGCATCAAATTTAGGGGCATGACATTTTGATTCTATCAAGGAAATGAGTTTGAACAATGTTTTAGCATCAAATTTAGGAATCAGAGGCATGACATTTTGATTCTATCAAGGACATGAGTTTGAATACGCTCAACTCTAGGCATTGAAAGGCTAAGTTCCTGGGCCAGCAGGCACGAGAGAGAGAGGTCACAAGTTTGATTCCCAACTAGACGTTGTGCCCTTGGGAAAGGCACTTTTCACGACTCTCCTCACTCCACTCAAGTGTAAAAATGGGTACCTGACTTTGGTAGGGGAGATAAAAGGCAATGAAATTAGAGGGTTGGGCTCTGCCTTCCAATTACATACTCTGGACACAGTTCACTTGAAAGTTATGTGTGTCAACTTGGTAGAAGTCATTCTGAATGGAGTTTAAACTGTAAACGCCAACACAATAAATTGGACTTACCCAAATTTTCGACTGATCAGCTCCAGTCTTTGTCAAGGAGTGAACAAGCCACTGCTTCTGTGACGTCACGTTATGCAGATGAGACACGTGACTCGGTGAGCAGTGGATCATATGTTGCAGAAAGTCTATATGGCGCCCCCTATCTCTGTAAAGGGATGGTTGTAAAGTCTGGTTGCAAAGCTGGGGGGGCATCACAGAAGCAGTGGCTTGTTCACTCCTTGACAAAGACTGGAGCTGGTCAGTCGAAAATTTGGGTAAGTCCAATTTATTGTGTTGGCGTTTACAGTTTAAACTCCATTCAGTCTGGACACAGTTGTTTGATGATTTACTGCCCTGCTACCTCAATAAAGGATATAAGACTACCTGCTGTTTACTATCTCACTTTTTTTTCAGATTTTGAAAAGTTCCTGAGTTCTTTGGTCCAGCATGAAATGGCCAACATGCCGCGAGGGGTGTACCACTCTGCAGGGAAGGGGCAGGCAGGCAGAGGTGCCCAGAACCGAGCAGTCGCAGGTATCCCAGCATTCATGCTGAGGCAGTATGAGAGGAACAAACAGCCTGGGATGCAGCAGGGGCTGGCAGGTACTCAACAGATATTTCTCTTACTAGTCTCTCTGCTGACTTATCCTGCAACCACGAAAAATTTGTGTATCTTATTTGTTTCTTCCAGACTTTAATCGTAGATTGGAACTACTTGCCACAAGTACTGTAGGGGCATCTTCATAATAGATACATGTAGTTTTTAACAACTTACAGCTAGATGTGCAAAAGTTAGGTATGACAGGTCGTTAAGTGTGATACTGTAAATGCATTTAAGTTCGGGTGGTTTTTATTTCACGGTAGGAGAAAATGGAGTGTTCGCGGTGGTTTTAAGTTTGCGTTTGAAAGCATAGTAGCGCTACAGTCATAGGTCATACAGTCAGTCAAAAATGTTCGCGGTGGTTTTAAGTTTGTGCTGAAAGCTCACCGCGAAAACCGTGAACATAAAACCATCACGAACATTTCTGCATTTACAGTTTAACCAGCGGCTGCCAAACCACATGCCTACAGAGCTGGTTTGTTATGCCAAAAGGCAGTTATACTAACTGAATACTGTATACAGATACAGAATATAGATTTTATCCTGTAGCAAGAAGTCAGTTAGAGAAGAAAGTTGACAGTTTTTGAGGTCTCGTTTATACCCCTTGCTGAATCTGATAGTTAAACATGAATTCCTTTTTCTGCAGTGACTTGTTGATCTAGATGAAAACTGAAATCATTGTTTTGTTTCCCGGCGTCAGCTGGACTGCTGTGTTGCTATGACTACCCGGTACAACTAGACGGTAGTGGCGCTCCTGTCAGGAGACATGTGGTCACCAGGGGCAGAATGTACCAGAAGATGTTCCAGACACTTCTTAATGAGGTACGTATTTACATGAGATGGAAAACGAATGATTTTACATGTCTCAGTAAAGTTTGTTTATATATCATGGATGTCTGAGCAATTCAGGGCTGAATCTCAGGTCCCTGCTAGTCTATAAAACTGTGAGTACCAAATAAAACTCATTGCTATATTGTTGTCGCCTGGATATGTTATTATCATCATGAACTGCACTCTACTGGTAGTCTTAAGAAGCACATTCTGCAATTGGTTATGTCTAAATAAATACTTAGTAGGCATCACCATGCATGTATGTTTCACTTGTTACATGTACATAGTAACAGAGAACTGTATCATGGCAATCCTGTCATATTCAGTCTACAGCGATTTAAAATATGATCACAATGGTCATAAAGTTATCTAGAATCACATTGGACATTGTCAGTCTCAGAATTCACATACAATGTACTTGTTGCTTCAGGTCCCCTTCCAGCACACAGAGTGGTCCCGTCTGCTGCCCCTCCCCCAGGCATGGGCTGCTTTCATGGACAGAGTCTACCATGCAGTTCTAGAGGTGAGACTGACAGATGAGGCCATTTATATAACCCTGATCTTAACACATATTTGCTGTACATTGTACCTGTTGCAATTGTTGTGCGATAAACTTGACTATTGATTATTGAATCAGGATTGATCCAGATTCACAAAACCTGGTATGAGTGGTCTGAATCCAGCTCTGGGGAAGGGGGTTAAGCATGGTTCACCAAGTTCAACTCAGGAAGTTAATTCAGTGGATCAAATTGTAATCAAATGGATCCTGTGCCTTGATGAATCCAGATTCGAGAAGCCCTGTATGAATGGGATCTATGTTAGCCAATGTGATTCGCACTCTTGTTTTACATGCTGATTTCCTTACATACTGATATCCTGTACAGTTGTCCAATCCAAGGATGTGCAAGTATCCTTATTGCTAAATGCTAATGATTATGTCTGATGATATACATCATGTTGTTCAGGGCAGAAGAGCAGAACTGGAGATGCAGCAGAAACACCAGACTGACACAGAGGAGGAGGTCAAGTACAAACAGGACATCGCCTGGCTGTGGTGAGAACTCAGCTCTCTTTCAGGCCTGGGGTAGTTGTTTTGTGTTTGTCTGTGACTTTGCCTAGAAATGTTTCATTACAGATTAACCCCCTTGGCAGTTTTTATTTCCTTACAAGTTGGTGATGACTTTAAAAGGAAGTGAAGATTTATTCTCTTTGTTTGTTTGTTTGTTTGTTTGTTTGTTTGTTTGTTTGTTTGTTTGTTTGTATTGCATAGCCGGTAAACCAGGGTTGAACTGATTATCATTTCATTGTGTAGTAAATGTTTTATGTTTTTTTCATTCCTCAGGGTCAGGGACAAGCTTGTTGACACCATTAAGACTGCATCAGTGTAAGTCAACATCTAATCTTAGACTACCAATTTTGGCATGGGGAATTGTATAGTATTCGCTGTTCAAGGTATCAGTTGCCAGACTTGAAAACTTCTTACCTACATATAGCACATGTACATGCCTGAAGAACTGAAAACTCTACTTTATGCTAGAAACTACTCGTTGGGAAACATTCAAGTCCATAGTATATAAACCTTGTCCTTATAGCTCACTACTATAATCATTACAAAGATGTACTTTTGACTAAGTTTTTAATGATTACTCACAACAAAAAGTTTGCTACTTTTGGGGAGCTTTTGAGACAAACTCTGTATTTTCTTAATCCGTGAAGGACATTATATATTAAGTTAGTCCTTGATCGCGGTAAATCAGATCTTGTCTTGGACTTCACATTCATGTGAATCCATAACAGTAAGAAGCCCAACTAGAGTTAGGTATTTGTGCTACATGACTTCAGGTTTGCTATAGTTTAACAACTACAGTGTCTTTTTATGAATATGAATTGGTATTTTAATGTTCTTTTTATTTGAGTTGAATGTATGATAGTTGTGTGCCAATTTGTTAAAAATAGAGAGAATGCTAGCGACCCCAAAAACACCCCTCCCAATAAAATGGCATGGCGACCCTGTGACGTCACAATTCAAGATGGTGGCCCCCATGCATACATGCCAACGGATCCAACAAAGGTTTTGCTATTAATAAGCAAACCTGTAATTTTGAAATCTTTCATCCCACAGAGGCAATCCCACAGCCCAGGCCAACTCAGTGCTGGCGGTGGCAGGTTTGGCCGGCACAGTGATGAGGTACATGGCCAGTCTGGGTGCAGAGGCGACCCGAATCCAACAGGAGGCGTCGGAGCACAACAGCTGCCCCCACTGGCTGGGCATGCTCACTGATCTCCTGATGTGTGTGGCTGACTCGAAGTACAAGCCAAAGGGAAGGACACTGGGCCTGTTCCAGCAGGTAGGGTTCTGAAAATATCTCTCATAACTTTTATTTGCAAATAGGCAGGCATGTGCATTATTGAATGCTGACTGAAATACCTTGCTAATTTACAAATAAATAACACCACAACGTCAAACAATAGCTATCCTTGTCAAGTTACTAAAAGCAAACTAACGTTTTTACTACAACGTTAAACAACAGCAACCCTGAACAGAATCTAGTCTACATAGTACAGGCTTGAAGAAAACACTGCAAAGAAATGGTGAAAGTAGTGCCAAAACAAGTAACATTTTAAAGTTTGAATTGTGAATTTTTGTAAAGATTTTCCCTTATTGATATACCTGAAAATAATACTATAGCATAGCTGGCTATATAGATACATGTAGATGGATGAATATAGATGTAGCTGTCTGTGCATCATTGGTAGAAAACTGTATGTAAATCATCATTTTCTGATAGATGTACATGTGTCATAGCTTTTTCCTGTCTCATTTCAAAATTTTGGAACTATGATTGCAATAAGTAAATACTTTAATTTGTCTAAAATCTTTTCTTTTTTTCATGTTTGTTTTGCAGAAGTCCCGGGGTGGAGCCCCATCATGCAGCATGTTAGCCCGTGCCTGCAGCAGTCTGGCCTTCTCTCAGCTCATCCCTGTTCTCGTCACAAACAACGTGGAGCGCATCCGCCACATGATCCGCATCCTGGTCTCCGGGTTGCCCGGGCAACCGCAGGCAGACGAATCCTCCGCGGTGGTGTTCTGCCACGGAGTGGGGCTGGGGATGGTGCTGGCCAGGTATAGTATAGCGTACATGTATTTTGACTACCCTTGCCAAACTGTTGTCTAATGTAGCATTAATGCCAGAAATACATATGCAGCACTAATGCTTGGTTAGTGCACACTGCCATGGTAATTATGGCTGTCCAAATACCAGTCCCTCAATGTCCTAGCAGCCATGCCTTGGACCAAGGCTTGAACCAATTAGTTGGCATCTTCCCAGCATTAGTGCTTTCTGCCAAGGCCTTTAGTCATGCTTGACCTATATATTAGCACCCTGCAACAACTGGGGTTTTTGACAAGGGTGGACTGTAGTTAGGGTATTGTGGCACATACTGTAATTCTTGTCTCTTTCACTGTAACTTTATGTCACTGTTTTCACGTCAACTCTGTACTGTAAACTCATCATCACCGTGAAAAACTTGTTCTAACTACGTTAACTTTATATGATTATGATTCCTTCACACAGCCGTTCTGTAAATCACTTGGCCCCACCGTGAAGTTAAAGTTCAGTGAAAATGTTCATTTTCCTTACATTGAAATTTTGCTACTAATTGTGAAGATAAAGTGAATTACAGTTACAGTATTTATGCCATGTGTTTACAAATAGATGAACCATCTGAATTCTTAAGACTGCTAACATTAACCTACCGGAGAGACAAGATAAGGCAGAAAGATAGTTTGAAGGGCTGATCCATCTTGAAGACTGTAACAAAATTGTTCAACCTGTCAAAGAAACCAGGTGAAGATTCTGGATTTGATATTTAGTCAGGACAGATAAAAATGGACACTCAGACAGGACAGTTGGACAAAAGGAGTATGGAGGAGAGGAGTAGCGTGCTTAGTCCAGTGGTTAGCGGCCTTGCCCCGGGTTCGATCCGGCTAGGTCGGTCATCCGACATTCGCGCTACTGGAAAGGGTCGCAGTCCTTAAGACGGGACTTTAAGCCGTGGTCCACTGTTCATTGTGCTTGTCGAAAAGAGCTAGGGGAATTTCCCTGGTACAGTGTATATAGCGTCTGTCTTCTCTGTCACGACCAGTGGAAGATTGCTCATTTGAGAGTTCATTTGAGCAAACTGGTTCGAGGTCACTTTTCCTTTTCTTCTCCTTCTTCTTCGAGAAACCGGCAATTATTGACATGTATCGGGTCAATCCAGGTTGTAAGGTTTTTGGACCATCGCACACCGGGGCATGCTACTACTCTTTTTTCGAAAGATGTGGTGGGTTCTTCAACGTGCACGGGGTGTGGCTCTCCCCAAACACGGGACCTCCATTTAACGTCCTATCCAAGGGACGTCCCCAACTCTAGGTACTAACCAAGGGCTAGGTACTCATTTACACCTGAGTGAAGTGAGGGAATTTGTGTTAAGTGCCTTTCCCAAGGGCACAACGTCCGGGCGCATGTTCAGACATCATCTGGGGGTAGCTTGGGTTCAAACTGGGGTCCCCTTGTTTGACAGTCGGATGTTCTATCCATTACGCCACACGACGCCACACGACACCACACGACGCCACACAACTTTTATGTGAGTGTGGAAGAAAGATTGTTCGTCGGCCACAGCAAATCTTGTGTGTCGGTCTTCACTTCATCCCAAAGTCCTGGATGTCTCTATTCTCCACACAGGCTGTACGAGGAACACTTCAGCGATGTCACCGGCAGGGAGGGAGCCCTGCTGCTGATGAAGACTCTGGACCAGCTGGAGAATGTGTGCTTCAACACAGACCTGGAAAACAGGTGCGATGCTACAGTACTGTTAAAGGCACCCAGAGTATTTCATGAGGCTTGAAACTTGAACTCCAATTTCTAGTCATTGCTATACAGTCACATAGCAATTATCAATAACACTATACCATTACATAGTGACATTAAAGGAACAAAGATACGATGTCGTTGTGTGGCGAGAAATGATAGAAAACCCAAGCCCTAATAGACTGATCCTGACTGTCCATCACAATTAGCGGTTCGACCAATGAGAGAGTGACCGCATGTCCGTCAAATATTTGCATTTTTATGTTTAAATTTTGCATTTCTACCTTTTGACGGAGGTGGGCGGGGCTATGGTGTCGGTCTATTTACACTAGGCGCGTGAAACTAAAAGATCACCATGTAGCTTATTTTTGTGCCGGGTTTGAGCACTTCGATAAGAAATCTGCACACAAATGCTGTAAACAGTGGCATTAAATGTCGATTTCATAAAGATTGCAGCAACTTGAATATTTCCAGTTTTCAAGCCTCATAAAATGCTCTGGGTGCCTTGTTTTGCAGTGGTCTTTTTTGCACTTTTTGCAGTGACCTTTCCACTGCAAATTCATGATACCTTGAATATGTCAACTTTGTAAGACTACTGTACCATAGAATATTGTTGTAATGGCAAATTTGAATCCTTTTTCTTCCTACCGCAAAGTAAAACCACCAAAAACTTAAAGTACAGGTAAATGAATTCACAGTATCATGTGTATTTAAGTTCTTTTCTGTCACCACTGTTTGGAGCATAAGGTAAGGTTATGTATCAACCATTTTAACTCATGAAGATACTGTTTGTGAAGAAATTTTACCAGGCAGACTACTGTAAATTCATTTAAGGTGGCATGGTTTTTATTTTGCGCTAAGGCAAAAATGGAGTGTTTGTTGTGGTTTTAAGTTTGCGGCAGCGCTATAGTACAGTCACACACTGCTACAGTATTGGACAAAAATGTTCACGTGGTTTTAAATTTGCAGTGATACGGTCACCGCGAAAACCGTAAACATAAAACCACCACGAACATTTCTGCATTAAAGTATCACCGTCTTATACATGTCTGCAAATATTTTGTCTTTATCAAGCATATCAAGCTAAGAGTCATCTACCTGACCCAAAGAACATGTGTACCTGCCATCGTGTTAGTTAGACTAATGTACCGTTAAATTCTATTTACGTACGCACCCCTCCTAACGTACGCACCCCTGATTTTGGTACAATTGCGGGCCTGACTCAGTGAGTTGAAACGTTCAGGGGAAAAACCCTCTTAACATACGCACCCCCTCTCCAGCATTTCGGTGGGTAGTTAAGAGGTTGACATGAATGATCATCCTTCCGATGATGTTTACAAAATGTTTCTGGGTAGAAAATATCAAACAATCTAAATGTATGTATTATTTATTCTTTATTACTGATTGATTGTGTGGTAGCATTCCACACTTCATTTGCATGGAGATGTACCGTACTCTCATGCTGATATGCGATTTTTCCGAGGAAGAACCCCTCCTAACATACGCACCCGACTTTGGCGTCAGCCTGGAGCACCTGCTTACGTAAATAGGGATTTTACGGTATATGTTTTGTTCCAGCTCTGGCTGTGTGTTAGGTTTGGGGATAGTTCTCTCAGCCCTGTCTGGACAGAGTGCCACAGAGAGCAGGGTGCACACCACAGCTACCATTGAGAAGATGTGCTCCCTGTTGGATACTGTTGAGAACAGAGACTTGAAAGAGGTGATGTCAAGCAAGTTCATGTCTTTTCCATTGATTCTTTCATTTTTGTTCTTTTGTTTCAAATTTTGTTCATCAATGGTTCTCTCTCTCTCCAATTTAACATCTTTTATTCCCCATCATATAGGGGTTGGACGTGCTTGCGCATGGATGGGGGAGCCCCAGAACTCCTCATTGTAATTTTTTTTTGTAGCAAGAGTTTTTACGGCAGGATGCCCTTCCTAACGCCAACCCAAACCCTACTGCTGGGCTTAGGACATGGGAAATATGTGTTAAGTGCCTTTAGGGCACAACGTCTGGGTGCATGTTCGAACATGTCTGGGTACTCAACTGGGGATTGAACCTGGGTCTCATTGGTTCATAGCCAGATGCTCTGCCACTATGCCACACAGGCACCAATGCCAGATAATGTTACTACATGCAATTTTTCAGCAATTTCCATAAGTTTTATTTACTTGTACATTCTGGAAATGTGAAGCACTTGACGTATTGAACAAAAATACAAACAATGTTTTAAGTCAGATTTGTCAGCAATTCTGTTTGAAATATCACTCAAAAGCTGAAAACTATGGTCAAACCTGTACAAGTGACCACCTCTACTTATGGACCATCTGGCCAATGTGAATACTTTATGTTGGTCTCTTAAATAATATTTCCCATCGACACAAGCATTACTGTGTAATTTTGACAGGTATTTTTTTCTTGAATGACGACATGTTACAAATAGCTGTAAATTTTGTGAATTGCAATCATCATCTGCTGCAACTCAATTTGTCTCAGCCTGTGATGTTGGGAATATTGAATAAAGTTTAAAAAGCCTGTCTATAGGGACCACCTGTTCACATAGACCAGATCTCATCGGTCCCCTAAGTTGTCCCCTTTGACAGTTTTGATTGACAACATACATGTAGCAAATGAATGCTTTCTGTATTTTGTTGACAGATAGTGTTGAATAACAATATTAGTGGCATCGAGTGGCACAATCGGTAGGGTGTTTTGCCCAGAACTAAGAGGTCCCGGTTTTGAAACCACTGCTATGCTCCGATGTTGTGCCCTTGGGAAAGGCACTTTACACAAATTTCCACTCTCCACCCAGGTGTGAATGGGTACCTGACTTTGGTTGGGGAAGGTCGTATTGAGGTCACTTGCTGGCGCCGAATGGTAACCGCCCAGACACTTGCGACAGTTCCACAAAGTGCAAGACTTAGTGTGGAGCAAATATGTAATACCTGTTGTGTATCATGTGATTGTAAACCCTGCAGCAATTCAGCACTGGCTGCCATGGCATGGGTAATTTTTGACCAATGACCAATGATATATGTTTCTCCCAGGTCCTTCCTGTAGCCTTATCCCTGTCTGCTGTGTCAGCGTTCAGCTCCAATGTGCTGTCAGCTGAGGAGGCCGACTCTCTCCAGACAAAGCTGGTCACTATGTACAAGGCACATCCACAGGTTTGTAACAATTTTGTTACACTCTACTTGTACACTGTTACTTTTTTGAGCTGTGTCAACTGTCATAAATATAATTGAAATGCTGATAAGTTTGATATCTTCGTCAGGCACTGTTTTCTGCATCTACAGTGACGTAGAAAGTTTGATATACATACAAAAAATTGTGTGCTGGTACCAAAATGCCTCAACTCTCAGTCATACATTTATTTTACATCAGGACTTTGTTCCCCAAAATGTCTTGCCCACACTTCTTCAACTTCAACTACCCCCAGATAACCCCCATCAGGGGCAAAGTATTGGGGGGAGGTCCCGGGCTAAGGCGGGCAGGCCTCCAGCCAGCCCCGGAAAGTCTCAACTGTGGGAGACAACACAACCGGGCCAGTCAGAACCTTCCACTCAGGAATTGCATGTGGAAAAAATTAAAACTATATATTATAATGTCTTTATGTCATGCCTGGGCCTGATACGGGTGTTCCGGACCGTGTGATAACTATCCGGATCACATAGGGTTCGGGAGTTGTATCACACAGGCTTCCATAGAATATTTCGAATGCATTTCGAGCGCGCCGGTTGCGATGCCGCCAAAAATTTGAATACCGTATTCGGGGGTTAGAATCAATGTTGTTGAAGTTTTGTGTTCGAGGACACAAAACTCCCTCAACTTTTGGCGCTTTCCGCATTGAAATGTTTTTTTTTTTTTGGTGGGCATGACATAAATAAAATACAACACGTATCACCCTCGGTCCCAGCCCTTCCGTGGGTCGGATTGCCCTCCGGCCTATGGGCAATCCTACCCAAGGTCGGGCTGGTACAACTGCACCTCGGGTGATACGGAATACTCTGTGTTGTATTCTATATGTACGAGCAAGTTATTGGCTTCCCCGGATGTGCCCTTGGGCTGGTTTGAGTAAGTTGTCAGTCTGTATATATAATTGTTATGTTTCTATACTAGCTTGTAGCAAAAGGTGATCACTTGTGATATGCTCTGTACATTTTGTTCCAGTCCAGCCCTGTAGCCCAGGCCCTGGGCATGTTGTGTCACGGCCTGTCCAGCTCTGGGCACGTGCAGGCTACTGATCTGTCCAACCAGCTACATGGCACCTGGACTGGCATCCTCAGGGCAAAGGTCAGAGGATATTCCAAAAACAATTATTCAAGCAACGGGATAAAATTTTATTTTGAAACAGTCAGACATTTCAGACAGCATCCGTTGTATTTTGTCAGTGCCTGATGTGACATTGACGTAAGAGGACAGTGTTTTGGTCAAATATTTGGGGGGGCAAAAAATGACATGCTGAAGAGTTCTCTGACCATTTTAGACAATGATTTGGAATAAAAAACCCTGGGCCAGTGATTATTGCCAAACTGCTTTATTTCTTGTGTGTATGTCCTAACAGCATCAGGTGTTGCTTTAATGTCAGTCAATTTTGATTTGCAGTTATTTTTTGTCTTTAATTTGGTAGTACAGTAACTGTTGTACATGTATGCATATTATATTGATTTTTTGAAAAGTAGAAAATAGAAAAATATATTGTGTAACCTTCATTCAACACAAAAAGATAGATTGATCCAAGTAAGAATGAATGAATGCTTTTGACAAATATCTAAAGGGCATAAGACACCAAAATACAACATTTTCTTATTATCTGAAATTGGAATAGCATCATTGAAGGAATATAAACGTTTAAAACAAATATACACCCTTCTGATGTTATCTAACATTGAACCATCAGAAACCATACTTACATGGATCCAGCTCTTTATTCTTATCTAATCTTCTCACCAGGTGATTACATTAATTAGTGACAAATGCCTGCTCATGACGTCACAATGAACACGGCAGCCTGTTCGGAACCTTACACAACGGCTTGCGAAAAACATTATATAATGAGCAAACAGTGCATAATTATCGTAATACAATGTAACATTTAATCAAAGGACATAACAATATCTATTTCGTTTCCTTGTAAAAATAACGTTGTTTCCGAGCCGTTGTGCAAAGTTCCAAATCGGCTGTCATGTTCATTGTGACGTCATGAGCAGGCAACGAAGTCACTGATTAATGTAATTACCTGGTGGGAAGAATCAAAAGCTGGAGGTATGACGTTTTCATGGTTCGATGTTCAATAATATCCGAAGTGTGAATATGTTGTGAAAATTTCTATGTAATTAAACAATAGTATTATGTTTTATGTAATTTCCGGAAATTCTTAATGTTGATGTCATTGGTGTCTTATACCCTTTAAACCTTACACACAATATATTAAATAGTTTGCTCTGGGAAGCTTTGGAGACGGACACTCTGTCTCCTCTTCAACCCTAATATAGAATGCTGAATGCTGTATTTGACAAATGGATTCAATTTGTAAGTCTCTGATTTATGGTCCTATCCTTCAGAGTTCCCCAACACTGCTGCAGTTAGCCTCCCTAACAGGACTGGTGTCACTCACTGGGACAGAAGCTGCTCTCATTCAGGTGAAACTTTCTGTATCTTTTGTACAGATTGTCAGTACATTCAATTTGTCAAATGATGAAATAGAATCTTGTTCTATTATAGCTTTTTGCACAGTTCTGTTCTACGTAGATCTGCCCTTTTTTCTATGAGCTGTGTAGCCTGAGCTCTATCTGTGTTCAGCTTACGTGCTCATCAATATCAGGGATCAGCAATCATTGGGTAGCAGTTAAAGTTAAAGTCCTTCCCGCACCGAAAGGTGCATAAGACGGCGCCCATCTCCGGTTCCAAAGCCCTTGGGCCACACTACTTTGTGCAAGTCACTACAGCAGGGGGCTAGTCCACTGGTAGTGGTGTGTGTTTAACTGCCATACTCTTAAATCCCAAATGCTGAGTGCTAAGCGGAGAAAGCTGTAGGTACCATTTTTAGAGTCTTTGGTATGACCCGGCCGGGGTTCGAACTCACGACCTACAGTATGCAAGGCGAACACTCTATACCCATTTGGCCATTGCATTGGGCAGCAGACAGGCTAATAATGGTGGATCCAGGGCTGTCTCCAGGACCCGTCCCGGGATGGAAAGTTGTTTGTTGGGACGGAAAATAATATAATCACCCTTTCCGTTCTGAATTTCATGACATGAAATTGATGATAATTCTCCTTGAAAGCTTGAAATGACGAATTCAACAAGAAAAATTCAACACATCAGCTCCCAAACAATGAGTGGGACAGAAAGAAATTCAAAGCCGTGAGTGGATCCCAGGCAAAAAATGGGGGTCACATGTAAACTAGTACTTAAAAGTCTCTTACAAGTTATTTAGCCCGGCCATTACTAAGACTTACAATGATATTTGATAACCATACATGTATGATCAGCAATCCTTGGGGAGCAGACAAGCTATTCATGGGTAGATCTCAGGCATTGGATGGTGGAACACATGTAGTACAGTGTATATTAAAGCTCCTTTCAAGTTAGTTAGCCTGGCTGTTACTTAAAGGCATCCAGAGCATTTTATGAGGCTTGAAAACTGGAAACACTCTATAGTTGTTGTAATCTTTATGAAATTGACATTTAATGCCACTGTTTACCACATTTGCGTGAGGATTTCTTATCAAAAGTGCTCAAAAGCGGCACAAAAATAACCTAAAATAATCTTTTAGTTTCACACGCCTAGTGTAAATGAATCGATACCATAGCCCTGCCCACCTCAATCGAAACGTAGAAATGCAAGATTATAACATAGAAATGCAAAATATTTGGCGGACATGCAGTCACTCTCTCATTGGTCGAACCACTAATTGTGATGGACAGTGAGGATCAGTCTATTATGGCTTGGATTTTCTATATATTAAGTTCTCACCACACAAAGACATCATATCTTTGCTCCTTTAAT
Source organism: Branchiostoma lanceolatum (assembly GCA_035149815.1). Lineage (NCBI taxonomy): Eukaryota > Metazoa > Chordata > Leptocardii > Amphioxiformes > Branchiostomatidae > Branchiostoma > Branchiostoma lanceolatum. Next base: position 8,619,902 of record CM068867.1, on the reverse strand, counting down.
GTCGATATGTAATAGTATAGTGTTATTGAAACTTACTATGTGTTGGAATGACTAGAAATTGAGTTTTTTATTCAAGGTTTAAGCCTCATAAAATGCTCTGGATTCGTTTAAAGATTTTACACTTATTTTATTTTTTTGATGACCATGTGAACAGATGACAGAAGAAGTGGTAGAATCCTCAGAAGTCCAGCTGCAGCTGAACGACACAGTGAAGCTGTTGAACCAGCTGGTCCAGCACTGCCCCAACGTCGGGGTACAGAGCAACACTGCCTGGATGTTAGGGTACCTGTACATGGCAGCCACCTCCATGGCTCACAGCAGGTCCAGTGGTGAGTCTGGGATACCTTATCTGTGCCTGATTTACTTTTTATGACCATGTGAACAGATGGCACATGATGGCAGCTACCTCCTTGGCACATAGCAGGTCCAGTGGTGAGTCTGTGGTGGTACTCTGTATCTGTATAGCCAGTATAACTCACAGTCCTTCAGTATAACACAAAAGCTTTGCAGGCACTTGATGTTGCAGTAGCTGGTTATATTACACTAAACAACCTGTCTCTCCTACCCTTTATATATCTAGCTGCTTGTGAGGATTCTTTTACTGTCAAGGAGTTCCACACTATGATCTTCTGGGTTTATCCTTAGTTTTGGTGGTACTTGACAGAAGTGCAATGTTGTGTTTTAGTACATACATGTAGTGGATCAAGCTGTAGACACATATGGATTCAATAGACACAAAGAGATACTTCAGATCTCCTTTCACTTTTAACGGACTTTGACTGTCAGAAATGAAAAGTAACTGTCGCTCTGTGCAAATATACAAACTGTCCCGTAACCGTAACATTTGCTGCCTATCATTGTTCAAAACATTTCTGGTAGCAGGCTACCACAGAGCAACTCACTTGTGTGTAATCTTAGGAGGTTTTAAATCATTTATTCTCGTTTGCACCTTTCCAGTCCCATCCAACTACAGCTACCTACCAGAGACCAGTGTCCTGAGGCCTACGGTAGACTTCATTATTGAAGCAGGAAGACGAGGTATGTAACGTTAGAAGTATTGCAAAATTTTGTTTCTTACGTAAAAAGAGAAAACATGTGCTTGCATGATGATCATTAAATTTTGATGTTTGGAAGCAATGTGGAAAATTTCAATGTGAATGAACCAATACTTAACAGTTGGTATCCTCTTATATCCCTTTGGTAATAGGATACACAGAAATGTACTAAGATATCTTGGGTATGTATAGAGTAGACTTAGAATTGGCAGTAGTTCATTTTGTTTGCTCTGTTTTTACACATACACTCAATGAAGATTAGACATCCATGTGTTGAGATACACAATACAAAAGTCTCTTATCATTTGTACATGTATATTCTGTATAATGTTGTGTTCCTGTGTGTCATGTAGTTTTGTCCAGTTATGTTTTTGAATGGACCACAGGAAGAGTAGCTGTTAAGCTAATTGTGGATCCTGACAAAGAAAGAAAGTCACTCAAGCAACCGGATAGATTTTGAATATGGTCAGATGTTTCAGATAGCATCCACTATCTTTTGACAGTGACTGAAAAAGCATAGTGTCCACTATCTTTTGCCAGTGACTGAACTGTGCATTGATGTTTGTTACAAGAGTTACATTGTTCAAACATTCTCAGCCGAAATTCACAATCATAGAGAGAAATCTTATAGCAACAAATTACGAACTTACCGACTGTTTAAGTCCCTATATAAGGAAGAAGAGTATCTATCTATAAGCAACATACAGCATAGAGTAGCTGTCACTAAATTCAGGATTAGTTGTCACAAATTACGCATTGAAACAGGAAGGCACAACCACACGCTTCTAGAAAATAGACTTTGCCAATATTGTAAGTTAAATCAAATAGAAGATGAGCGACACTTCATTTTAGATTGTAATCTTTACGATAAGAAATGTTCTTTTCAAACGTATAAATGAGAAATTCCCATACTTTGAATATTTAAACGCAACGGATAAATTCATATTTTTGTTGCGTCTAGACAACCATTGTACAAGAAACATGATCTGTTCATACATCTACACATGTACAAAGAAGCGAGAAGAAGTTGACTACTGGATTAGCTTAGCTTATCACTTTCGTCTACCATGTAACGTTATGTTTAACTATGTACTGTATTTATTTCACTGTGTATGTCACTTACATGTTAGTTAGGTTTATGTTAAACGACCTGTATCTAGCCCCTCGGGGTACGAATGTACAATAAAGGTCTTCATTCATTGTACTCTCACATCTCCCCAGGCCCAGAGGCTATCCCCCCTCCTTATGTGAAGGCGTCTCTCGAGGCCCTGCTGTCTGCTGCTGGTGCAACCTTCCCACCTGTCAACTGGGCAGCTATCCTGGCACCCCTCATGAGACTGTCATTTGGTATGTCCCACTTCAACATTGTCATTCCTCATAGCGTCATGAATATCCCCAAAAGAAGCAAGGATAACACATGAAAAACTGAAATGTTATCAAATGTTTTTCAAAAGAATGATTCAGCCATAAGGAAAATCTGGGCAGTTCTATTTGGCTTTTGGAATGTTAAATATTGTATTTCATGTCATACCTGGGCCGCGAAAACGTTCGATACGGGTGTTCCTCATCATGTGATAATTTTCCGTATCTTGTATTACATGGGCTTCCCTAAAATATTTCGAACTGTATTTCGAGTGCGCCGAGTACGCCACTGTCGAAAATTTGAATATTGGATTTGTTCATTGGAATTGTGGCTGTTACAATATTTTGTTTGAGGACACCAACTTTTTTCCACTTCTGGCGAATATTTACATCTTACATGCTTGACAGTTATTATACTTAAACACATGTAACAGTCTCCAAAGATAGTCATTTGACATTTTAAAGGCCATGAAAGATATCATTCTGAAATTCTATCTCAGTGACAGGTGAATGACAGAATCACAGGTCTAGCTCATTGTATTTACTATATGGATGTTGACTACAGGGACAGACATCCAGATCCTGTGCCTGAAGCTGGTGGTGTCCCAGGCCTCAGCTAATATGTTTAATGTTGTGGATGTTGACTACAGGGACAGATCTAGACATCCAGATACTGTGCCTGAAGCTGGTGGTGTCCCAGGCCTCAGCTAATATGTTTAATGTTGTGGATGTTGACTACAGGGACAGACATCCAGATCCTGTGCCTGAAGCTGGTGGTGTCCCAGGCCTCAGCTAATATGTTTAATGTTGTGGATGTTGACTACAGGGACAGACATCCAGATCCTGTGCCTGAAGCTGGTGGTGTCCCAGGCCTCAGCTAATATGTTTAATGTTGTGGATGTTGACTACAGGGACAGACATCCAGATCCTGTGCCTGGAGCTGGTGGTGTCCCAGGCCTCAGCTAATATGTTTAATGTTGTGGATGTTGACTACAGGCCAGGGACAGACATCCAGACCCTGTGCCTGAAGCTGGTGGTGTCCCAGGCCTCAGCTAATATGTTTAATGTTGTGGATGTTGACTACAGGGACAGACATCCAGACCCTGTGCCTGAAGCTGGTGGTGTCCCAGGCCTCAGCTAATATGTTTAATGTTGTGGATGTTGACTACAGGGACAGACATCCAGACCCTGTGCCTGAAGCTGGTGGTGTCCCAGGCCTCAGCTAATATGTTTAATGTTGTGGATGTTGACTACAGGGACAGACATCCAGATCCTGTGCCTGAAGCTGGTGGTGTCCCAGGCCTCAGCTAATATGTTTAATGTTGTGGATGTTGACTACAGGCCAGGGACAGACATCCAGACCCTGTGCCTGAAGCTGGTGGTGTCCCAGGCCTCAGCTAATATGTTTAATGTTGTGGATGTTGACTACAGGGACAGACATCCAGACCCTGTGCCTGAAGCTGGTGGTGTCCCAGGCCTCAGCTAATATGTTTAATGTTGTGGATGTTGACTACAGGGACAGACATCCAGATCCTGTGCCTGAAGCTGGTGGTGTCCCAGGCCTCAGCTAATATGTTTAATGTTGTGGATGTTGACTACAGGGACAGACATCCAGATCCTGTGCCTGAAGCTTGTGGTGTCCCAGGCCTCAGCTAATATGTTTAATGTTGTGGATGTTGACTACAGGGACAGACATCCAGATCCTGTGCCTGAAGCTGGTGGTGTCCCAGGCCTCAGCTAATATGTTTAATGTTGTGGATGTTGACTACAGGGACAGACATCCAGATCCTGTGCCTGAAGCTGGTGGTGTCCCAGGCCTCAGCTAATATGTTTAATGTTGTGAATGTTGACTACAGGGACAGACATCCAGATCCTGTGCCTGAAGCTGGTGGTGTCCCAGGCCTCAGCTAATATGTTTAATGTTGTGGATGTTGACTACAGGGACAGACATCCAGATCCTGTGCCTGAAGCTGGTGGTGTCCCAGGCCTCAGCTAATATGTTTAATGTTGTGGATGTTGACTACAGGGACAGACATCCAGATCCTGTGCCTGAAGCTGGTGGTGTCCCAGGCCTCAGCTAATATGTTTAATGTTGTGAATGTTGACTACAGGGACAGACATCCAGATCCTGTGCCTGAAGCTGGTGGTGTCCCAGGCCTCAGCTAATATGTTTAATGTTGTGAATGTTGACTACAGGGACAGACATCCAGATCCTGTGCCTGAAGCTGGTGGTGTCCCAGGCCTCAGCTAATATGTTTAATGTTGTGAATGTTGACTACAGGGACAGACATCCAGATCCTGTGTCTGAAGCTGGTGGTGTCCCAGGCCTCAGCTACACCCAGTGCAGCGCTGCTCCTGGCCTCGTGGGTCTCACAACCTTTGTTTGGGAGCCTGGAGGTTAGTCTGCATGTTGTCTTAAGGATGGAATGAAAGAAGGGGGGGAAAAAAATACACACCAAATAATAAAATAAAACCATAAGAAGGTTGATGGAAAAGCAAATAAAGAAATCAGCATATAACGTTATCGTACGTACAGATGAACAAAATTCTACCAAATTTTTTACAACCTTTTGTCCCTGAGCCATTCTTGTCATTTTGAGCAAAACTAAAGTTTTTAAATGATTCTCAGCACACAGCTATGTAATACAGAGGTGCTGATTTGTGTATAAGAAACTAACCAAGTTATGTTGATGAAGGTTAGACATCCAGGTAACAATATTTAAAGACAATTCCATCTCAAGAACTGGATAAGATACGGAGATCACTTCCAGATGTTTTCAGTTTGTTTATCACTTTTCTTTCTTCAGTATCACTAGATTGATTCTATTTTGTTTGCCATAACAGGTGCAATGCCAGTCCACACTCTATTCTTCACTCCCTACCATCATGAAAAGCGTGACTGCTGCCAAATTCAAGGCCTTCTTGGAAGATTGTGCCTTACAGACATTTGTAGTGGAGGAACCAGACCCAAAACTGTGCCAATCAGTGGCCAATGGCCTTCTGGCTGCACTAAAAGTGCCAGACCCACCACAAATGGCAACCCAGCTCCTCTACCACACAGTAGAGAAGGTGTGCACAGAGATAAGTCTCAGCAGTGGTACCCTAGAAGTGCTGTCCACCATCAGTGAGTGTCTTGCTGAACTGCCAGAAGATCTGGCAGACAAGATCACTCAAGCACATGGTCAGGTACGTTTGCTCATAGTAGTAGAAGTAGTTATCTCCATGAAAAATGGACATATAATTTTGGGTATGTTTGTGTGACTGTGTGTCTGTTTGTCTGTCTGTCTGTTTGTGTTTCCGTACTACTGTAGTCAGCATAACTCAAGAACCTCTCGATGGATTACGATGATATTTGGTATGTGGGCAGGTGTTGTGAAGCCAAAGTTTAAGGTCGATTTTCGGCCCCCTGGTATGTGACCTTGTTACTGCAGCATAACTTCCGTTTTTGTATCTTTTGACCTGAACGTGCTATGGTCTTGATTTTTGGGTGGCTGATAGCTTGTGGTGTAATAAAAAAGTACTGTAGGTTTTGACCCCCTAGCAGCTTGCTCTGGAACTGCAGGGGCGTTGATGTGAAGGAGAATAACGGAACAAAGGAACAACAGATTTCTGATATTTAGTATGCAGGTAGCTTAGACAGAGATGTACACAATGATGTGCAAATTATGCTAACTGGGACTTGATTTTTAGTAGTAGTAGTAGTAGTAGTAGTAGTAGTATTCAGTAGTTGATTATACTGCTGCTGGGTTCCCTGACACTGGGGTGGGCAGCAGTCGGCTAGTCTTCACACCATGCTTCCTAGCGACTCTGTCCAACGGGTCCACGCTCATCCCAACTGAAAATCCCTATAGCTTGGAAATCTAGAGAATATCTGTACTTTTACTTTAGTAAAGGATACTGCAGTAAAGACTATACAATCATAGAAACCCAGTATCACATGTGCTTTGATAGCAGTAGACACCATTTAACAGTTAACTGTTAAGATGCTGTTAGCATCTCCAATGTACTGTCAGTACTTCTGTACCTGTACAAAGTTTTTTGAATACAGTACAGTTATATACTGTACAAGTTTTTTTACCACTTAGAAGTACATAATATAGTTTAGGCGATTGCTGCAAAAATTGTTTAAATCATGGTAAAAGCTTGAAACTTGGTATAAATGTTCTACACAATACATGTATAATAAAAATATTTCAATCTAGGGGTGGAGCCATTAGAAACCTGCTCTTACATAGCAACTGTTGCTAGGCAATTTTTTTCTCGGCAGCGGGTGCTTTGGAAAGCCAACTTGTCTGCATTTTTGCCTCAAGACGCCTTAATTTTGCGACCGAATGGCAGGAACATGATTAGAAAAAATTGTTTCTTTCAGGCTGATCTTCTGAAGTCAAACTATCTGCGAGGTCACTTGGTGTCTCATGGCCATGTGCCTATGGCATGGTACATCGCCTGCATTAATGTGGCTATAGAGACCATAGAGGAGATAGAGGGAGATGAGGTGATACAACACCTTACCAAAAGCTTCTATCAGTGCACTCGGTTTAAAAGTCCACACACAGGTGGGTCTTTTGTTTTCATTTAAGAAATTTCTTGCCAATACATGTACTTCAGTATGTTTAGCATTGTTTGATGGCAAACCTTACTCCTAGTATACCCAGTTCTGGTTGAATTGATTTTAGCAGTCCTGAACAGTGGAGTTGCACAATATGTAACAAGCCAATTGATTACCTTCGCCAAGAAGGTTATGTTTTTGCTTTTGCTGTGATGGAGGGGCTGTGGATGTAGACAGAATAACTCGAGAAGCTGTAAGTGGATGTTCATGATTTTTAGTAGATGGGTAGGGGCCGGGGAGACGAAGGTCATATTTGAGAATGGACTTCCTCTGGCTTCCTATGTTTCTGCATTGGAACTTTTATAGAAGAACTTTTATTTATTGCACGACAATTGTACATGGTACAAGTATAGAATAAAACTTAACATCCTAATTACTTATACAATGGGGGCTAGCATACATTTTGATATAGTGTTATAATCAAGTGGGGCTAATCATAATCATTGGTTTTGGTACTTTTTTTAATGATAAAGCAGTCGTTTAAATATTTACCTATTTTTGCATTGTGGGGATTGTTGCATTTAAATACATACTTAAAACAGTCTGTAACATTGAGACTCTTAAAGCTTGCTGTACTTGTTTTGAGTAATGTAAATAAGTTATTATGTAAAACATCATATTTAGAGCATTCCATGACAAAGTGAAATCCATTTCCATTGGTCAAAATGGGCAAAACCTTTGGTCATCAGGGGCTACATTATAATATCTGCCCATCTCTGTTTTCAACTTATGACTACTGAATAGATTCTTAACTGAGTTATCGCTTTACGAATATCACACTTATCTATATCTGCGTTGTCATCCAGGATAACTTGAGATGTTGTGGATAGATTGTCATGATATTTGGCAGGAGGGTAGGGTTTGGGAAAACGAAGGTCAAGTTTGATAATGGACCTCCTAGCTGCTATTTTTTACACTGTTTTTTTTGTTTTCATTCCTTTCCCCAGGTGATGCAGCCAGAATTCAGTGGTTGCTGGAAGTGATGGGACAGTGCAGGAACATTGCCTATGGGAAGATCCCACTCACACAGGCTCAGTCAACAGGGAGTGCACTAAACAAGGTTAGTACTTACACTCTCCAGTCTATGTTACTACATGTACAAAATATGTAATTCTTCATTATTCCTGCCATGTTTACAATAACTTCTCTATAGCAACACAAGTATGTACTGCAACTTTTGCATACGTTTCCATTTTCATATATTATATACATGTGTATAGAGAGCCTTCCGTATACTTAATACATTGTGGAGGCTCTGCCAAACCATGAGATTTCCACTTTTGTGGGCGTAGCCTCTAACCAGCTGTCAGCCAATCAGAGAATCAGTTTTACCTAAAGAAAACACTAAGACATTCTTCTGATTGGCTGCCAGCTGCTTGGAAGCCAAAGCCACAAAAGTGGAAATCTCAGTACATGTATATTGTATAGGCCACAGGGGAGGCTCTGCATGGGAAAAGTTTCTAGAGTCTAGACTGACCAGAATCTTGTATCCAGTTTGTGACTGAATCTATGTAAAGGTCATATTCATTTAATCCATTGTTGTTTATTGTGTTTTTTTGATCAGGTGACCCAATTCCTGGTTGATGTTTTCTGTGCTGCGGTGACATGTTGGAGCTGTGTCAGCCTGCCTCTACTGTGGGGAGTCACTGGGACTGGCTGTCAGACAGGTAACATCAGTTTAATATACCTTAAGTTGCACAGTGTCTCCCGATTATGTTAAGAGGTCACATTTGGGCTTTCTTCTTGGCATGTGTTTTTAGCAGTGTTATGATCAATTGATATGCAGTCAATGCAGACCCTTGAAAATGAACAGTCTTGAACATTGCACTACTCTCATAATCTGTTAAATTGTTTTCTGGATATTTTAAACTGTCTTTCTGTGTTTTGTACTGTATTTTTCTATGTGCAATAAATGTCATATTCTCCCCATACTGACTGACATTAGTTGTAGTATGATCAATTGTTGCATTCAGAAATCATAGCAACACTGAACTTGATAGTTTGTATTTTATTTTTATAATGTTTGGTGCCAAATTATGATGTTGAATGACAAGTTGTCCTTGGTTAGCATTTTCTTTCCAACTGGTAAATTCTTGACCCGACATAATTGGATAGATCATACTCATTACCTGATTAAGGAATGCTAAGTAAAAAAACTAATTGAACCAGGGAGACAATATAGCATAACTTTGGGATATGATCACAACTGTGAAGTTTGAATTTTAGAGCTAAACCACAGCTATCACTTCAGTACCATGGAGAACCATCATCTACAACAACACTGAGGTCATGCCTAAAGTTTTCAAGTCCTCTAGATATGTGATTTTCTTCAAAGTGCACCTAACTGTTCTTTTTGTAAAAATCCAGACACTGCAGAAGCATCCTCAGAAAGCAGAATGCTGGAGACAGTGCCACTATTGCCATATGCCATTCTTCAGTTGGTATCATCAGAGCCTTGGACCCACGTTGTGGATAAGGTACAAGATCATGTTCAGCACTAGCCTGGGTGCCATCCTCTGTAGTAACCGCTGGCACAATCTTTTTGCATGCTAACCACAGAGAGGCAGCGGTCACTATGGACGATGGTGCCCAGGCTAGTTCAGCACGAAAGGAAGCTTTTGAGTATTCTGCAAAGCCAAATACAATGGGGTATTAATATTTAATTGTTTGTGTTCCTTGTAAAAGCAGTGATGTACTTTATACTGTATGGTTTTTGTTGCATCAGGAAATGTGTTTTTCTTATTTGTGTTTTTTTTTTACTTTGGTTTTTGACAGACAGGGACGACATGGCACTGCACTCAAGTTTTTAAAACTTATATTAACAGTACCACGTACAGATTACAACATGTTGCTCGAAGGAGCCCCAGCAAAATTTCTACAAGGTCGATGTATGACATCCAATACTGTGTGAGGCGGCTTCTCTCACTTCGGAGGGTGGTGACATAGTTGTCAAACAGGACCATGATTCTGGCATTTGTTGTTGACTGTAGGATGCCTTGTAAGCCTTGTCGTGACACATCATTGGACAGGGTATCAATAGTATCGATAACTTCCTCTAGGTCAGTGACGTCCTCATTGTGATTCTGTTGCATCCAGGACAGAAAGCCTGACCACGCAAGCCTGAGCAAGGCTTCATACACCACTTTATGAAACCTCACTGCTCTGTTGTACCTGCGCCCGTCCATCACTCCAGACACCGAACCTTCTGCAATTACCCCAGACTCGATTGCAAGATCCCTCAGGCCTGCGTCCTGGAATCGTTTTCCAATGATTGCCAGAAGTGTACATGATGTGTGGAAAGCTCCCATTCTGATTATGATTGGCTTGAATGTGTCTTTATGCTTCCATATCACCTCCGTCGCCTTTGCATAGAGAGCTTGGTCAAAGACACACACAATCTTCTTCAACTGTAGCTGATCCTTAATGACTAAAGACTGCCTAAGGATCTCATATACAGTGGACATCTGGGTTGCTGGGGCATTGATGGTAGGAAGGTAGCAAACGTTGTCACGAATCACTTGGACATCACTGCGAGATTTGATGTTGAAGCCCGTCCAGCTGCTGATACTCTGCTCTTTTTCTTGAAGTACACGAGCTATCATCCAAATCATATTCTTCAGCCGTGCAGTGTGACTGATATCATCTTCCTCGAGGTCGACAGATAGACAAGGCTCGGGACCCTCTCTTTGGCCAACATTGTAGGTTGGCAATGTTGGCGGCGGGACATCAATGCTTCTTCTTTTCGTTTTAGTTACTGGAGGAAGGGGTTCCACTTCTGAGGACTCTGTCACCTTGGCTTGAACAGCAATACCATTCACACGGTGAGATGTCCCCCCACCGCTTATGGTCTCTTCCAGCCGATCAATGTTGTCCCAGGCAAGTGTGGTGAAGACTTGGTGATGCAAGTTACTTGGGAGTGATATGTCGCCATCTGTACTTGCTAGCTTTTGAAGGCAAAGAGCTGTACTGATCTCCTCCATTTGACTGTAGGAAACACTGTGCCCCATCCGGTTCAAAAGTTGTACCAGCTCAACATTTCCTGTCAGTGACTTGACGGCAAAAGGCAAGGTGATGTGTTTGGGTGTCTTTATCCTTCCCTGGCTTACAGCATACACCATGTCATACCCAAATGAGGTTATAAGCCGTTCAACCTTTTGTGATACATTATCATAATCAAAACTACCTGTCAGCAAGTAGCACAGGAACCTGACGACTGATGCGGGGATTATGTCTCTACTTTGGTCCTCTTCTGTGATCACCGGTGGCCAGGCTTGAGGAACATCCTGCTTTCTTATGTCGTCTCTTAGCGTCAGGGCTGCCTTGGCAATGACATCTTTGTTAAGGAGAGTCTTTAGAGTGTGGAGCTCCTTTTCTAAATCCTGATTTGCTTTGACAAGGTCACATCTAGATACATTATCAGGATAGACAAGTAATCTGAAGTTGTCATCAGAGAAAAAGTGTAATGTGGTGCCAAACTCATTCTCCAAACTCCGGCGAATGTGATTCTTGGTGGAGTCTTTGATATGCTCAATACCAAGAGACTTCATAGACTCAACTAATCTAGAGGAGAGGTCCGTCATTCTCAATACCCTAGGATTGTTGAAAAGATCATTTCGTATGAATTGGAAGAGGTCTTGGTACGCATTATCCAGAACAGACTCGTATGACTGTGGCCTCCGCACTCTCCCTTCAGTGTTGTCGTCGTTGCCTACCACACCTGGTTCCGTACTTTTAGTGTACATTCTGTAGCATGACCTGTGGTACTGTCCCTCTGCTGCAATGAGGTCTCTGGAAGCCAGGCTGATAATTCTGAAATCCTTCTTGTCTTCTGCGACCTTCCTTATCTTGTCATCAGCACGAAACTCACTGCATTTCACCAACGGTTCCCTGGTCTTTTGTCCTGGCAGGTACTTAGATTTCTGACAGAACATACATTCTTTCTCATAGATCCTTGACGTTGATCCTTGTTTCCTCTTACCGGTAAAACTTTTGTCAAAATCGTCTTTGTCAGATTTCTCAATTTTGTTCTGTGTTGCAATTAACCTGTCTAGTTCTTTCTTCATGGTGAATATCATACGGCATTTTCTGTGATACTTGACATCGGGGACTTCTCCGTCTGACAATTTTTTAGCAAGCTCTAGGATTGGAGTGTGATTTCTGATCTCAGCTGCTCTTAGCAGGGTTTCCCATGAATCGATGCTTTGAGGACTTATCAACTTAGATTCAGTCTCATCATTTGGCGAACAATGTATCATACAGTCTAAACGCGGACGTTTTGCCGGAACACATGAGTCTTCTGCATTTGCCATGTCAAAACGTTTTCTCAACACAATTTTCCTCTTTACCAATGAAGTCTGCGCTACATGTTTTGCCTGCAAATGAAATGATACATTGCCTTATTGCTTTGATCGACTGTACAACTTGGAAATATTGTTTAAAATTCTCAAGTCTTAAGTAGTAATGATTAAAATCTTTGTCTTTTTCCTGGTTTTAAATCCATACTTTCCAATGTATGGACATTCTAATATCTATACATAATACAACAAGAACTGTTCTCGGTGGCTAAAGTTTACGTTAAGATGCTCACAATCAAAGAAAAAAACTAGAACTTACCCGAGATGAAACACGATCTGTCGTCAGGTGTGCAGTAAAAGCGTTTGAAATCTGTAACGGATAGGATCTAGAACGGCCGAATAAAGAGCAGAATCCGGAACAAGTGTTCTATTGTTCTGCTCTCTTGTACTTGTTACTTCACATGCTGTAGTACCTATCTTGTCAGTCTCAGGGGTTCCCTCACGCAGGGGTTGGTAGCAGTAGGCCAGTCTTCACATAGCGCTTCTAAGCGGCTCTGTCCGAACATGTAGATATAACAGGCAAGCCCACGCAGGGAAGAAGTGCTAGCTGGATATAGTTATATGAACTATGCAGACATATTTGACACAATATAAGGCAAACAGACAGCAACAAGGAGAGGAGCACATGGCCACGCCATGATGATGTGGCACTACAGCCAAAATAGATGAACAGGGAAGATGCGTCTGGAAGTAATTAGCTATGGTATGGGGAGAGGGGTCAAAGGACATCTGTAAAATTAGGTCAATGGCAATATCACAAGATGAGTACTTAGTATTGTTTATTGTTCTTACACTCTCAACCAACACTAGCAATTATTATTTCATGATTCTGGTAAATAGTACATATAACGGTACTTGTGCAAGGTCTCTTACAGAAAGATAATGCTATCTAACTTATTCATAAACATGTAGAATGTACATTTTAAACTAAAATTATACTTCTCTTGACACATGACTGCTTGAACATTTTCTCCATCTATCATATTCGATACAAGCAGATAGAAATGTGACATAAGACTAGGCTTTGTACCGCATTCTGCTTGTGACTGCAGCTTAGCTTCCTTAGCAACCGCCCTAGCAACGGTTTCCCTGACACAAGGCCTGTAGGTGTGTACTTACTGAGATAGTCATATCTCGAGATAGAATGCATGGATTTTCATGATTTAAAGCTTAAACTGCAGGGAATGATACAACAAATAAGATGAAAACATAAAACGAGGCCAAATATGTGTTGTGAATAAATGCTAGCTTGTGAAAAGTGGAAATAAACATTTTTTACCCAAAATTTTCCCAAAAATCACATTTCAAAGATTAATAACTCTTCAGGGGATTAAGATATGGAAATGAAACTTACATTTCTGTAATCCCTGGTTTCTTTTGTACCAGCCCACCAAGTTTCATTTGAAAATATTAATGTTTTATTGATTGCCAACCCCCTTTTTATAATTGTATCAAAGGTCGTGGTTCGTGTAGAGGTCAAAAGTTCAAGGTCAGATAGCCAGGTCAAAGCTACCACCCTGTGATGGCTATCATATCAAAATATATCCCTCAGATACCCTACTTTTTGAAAATCATAAAGAAAATTTGCCACCTCAGGTGGTAGTCATATGCAAAATTTTGAGGTCTGGCCCATGGACTAATGCCAATTTTTATTTCTATACACCTTTGGTGAAGTGAGGAAAGTCGTGTAAAGTGCCTTTCCCAAGGGCACAACATCAGTGGCATCAGGGGGATTCGAACTCGGGATCTCTTGGTTCTGAGTCGAACACCCTGCCGTTACACCACACGACCCCACGATTATTTGCGGTTAGAGGCATGTTAACATTAATAATTGAATTACCTGATGCCCCATTTTAGAATTCACTACTATAATTGCACCATGCAGCTACTAGAGTATTATGGGCATGAACTTTGACCCAGTCTTTCTTACTGTCTGCAGCTTGTTGATTGGCTGATGGAGATGTACCAGGCTCCTGTGGATCTTCCTGACAAGTACAAGACATCACTGATGGGTAATCACAGCTGTCACTGTTATCAACAATCTTAGACCAAGTACACTGTACTGTCAATGTGGAAATGTTTGCTGTCTTTGCAGTGACCTCTTCATCACGAACGTGAAACCACTGCTGAAATGCTTGTTCTGTATCCTGCCCACCCACCCCTTTGTTTCAACTGCAACCTTAGAACCCCTGCGAACACTCCATTTTCTTCCTACCACGAAATTAAATCCCCACAAACGTAAATGCAGTTACACCATGTTTGCCTGGTTTCTATGATTTTTGTAGTCATTTATAAGTTGTGTTTTTTTAATACAGTAAACGTACTCGATTGGCCTTTGAAACTCAGTAATATCCTTAAGCTTGTTGTGCAGTGGAATTTTTTTGTGTACATCAATTTCATTATCAGCTGTTTGTAATAAAACATACTGTCATAACTGTTTGAAGTCAAGATGCTGATTGTTCCCATGTTTGCTTCCTGCAGGGTCTGTGCTGGCCTTACGCCATACAACTGTATTCAAGAAGCCTTCAGTCTGGACAAGAGCATACCAGATGTTGTCTGCAGTCAAGTTGTGATCTTTTGCGATAGACATGATGCACTTGCATTCAAAAGTATAAAATTTACCATAGATTCTAGGTTGGAAATTTTGTATTTAATTTAACAATCATGTCCATTGTTTGAAAAAAGTGAATGTCGTGTACTGGTCTTGTAATAAATCCATTATGTAACTGTTAAATTCACCACTCCTTAATGTGAACTTTGGTCACACATAAAGTTAATTCATTATTCTAGAAACAGTTTTTGGAATTTTGTGCATTTGTGCTTACAGCACTGTGAAGCAATGCCAATGGCTTAAAATCAATCACTTTGTTGAAATAAAACATTTTGAGCAAGGCTTACACCTGTTGTCATGTAGGGTTTCTGGGAACGGTGGGACAGGGTGCGCAGACTACTATTTTCTACTTTTAGCACCGTTATGTTCATGGATCAAGAGCGTTGCCTGGCAATTCTCGATGGAACTTCATTTATCTACCGTCAATGAAGCTTAAGTCTCAACGGTCTGGTCAGAATATCAGGTGATAAGGGATCCACCGTGTAGTTTTTACCATGTACATGTACATGTAGGTCTCTTGGTCACACCACGGGAGTTCATCAATCGTTTGTATAATTTAAGTTTATTTCTAAAACGCTGAACGTCCACAGCAAAGTATTTTTCACAACATATTACTCCGAACTTTTGCAGGTCTTTTCAACATTGCTAGGTGACGTTTTTGATCCACGAACAAGAAAGTGTTATAGCAGAAGCAATATTTACCTTTGTCAAGAAGGTTATATTTTCGGTAGCATTTGTATGTATGTGTGTATGCATGTGTGTATGCGTAAGTATGTGTGCATGTACATGTACATGTAGAAGACCAGCATATCTCGCCAAGGCCAGCTTGGATTGTTTTGATATTTAGTATGTGAGTAGAAAGACCTGGAAATCATTAGATTGTAGGCCACCTTGCGGCTTGTTACGGTACTACAGTGGAACTTCCTGTTTTAATATCTCGTGTTCTGAACATGCCATGGCCCTGTTTTTAAGTGGTAGATAGCTCTTTGGCCAGAGAAGAAGTGGTATAATAGGTTAGGCCCTCAAGCGGCTTTGGAAATGCTGCGTAGCAGGTTTTGCCTAATGGAGCCTAATCTGCAGTACCACTCTCAGCCGTATGATGGCGTATCAAGAAAAGTGACAGAGAAGCTACTGCCAAACTCAAATCTCTATTCTCTATTTTTGGGAATGGGGAAACCCTTAAAGACTGTCAAAGGGGTTTGAAGTTTTGAGGCTTATACGACCTTGAATCAGACATTGCGACCATGTAAAACAAAGAATTGCAATATTTAAGACATTTCTCTGAAATACAATGGGATATTAGGCCGTAAATGGAATGTTTGGTTTGCATTTCTCCAATGGAAGTGGTCGAGTTTACATTTCCTGTAAATAGCCACTTTCTGAAAGGCTCTGAGCACATCCACATATAAATCCTTTAAGACATGGAACATAAGCAACAGTCATATGTATATTTAGAGAGAGAGAGAGAGAGAATACAACATGGTGTATTCCGTATCACCCAAGCTACCAGCCCGACTGTGGGTTATGGCCAGAGAGAGATCTGACCGCGGGAGGGCTGGGACCGAAGGTGATACAGAATGGACCATGTTGTATTTCATCTACATGTATGTCATACCCAACCTAGAAAACACACATTTCAATGCAAAATGCTCCAGAAGTTGAAAAAATTTGGTGTCTTGAACAAAAACTTTTAACAGCTGGAATTCAATGTCCAAATTCAGTATTTGAATTTTTGACAGCGGCGCACTTAAAATGCATTGTAAATATTCTATGGAAGCCCAAGTGATAAAAGTAAAAGCCCATGTGATAACCCAAGTTATCACCTTGTCCCGAACACCCGGATCAAACGTTTTCGCAGCACAGGTATGACATAACGTGAATTATCACACGATGAGGAACACCCTTATCGAACATTTTTGCAGCCCTGGTATGATATACATTAACGTTAAATCTGTTTATCCAAATTAAGGCTGCGACAGTGAATGCTACGGTGATTAGCATAATTTATTCATGTGATATGCTGGAATCTAGTCTTTCAAAACATCTGAAAGTAATCTCTGAATCTTATTCAGTTGTAGAGTTTAAATTTTATTGAAGTAAGTATAGAATGTTTCTAAAACTAACAGTGATATCACCAAAGTCAGTAGCCAGTAAAGCCTGAGATGAGCTATTTCATAAAAACACAATTCTTTACTGATTTTAAGAATCACTGTAACGTTACATAATGTTTCCATTACTTCACATCGTATCTTTACATCATTACATGGTGCGTAACTAAGTATGTAACATGCAAATTGCTCCACAAGTCAACAATTTAACATGTAATAAATTCTATATTCATATACACAACTGAATATCATTCTGATTGACACTCTACATCCAAGGCATCATCAATTTCATTTCTCCATCACAGTGAGATAATCTTAACAAACTCATCCTACATCCACAACACGGCTTGCTAATTTGGCCCTTCAGTCCAAGCTTTTACATACCTTTCATCTACCAAGTTCACCAATTTAGTACCGATCGTTGATGAATCATAATGTTAAAATCAACGATGTTACCATCGATGTAATTTTTTGTTTTTTAAACAAGCATGACTTCAATAGCACTGACCCATTAGGAGAAGCAGGGGTTACAAAGGCTGCTTGGGATCTTCCCTAACCCATTTAGACCGGAATGTTTTTGATCCACTCACATCGGGGCATGCCCCTACTATTTTTTTCAAAAGATGTGATGGGTTCTTTTACGTGCTCAAGGTGTGACTCTCCTCAAACACAGGACCTCCATTTAACGTCCTATCCAAGGGACATCCCTACCCGAAGCTAGGTACTTTTTTACACCTGAATGAAGTGAGGAAATTTGTCTTAAGTGCCTTTCCCAAGGGCACAACGACGGGGCGCATGTCCAGACATGTCTGGGGGCAACTCGAGATCGAACACGGGTCCCCTTGTTTGACAGTCGTCTATTCTAACCGTTGTGCCACACGTCGCCACATGAATGTTTTCAGAATGGTTTTTTGCCCAAAAGGCAATTGTCATTCTAAGCGCATGGTCTAATACATGATCAAGCCATAAATTCTTTACCTGGAATGACTTGGCATATTAATAAAAAAGGTAAGTCGTGCTTGCCGATGTAACACCTTTTGCCTACCCAGGCATGGACCCAATTAAAATCAAGATAATGAACTCAATCTTGAGAACGATCAAGTAGCCCCTTATTTGGTTGAGACCCACCCTATGAGTTGTACTTCCCAAATCAAGAAATATCAACCCACTATCCACACAGCCGAACATTCCTATCCTTTGGCGCTGGACACCTTTAAAATATAGTAAAACATTCCTGTCCTTGGTGCTGAACACCATCCACACTTAGCCAAACATTCCTGTCCTTGGTGCTGGACACCTTTCAAATATAGTCAAACATTCCTGCCCTTGGTGCTGAACAGCATCCACACTTAGGCAAACATTCCTGTCCTTGGTGCTGAATACTTTCCACATGTAGCCAAGCATTTTTGTTTCTTAACTCTATCCACAACAAGCTAAACATTCCTGTCCTTGGTGCTGAACACTATCCACATATAGCCAAAAATCCCTGTCCCTGGTGATTAACACCTCCGACACAAAACATTTCTTCTCGATTCTTAACATTGGTGGTGGAGGCCAAACCTGAAGTAAATCTCTAGCTGGACAATCCTTGGCTTACAATACACGTTTCTCACGCGGCGGACATGATAGAGTGAAGACGAGGCCAAAGAGGAAAAGGAGCAAAAGTAATGTACAGATTTAATTTCCCTCCTAAATCGCATTAAGTCGATAATAGTGATATCCAAGTATCAATATTATAACTACTGAAATGCACAAAAAAAGATGCAGAAATTTAGAGCTTCAAGAAATGCAAAATAAAAACATAGAAATGCAAATATTTGACAGTCATGAAGCCACTTCCTCATTGGTCGATTCTCTAATTATCAGGTATTCATTGGCTAAACTGCTAATTGTGATTGACAGTTAAAATTGGTCTAGTGTTTGCTACAGGGGCCTTGTTTTTATTCTATCATGTCCGCCGCATGAGAAAGGTCTATACAAGGAGATGAAGAAGTCGTTGGTCTCGGTGTCTCGGGGCATGGCGCGGGTACCACCACCTGCATGACAGGTCGCGGCCGCTTCTCTGAAGCTCGGCTTTATTTCGAACACCTTGTAGCAGATGCCACGGAATTCCGTATAACCTCATGGGCAAGACACTGTGGAAAATGTAACAGACACTGGTATAGTACAGATGTCATTGACCTGATCAGAATTGTAACATTTGATAATTGAATTTCGTTGGAATACGGTATAGCCTATATCTGACTTTTCATTTTGCGATCAATGTTTATTTGTGTGTATTACAGTAGACTTAATTATCGGCTTACGAAAACTGTTGAAATGTATAGACGCCAACATTTGTGACATAATAAAATATAAGTAGAAGACAACGAAAGATTGAAAATTACACCATCAATATTTGGGTTAACTTCTAATGTAGGTCATATCTAGCGCTGCGTACCTAAATGTAACATCAGGTACAGGTACAGAGGTTTAGGAACAGGTCTTGACCTGCACCTGTACCTGAACAATTTGAAAAATTAACATGTGTTTTTCTGACCTTCTTCAATAAAAAACATTTGTTTTCAGTACCTTTATTCGAAGAACATAACTAGGTTCCCTACGGCCTAACTCCCTTGGCCTTTCTGTCAAAACTCCTGGCCTGCCTGAATGACCTGTTGCATATTAGTTACTCTGTTCCAAGATATCATTTTAGTCACATTTGGTGTTGCATGAGGTCAGGAGATCAGTCACAAAATAAGCATATACTTGGTGTAAATTTATATCGGTGCAGTACCGGTACTTCATGATCCTGTATTTTGGACCTGTACGGAATCAATTTTCATGGTACAGTACCGGTACACAGTACCGATACACAGCACTAGTCAAATCACATCTTGAAACATCAGAACATAGGCCTTACCTTTATCTGACTTGCCCCGAATGTTCGTCTGAGGACGCTCAGGTGGTTCTGCAATGTTTGGATAGATCGGCCCTACGGACCAAAGGACTTCTAGCGAGGGACAGGGGGTCCAAGAGGCCTGAGACCCTGAGTCTCCTGGCAAGATGGGCCCCATCTTCCCCCAAAAGGCTCAGTCATGTTGGGAGGGTTAAGTCCCACAGGTCTCACTGTACCTGGAGAGACAAATGACACACATCTGGAATTCCACGAAAAATTACAAAATCCATACCTGCATGCTGAATACAGTATCATAGAAATACATCATTTCAGTGTTCAGTTATTCTCTTTGAAATATTCAGTTTCGAAAATAATTTCATCAAATTGGTAGAACATAGGATATTTGGAGTTTCTTCTAACACAACCAGGTAATCTCACCTGCTGACGTTTCCGTGTCTGTCAGACACCTTCGTCAGAGCTTCTGACTGGAGTACTGCCTCTCACCGCTATAAGTTAAGCCAATGTAGGTGGCGCTTTTGCGGATTAAGGAGGCAGTATGGATCAGGAAGTCATCACCAGTGATGAACCGAGACGAGGGGGGATACAAGCTCAGCCATATTTGGGATTACGTTCTCGCTGCAAAAGCGGCACCTACATCGGCTACTTATAACGGTGAGAAGCAGTACTTACTCCAGTCAGAAGCTCTGAAGAAGGTGTCTGACAGACACCGAAACGTCAGCAGGTCAGATTACCTGGTTGTGTTAAAAGAAACTCCAAATATCCGATATTCAGTTTGCTAAGTTGAGAACCATTGAATCTCAAGCCTGATTTTTTCCATTCTTCAAAATTGCAGGTTATATAATTTTAATTTTTCTACTGCAATCTTGAAAATCTTACTGCAGACTGCTGGCACAGCTTTTCAAACACTGCATGATTTATATCTAATAACGTTCAACTTCATTTGACTTCCAAATGCCACAATAATGAAATTCCCATCATTCGTCACAATGGAAGAAGTCTATTCTTATCAATTATGCAAATTACGTCTGCATTCGCATAAGTGATATCTATCAATATTCCTCTCCATCTCAGATACAGGCAGTTACATGCAGTGCATGTAGGAAGCCACATCCTAACATCTGCTTGGAGTCCTTAATTGGAAAGTTTTGCGAAACGTTTTGTAAAACAGAACTGTTACGATAAATGCATATACAAGTCTTGTTAGACCTCATCTAGAGTACTCCAGCACTGCCTGGGACCCTCACCACAAAGAGCATATTTCTAAGCTAGAAGCTGTTCAGAAAAGAGCGGCCAGATTTGTCACAAACTCATACTAAACTCCAATTTGATGTGGGATACTTCAAAGAATAGAAGAACTGCAAATAGACCCACATTACTGCAGAAAGCAAGACACCACAAGATAGCCCTACCGGTCGAAACTCATTTGATGCCTGCCCCGCGACAATCCTGACACTCAAATCAAAATTTACATAAGGCTCTACCAAAATTTATATAAGGATTATAGATACTCATTTTCCCCTTAAATCATGAGAGAATGGAATTCACTACCTCAGGACGTCACAGACACAGCCAATCCTCCCAAGTTCAAGGAGGCTGGTCTCCTGAACCTGCGAGGATAATAACAGTGCATCACACACCCCTGGGCGCTTTACCCCAACAAGAGGGGTGTTGCCCAGTACCCAATCAAGATCAAGAACCAGGCATCAAACACCAGGTGGTTTAAAGCAGTTATACAAAGGACGACACTTCTCCTAATATCTGCTTGGGGAAACCTGATCAGCGCACATCCAAAAAAGGTTACGAGATTAATGACTTGTTCCACAAGTCTGTCAAGATAGGGGTATTTTCTGAGATATTATATCACCTAATAGATGAAAACAGCTACAGTGCAGTCTTTTTACAGCTTGCATACACAACACTTTTGTACGAATTTTTCAACATTCGAAACTGTGCAAATGTTATGGTATCTTTATCCGATGGAAGTGACAAACGTTCGGGTCATTTTGCCCCATTTTTGGTATATTGACCATTGCTTAGGGGTGAAAAAGTTCTTGTTTTTTATTTCAAAATTGGGCAAAAATCAAAGCGCGCACCGATGTCATCCAGAAAATTTACTTGCTGTGGCCTAAACATTATAACAGCAATTCCCCAAGGACCACCATTTTTTGACAATGGTAAGTCCGATTTTGATTCTGAAAAAAGTGACTTGCTCCACAAGCAAAGCTCTATCAGGTCCCACCATTTACGTTCTCCTTGAATCTTGGCATTTTTTTCGTCTGATCATGCTAACCAAAAGATTTTTATGGGCAATCAAATTTTTATAACCTCGTCCGACCCTGCTGTCCCTGTCCTAGGTGCTGAATATGCAGTGATACTTAATATGTTTCAGACTGTTGATAATTTGCTATAAAGAAAGCTAGTCCCCACAATGAAAGACACTATCATATCAACTTACAAAGAGAGAATGGTACTATCACACGCCCCCTCTCAACTCCTCATATTGGACGCTCCTATATTGGCTTATTGCATCATTTGTTTTGTTTACGTTACTTTTTCTGAAATTAATTCACCTCTCTTCAAATTCACGGGATCATAACATTTCATAAAGAAAGCAGCCCAAACGTCTTTTGTTTTCTGAGGTACGAACCTTTCCTTTCACTATTCCAGTCACGTCTATCAAGGAAATCTGTCTTCCAAGTCGCTTGCCTGTGTAGCTAGCCCGTCAGACCGGAAGTTTCACCGGCATGTCGGGAAATATTCAAATCTTTGTATCCAAATATTCAAACATATATTGTATGATCTGCTGTTGTTTTGTTTCTAATAATATTTCTATTGAGGGCAGAGTGCCACATGTCAGAAGAAGAAAAAAACAATAGATCAGAAAACGTTATGATTCTAAACCCTAACATCTGCTTGGAGATGAGTTCATTAGCATAATGCATGCTAAAAAAACTACTCAAGGAACTGGATAAAATTTTGAAAATTAACAAAAAATATCCAGTTGCTTGAGTAATTATTTTTGGTGCATCTTGCCAACTGGATGTCTAATTATAACATCATCAACGTACTAAAAGTATAATGAGCGCAATGCATGTCGGGACATAGTTTCCGAAGTTTGAAAGTTGTCCACAGTTGACAGTTTCACTCACCGAGAACGGTCGTGTGTATTTTGTTGCTAACGCTTGTAACGCTATATATATTCGCTTGCTTTAATATTCGAGATGTTTTCCTTCAGTGATGAGCTGGAGAAGGCCTGTCGGCAGGTATGTTCCCTTTTCAAATGTTCTTTCGGGGCGATAAGATTGTCTCCAACATCTAAGGTTTTCACATAGCCAGTATAATGTTATAGCCGGTATAACCGCCATTTTTAGGCGTATACACCGGCCGGTATTGTAACATAATAATTTGATGTCTAAGGTGCATAATGCTGTGTGGGGAGGATCAGGCCGATACTAGTGCCAACTTTATCAAACATTTACTCATAAACTCTAAAAATATGGACATGGCACAGAAATCACAGAAGTTTGGCCCTTGATATATTCACAGAAGTTTGATGAAACGTTTCAGGTGTAACGGTAGATGTACTAGCCTGGTCACAGTCTCTACGGGTCGGCTTAGGTCTGTTTTACCGTGCCCAGTCTGCTATATTTACCTAGCCTGTCAGAATGTCTTCTTAGTTGCCATATAGAGTTTCGCAGCCACCGTAGTTTCGGCTAATAAAAGCCAACCCCGTAAACACAACCACGGGCGGGCTAATTTGTTTGGGCGGGCGGGCATCGCTCCGGGCACCGTAGAGAAACCGGGGAGCTCCCGACGAGCATCAGTGTTCTCACCAGGATTTTTCACAGAAAGCCAACTTTTCGCGGGCCGCTAAAGACCGTTAAATAACGGTTGGGAGTCTGTCATCTTCCTGCACAAAATTTTGAAATTCATAACCAAATAAGACACTCACTTCCTGCATTTTGAGGGATACATTTTGTGAAGTTAAGTTTTTTCTCTGTCACATCCGCATTCTAAAGCCAAATATGAACTTTTTGATGTATGATTTGGTTTTTCCTAGAAAGAAACACCCGTTAGCTCATTGAGACCAAGGCATCGGGGTCCAGATCACAGCATCGGGGGCCCCTAAGGCCTGGTGAGAACACTGAGAAGTTTTGAAAATTGAATTCAACAATAAGAAAAATATCACGGTTCCATTTACATGTACCGGTATCGTTACTAGTAGGAGAAAATGTTTGCAATATCTAGTGAGGAAGGGAAGGGGGTAAGGTAGCGTGCATTGTCCAGTGGTTAGTGATCTTGCCTCTGGAACTAGAAGCCCTGGGTTCGATCCCGGCTGTGTCGCTCACACGACATGCACGCTGCTGGAAAGGTTTGCGGTCCTTAGGACGGGACGTTAAGCCTTGGTCCACTGTCATTGTGCTTGTCGAAAAGTGCTAGGGGAATTTCCCCGGTACAATAAACCTGTAAATACTGTACATAGCGTCTGTCTTTTTTGTCACAACCGGTGGAAGATTACTTCATTGAATTCATTTGAGCTAGACTGGTTCAAGATCACTTTCCTTTTTTAAGGTAATGAGTGAGCAGAGACAACTTGCATATTGGGGGGTAGATGGTTGAAAACTGGAGCACTGGAATAAGTTTACACAAGCTCAAAAACATACATATGTATGACATTCAGGGCTCAAATAGTGGGTGCATGTGCACCTGTGTGCACCCAAAATTGTACCTGTGCACCTAATTTTTGACTGGGTGCACCTGGATATTTTCAACGGCTATCAGGTAAAGGTACTATACGATACCTTAGTAATAGTGTACAGAATATTCTTGAAATGTATTGTGTAACTATCAGAACATACTATATAACCTTTTGTTGTACTTTATGTGATGTATTACTTGTTTAAGATTTTGAAGTTAGCTATAGAATTACAGATTGTTCTTTAAGAGCGTTAAGCTTTGTAGTTATGTTTTGCTGACATTCAACTTTATTTTATGTGGTGCACCCCAAATCCTTTCAAACACCTATTTCCAAAAATGAATTTCAAGCCCTGACATTAATTTCCATAAACTTTTCACAGTTCAAGACTGCACATGGAGCTGGGACGTCATCCCCAAAGAAGAGCAGGCGCAAGTCCGTTCCCGTCAAGCGGGTAAGTGTCAGTTATTATTCCGAGTCTTACATTCCTGAAGATTACAGCCTTGCAGATGATGATGTACATTTCCCAACTTAACTTGTCAAGAAGAAAGCATATTGTCTTCAAATTTTATCTATAGCGATAATATATAATGGTGTAAACCTGATACAAGTTGATGTCATTATCTCACGCATCGGCTTTTTAGCGAATGCCCACAAACGCCCACTCTGGCGAAGTCCGCGCTGCACGAATCTAATTTTTTTTGCTTGGAATATGTTCAGGTTGTGCTCCCATTAATTAATCCTGAGTTTCAAGTCAATCCATCGATCCGAAGTTAAATAAAGCGAGCTTGAAGATTCTTACCTGGCTTTTTAGCGAATGCCCAGCAAAAAAGGCTTTTTAGCGAATGCCCACTATATCAGCCAAAATATCGGCCATCGTGACACGGGCGCTAAATCTAACACCATAAACATGTTCAACTAGTTGTCCCCTGAATGTGTACTCAGTTTCCGTGCTGTACACGCCTGTAAAGTCCAGTGTTCTCACCAGAATTTTTTCACAGCATAGGGGTCAGGTACAGAAGGCCAACTTAACGCGGTGCAAGTCACGCATGGAGTGACCAGAGTGGGGAGTCCGGCATCTTCTCCCGGAAAATTTGTAAATTCATAACCCAATGAGACATTATTTCATGCATTTTGAGGGATAAATTTTGTGAAATAGAGTTTTTCCTCTGTCACAGCCTCATTCTAAAGCCAAAGCCTCATTCTAAAGCCAAATATGAACTTTTTGTAAGATTGATGAAGGGTCACAAGGTTTGTCCCAGAAAGAAACACCCCTATGCTGGTTGAAACACAGCATAGGGGTCCAGATCACAGCATAGGGGGTCCAAATCACAGCATAGGGGGCCCCTATGCTGAAAAGGCCTGGCGAGAACACTGAAGTCACTTTATTTTACGAAATACACGGCGTGGGAATCCACTGCCCCGGACGTAAAAATCCAATATGGCGGCTCATTTGCATATTTGGGACAGGTTACTAGCGGCCTCTACCCCGAATGCGTGCCGCGGGCCGCGCCGTGTATTTCGTAAAATAAAGTGACTTTACAGGCGTGTACAGCACGGAAACTCAGTACACATTCAGGGGACAACATTTTAAACATGTCTATGGTGTTAGATTTAGCGCCCGTGTCACGATGGCGGATATTTTGCCTAATATAGTGGGCATCCGCTAAAAAGCCTTTTTTTGCTGGGCATTCGCTAAAAAGCCAGGTAAGAATCTTCAAGTTCGCTTTATTTAACTTCGGATAGATGGATTGACTTGAAACTCAGGATTAATTAATGGGAGCACAACCTGAACATATTCCAAGCAAAAAAAATTAGATTCGTGCAGCGCGGACTTCGCCAGAGTGGGCGTTTGTGGGCATTCGCTGAAAAGCCTGTCCCATTATCTCAGTGTAAGAATAGCCCTGGAATTGATATTGATACTAGAGGGGCAACATTTGCGAGCAAATGCAGAATGTTTACCTTCACATGGTCGTGTGGGCGCGTCTGCGCCTCTGCATTTGGCTTGCGGTCCCATCTACGACGCCATTGATGTCATCATCGCTACAGGATAGACATCCAAGAGAGGTCTATCTTTACGTTTCTACCAGGAAGGATATTAAAAGTGTTGCATTTAGTTGATGCGTTGGCACAGGTCCATGACACAGGATAAGTCAGGAAGAGAAGAAATGAATTCTCATACTTTTCCACCTGTAAGTGACCTTAGAGGAGTCCTAAACTCCAGAGGGTAAGTGTTTTTTGCCACTAGATTATGTATCAATGCATACCTAATCAGCCTACTTTTTACAGAATTCTGCTTATGGGGAATTATAAAACAATCACCCTCGTAAACCAGGACCGCCTATCGCTCGACGTTACATCGCGAGCGTAAGCGGCCCTGGTAAAGTGGACCGCTGCATATGGTTATAGCTACGTCACCTGCTTCCCCTCATCGGAAGCAGCGCGCAAAGAACGCTGGGAAGCTATCAACCAATCAGGTTACGTGTTACATCGTTGCTTTTGTTACCCAAAACAACTATCGGCTGACATTTGTTTTGGGTAACCAAAGCAACGATGTAACACGTAACCTGATTGGTTGATAGCTTCCCAGGGTTCTTTGCACGCTGCTTTTGATGAGGGGAAGCAGGTGACGTAGCTATAACCATATGCAGCGGTCCATTTTACCAGCTTATTAGCTAAAAGCCATCTGTTCAGTACAGTAGCTATAAAACGGAAATATTGATATCGTAGTCTCTTGTAGTCAATTAGTGTCCCTGTGGGAGGTTCATTAAATAATTCTTGAGGGAATTAAATCCTGCAGGCAAATTTGGACACGTTCACTTGTGTTTCTCTTAAAAGTTAAAGGCGGTAGGCACAATTACCAGGCGTTTAAGTTAAACTGCAATTCACACATTTTCCAGTAGGTGTCGCTCTGATGGTTATTTGTTGTTGTTTTTCTGTGTTTTTTCCCATTTAAAGTAACCTGACTTTCAAAGTATAGACCCGAGTCTTCACGGAAGAGATCTTATATCTATTTTGTCCACATTTGTCCGAAAAACCCAATGAATCAAATAAATAATCAAATATAGTGAGTATCGGTGCATCCGAATCAGCTGCTAGCTTTCCTATATATAGCTGAATCGGCTGCTGGAATGGGCTGTTGAATCGGCTGCTGGAATCGGCTGCCGAAAGGGCTGCTAACTTCAGGTCGGTCTGTGACAAGGACGTAGGACGTGACTCTGGTGGGAAAGTTTTGTCATGGAAGAGCTCACGTCGAAGAAGGGGAAAGAACTCTTTTTGATCTACAAATTAAACTCCTTTGCTTTAGTCATAAATGGGTAAGGGGAGCATGTAGTTTTCCCATTTATGCAAATGAGCATGTGCGCAAAAGCACAGACAGGCATGTATTTACACATACATTAAGCACTCCTCAACCACAGCTGTCATACGTCACTGACATGTACACATCCATGCCCTCTAACGTACATTCGGTCATACCCTTGTTCACTTGTTTTAATCCTACATCATTCTGCATCACTTTCATACACCCTTATGCACTAGTATTCATCCAACCTCATTCTGCATCACTCTCGTACACCCTTGAGACTTTCAATATTAAAGTCTTTACATAAAATTGAATTGCAATCTAGTCACCGTTTTTATCACTTAAAAATGCTTTAAAAAGATCACCCCTCTACAGAAAGAATGTTGCAGTTTTCTAAGAACATCGATGTAGCCCTGCCCCTTTCTGTCTTCGGTGCCAGCTACAATGTACTGTCTGGCGCACTCTTTCAAGTGTAACATGAGAACCCTGTGGTTAAAATGTGGCAACATTGTAAGCCTGAGGTTTCTCACAAATTTGTTTACAATTTAGTTTCTCAAAATTAATGTTTTTTTCGACACAAGTGTAATTTCAGAATTTCAAATTATTTGGATTGCAACAACAAAAACCAGAACATTATATGATATTGTCCTTGATATTATACATTATGATAATGTCCTTGACACAACACAATAGTTTATGGCATGTAATGTTTACAAATCTATGTTTCTATGCATAGAAGATAAATGGCAAGTTGGGAAAGAAAAAAAGTTATATCATATATAGTATACATTGTCATAATTCTTCCTTTTCTCTATGGCTTTTACAAAATAAGTTAATAACTTAACCTGTGATGACCATATCTTCAGGATATTGTAATTTTCTGTTCATGGTCTAAATGTTGACCCAATTTCTCAACATCACTATATATTTTTTTTGAAGCGGCAAGGAAGATTATAATTTGAGCAAGATGTGTACAGTTATTCTGTTCAATATTTATACACTTTACTGGTATGGTCCTCAGACAGGCATAAATGAATAAAGAGAACCTACAGCTATATCTGCTGATCATTTTTCCCTCGGACAGAAGTAGCATGGACAGAGTTTATCTGAAAATTTTGTTAATTTCCGGGGGTATGTTATTTCGGGGTACGTTTATTAGAATTTGAAGATTTGTCCAGGGGGTATGTTTATTCCGGGGGGTATGTTTATTTGGGAGATGAGAGTAACACTTTCTGCACTGAGCCACACTTTAGTAGCCAAACTTGTTTTAAGAGTTCTGGGCCAAAGACGACCTTGGGAGGTCTCGTAAATACTTTGTTTACGGTCGAACCGGAGCTTTTCGAGCACAATCCGGAGGTGTTACTTTGTTGTGTGGACTCTAACAAGTTCCCAATCCGGTTCTCCGGCGTTTCTTGCTTCGAGCTGGCGACAAGGAGCTGCCACATAGCGGTACCGGGCGACCTCGACAGTGTGTTCGCTAGAGTGCCATCTCCGGTGAAGCTGCGTATCAAGTCGAGTTCTACCATCAATGTAAGGTACCAGTTAAGAACATTTGGGAGTCACTTCTATGGGAGACAGAGATGCTGCCAACAGACGGACAGGAGAACTTTGAATCTTCCACCAGTTCACTTATTAAGTGAGACTGACAGGAGACAGAAAGAATTTTCTGTATACTCAGGGCTCGAAATAGTGGGTGCATGTGCACCCAGTGCACCCAAAATTGGAGCTGTGCACCTAATTTTTGACTGTGGGTGCACTGGTGCACCTAATATATTTTTTGTAGCCTATAGGGTTAAGGTACTATAATTGTACACTAGTATACAGAATATTCTTGAAATGTAACTATAAAAAACAGCATGATAACCTTTTGCTGTACTCGATTCAATGTATTATTTGTTTGAAATTTCGAAGTTAGCTATAGAATTACAGATTGAAGTTCTTAAGAAAGGCAGCAGCGTTAAACTTTGTAATTATGTTCTGAAGAACATTCAACTTTATTTTATCTGGTGCACCCAAAATTCTTTCTGACTGCACCCAATTTTTTGAGTTGGGTGCACCTATTCCCAAAGATGAATTTCGAGCCCTGATACTACAGTACAATAAGTATAGCCAATAAAAATGTCAATAATGTAGTACAGAAAAGAAAGGTGGGGTCTACATATAACATTATTTTCCAATGATAGAACGACAGGTGTTTCCATTTTTTTTAAGGTCATAATTTAGAAACACATTTGAAGTCTTCTTGGTAAACACTTGGCGGATTGTGGGGTATGAAAATGATGGAAATATTTGTTGTCTTAAAATCACAGTTGGAACAACATCAAACAAATAGTTCAACCTTTTTACAAATTTCATTTTAAAACCCTCTTGGTGACTTGGAATAGACTCTATGATACAATGAAAGAATTGTAGGTTATAGTCTGAAGTACGCCAAAAATAATTACTCAAGCAACTGGATAAAGTTTTCAAAATATCATGATAGTCTGAAGTATCTTGCTCCCAACTCCCTCTCTTGACATTCTTGACTTCAACTTTATACATAAATTTCTTTGCAGGGTGACAATACTCATTTTGTGTACAGTAGTCTCAGTAACTTAAGACCCTTGTTGATTGCCCTGGTCAGTTTAGGTACTTTTTTACCTGGGCAATAGCCCACAATCTGCCATTAGTGTTTGCCAAGAAGACTTTAAACTTGATCATGGCATTTCTATCCTTAACATTGCCAGGCTCAAAGGCTGCACGGATTTCAACATCATTTCCCTCCCGTCTCAAGGCTTCACACTTTTTTAAGGCATCTTGGTAGTATGTTTGCCATGTGGACCCAGCAACAGAAAATATCTATCCATTCATGATTGCTACAGTCATGTTCATCAGTGTCTGTGCTTCCCTCTGAATCTGAGTGTTGATCAGAGTCATCAAACTCCTCTGATAAATGAATGTCCTGTAAGGTACCTACGAGAAGGTCAGGGTCAGGTTGAGCATCTGGAGCCATGTTGACAAGGACAGGATGTGGTACATGTCCAGGCTTCTGACAGCAGCACTGGTCAGGATGGGGTAGTTTGAGGTCAACAGGCGGTACGTCCATTTCAAACGGTAGATTAGCCGGGATATGTGCAGTCAGCGGTGAAAGATTCAAAGTGGTATAATCTGTAATGGCAGCACCTCTGTCTCCCATAGAAGTGTCCCGCGGGCTGGCGACTTTCCAACATCTCTGAAACAGTTGTGTAAGAAAAGCCATCATGGTTTAGTACTGGCCAAAAATATCATGATTGTTGATCTAATTTCAAGCAAAGATGGATCAGTTTCTACATTTCTTTGAACAATTAATCACACATGGACTGTCACAAAACTTATAATGGTCATTTTCCATCATAATTTACTCCTAATTCAGGATAAATGCTGAATTGAGTAATCCTAAATTCATTCTATAAAGCTTGGCATAATTCTTTTTATAATTTCAAAACGAAAGTACTATCCAGTCTTCAGTAAAAAAATACGGTAACCCCCTTCCAATACCCTGGAACATTATAATGATATGAAACCATGCGCATTGACAGCATATAATTTTGCATTTTAGCGGGTAGGAGAAATATGATACACATTTTCTAAACCAATTCAAATACAGTTGTATGCGGGGGTGTGCATGCCAACCCTTCCACCCCCCACCCCCATAATTTCGTAACTTTTGTTTTGTCTCTGAACTTGTTCATTTTTCGACCAGTGTCTCTATTCCACAAAAACTACTGGAAGTCACAAAAGATATACAAAATAAGGTGAACCTCACATTGATGGTAGAACTCGACTTCGTTGATACTCAGCTTCACCGGAGATGACACTCCGGTGAACACACTGTCGAGGTCACGGTCCGGCATCAGGCATGTCCGCCAGACATTTGGTGGGTCGCCCGATACCCCTATGTGGCAGCTCCTAAATACAAGTCACCAACTCGAAGCAAGAAACGCCGGAGAACCTGATTGGGAACTTATTAACACAGCAAAGCAACACCTTCGGATTGTGCTCGAAAAGCTCCGGTTCGACCGTAAGCAAAGTACATAATACGGGACTTCCCAAGATCGCACCAGCACCGGGGCCCGCCAGTCGTTCAAATGATGTCACGGCTCGAACGTTAATATAGTTGATGCCGCGGTGCATCATGGGATATATGCCAATTCCTCCTCGGTGCCTCAGTGTATATTATGTATACTTTGTGTGCACCTGTTTGCCAGATTGTTTCCCTGTCAGGACATTTTCCAGTCGGTGTTAACTTGTACGAAAATGTGCGCTTGGAGAAATATTGTAAACTTTAAACTGGAACATGGGCAGTATAGTGAAGAAGTTCATTCACGGTGTTTCTGTGAAAGATATAACTAAAATAATGCATTTAAGTTCGCATGGTCTTTATTTTGCGCTAGGGGGAAAATGGAGTGTTTGCGGTGGCTTAAATGTCGCGGCAGTGCTATAGTCACATACTACTACAACTGTATAAGAGTATGAGATAAAAATGTTCGCGGTGGTTTTAAATTTGCTGTTAAGACTTCACAGTGAAAACTGCAAAGTTTACATAAAACCACCGCGAACATTTCTGCATACAGTGCTCAAAAGGGGACTTTAAAGTATATTGTGTGTTGTACGCCTGCGTTGTGCACATGAATTTCAGGTATATCTGATTCAACTCTTATTTTTTGCAGTGCATCATGGCTGCCGGCGCCAGCCCCACCAGTAACAACGGCTCCACCTGCGCCAGTACGATCAGCCCCACCACCAACGGCTCCACCTGCGCCAGTACGAGTGGCTCCACCTGCGCCAGTACGATCAGCCCCACCACCAACGGCTCCACCTGCGCCAGTACGAGTGGCTCCACCTGCGCCAGTACGATCAGCTCCACCACCAACGGCTCCACCTGCGCCAGTACGATCAGCTCCACCAACAACGGCTCCACCTGCGCCAGTACGATCAGCCCCACCACCAACGGCTCCACCTGCGCCAGTACGAGTGGCTCCACCTGCGCCAGTACGATCAGCCCCACCACCAACGGCTCCACCTGCGCCAGTACGAGTGGCTCCACCTGCGCCAGTACGATCAGCTCCACCACCAACGGCTCCACCTGCGCCAGTACGATCAGCCCCACCACCAACGGCTCCACCTGCGCCAGTACGAGTGGCTCCACCTGCGCCAGTACGATCAGCTCCACCACCAACGGCTCCACCTGCGCCAGTACGAGTGGCTCCACCACCAACGGCTCCACCTGCGCCAGTACGAGTGGCTCCACCTGCGCCAGTACGATCAGCCCCACCACCAACGGCTCCACCTGCGCCAGTACGAGTGGCTCCACCACCAACGGCTCCACCTGCGCCAGTACGATCGGCCCCACCACCAACGGCTCCACCTGCGCCAGTACGAGTGGCTCCACCTGCGCCAGTACGATCAGCCCCACCACCAACGGCTCCACCTGCGCCAGTACGAGTGGCTCCACCACCAACGGCTCCACCTGCGCCAGTACGATCAGCCCCACCACCAACGGCTCCACCTGCGCCAGTACGAGTGGCTCCACCTGCGCCAGTACGATCAGCCCCACCACCAACGGCTCCACCTGCGCCAGTACGAGTGGCTCCACCACCAACGGCTCCACCTGCGCCAGTACGATCGGCCCCACCACCAACGGCTCCACCTGCGCCAGTACGATCGGCCCCACCACCAACGGCTCCACCTGCGCCAGTACGATCAGCCCCACCACCAACGGCTCCACCTGCGCCAGTACGATCGGCTCCACCAGTACGAGCGCTCACACACGCTCTCACTTTCGTAAGTTTTCAATCAAATTACTGACATCGACCCCCAACCAAACAAGTTAATAAAGTTATGATATTTTTTCATTCGTTTGCATCCACGATCAACTTGTTTATTCTGCCTGAAACGCAAAAATCTGTCCAAAAAGAGAGACTGGCACCCAGTCGAGAGACGATATTTTGAAGCCGCCATGTTGGATCCATTAACTAACGCTAAGTATTGCGAGAATGCGTGAGAGTAATGACGCAAACCTGCAGTACCGGCAACTACCCGTAGAGGGCAGTATTTGAGTTGCTCACGTGTATTTCTATGGGGTGAAGTGTTGCTAGCGCTGTTTTTTTTTCTTTGGCAACATTGAAAATTGTGCAAGTCTGGTAAATGAGTCCCTTTACTAAGCTGGGATTTTTTTTTTTTTAATTATTAACTTTGGAACAATTATCGAATAAACAAAGAAAGTTGTTAAAATGTTGTGACAGTGAGAAAGCAACTGGACAATGGGGATAGATACACAGTAGATCCCAAGTAATTGACACCTTGAACAAGGTTTTACATTGTAGCTCGACTGAAGCAGAAGGTTATAGCTAGACTGAAGCAGCGGTGACTTTTCATGGTCCCCGCCCAACCGCACCCTTTTCTTAGAATAACTAGTGCTTACTAAGACACAAATTTTACAATGTATTTTGCGTAGGCGGGTCTAGTTTTTGTGGCCTTGCGAAACTAAGGGGATCGTCAGTATGCTCGTGACGTTTATGTGTGGTTTTAAAAGCTGAAAGTATTAGTTATTAAGCATATGTGCTAAACGGTGTTAGTAGATGTCACTACCATAAATATTCCAGCATTTATTAATTTCCACTTTATTGGCCATAAAACTGCTTTACCTTCCTTCAAGCACTGTAAGCAACGATATAAGACTTCAATCAGCGTTCCCACCAGCCAAGAAGGCGCTGGCAATCGAGGTGCGGGGGCATCGTTACCCCGGGAAATTTAGGATTGTCAAGCCTTCAAAAATATGTTCTGATTGTCATAGTTTTTAGAATGTAGACTTTTTGCTGTATCATTTGCCATAGAGTTGAACAGCTCGAGCAATTAATTTCATTCATTCATGAACGCAATTTTGAGAGGTCTGAGTTTTACCGCCGCCATGTTTGACTTTGTTATGGTAGTGCTTTTAAATTAATTAATGGTAAGGACTCCCCAAAAAGTTGCCGTTTAAAACGCTGGAAATCGGCAAATTAAAAGAAAAACACGGTGCTGTTTGTTTATCACGCGTCCTAAAAGTCTGTACCGGTACCTGTACATTTAGGTGCGCAGCACTTAGTGCTATGCCATCAAGAGGATCGTTAATGGAAAAGTGCTTATTTGAGTAACCGTATACTGTGTTCTCATCTTTTTCCAATGCTAGATGATGATGGGGAGCAGGAGGAAGATGAGGAGGATGGTCATGTACCTGTGTTTCGCTACAACTCCAACATCACCTTTGGATTTTTACAGTCAGTGATACAATCTGTGAGTAACATGCAGTCAGTTCTGATTTTACCGTGTGTTGATCTTTATTTATTTAATACATTTTGATGCAATTAAATTGCTTCAAAGATGGACCAATTAACTCTGATTCTGTATTGAAACTATTAAACAGGTTTTATAGTAACGAAGTTATCACTATGGAAGTATCACCATGGATTGTATGTGGAGAAGATTAAGAAAAATAGTCAATGATACCTTCTACTCTTCAGCGATTATTTACTCTAGGAGTGAAATTTTCTGATGTCCCCACTGTAAATCTGCTTTGACTCCGCCATTCCTCTTTAAGCATTTACAGCAACTGTGACGTGGATTATGACTGGAAAATAATTTTTCTAATAATTGAATCTGATTTGAATGCAGGGTGGCAGAAAGAGGAAGAGGGAAGATGTAAGTAAAATATAATTTTTGATGGAAGTTTTATTGTTGATACATCAGTATCAAGATATCACAAGATAAATCATTACAATTTGATTTTTTTTTCATCTTAATCTATTCTCAGACTATCTATTTAATCGTGAATACATGTATTTGCCATCATTATTTAACTTCCCTGGTTGGAAAATACTGTAATTGTGAACTGGAACGTTTGGCTGCTTCTTATAATCCTGTTAACCTTAGGCCCACTTTACACTTGTGTCGCATAACAGGCATGCAACGCTTTGCTACTGGTGACGGTTGTTTTTAGACCTACAGGTGGAAGCACAGTGCGCCAGCCGTGGCACAGAATTTCACAGTCAAGCCCGATTCAAAATGGCAGTAGAAGAGCTGCCTATTTTCGTCTTGCAGTTACTTTTCTTATGTTTGCTACATGCGTTTTCCTGCATATGAGACGCCGCGTACGTACCCAAGAAAAGAGGAAGATTAGACTCATTTACAGGGACGGGCAAGACCCAGGCTTCAACCTGCCGTTTGCCCTTGCCACGCTGGCGGTTGTGCAAGCCGGGCAGTTGATCGGGTCATAGCAGAACACCAAAGAAGCAGCCACTGGTGGCAGGCCATTGCACTTTAAATATTTGACAACTTTCAATGACAATGGCACAAACCTTTCAGAATGAGGAAAACATACTTCTATCGCTAGCGCAGGCTTATTAGCATAACGTTTACATATGACACATAACCTCCTGAGCGTCACCAGAGCCGGGTTCTCTTTACACACAGAGAGGAACCGTCACGACCCCCCACTGAAGCGGCACACAGGGGAAGGTGGTCTGGGTCGGTTCGTGGAAAAATCGACATATGGCGCTTATTTCCTCTTTAGACCAATAACGATTAAGCGACACATGCTGGTTATAATAACTGACTCAGTGTAAAGTGGGCCTTGAATAACTCTAGCTCTTTAGATGATCCTGTATATGGTGTGAGAATAAGACTGATTGACATTCTTGAGCAAGAATAATGAACTAATTCCTACAAATTCCTTCACTTCTGGACATTTACATGTACTGTCAATTAGACTACTTTGCATTACTAATATGATGTCAACAGCCTTGCTTTAAAGATTTCCTTTGTTGTAACTCGTAGGCGATCGCTGAAGCCAACAAGCGTTGGGAGGCCAATTATCCTGGTATGAACATAATTTTTTTTGTAATCTTGGGTGATTGAACTGCATCAATAACAATTTCAACTGTACTTGTCATTGCTGGTCATACTGAATAAGGATGATATCTATTTACTAGATTAAACTTTTCATCCAACACTGTAAGAGAATTGGGATTTGTAACAGATGAACTTTCATGCTAAGGATGATATCTGTTTGTTGTACTGAAACTTGCGCTGTTGAAACGGAATTCACATGGACTGACAAGTAACTATTCCCAAAACTATTTCAAGCCCAGTGTTTTGGCTGGCATACATACAGCCATTGTTCACGACAAAACAAAGGGAGGGTGTGAACGAGCAGGACATGTATTTCAAAGTTCACGCAAACACGCTGTTTAAATAATGAAATTACGTTTGCCTCATGCCCTCTTGGTAAATAACGAGATGCAATGTTACCACCAACTTCTGTATAATCTAGTCCTTACTTCGATACTCAGTTCCGTTTGCTGGTTTTCCCTGCTATTTGCAGTAGTTCATTTGCAGTAAAATCAAGGAAGAGCGGCCGAGCGCTTTGCACGCGGCGCTCCCATTTTCAGGGAAGAATCTAGCCACACAAACGCGGCAAAAACGTTGTATTTAATATTATCAAATAGATTCAAGAAATAAAACACGTTATATTTGCTACCTGTTCCGGTCTACTGTGAATGTTACAACGTTCCTTATATTTCGCTATCTACTGGTATTTCATTTCATAATGTTACATATGTTTTAGTTCGTTCCATTTCGCTCCATTTCGTTCCATTTCGCACTTTCGGGGGACCGATCTTTATGGCGTTCTTTCTCAAAGTAGGGTGTCAAATTCCTCATTATGTTTAATTACAGGACATACGGGACAAGTGTTGAAAAATTGTGTTTTATTTTTGCCGACTTATTCTGTCACCTGTCATCTGTGTGTAGAACGTAATAAAGTTTTGTTGTGCCAAATTTTATTTTCCTTGCCGATTGTATACAACATACAGAAGTGAAGCTTGTGTGTGAACATTCGATCTTAGCACTATGACGGCACGCCTCACCCAAAAATTAAGCCTGAAACCCTTGTGTAATTTTCACCAAAAGAGATGTCATAAAACTAAGCTTACTTTACCAGGAAAATTTGCCCCTGAAAATAAAACATTTTCTTATCTGAAAAAGGAATAGCATCACTCATTCAATGAATACAAACGTTTAAAACAAGTACACACCCTTCTGATGTTATCTAATACTGAACCATCAGAAACCGTACTTCTATGGATCCAGCTCTTTATTCTTATCTGGTCTTTAGCTGATCTTCTCACCAGGTGATTACATTAATCAGTGACTAATGCCCACTCATGACGTCACAATGAACACGGCAGCCAGTTCGGAACCTTACACTACAGCTTGTGAAAAACTTGTAATTTGATGAGCAAACAGTGCTTAATTATCGTGATAATCTATGTTATTAAACAATAGTAATTATGGTTAATATAATTTTGGGAAATTCTTAATGTTGATGTCATTGGTGTCTTATGCCCTTTAACGGAAAAGGGCATGCAGGCCCTCGTAGATGTGGATATTATCAGACATAAATCATGCAAATGAGGGTCTCATTTACATAATTTATGAGGAAATGCTATTATAATAGCCTTCTTTGCTAAGAATAGTAAGATAAAACTTAGTTTTTGATATCTTTTGTTGTTTGGGTAGAGATGATGAACTGACATAATTCATGCAAATAAGGTCCTTTAATATTTACATGATAGATGGGAAACATTTATGATATCATAATGACACTCAGTGAAGGTATGGGGTTGTGGAAGTCTTGTTTTCTTTTTATTTAAATAAACATCACAAACCTTTATCGGGCACTGCTTGCTTGTGATCGCCAATGTGTATACTTGACGTTTTGATGCGGCTGTAAACTCGACAGCAATGACAAAATGGTCTGTTTTCATCCTTCATGCAGTTGTCATGATCAGTTGCCAATTTATCTAGCGGTCAGGGCCCCGCCCCCACATCCCCCAGCCCCCCAAAACTTAAATTTTCTTTGTGTGTTTGTGTGTGTACTATTTGACGTAATGTGTGAATCCGCAGCAAGATCCTCAAGGCAGACATTGTTTTGTACACAAACATTACAACGATAACAGAAAATATTATTTTTGTAGGATTCAGTAGTGATACCCACTCGACACTCCACGATGCTGGCAATGCGACAAACTCATCCCTCCACATTGCCAGCAGTGCTACCCACTCATCCCTCCACAACACCAGGAGCTACTCATCACCCACCGGCAGTGGTACCTCCCCCCACAGCACCGGAAGTGCGACGAACTCGTCCCTCCACAGAGCAAGCACTGGTACCTCATCCCTCCACAACACCAGGAGCTACTCATCACCCACCGGCAGTGGTACCTCACCCCACAGCACCGGAAGTGCGACGAACTCGTCCCTCCACAGAGCAAGCACTGGTACCTCATCCCTCCACAACACCAGGAGCTACTCATCACCCACCGGCAGTGGTACCTCCCCCCACAGCATCGGAAGTGCAACAAACTCGTCCCTCCACAGAGCAAGCACTGGTACCTCATCCCTCCACAACACCAGGAGCTACTCATCACCCACCGGCAGTGGTACCTCCCCCCACAGCATCGGAAGTGCGACAAACTCGTCCCTCCACAGAGCAAGCACTGGTACCTCATCCCTCCACAACACCAGGAGCTACTCATCACCCACCGGCAGTGGTACCTCCCCCCACAGCATCGGAAGTGCAACAAACTCGTCCCTCCACAGAGCAAGCACTGGTACCTCATCCCTCCACAACACCAGGAGCTACTCATCACCCACCGGCAGTGGTACCTCCCCCCACAGCATCGGAAGTACGACAAACTCGTCTCTCCACAGAGCAAGCACTGGTACCTCATCCCTCCACAACACCAGGAGCTACTCATCACCCACCGGCAGTGGTACCTCACCCCACAGCACCGGAAGTGCGACGAACTCGTCCCTCCACAGAGCAAGCACTGGTACCCACTCATCCCTCCACAACACCAGGAGCTACTCATCACCCACCGGCAGTGGTACCTCCCCCCACAGCACCGGAAGTGCGACAAACTCGTCCCTCCACAGAGCAAGCACTGGTACCTCATCCCTCCACAACACCAGGAGCTACTCATCACCCACCGGCAGTGGTACCTCACCCCACAGCACCGGAAGTGCGACGAACTCGTCCCTCCACAGAGCAAGCACTGGTACCCACTCATCCCTCCACAACACCAGGAGCTACTCATCACCCACCGGCAGTGGTACCTCCCCCCACAGCACCGGAAGTGCGACAAACTCGTCCCTCCACAGAGCAAGCACTGGTACCCACTCATCCCTCCACAACACCAGGAGCTACTCATCACCCACCGGCAGTGGTACCTCCCCCCACAGCACCGGAAGTGCGACAAACTCGTCCCTCCACAGAGCAAGCACTGGTACCTCATCCCTCCACAACACCAGGAGCTACTCATCACCCACCGGCAGTGGTACCTCACCCCACAGCACCGGAAGTGCGACGAACTCGTCCCTCCACAGAGCAAGCACTGGTACCTCATCCCTCCACAACACCAGGAGCTACTCATCACCCACCGGCAGTGGTACCTCACCCCACAGCATCGGAAGTGCGACGAACTCGTCCCTCCACAGAGCAAGCACTGGTACCTCATCCCTCCACAACACCAGGAGCTACTCATCACCCACCGGCAGTGGTACCTCCCCCCACAGCATCGGAAGTGCGACAAACTCGTCCCTCCACAGAGCAAGCACTGGTATCCACTCATCCCTCCACAACACCAGGAGCTACTCATCACCCACCGGCAGTGGTACCTCCCCCCACAGCACCGGAAGTGCGACGAACTCGTCCCTCCACAGAGCAAGCACTGGTACCTCATCCCTCCACAACACCAGGAGCTACTCATCACCCACCGGCAGTGGTACCTCCCCCCACAGCACCGGAAGTGCGACAAACTCGTCCCTCCACAGAGCAAGTACTGGTACCCACTCATCCCTCTACAACGCCAGTAGTGGTAACTCCTCCTCAGTGTCACCCTACGGGAGTGATGCCAACTCACCACTGCAAAAGGAGGTGGGTGTACCATGTAGTTTACTTACCACAGGTAATATAAAAACACTGGGCGCATGTGCACCTAAAATTGGACTTGTGAACCTAATCTATAACCACTGTGCACCTAGATATTTTTTAAGGCTACAGGGTATGTAGAGGTACTTTAATTGTACACGTCGAGTATACAGAATATTCCTGAAATTTAAGTATCATCAGAAAAAGCAATATAACCTTTGCTGTACTTTGTGAATCCAGATGGTTAGTCACTCAGACTCAGAGTGAACAGGGTGTACAAGAGTGAATCAGATCTAGAATGCTATGAAGTAACTGTATTCCTTAGTGATCTGACACTCTCCTGTGATTTATTTTACAGGCCCAGATGCAAGAAGACAAATGGTGCTTGCTGAGAAAAGAACACTCACTATGTGAGTTGTTAGGGATACCCTCTGTCCAAGAGGTGGCGCCCAACACCTACAGTAGCAACAGTTACAACAATTTCCTGGCATCTCGGGTGGAAGATCTTCAGTCACTCAAGGTTTGAAGACTATCATGCATATCTCATCCTTAAAGTTCATTGTCCATCTCTTTGTACACAACTGGTAGTGGAAAAACTTTTTGCCATATGACCGCACTGCCCTGTGCATGCAAGGATTCACCCAGAGAGGATTGATCTCGATTTGCGAATCCTGTAAATAGTGTTATTGATTATAAACGGTCTGAATCCAAATTAATTCAGATTATCCTCAGCTGATCCATTTACAGAAATCTTGATGTTGCATGTATTACCCTTTAACGGGCATGAGACACTAATGACATCAACATTATGAATTTCCTGAAATAACATTAATAATTATTACTACAAAAAAAACATACTTAGTCTAGTACAATAAATTGTTTAATAACATATAAATTTTCACAACATATTCACACTTCGGATGTTATTGAACATCGAACCATGAAAACATCATACCTCCAGCTTTTGATTCTTCCCACCAGGTAATTACATTAATCAGTGACTTACCTACTCATAACGTCACAACAAAGTCAACATGGCAGCCGATTTGGAACTTTGCACAACGGCTCGGAAAGAACGTTATTCTTACAAGAATACGAAATAGATATTGTTATGTAGATGTTATCATGATAATCAAGCACTGTTTGCTCATTAAATAATGTTTTTCGCAAGCTGTTGTGTAAGGCTCCGAACCGGCTGCCGTGTTCATTGTGACGTCATGAGCAGGTATATCACTGATTAATGTAATCACCTGGTGAGAAGATCAGATAAGAATAAATAGCTGGATCCATGGAAGTATGGTTTCTGATGGTTCAATGTTAGATAACATCAGAAGGGTGCGTATTTGTTTTAAACGTTTGATA
The DNA here is from genome assembly GCA_035149815.1 of Branchiostoma lanceolatum. Classification (NCBI taxonomy): domain Eukaryota; kingdom Metazoa; phylum Chordata; class Leptocardii; order Amphioxiformes; family Branchiostomatidae; genus Branchiostoma; species Branchiostoma lanceolatum. The sequence continues at coordinate 8,577,554 of CM068867.1, read as the reverse complement.
TATTCCCTCCATCAATGATGCTATTCCTATTTCAGATAATAAGAAAATGTTACAGTTGTATTTTTGTGTCTTATACCCTTCAATGATACTTTTCTTCCAGAAATTCTTAATTGCATTGGCCACAATATTGAAATCCATAATTAACAATTTTGCTTCTCTTTTACATGTATGTCTAATAGACACCCAGGCTAGAAGAGTTCATGGAGAGAAAACGCCAGATCAACTCACTCCAAACAGAGCTGTCGTTTGATGATGTCGTGGAACAACTGCCTAAACCTGGACACATTCTGTCAAAAGTGAACTTGTATGTGCTGAAGGGCATGTGTGCAAACGTAAGTCATTATCTCCATGAAAAATGGAGATATAATAAATTTTGGGTGTGTCTGTGTGAGTGTGTGTGTGTGTGTGTGTGTGTGTGTGTGTGTGTGTTTTGTACTATTGTAGCCAGCATAACTCAAGAACCTCTTGATGGATTATTATGATATTTGGTTTGTGGGTTGACGTTGGGAAGAGGAAAGTCAAGGTCGATTTTGGGCCTCCTGGTATGTGACATTGGTACTGCAAGAGAACTTCTGTATTGAATTTGTATCTTTTGACCTGGAGATACTATCATCATGATGGTCTTACTATACTATGGCTTGTGATGTAAGAGAGAAGTGGTGTATGCAGGTTTGGGCCCCCTACCAGCTTGCTCTTCAACTGCAGGGGCGTGTTGTCAAAATCTTCCAAGGAAACTAACACTGAACAAATTTAAAGGATTCCGATGGATTTCAATGATATTTAGTATGCAGGTAGCTTTAGGCCTAGGAAAAAAAATGTTGTGTTTCCGGTTACCCGACCAATCCTAGCCAAAAAACCCAAGCAGTCAAGAAGAGTTGAAAGGATTTTTTAACAGTATTCAGTTTGTTCCATACTATCTGTAACCTTACCGTACTGGCAGAATTATTCTATCATCACCAAAAAGAACATACCAGGACCAACTTGATACATTCAAGAGCGTAGAGTGCAAGGAATTGAATTCTAAATTCAAGAAGCAGTGTACAGTATGTATGAAATATTACATTGCTCTATACTGTGCGAAAGAAGGCAATTTTGTGTTAGAATTCTCACATTGTTGTCCCACCAGCTTGAGGAGAGGCATAACTCGACGAGGGAGAAAGCTGCCGACCTGCAGTTGGAGGAGGCAGAGAAAGAGGCCAACAGGGACACCCAGGTGCCCGGCAGAAAGAAGAGAGGTTTTCCCACAGAAGTAAGTAAAAATATTTGATGGAAGTTGTGTTGTTGATACATCTCTTTTTTCTCCGTAAACTGGCATATTTGGCTGCTTCTTATTCTTAATGCTCATAATCCTGTCAACCTTAAATAACTCTAACCCTTCAGATGATCCTGTAAATGGTGAAAATATTAGACTGATTGACATTATTGAGCAAGAATAATGATTCAGAACTATTGGTTCCTACGAATTCCTGGACTGTCTGGACAATTTTTTACTCTCAATTAGACTACCGGTATTTTGTATTACTAATAGGATGTCAACAGCCATGGCTTTAAAGATTTCTTTTGTTGTAACTTCTAGGATGTTGCCAACGACTCCAGAAAAAGGAGGCGCCCAGGTATGATCACATCTTTATTTGTAATTCTGGATATTTAAACTGCATGTTTCAGCCATACTTTTCAGTGCTGTTCATACTGAATAATGTTTAACTTAATATCTGTCTGTGTTACTGAAACTTGTGCTGTCACAGTGGTAATAACTAAAGGTAATTCCCATGGACTGACAATATACATTCAAGTAACTATTCCCAAAGATGAATTTCGAGCCTTGCTTTGCCACTAGCTGGCATACATGTACATGTACATACAACCAAGCCCAAGTAGCTATTTTTAACCTTGGGGCGAATGCGAAATGGTTACACAATGAAGTCAAAAAGGCAACTGAATGGCTCATGATGATGTTTAATATGTGTTACCACAGACACAGTGGAACAGCAGCCACAGCAGACCATGGAACAGCCAACTGTGCCACTGGAGTCCACGTCACAGGTTTGTTTGCTGCTGTCACTTGGATTGTTTGTACCAACACTGTGGTCATATAGCCGATGGGACTTTTATCTCATCTCCAATCAGTTGTAAAGATCTGCCTTATTCTCGGCATCATTTTTTCCTTAGAGGAGGGAAAAGTGAAATACTGGTAAACAGCAATGAATGTTAAAAACAGACAGATGTCTCTTTTAGACACAGAGCCAGATCCACACATCTGCTTGGAGACAAGGGTAATGGAAGGGACATAATCCTTTGGATCTGAGATGAAATTCAAACAGAATCCAAGAAAGTCTGGCATATTTCCTTGCAAACTTCCTGTTCTTCCTGTTAAATAACAGATGAAGGCTTTGAACTGTTGCTGTAGGAATGTGTAGTAAACATTGTACTTCTTTATTCAATATCTTAATGATAGCCTTGTGCTTTTACAAATATCTTTAAAAACAATATGATGTTGAAAATCCTGATGCATTCCAGTATTCCATGGTCAACTGTATTTGTTGGATTGCTTTTGCGTAAAGGAGAAAAAAAACTTTCCTGCCGACGCTAAATCTTTTCAGTAACATAACTGAAAACACAACATTTATTTCTTAGGCCTCATACAGTATTGTGGACTATTCTTACTGACTCATAAGTTATATCATACATGTTCTACATGAAGAGAGCGTCGCTTGCAGAAAAACTGCGCAGAGAGGCCAAGAAGCGTTGGCAGGAGCTTGAGAGGGAACGGCAATACGAGATCGAAGTCAGAAAATATCAGGAAGAGGGGAAGGAAAGACAGAGGCAACGTCTCGCTGAAGAGAGGTAAGTTTTTTAGTTGTTACTTCTGTGAAACGGGAGATATTGTTTTAGTTTTTGTCTGTGTTATGTTTGAAAATAAAGGTCAGATTGACATACAGGAATTTAGGTGACGTGAGTTGCCAGAATTAGTACTAGACTTTATCATTTTTGTGTGAGAACTGACAGACATTCCTGCAGGTTATGGGGTCAGTGAAATCCTGCTACATGTATTTCATGGGGTGGTTTTAGTTTTAGTTTAGGTCTGTGTTTTGCAGTGATATATTTTCCATAGGCTAATGTCACGTTCCCTGCATAGTGACAGGAAGTGATCAAAGGACACATGTAATGTTAATCAAAACATTATTTGCACTACAATTAAAGAAGACAAATGGGAATTATTTCACGGAAGAGAGCTTCAAACTCTTTTGTTGTAGGGAGCGTGAGCAGAAGGAACGTGAGCAGGAGAGAAAACTGCAGCGTAAAGAGGCTGAGCGCAAGAAGAAGCAGAAAGACTGGGTAAAGCTTTCCAATCCAACCTCTTATTTTTAGTATTCTGTATCTAGTTTCAAATTGGATCTGATGTGTTTATGATGCATTTATATCATTTATCTAATAAGGATTAAGGTTTATTTTATATTTCAAACATTAAAGGATGTAATGCTAAATCATTGCACTTTCTTGCTGTTCTTTTTTTTGTTGTGTATCGGACACTAAATTAAAACCTTTTGAAGTTAAACAGCAATACTTAGTTCTGACGCATTTTGTGAAATATTTTCAGGATCGCCAGCGCCGTGCAGAGATCATGCAGGAGAAGCAGGAACGACAGGAACGGGAGCACCGCGAGAACCAGGAGGCCGAGGCCAGGAAGCGTGCGGCCATGATGAACCGGGAACGACAGGAACGGGAGCGCCGCGAGAACCAGGAGGCCGAGGCAAAGCGTGCGGCCATGATGAACTCCTCCCTGAACGTCACCAGCGCCACCAGGACTGCTAACCTCAAAGGTGGGCAACACCAACTATTCAGACATTTCTCTGTAGACCATTGGTAATGGAGTACTGCAAATTAAAGCACCCAGTAGATAGAGTATGATAGGACTGGTGTATACCATCACAGCTATAACTCACACAGTCTGTAACTGAAAACAATGACTAAAGTGGCTAAGAACTAAACGGTCACTTTTTGCAACACTTTTAACTATTGTTGAGACAACAGATAGATTTAAGATCATTATGATAGTGGTTTGAATTCAAGTTTTTGCTGCACTTGAAAAGTTCAAGTAACATTGCAGTCATCAAGCCTTGGCTAAGAACTATTAACCTAAAGTCTTTTTTTTAGACACTTATCTATTTTGAAACAACAGATAAAGCCACACCATTTTGATTTCTTGGTTGTTAACAGATTTTTTTTAAATTGTAGCAATATGAGGACATCATCAAAACAAAAGGCTGGGGTGAAAACTTGCACCTGATCAATTTTTTAAAAATTCCAGTAACCAAGAAATTAAATTGGTGTGGCCTTAAGATATGAAGATTTTGCTGCAAATGAAAGGGAGGTTACATGTAGTTAAGTTCACTGCTACAGAGCACAGGGTGATTCAGGTTTTTTAAGTGATGCGGACAGGCAATAGAGATAATAGTGCGGCTATCTAACTGCTTTTGTCATTAATGTATTTCTTAAAAGCACCCCCTGCTTGATGAGCATGTGGGACAGGCCATAACGTTTTGTGGCTCTGCACTGAGAGGTTTTGTGCTAAGCAGATATTGAGTGGTGTGTCCGTCGTCCTTTGAATATCTGCACAACTTGATGTCTGCATGATGCATGGTTTCAATTAAGAACTCCAGGCACTTGTCAGACTTCAACTTCATACACTGCCTGTGTAGCTGCCTGAATCTGAGATAGATATAGAGCACAACACAGTGTATTCCACATCGCCCGAGGTACCGGCTCGACTGCAGGTTGTATTGCCCAATGGCCAATGTAATCCCGAGAGGGCCAGGACCAAAGGTGATGTATAATACACTGTGTTGTAGTAGAAAAAAAAAATTTCAATGCAAAATGCTGACATTGATTCCATGCTCTGAATCCAGTATTCCAATTTTCAACAGCAGCACACTTGAAATACATTCTAAACAATTTCTATGGAAGCCAGTAGTGTGTAATATAAACAATAACTAACTCAGTTACTACTGACAGTAACAGTACTTAGTAGAACCCTTTCTGAAAACCATAATGATTGTTTTCATCAGCAAATGCTTAGTAACTGCTAACAATAGCCTTCTTTGCTAAGATGAGACTTTCGTACTTTGATAACTTGTTTCTTTCTCGGTCTGTGCCTTCGCAACTATAAATCAAGATCCTTTTGATCACAAACACACATTATCAGAGCTTGCAAGCATTATTTGTAGTTAACCTGCTGACGATCACACAACCTGAGATTTTGTTTAGTACCCTGCATGAGTCTACCGATTTCTCGCAGCGTGTGCACAGTACTGGTAAGTTGACACCAGATAATAGACATTCAGGTTCATGTTGTTCAACTTGTTGCCAATGTTAGAAATGGCATTTGTTATTGTTACATAACAGGGTTGCTTCATACTATATACATGTACTAACACTGTTTTATCAAGTTTACTCCAGTTATTTGAGGACTTTAGCTGGCATTTTGCCAGCTTTGCTTCCAGCGGTCTTAATAAAACAAATGTTATAATTATTATTTACTGAAATTATACATAACAGGGCGCAAAATATCTTTTCGCTGTCTTCTGCAACATGGGATCCTAATGCTCATTAACTTAATAAGCCCGGCTGATTGCAAGTTAGTCTTCAATCTAATTCATTTTCCAAAAATTACAGGCAGCAGGTGAGAATTTTGAGCCCTGTATTATAATGTAGTACATTGTGCAATACATTCAATACAAGTCTTTATCTTACTAATGAAGTATCTATTTTCTTAAAGGTCCAAGAGGAAGGCTGTTGGGACCAGCTTAGCCACCAAGAAGATGTAGAGAGTGGTAAAATGGCTCCCTGTACTGTGTTCAGCAGTGGAAAGTACAAGATGCCTTAGGAACATCATTATGATGGAAGCCCAGGTATACATCTTGCACTAAAACCCTTCACATGCAGGTGCTTTAAACTTTAAGGCTGCATTTTAGGATCTCGGAACGGAGTTTTTTTACGATTTGGTATGTAGGTCGACACCTCCAGCCCGAGGGGCTACAATGCCGCCTAGAAAAGTAGGACGGAAAATGTAATCATATCAGCAAAAAGCTGTTTCTGACTGCTTTCCGTTGTATTTATCAGTATCCTCTGTTGTCTCTTTATTTTGGGTAGAAACTATAGAAAAATGTGTTTTTTTTTTAAATCGAACCTGCTTGAAAAAAAAAGAGTTTTCCTGGGATCACGGCAACCATGCTGAGGAATCTTAGTAAATGATGTCTCTGAAAAATGAAAAAGTCATGTGATAACTTTTCAAGATCTACCTAATGTAATGTTATTGTGTAAATACTATGTTTGGGACCGTATCTGTTAGCACCAACACCTAGTTGTAGTGCATAACAGAAGCTGAGTCAGAATTGACCAGAGGAAGGTGACAACAAGAGATGGGTTTTGAATAAAACACTATTTTGGTTGTGTACAAATAACTTTGTTATGCTATAAAATGTGTTGTAGATTCAAATGTCAGGTCAGCATTCAACTACCACTGTTTGTAGCCAAAGGAAACAAATTCTAAGGATATTCTCAGATTGTGAATGTTACGTCACATTTTTGAAAGTGAACTTTTTTTATACATTCATTATGTATCAAACATTATCAAGGATTTTCAGTATTTGTATCACCACCTAGTCCAAGACTTTTGTAGGGAATAAAATGTGAACATGAATTTACAGCAAAGTTTTTATTTCTAAGGATAGAACAAAATTTATTTGGTAGTGCCTTTTTTATGTGACATACATGTACATGTACATGTACATGACATTGTATAGCAGGTCTCAGTCAATGTTAAAGTGTCATGCATGCTCTGTACAGTACTCTCACTGCTTAATTGATTATGTTCAAACATTTCTTTTAACACATTGTATCATTCTTGTTCACTTGTATTTGCACCTGAAAAGCCTTGCAGCCTTCTCTTACTGAAGCCAGTCATTTCACTTGCACAATGTGTTTTTAATAAAAGAAAAATCTGTATGATGGTGAAGCACCTTGTCTTTGTATCATATTTCAACCTTGGTCTTTCCACTCTTCTTGTATCAGACTATTCATGCTTGCTAGCAGACACAGCATATTTCTATATCCCTAGCCCTCTTGTGAAAATGGACTGTTCCAAAATTACTTGTGCTAAAACAGCTCTTTAGTTAAATCCTATGACTTGTCATACTTAGTTCTCACCAGCTATCTCTGTCCTATAAATTAAACTTGCTGTACTGGTCCACTAAACCACCTTCGTATCTAGACAACCTAACCGATTAACCTGTATCCTGGCAGTGTCTGTGTTAATTCTACGCTGCTCCTATCGTCTATCTAGATATTATTGGTTAGCTTAGTACAGTGTCATATAAAATTGATCAGCTTTTCTCAATTAACATGATATAATGGATTATTCTGAAACCAAAGAGGTTCAAAATGGATTTATCCTAAATTGGCCCCCATGCAATAAGGGACCCTTCCAATGGCACCCTAAGCAGAATAGACTCTTCCAAATTGCATCTTATATGAACATTTCACGTTTTGACTTTAACGGTGCACACCCCATCCGAGATAGTGCGCGACAAAAAAGTGACGAAAGGGTTTCGAGGGGCAGGATTTGAGTTCACATTTCTCATAATGTGCTTTGAAGTGATATTATATACTAGCATAGCTGAAAAGCATATGAATTGGTGTGTTCTCGGTGAAAATTGCATTTCGGTCCAAGTTTTATTTCCAGATATCCATCCACATTGATAGTGAGGTGTCCCCTGACCCGAGATTGACCATTGTTGCGTTCTTTTTGTGATGTTGACATGCCTCGCGCTGTGGATGATTAGAGAAATTGAAGTACTAGAATTTTCTTTGTAATTGGCTTGATTATACAATAGGTTTTCCTCTTTTGACAACATCAGTTAGTGCTGCAACATCCGTTAGTGCTGCAAAAATGTTTCTACCAGTTTTATCATGCAGGAAAATGCCAAATTTTGTGCATCATTTTTTACGTGAAAGTCATGAGTTTTTCTTATAATTTACCAAAATTAGAGAGGTTGAAGACACAAAGGTCAGTTGGTTTTGTTATGGAAAGGAGAGGCTTTCACCCCATACACAGTTGATTTACTTCGAAATATTACCCTGGAAGAGACAGTACCTAGACTTGAGGGTGCGCAGCCTTCAATTGAAACCCCAAATAAACTGGGGTGTGCTCCCTTAATACAATGATGCATAAACCTAAGATGTGTATTGTTGTCAGAATAGCCATTTATGTTAATATTCTCAAAGTTTGAGCACTTATAGTTATACCTTTCAGATTTCAGATATATATGAACATGTACATTTTATAACTGTAAGGGGTGTTTATTCTTGACAGTATTCAACTGTGTTTTGTCACATATATTTTTCTTCACATCTCCCTGTTTTTTTAGTAAATGCTCATGAATTGCTGGTGTCATTTCATGAAATAGTACATACAAAATGTACATAGCCCATTTGTGGATTATGAAATACTGTAGTAAGTAGACCTTTGTATTTCTGTATTTTGTTGTTAACTTGTTTTGTGTTTTCCACCACAGCACACATCCCTCTCATGTTGCGGAGGATTGCCAATACAGCGGAATGGGACGCCGCTCACGGTCCTGCCGGTAGGTTCTGTATGAAACAACTGTACTATTGTCTTGTTTAAGTTTACACTATAAGACCTGCACAATGTCATTTATTTACACGGAATCAGGACCAGACCTGTCTGTGGTGCTGAAAGATGAACTGCTGTAGTCAGCAGAACACTTAGGACCCCTTGTTCTTATACTATTGTTCCTCTTATACGGCTCATTAGTACAAGCTGATTTCGCTGTTTTACTTCATGTTTTTAAAAGGGAATTTTGTATGGCATACAGGTGATTTTGTGTGATGAATTTAAAACAACAATTGAAATGTGATGAACTTAATCTGTCATTACAGTCAAAGCATCCAGAAGCACAAGAGCGGTCAGGCATTGCCCGTACAACTTGCGCTGGAGAACTTAAAGGTACAGACATTTGGTTGTGTTATTACAAGAACAATGTTAAATACTTAAGAGCTTTTCTTCTTTCCCCCATTTCAAATTCCATAAATCTATACATTACTTTATTAACCTCTTGAAAATGATGCCTGACCCAATTTGTTTTCATCACTTCAGCGCCAGTCAGAGAGAGGAAGCGGAAGAATTTATGCGCCATGTTGTCATGGAAACGTAAAAGATATCAACCTATCACTACATCTACTCAGGCCCTCTGGAAAGAGCTAAGGTCATCTTTCACTGCTTTAAAAGGGTGCCCCCAACACAGATCACTGCTTATCCCTAGATAAAGATTGTACTGTGTTATATGTCAATGTCTGTGTGCAACTAGGCATCTCGCCAAGTGTGAGTAAAAGAAAGGACTGTATCCTCAGTAAAGTGCACAGCTGGCACAATGTTTTATGGTTTAAAGACTGCGAATGATATATCTTAAGCATGGTAAACGTTACATATATACTCAGCCATGGCATTGAAAAAAGGTTCGGTTACTCAAACTACATTGGTGTCCATGTGGTGAGGGCAGTTTGGGGAGGCTCCAGTGCTGCTGTTGTTGTGGTGGGGGGGGCTCTCAGCGGCTGTGGGAGGGGAGACGGAGGGCGCTCTTCCACAGCGCAGGGCTGCCGCTGTGTCTCCTGAGCATCTTGGACAGATGGATCCAGTCATGCAGCTTGAGGCCGGTGGTTTAGGGAGAGGGAGGTGTTTCAGGGAGAGGGAGGAATGGCTATGTTTTTTGTTGGCAGTAACAAATGAGTCTCATCATTTGGGAGCTGTACTTGGGGTGTGCTGTGGGGGTGGGGATTGAGCTGTGGTGGATTCATCACCACTTTGATTTCTGCTTTGAATGTCCACATCATGAAGAAAATCATTTCTATCGAATCTCTAACCAACGTAACATCCCAATTACTATGAATTTACCGTCCATTCTAAGACTGATTCCTCAGGAGCTTAATGTCTCCCAACAAAGTCAAAGTAACCCAAACTCCCTTGAAAGGTTTTATTTGACATTTTCATTCTAGATATACAGCAACCAAGCATGAAACCAAAATCAACAAGTATTATAAAATAGTATACAAGCAGCACAATGAGATTGCAATGTGGCATAATAGAAATTTTAGGAATCAAGCAACAAGATGAATACTTGAACCTTTAAGAGAACTTTGCAAATAGCGAAAGAGTAAGTCCACAAACATACAAAGGAGACTTCATAGCAATGTTAGGGGCCCCCAAGGAATTTTTTTGGGGGCCCCTTGAATAACCATGAATCCATGTTTGGTGTGTGTGTTTGGGTGTTGAGAAGGCAGTGGACAGTTGGTATTGCCGCGGCCCCCCTTGCAGTTTTTGCTGGTGACAGGGGGGCCGCAACGCCCCCCTCCCCCGACATACAAAATACATTGGGGGGGGGCATAATGCTGTAGCCACACCAAAAGGGTAGGGCACAGGTTGCATTGCACACAAGAAATATCTTGGGGGGGGGGGGCATAGAACAAAGAAATTGTCACGGCCCCTCCTTTGCAGTTTTGCTTGTGACGGGGGCCAGGAGAGCTAGGAGCAAAGAAGGAGACAAGTTGCATTGTGGGCACCCTGATAGGCTCACTCACAGACAAAAATTTTTAGCCTTGTTTAATGCTGTAGCCAATGAAATAAAGGTACCGGTAACTTTGAAAAGGGTAGGGGACAGGTTGCATTGTGGACCCCCTGGTAGGCTCGCACACAAGACATATGTTTGGGGGGGGGGGTTAGGAGCAAAAGAAATGAAAAAGGGATTTTAATTCTTCCTCTCTCATAGGTTCATCAGATGGAGACTAACAAAAAAAATGCATATTCAAATTATGTCTTCATTGGTTTAATCAACAAAGAACAATTACCATGATCAGATTTCTTGATATAAATGTCTCATATGAAACTTATATACAATCATTGATAATAGAAAAGACAGCAGGTGCCTGTTTTTGTTTGGAACTTGATCGGCTAGGAATGAGTGAAATTTTGTACCTTTTTAAAGGATTATTGTTAGGGTTTGGGTTGACAGTATCATGACGTGTTAATCATAAGATTATCAAATGAGTATCCTGTCAATGGAGAAAACAAAAAAGTTGTTATTGGCAGGAACATCCTGTCAATAGTGTTAAAAAATTCTTATGCACAAAAAATTCTTATTGATGGAATCACTTTAGCCTCTGCCATGTCTTTTTCAAGTTTGATTCTAATTGCAGCCTATAACATCCAGTACTGTACAGATGACATTATTTTGATGCATTTTAAAGCTTTCATCAAGAGCTGTAAACTTGTTTGAAGAAAAAAACATAGCTTGCCCTTGGGAACCATGTTTTCCTTGGGAACCATGACATCACTGGGTGACGTCACCGACGCCAACTTTCAAAGAGGCTTTTCAGCCAATATGCAGCACCAAAACAACAAAAAGTTCGTATGATTTCCCAGCCAAGGGCCTAAGCAGGCTCTCCATCCCATTTTACCTGTTTCGTGAAAAGTGATGTCCTGAAAAATGATGTTTTTATTAATTTTTCCTACTGTAACATTGTTTAGGCCTGTACATTGGCCTCAAAACACATGACTTTAAACCTCTGCTGTGAAAAGAGTAATCATCGCAGGTAAGCCAAATTTGGATATATGGTAGAAGTTCAAATCTGACCAGGGTTGGGGTCATGACGTGGTAATCTGCCAGAAGTGTGTGGTGGTGGTCACCCTGATTTCTGCCCATGATTGCATGGGGATCATTTTAGCTGTGCATAGGTTTTTTTTGTATTTTTGGGCGCGATGAAGTTGGTTCGCCATCAAAGTCTTTTTTTGTATTAGTAAGCGATAAGGGTGATGCATATTTTTCACCTGATGACCCAAATAGCAGCGTTTTTAATGCATTTTAACTGAATTTGCGTCATCAACTTTTTTTATTTTCAATTTTGCAGAGACACCATTTCCTAAGTTAAACTAAAGTATGCTCAGCATGTATGCCGTGACCCCAAGAAAAAACTTTTTATTTCAAGCAGGTTCAATTAAAAAAGTGTGAAAAAAAATGATAATTTTCAGGTCCAAAAATTTGGTTTCTACCAAAATAAAAGGACCACAGACGATACCAATAAATACATCGGAAAGCAGCAAGAACCCGCTTTTTGCCAATATGATTACATTTTCCTCCTATTTTCTTTGCGGAATTTTAGCCTCTCGGCCTGGGGGTGTTGGCCTACGTACGAAATCATTAAAAAAAACTCCGGTCTGAGGCCTTATGTTCACATTTTTCGAGATGATTTCTTCACCGGGAAATTAGAGCTAACGCAAACATCTTACAGTTACATGATCCATGGTAGTTTCAACCACAAACTGTAGACCACCCCAAACACATCCATTTTCTCCCTGTATAAGCTGCAAAATTAAATCCAAGTGAGTGCGTACATTACATGTACTCCCATAGAAAGCAGGAAAATTCCAGGTTTTATCCTAAGTAACTGTTTTCCTTTCTTATGATGAATCGGATTGTGGAGCTAATAGAGCCAAATTTTCAGGGTTTTTTTTCTTTCAAGTTATCCATCATTCTGCTGAATAATTATTATAATGCAATTACGGCAGCCTAAAAGTTATGGCGCCAAATTTTCAGTTTTTTTGCAGGTTATCCATCATGCTGATGAATAATTATGATTATGCAAATGGCAGCCTTAATTATGGCGCCACATTTTCAGATCTTTCAACATAAACCCTGAGCTGCTGTAGAATGAATATGATTATGCAAGTACAGCCTAATTGTCTATTTGCTCTCTGTGGAATAAAGGGAACCCTGAGACCTGTGTTTTGGAATATCATTTTTTTTAATTTCAGCTTTTATGAGACTTACGGATGGACAAACCCACCAGGCATGTATAACACATATCATTGTGATGGCTAAGATTAAAGGAACAGGGTGTGGTTTGTTGGATAACATTCAAGTCCGATATGTATGCTCGTCAGGAACCCTGTCATTTATGCACTATGGCACTTGAGCACTATCCAGTTACTAATGGTATTTTGCAATCCCCTAAAAGTGTCTATTCGTGTTCTGTATAAGTTACGGGAGAATAAAGAAAACCCAGTTACCCATGTGTGGCGTATCATTTTTTTTTAAATTTCAGCTTTTAGGAGGAGACTTCTGGATGGGAAGTTTTACCCAGCAGGAAACCCTGAAACCTGTCTGTGTTTCCGTATCATTTTTTTTTAATTCCAGGTTTTCCTAGACTTCTGGATGCATCATGGCCAAGCCAAGCCGAGTGGATGGCCTGAGTATTCTGTATAAGATAATGATCACAGGGAATTGTATATCAACCTGAGTATATCAACAGGTCTCAACTATTCACAACAATGATGATCACAGCGAATTGTGTACCAACCTCAAAACTGAGAAACACAGGGAAATATGATTGTTACTTAGTATTAACATCCTTCAAAATGTTTTCAATATAAACTCCCCCTAACACTGAACCACTAAGAAGGAGTGTTACTGCAAGGAGGCACCTGTTACCTGTGACACACTGTCTAGTCAGAGTAACTTAAATGTAATCTGATAGAACTTGCAACTCTCATTGTCCCTATGTTAGCGATGGAAATTCATGAACTCCTCAATGGTGGTGGGTTGTGTTGGTGGTAGATGTGAACTGACCGCAGTCCTGAGTTGAATGATGATAGGCTGCAATGTTGCGCCTCACGAGGTATCTCGAGCACACTTAGTCTCCAGCCCGGAAGACTTGTCCTCGTGCATTAACTCGACGTGTGGCCAAAAGCTCCTGTTGGAGTTAGGCCCCCATTCCACTAAGACAGCTAGCGTGGCTAGAGCGCCGTCGGAGCACGCAGAGGGCGCCAGGCGCGCCGTCACCTAAGCGATGGTGCTGAACATGTTCAAAACAGTCACCATGCAAGCACCGAGGATGGCGATAAAAAAATAAGAGCCGAGAGATCGCACGGTATATATAAGCACTGTGAGAGCGTGCAGTGAGCGCCGTAAGTGAGGGCTGCAGCAAGCGTTCAAGGATCGCAACAAGCATTCTACGAGGTTCAAATGGTCTTTTAAACTGTAGTTCAGACAAATTTCATTTGTGAAGTGGTGTTCGTTGAATTTCTGGGAACTTTGTCCTCAAACCATACTTTTGCTCAAGCGTAATACCAACAATTAATTACATGCTTTCATTCAGATTAAATTCCCTTTTATTGTTAGTAGTTTAAAAAGTATTTCAGAATTCTGTGAGTCACTAGCACTCATATCCAATTACATCGTATTTTGCAACTCCCATTACAATGGCAGCAAATTTTCAGTTTTCTTTTGCATGTTTTCTGAGCTGTTTGGGAATAGTTATGGTTATGCAAATTGGCAGCCTGATGGCGCTGTATTTTCAGTCAATCTTTCGTTTTTTGTCCAGATGCTGTCTGAATGATTATGCAAAATGGCTAATGGCAACAAGTTTTTAGATTTTTTTTGTGATTATGGTGATGTAAATGGCAGCCTATTGGCGCCACATTTTCAGTCATTATAGTTTGCATGTTTTCTATTCTACTGGGGAATGGTTCAATTGAATTATGCAAATGAGAGTTTTCAAGTTTAATTTGTAGTTTCTTGTTTTTAAGGTCTCGGTTCGGAGTTTTTTTTACAATTCGGAGCCGACCTGACTCATTCCCAGAAAGGCAATAGCGCTTTTTCAAACATCTTTTTTCGGGCAATTCAATGTTTCCCATGGATAGGGGTGCCAGTTTTCGAATGACAGACAAATTTGATCTTTTCTGTGGAAACATCATTTTTGGTGAAAACCGTCATTTAAAGTAATTTTCATCTCCAAAACTGCTATTTTTAGGAGATTCTTCCAAGGCCGCTGGAAGGAAAATAAGAGTTTTCTTAGGATAATGACTGATATGGGAATAAAGGTCGTCAGTCTACGTTTCCGCAATCCCCGATGGCGCGAAACCATGCAAAACACCCATAGAACGCACGATTTGGGTAATCAGGCGACAAGGCCACGTTACCGTCATCGCACACTAATACCAGGAAGTCTTCGCGGACGACCAAAACTCCGAAACCGTAAAACGCTGCAAAGATCGGGTCTTTCAGGAAATATAAAAGATTACACACTGCTATAGCGATAGCCGAAAAATCGGGAGCCAAAACTAACGAGAAAACCTTAGTCAATAGGATTTGCTTCTTATCTTCACGCACTATTTAGCCATCCGGTCAAAACAATTCCGAACTGGAACCTTAAGTACTTTATGCACTCTAAGGTTTTATTTTTTTTTTAATTCATGATCTAGTTTGAAGCCGTTCTTCCTCCCCGAGCTTCTGGAAAGAGCTTTCAAATTGGTCTTTAACACTAAGCCACAAATAGAGACTGCTTAGGACATGGGCTCTGGGAACATGAATAAACAAAACTAACAGCAAAGTCACATTTGTGGCACAAGAGCAATAAAAATAATGGGCAACTGCTGTCTTTTTGTTATGTTCAATAATGTTTGAAATGGCGAGATATCAACACACATGGCAATGGTAATTCTTTTATATGAAATAAACAAATGAAGACATAGCTAGAGTTTTCCCATTTGGTCATATGAAACATGAAAACGGCATGCTTAGCTGCAGAACAGGAGGCAATTCCTTAGAGCACCACAGAATCTACCAGGGGTCCACAGAATATCCAACCTGTCCCATCATTCACACCAAGGAGGTTCATAAATGTAGGCCCATGCTGAGCTAACCGGGACTGAGATACGATAGGTAGCAAGAACCAAATTGAAAAGACCCATGCTTACTACTGACTCAGCTAGCCGGGTATTGTGAGTTGTCACAGAAAAAAGGGGCAAAAATTGACAGACCTGAGTTAACTTTAAGGTGATTTTAAAAGAGCCCATGCCTCCGACTCAGAGCTTTAGCCGGGAACTAACTGAAATAAAAAGTTGGGAAAAAATACCCATGGTCACATCCGACTGAGCTAGCCGGGAATGACACGATAAGGAGAATTAGAAAAGCAACTGTCCACTACCCTTCCAGTACCCAACCACACACCAAACATGGATGATATTAAAGATCCTCAAAAAAAGATGATAATCATTATCATAATGATAAATTCAGCGGGTCTTCGTAGACCGCCCACAGCTTCCAACAATGGTTGTAAGCTATAGACTACTCTTTCGCTATTTGCAAAGTTCTCTTTAGAAAATCCCTGCCGGGCACACTTCTGGCCATGTATAACATAAGTTGCCAAGCCGAAACAGTGGGGTTCAAGCGCCACTAACTGACCAGTCTAACTGGTTCCGACCTTTTAGCCATACACGACTACCAGTGCCGTGGAGCTCTATGATCTGTAGGTCCACGATGACAAGGAAGCGGCACCGCTATGTACCACCACACATGAGGAAAACTTGTAGTGTGGGTCCGGGGACAGCAGAATTTTGTCACCTAAACTCCAGAGGACGGGACACCACGGTCCAGGCAGCATGGGGCCGCGAGGCTCACCGCGTGCGGGCGCCAGCTCACCACACACGGTCGGTACCCCTCGCCATGTCGCCGCAGAGAACAAGAAGCGTCCCGCCACACGCCATCTCGCAAGCTCTGCAGCATGTTGCCGCTGCCATTCCTGAGAGTTTCGCCAAGAACGATAGCTGCAATAGTATATCAAGGAAGCGGCATTCAGTGCAGTCCACCGTCTGAGTAGGAACGACAGTGGAGGGGATCTGCATAACCGCCATATGTGCCACCACGCATGAGGAAAGACACGTCATGTGGGTCCGGGGACAGCAGATGTCACCCAAACCCCAGAGGACGGGACACCACGGTCCGGGCGGCATGGGGCCGCGAGGCTCACCGCGTGCAGGCGCCAGCTCACCACACACGGTCGGTACCCACGCCATGTCACCGCAGAGAACAAGAGGCGTCCCGCCACACGCCATCTCGCAAGCTGACTGCAGCACGTCGCCGCTGCCATTCCTGAGAGCTTCGCCAAGAACGATAGCTGCAGTAGTTACAAAAATATAATCCCTTCCCATGTTAATGGAGAAGCCTCAAGCGCCATCCCCTGAGTCCTCTCCTGTAGCCTCTGGCCAGCCTGACGGTACCAACCACCCCACTAGTGAAGTGGTGAGTAGGAACTTGCCTCAAAGAGACAACGAATCTCAACAAGCCCGTCCTCCCGCCAGCCCAGGCTCCCGCGCAGCACCATAGTTCTATTCATTACAGAGAGAAAAGAATACTACAGCTGAAGACTTCACTCAGCATTAGTGATATCTCTCAAGACAAGAAATTGTCAGAAGAAAGAGAGAAAGAATACTACAGCTGAAGACAACACTCAGCAAGTGACATCTCTACAGACAAGAAATTGTCAGAAGAGTTCAGGCTGTCTGAGGGTACGAAAAGAGGATAGTAAGGAACTGTCGAAGGATGCGTCCTTGTCAAAAGACAAAAAATCAACTGCTGCAGTAAGAAAGAGAGAAAAGAAACCAAAGCAATGGAGACTGTTCCCATGAAGGAGGGTGAGCAGAAACAAGACTGTCACATTAGTCTCAAGATTAAATCCTGAACAAGCAGAGGGCATTTCTGACGTTTCTAATCCAGAACTGTTAAGAAGTCCCTAAGTTGAATCCAAATGCAAAGGAATTCAATCCATCAGCAAGGCCAGGCTCAGAGCAGCAGCAGAGTAACCACCCCACTGAAGCAAGGAGGAAAGATCTGATGCTCCAGGGCCCCATAGGTGAACGGTTGTTAAGAGCCAAAGAGACTGGCACTGCCAGCATAGGAGGAAGTTGACCTCTGATGATTGCTGAAGAGATGCATCTTGTGAAGCACCACTTATCACTTAAGGCTAAAGGTGGCACTTGAACCCCTGACTGTTACAAAGCTGCTGCATGAGGCAACATGCTCAAAATCCATTTCCATGTTTCATGCTTGGTTGCTGTATATCTGGAACCTTCATCAAGAACCTTTCAAGGGAGTTTGGGTTACTTTGACCTTGTTGGGAGACATTCAGCTCCCGAGGAATCAGTCTTAGAATGGACGGCAAATTCATAGCAGTTGGGATGTTCCGTTGGTTAGAGATTTGATAGAAATGATTTTCTTTTTGGACTGGACATTCAAAGCAGAAATCATTGTGGTGATGATTCCACCCCACTTCAATCTTTGCTTTCACAGCACATTTCAAATACGGCTCCCAGATGGTGAGTCACACCTGTTATTGTCAACAACAAACACGGCCATTCGTCCCTCTCTTTGAAGCACTTGTACAACCTTAAGTTACAGGGCTGGATTTGTCTGTCTGAGGTGCTCAGGAGACACAGCAGTAGTCTTATGCTGTGGGAGAACGCCTTCTGTCTTTCCTCTGAGGGCATCTGGGGCCCTCTCATCATAACAGCAACAGCACTGGGACTCCTTCCAGAATAACCCTCACCACATGGACATATAGGCTAGTTTAGTTTTAGTTTTAAAAACCTTATATACTTTCTTCATATTCATATGGTTCGTATGTATTTAAGTGATCTGCATATCTTTGAAAATACTGGACTGAAAACAATTCAAGTAAAACGCATACATGTAGCAAATTGCAGAAACTGTGCTGTTCAAGAATGGTAAAACTCACCGGGCAGCTGCCATCATCAAAATAAATCCAAGTGTGCTGGGGTTTTTTCCTGAGGTATGAAACAGAAGAACTGACAAGGTAATGTCAGCTGGGAGATCAAGTCTTCAGATGATAAAGTGGTTAGCAAGCCAATTTTTTTAGCCTACTCAGGCTAATGTATTCATATATTCCTATATTGATCGATATATTCATGTAGTCATATACCCATGTATTGATTGATATACTCATTTATTCATATATCCATGTATTCATTGATATATTCTTGAGATACAGCTAGTTGTGCATTTAACGTGCCACACTTCAATCAGAAAGGCATTCTATCTTTTTGTACTTTTCTGATGTTATAATACCTTTTTAATCTTTGTTCACTAGAGAGCCAGCATGTCAATATTAATACAAACTTTTAATGATCATTATTTGTTGAATGATATTGATACATGGTACTATTGATACATAGTACCATGTTGAGTTGTTCAACTGCTTCCATTAGTTTTTCTAGTAATGACATCTCAATTGGCGATATTTGTACCAGCGGGTCTGTTGTAACCCGTCTAAATGAATCATTGAAATGAAAACAGGCAAATTGAGCCAGTGAGATACGGTTCTGTAAAAAGTGATTGTACTACATGTAGTATTGAACTGCTAACTTTTCAACCCCTTGTTGGATAAGAGTTTGATGCACAATATGAACATTTCAAGTTATAACTATATCATCAATAAAAAGATGCTACATGTAGTATTGAACTGCTAACTTTTCAACCCCTTGTCGGATAAGAGTTTGATGCACAATATGAACATTTCAAGTTATAACTATATCATCAATAAAAAGATGCTACATGTAGTATTGAACTGCTAACTTTTCAACCCCTTGTCGGATAAGAGTTTGATGCACAATATGAACATTTCAAGTTATAACTATATCATCAATAAAAAGATGCTACATGTAGTATTGAACTGCTAACTTTTCAACCCCTTGTCGGATAAGAGTTTGATGCACAATATGAACATTTCAAGTTATAACTATATCATCAATAAAAAGATGCTACATGTAGTATTGAACTGCTAACTTTTCAACCCCTTGTCGGATAAGAGTTTGATGCACAATATGAACATTTCAAGTTATAACTATATCATCAATAAAAAGATGCTACATGTAGTATTGAACTGCTAACTTTTCAACCCCTTGTCGGATAAGAGTTTGATGCACAATATGAACATTAATAATAACTGCTAACTTTTCAACCCCTTGTTGGATAAGAGTTTGATGCACAATATGAACATTTCAAGTTATAACTATATCATCAATAAAAAGATGCTACATGTAGTATTGAACTGCTAACTTTTCAACCCCTTGTTGGATAAGAGTTTGATGCACAATATGAACATTTCAAGTTATAACTATATCATCAATAAAAAGATGCTACATGTAGTATTGAACTGCTAACTTTTCAACCCCTTGTTGGATAAGAGTTTGATGCACAATATGAACATTTCAAGTTATAACTATATCGTCAATAAAAAGATGCTACATGTAGTATTGAACTGCTAACTTTTCAACCCCTTGTCGGATAAGAGTTTGATGCACAATATGAACATTTCAAGTTATAACTATATCATCAATAAAAAGATGAAAATAGCAAATGTCTATGGTGTTCTTGCCTTATTATCTCCATGAAAAATGGAGATATAGTGTGTCTGTTTGTGTTTACGAACTACTGTAGTCAGCATAACTTAAGAACCTCTTGATGGATTACAATAATATTTGGTATGTGGGTAGGTGTTGGGAAGCCAAAATTCAAGGTCGATTTTGGGCCCCCTGGTAGGTGACCTTGGTACTGCAGGAGAGCTTCAATTAGATCAATCACTTCAATTAAAAGAGCCAGTGAAATGTGTTTCTGTTATTAAGTGCAAGTATCTAACTGCTTCCTTTTCAGCGTGTTGTTGTATAAGAGTGTAGCACACAGTAAAAGAGTATGTAAGGTTGCATTTGATGGATTATAATGATATCAGCAATGAAATGAAGACAAGAGGAATCATATGTGGTGTTGTAGATAGAATCCTCGTCTTATTAACTCTGCTTATAAATACAATGAGAAGCTTGGGTTTTAACCACCGTTTGTTAGTTGGTTGGGGTTAGAAAAATACAGATGGATTCGGTGCCGGAAACAGTTCCATTTCAGACCGTCTGCCTAGAAGCAGAAAAAATCTGATGCGTTTCTTGGCAGTCTGACTGACATACCGCGACGTTATTTAAAAATTGTGATGCAGTGTGGCATAGAGAGAGGTCAGAGGTTAAAAAGTTTTGCGAGGTGAGTTGGCAGACGGGTGAGCTCCGTGTCTTCGGACAAAGTTACGGAATTCAGCTACTTTTCTATGACAGTATTAGGGAGCTCAGGTATGGAAGTACATGTTGCATGCAGCATTTTGTTTCGTCTATACGTGGATAGTTTGGAAGTTCTGCGATGGTGATATCCAATGTTGACGCAACTTTCAAGTGTTTGTTGTGGCGGATTTAAAGTAGCAGACAAAGCACACTTTATATATAGCAGTCGGCTGGTTGTCCCAAAACCTAAGCGAGAGACCATCATCAGAAGCCTAACGCGGATGTCTGGAACACCCTACCGCCAGACACACGTACGGCTCCGAATCTGACTTAAAGGCACCCAGAGCATTTTACGAGGCTTTAAAACTGGAAATATTGCAGTTGCTGTAAACGAAATTGACACTTAATGCCACTGTTTAGCACATTTGCGTGCGGATTTCATATCAAAGGGCTCAAAAGCGGCACAAATAAGCTACATGGTGATCTTTTAGTTTAACGCGCCTTGTGTAAATAGACCGATACCATAGCCCCGCCCACCTCCGTCGAAACGTAGAAATGCAAAATTAAAACATAAAAATGCAAATGTTCGACGGACATGCAGTCACTCTCACATTGGTCGAACCGCTAATTGTGATGGACAGTCAGGATCAGTCTATTAGGGCTTGGATTTTCTATCAGTTATCACCACACAACGACATCGTATCTTTGCTCCTTTAATGTCGATATGTAATGGTATAGTGTTATTGAAACTTACTATGTGTAGAAATGAGTAGAAATTGGAGTTTTTAAAATCAAGTTTCAAGCCTCATAAAATGCTCTGTATGCCTTTAAGACTGACTCTTGAAGTAACAGAAATTAACAAAACGAACAGACCAGATTTCGCTCTAACGTTACTACCGGTATATTGTTTTACACCATGTTTAAGTATTGATATATGTTGATAGAGTTATCAGAACGTAATCTGTATCTCTGTTATATTCTATCTGACCAGAATTACCTCATGACCTCTTTGAGCTAATCTCATTAATAAACAATAATCACTGAAATTACCGTTGCTTTCAAAAGTTGCACGGAACAAAAGTAAAGACTAATTTCTAGCGTTTGACGAAGTCATTGGCGTGAAATTGAGTTTTTGCATTAATACATTGTGTGTTTGAGCTGTACACAGGTGACTGTTGATTAATGAGCACAGGTGGACAGCAGGTGCTAGGAGAGGATAAAAGGAGGAATAAAGATGTGATCTTCATTTGAGGCCTTGCTACCAAGCACGAGGGCACCACCGAAGGATTACTCGAGTTGATCGTTGTTTTATTTTAGGCAGAAATCCCAGAGGAGATATTGCTTGCATTGGGCTCTGGTGTACGTCCCCATTTGGGGGGGGGGGGGGCTTTGTAAAAGCAAGGTTTGTTTAGGGGTTGCGTAGCCGGCAAACAATGTAGTCAGTTGACTTATTCGCTGTTTGTCGAATTCCTTTCTGATTCGACTGTTGTTACAGTAGTATTTCGGCAGTTTTGTTTGTAATTGAGTCGCGTGTTCTAGACTGTCTAGGCACATCATTATAGTGTAATAAAATGTTGATTGTATTCATTAAACTCTGTGCCGTGCCTGAAGCAGACGGCTCTCCCTGAACAGTGTGTGGTGTTTGACTGTTTGCATCTTGGGGAGGGAATTGTGAGGTAGTTGAATGCAGAAACAATGCTTTGCAATGGTTTAGATTAAGTTTATTTTAATCAGATCTAGTCCTGCACCTGATCGTGAG
The DNA here is from genome assembly GCA_035149815.1 of Branchiostoma lanceolatum. Classification (NCBI taxonomy): domain Eukaryota; kingdom Metazoa; phylum Chordata; class Leptocardii; order Amphioxiformes; family Branchiostomatidae; genus Branchiostoma; species Branchiostoma lanceolatum. Next base: position 8,554,830 of record CM068867.1, on the reverse strand, counting down.
ATGGTCCTGCTGAAGCGCTGACTAGTGAAGAGTGAAGGTACTGCAGCCACTGACTGCTATCCCAGTTCACTAATGCACTCTGGGTAGGAGTTAGATAGACCACACCTCACACATGTCATTCTGGTGTCGCGCCTTGTGAAGGGCTGTGGATTTATCGGACCCCGCAAATTCCGGAAGTGACGTCGTGCCAAGGGACTGGGTATGTACCCTGGGAACGAAGGTCACTTGACACATGGCTGGCAACGAGAAGCCGGCAACGTACCGGCAACTACATGTACTAGTCACTGATGAAAGGTAGCGGATGCTGTCTGAAACGTCTGACTGTTTCAAAATTTTATCCAGTTGCTTGAGTAACTATTTTTGGCATATCTTACTACCTGGATGTCTAACTTTCATCAACGTACATGTACTACTGTGAATGTGTACTAGTATGTAGCAGTCCATAAGTTTCATAACATGAGTTTGAGAAAAATCTAGAAAAAGTGGAGGAAGAAACAGCGTCTAAATACATCATTAACAAGATTGGCAACATAAAAAGATGTTGCCATGGCGACGGTGGTCTCTGTAAACGTTTTCGTTTTCAACCCACATGCAAATAAGGACCTCGCATAAGCGGCATAAATCATATCAGTCGATCACCTTCTGTACCAAAATAACACAAGTTGTCCAATGTATGAAAATCTTGTTTTCACAAAAAAAGATACCGTACCATTTCCTCATAAATCATGTAAATGAGGCCCTCTATGCAAGATTTGTGTCTAATAGTGGCCACATTTACTTAACTTCCAAATGGTGCAAAAATGAAATCCCCATCATTTACCACTATGGATTTATAGTATTTTGTCATTAAAAATGCAAATTAAGTATCAATTTGCATAATTGATATCTATTGATATTTATCTCTTTCTCAGTTACATATGTCATGTGTTTGAGAGTCCTATAATAGAATGCAGCTGATTTATCAACTGTCCTCATTAATTATGCAAATCAGATATTGATTTGCATAATTGGCATATGATTATGTAAATCATCAGTTAAGCTATCTACACACCAAAAATTATAATGATCCGTCATCCCCTTCTTGCGTTATTCTCTTTCAAAGTTTGGGTCAAAATCAGCTCCTGCAGTTCTAAAAAAAGCCGCTAGGAGGTCCAAATCCATAGGACATATTTTCCTAACAAAGAGCTATCCACCACTTAAAAATCATGACTATAGCATGTTCAGAAGACGAGATTTAAAAAGTGAAAGTTCCCCTGCAGTACCATAGAAAGTCGCTAGGGGGGCCAAAATCCAATCATTACAAGGTCTCCCACAGACCTACCCACCTACAAAATATGAAGACAATACATCCAGGCATTCTTGAGTAATCATCCCATGGACTTTCACATTCCTGTACAATTCCTAGAATTCTTGCAATCTACACACAATATAGTAAAAATTTGGCTTGCCCCTGAGGCGTCGCCAAAAAGAAACAGCACGATTTTGAAAAGGGAGTAAGTTTCAAAAAGGAGTAAGTTTTCATGCAATATGTGTTTTCGCGCGAAATGTGATTATGACTTTTCTAAGTACAAAACTTTTTTCAATGAGATAGCCTTTGTATAGAAGTTTTGAAACATCGCCCCATGGTGTTTATTAAACCTCCTTGATCGAAAATACCTAACATGCATTGATTTGTCTTGATATTTCTAAATACTCTTGGGAAAATGCTTTGCCCTCTGTGTAAATTCCAAATTATGTGCACACAAAGGAGCCTGTAGAAAGGTCAGACCTTCCATCTCTGCATCTGATGAATAAATAAGGTAACCCCAGAAGACGGAAGATGGCGCGAACACTAGTATTATCTAGTATCTGATCCTAATTATTCTATTTGGAGGTTTAGTAAATAACAGTTGCAATAACTTCCAATTGTTTTCTCTTTTACCCAATATTTCAATCTGTTGAGATATACTTTTAAACCGTGGCTGAGCATTTTACTAAAACTGGTGAATCGAACTGTGTGGTGTGTTTTCAAGTTTTCAAGTAGTTAGCATATATGATTCTTTTATCATTCATGTATGTAGAGTAGAGACTTCTTCGTTCTTTTTAACTCCTGGCAGTGACAATGAACTATTGTGCCCGTTTGTCAGTCATATGATATGCATTAATGCAAGACAATGGAATTTTACTGCCCGTCAGTGGACACAGAACTGGAGCGACAAGATATGATGATGATACTGATGGAATTTGTAGCTGTATTTACCTTTAGATGATGCTGCATACTATCTGTTCTTACTTATTTAAGAATAAACTGAAATAATGCATTCTTTTACGCTGGCACATTGTAGTCACGTCACTGAAAGGCCAATATCGACCAAAATATCGGCAAAGGTTGTATTTCGTTGTTACTGACGCCAGGTTGTTCAACCAAGTTCAACCAAGTTCCTCAGCCTCAGTGGGCCTGCGTACTACCGCCCTCATACATGTACGTCACTTCTGGGTTTTGGAATTTGCGGGGTCCGATAAATCCGCAGCCGGGGCATGCCGGGTGACCTATACGGGTACCGGGTTTTCCCCTTACCCGTTGCTAAGTTAAATCTTAGCCCTGGTGTCGATCCTGCTCTACCTCCAGTTTGCCTCTGATCGCTTCCCTGCTGAATGTTCGACGGAAGAAATTAGAGGAGTGAACCAGAGCCAGAATAGATGGATACCAGACTTGTTGAATCTCGCACCACCGCTGCATGCGCTGCCATACTGAATCTACAGAATATCAATAGAGTTCCATATACCGAAGTATCTACAGTTCGTTTGTTCGTTCAGACCCTTGTAGTGCCTAGCCCACAGGTCAGCAAGTTTCCTTAATTTTTGTTGTTTCAGTAGCGAGGGCCTGGTAGCCCTTCCACTTTAACGTACCCGAGGCACCTCCGCGAACACGGGACCCCCATTCTGCGTCCCTTCCGAAAGACGGGTGCAGCCCCAGTCGAGATGTCCTGCCCCAGGATTGAACTGGGGCTCCCAGTTACCAACTAAGGCTGTGTTGGTTTGATTATATGGATGACATCCTCCGGGGACCCCAAAACTGATGCGAGCGTGCAACTAAAAAAAGTTTGGCAAAAAAGTCATTATGAAATCTACGTCGTCTGGAAGGCTGAATAAAACTAAACAATAGAACATTCATTTGTGTTCTTTCACATCTTCTTATTTGACTTCGGAATGCATTCTACCTACGACATTAGTATTTGTTTTCTAAATATTTTGTTTGGCAATTTCAGCATTTATTTTCTCATTTTTCAGCTGTATTGTACGATTGACAGTGTGGCCTAAAGTAGAAAAAAATCATTTTATTGCTGTACCTTGTTTGCACCATCCTACAGACTTCTACGATGTATAAATTGAAAGAAAGTGGGGCCAACTCAGACAGCACGGTGAAAAATAACGACATACGACGTCTAACTGAAGTACTGCAACCCGCTCGCTCTCTCTCTATCTCTCTTGATTTAAACAGTTACATTTAGGTTTTGTACGATTGAATGTATGGCCGAATTTCCTTTTTTTGTTGAAACTCACAAAAATTGATGCGCGGATGTCATCCATATAATCAAATCATCATTGCCTCAAGTAGAAAAAACAACAGTTTATTGTTGATCATTGTTTGCAACATTGTTTCCAGCCGTCTCTCTCTCTCTCTCTCTCTCTCTCTCTCTCTCTCTCTCTCTCTCTCTCTCTCTCTCTCTCTCTCTCTCTCTCTATAACAGGACCGAATTGATTCATTAGCATGCAACCTTGTCTTATTCTATTGAACCATCTGAAACAGCCAGACGTCCCAGACAGCATCCGCTATCTTTCGTCAGTGACTGAGGAAACATCTGCCAGAACAATGTTTTATACCAGAACTAGATATGTTGTGAAGACAATTTCAGATGGTTTACTATAAAAGTAAGTCAAGACAAGGTTGTATGCTAATGAATCAATTAGCTCCTGTTGTTTTGGTATTTTGTTATCAAACCTAGTTCTGCCAGATCTTTCCTTAGTCCGATGCCGGAGAGAGAGAGAGAGAGAGAGAGAGAGAGAGAGAGAGAGAGAGAGAGAGAGAGAGAGAGAGAGAGAGAGAGAGAGAGAGAGAGAGAGAGAGAGAGAGCAGGTTGCAGTACTTCAGTCAGCCGTCGAATGTCGCTATTTTCTACCGTGCTGAGTAGCTATTTTTGGCGTACTAGTATTTATTTCACTATTGAACCTTGGTTTCACACTTCAACTGTTTCCAGCCGTCTACGATACAAAGCAAGGATGGCCAACGCACGAAACTGGTATTTCTTATTGGACCTGGCCGAAGAAAACGGTCCGGAAAATAATCAGTGGACCGGTTTTTGGACCGAAAAAAAAAGAAAAGTTATATAATATTGGCAATGAATTTTAGAATCACAGCGTAGCGCCGCGGATCATACCGCCAAGTATACGACCTATACCATGTAAGTTACCACATAACTGCCATACACATGAGAAATAAAGCTTAAAACCAACACGGACAGATTTGAGTCTTCGAGTTTTTCTTTACTACTAGTAGATCTCAAGAGGTGCGAGCAAAAAGAACGCGATTATCAATTATTGCCTAGCTCCCTAACCATAACTCGGAGCCATCAGGATTTCCTTGGGCCTTTAGTTTCACTAATATTGTGTAAAGTTAAACTGTCAACTACCGTCAGCTACGTTCTGTACCCCAGCCTCGAACGAGAGACAAATCGGCCGATCAGAGACTCGAGGTTGGCATTGTTGACTTTTGTAGCCATATGACGGCCGGCGGTATAACAGCGCATAATTGGGGATGTAAAATTATAAATCGCTCTCGAAGACCTGCATTTCACTACGAAATAATAATTTTCTTTGGATGAGACTTTAACAACTGTAAACTCAACCGTTTCATTAAATTGGGCTGGGGACAAATGCGTTTTGTGTTATACAGACCCAAGGACGTGACATGAGAGACACCCAGTACCGTCTCTTACACTTTTTTCCAACCTGTTTGAACATAAGAAGACAAAGTTACAAGATATTAGGCGCCCAAAATATCTATGATCAGTGGGAAACTAATCGTGGCAGAATATTGAGTATCAAATATTTAAACACCTCATAGCTAGGGTCTAGTTTTATTTCAGAATTCCATCAACAGTTCAATGTTTAGTACTGACAGTTGTAGAATGGTCTACATTACGCGTCAAGAAGTTAACAAATCTAACGAATTCAACTCTACTTCAAACACGTCTACTTACAGCTGGGGTGTTCATGTCAGTAACATATCCTCGTTTGCTCGCCATCATGAGACGATGTGAAGATATATTCACATTGGGACTTTGAAATATTCACGCTCACAAGCGTCGTGATACACCTAGGTCTTCACACAGAACACAGGTGTGTTTATCGAACGATAAACAATCGGGTTACCGCGAGAGAGGAAGCGATTGTTTGGTAATGCTGTTCCAGAACGATGAAAACTAGAAAATGTAGAACTTCGGTAGAATCCATTAAACAGCTTTGCAAATCCGACATGTGGTTTTCTACCGCCCACATTACAGGTGTCTGGCAAGTCATTGTATAATTCAGTTCTGTATCAGGTCAACAACGAATATCTTACAACAACGATGCAATATGTATCGATGTAAATTCCTTTGCAAAACACAGAAAGCAAAACTAAGCGTCCTTTCACAATACATCCTAAAACTAACAGACAACACAGACAGTTTTTGCTATGTACCGCGGAAATAAAGTCTTTTGCGTTTCCTGTTCGGCCACCAACCACTTCTCTTCGTCTTATACCGCACATTTTAGAACCTTAGGTCACCTTCTAACATTCGCCTGTCTTCCTGCTAACTTTATTCAGTTAGTCCCTTTCTATTCTACCAACAGCTTTACCCATTCCATGCACCGGAATAAAGTCCTCTCCGTTCTTTCTTGGCTGTTCTTTCTTGGCCAGCTCTGTCGTCTTAGGCCACGTTCGGCACTTGTACCCGTCAACTTCACACAGAACACAGGTATGTTCATCGACCGATAAACAATCCGGTTACCCGGGGCAAGGGAGCGATTGTTTGGTAATGCTATTCCAGAACACTGTGAACAATCAAGATGGATTCGCAGCTTTTCACACAGCTTTTTGTAGTTCTGCGTTGTGAATGAATAGTTGGGATAAGCCATTTTTGAAAATGCTTTTCTCGTTTTATCAGTCCCATTCCATGGGAATTTTCTCGTCCATCTGGCTACTTGACTACGCCATGTTCTCAGTGTAGATACTGGGCTCCCAGTCCATGTTTTCATCTTCCGGAGCGGGCAGACACGGAGGGAAAACGGAAGGCGGCAAGGTTGCGGACTGAGTGTGAGAACTCTGGCTGAACAGTGAAGTGTTGTGATGCCACGGGTACGGATGGGAGGCCTGGATGAGCATCGGTTCCGGATGGTTGAGCTGGGGAAGCCTGGGGTCCGGACGGTACGACTGATGTAGCCTGTGGTCCGGATAACTCGAGTGATGGAGTCGTGGGTCCGGATAGTATGTCGGATGGAGCCACGAGTCACACTCACGAACCGGAATGTATCCCCTTTTAGACTTTTTTCCCACCTGTTTGAACATAAAAAGACGTGCTCATTTATCTGCCGTTATGCCTGGATTACGTGGCTTGTTCTCACCGCAAGTCCATATATGGTAACAGCATATTATTGAAGAGCTCAAACATAGAATGAAAACACTTCTATCTGCAGCCATATAGTCTTGTTTCAAAGACGATACGCGCCCTAAAGACCATTGTATAATGGCATCATCATCGTGTAAACAATCATTGAGTATCATCGATTCAACACACAGATGGCATAGCTAGAGTACATTCTTATTTACAACTTCAAACAACAGGTTAATGTTTACAAGCGACAGGAATGGTCTACATCACGAAGTACAGTAAACAAAACTTATTCAAATTATCATGAAAGCTCATCTGTGTTGGTAGTAATCAAAGTATAATGCTATACTTTCTTCCAACACTAAGGTTTACATAGATCAATTTTTCGACGACTACTGTCGCCTTCTTAAGGATCAATAAGCCCTTGGTTGGTAGTTGTGATCTTGAAAAAGGCGAAAGTGGTCGTCGAAAATTTGATCCGTGTATACCTTAGTGTTGGAAGAAAGTTTATAATTATACCATGGAACTGATCCACTTTGACATAGGGTCTACTTACAGCTGGGGTGCTCATGTCAGCCACGTATCCTCGTTTGCTAGCCATCATGAGACAATGATGTAATCAAGATATTTCACAGTTAGACGTACGATTCAAGGACACTAGTCTTGACGCACCTAGGTATTCGAACAGAATGCAGGTGTGTTTATAGAACGATAAACAATCCGGTTACCACGAGCAAGGGAGCGATTGTTTGGTAATGCTGTTCCAGAACGATGTAGACGGTTAAGATAGACACGTAGTTTTTCACACAGTTTTTCATGGTTCTGTGATTTGAGTTAATAGTTGGGATAAGCCATTTCAGAAAATGTGATAGATAGTATGTTTTATAGTATCAGCTATGTCTGAAATATTTCACAAGATAAATTCAACACCAAGGTCATCCAAAGTTGTTCATTTGGTTTCTAAGTTGAAACCATGCAATTGTCTTGAAAAACTTTATTGATTAATGCTATTTTTTCCACATACTAAGGCCACAGCAAGTAAATTATATGGATGACATCCTCCGCAGACTCCAAAATTAATGAGATAGGGTGAAAAAAACAAGGCGGGCAAAAAACAAGATTCCTATATTTTCAAATTTTAAGATCATAAATCTTGTTAAACAAGAATTGAGGCGACGAAATATGATATCATGACCAACAGGTCTTTCATTCCTGTATGCAACCAATATATAATATAAAACCTCCTTGATTCAACAGTAAACATGTCCTTGTTGATGTGTATGCATCTCAATAGACTAACTACAACAGATGCAGAAACGAGCTTGTTGTACCGTCATCTGAAGCAACTACACTGGGTATTCATATGCGATGAAACAGCTTGTGTATACAGCTCAATTGACTAGACCCCTCCCCCCCCCTATTATTTATATAATGTCCTTGCTAGGACAAATGCAGAAAACAGCTTGTTATCATACCATCATGGGCAGGAACTACACTGGGTATTCATATGCAATGACACACCTTAGACTGCCAACGTTCACGACATATTTGCCAATTTTTTGCATGTACGTTGACCACCGTCGGAGGGCAATGAAATTTCTTGTTTTTTATTTCGAAATCAGGCGAAAATTAATGAGCGCGCTTATGTCATCCATAAAAATTACTTGCTGTGGCCTAACTATGAGATGCTCACTCTGTAAGTATCATTGCTTGAAATTCATATGCATAGCAAAAAATGTTCCATACAGGACAAGCCATCCATCAGTGCATCCATGTGCATTGTGGTGTGAGGTCAAAGTTTGTGGTCAAAGTAAATAAGTCTTTGTTTAGATGTGATTGCAACATTTCCACACAAATGTTTCCTTCTGGGCGGCCTTGACCTCTGACCTTATCCACAATTGCAGCACTGGAAGTGTCAGGTGGTTTATTGTTTTTAAATTTTGTACAGTAAATATATGAGTAGGGATGTCATGTTGAATTCTCCTCCTTTTTTCAGATCTAAAATAGACACATTTTTTATATCACAATATCTGGTTCTTTTTCATCTCAACATATGTGATGTACTGCTCAGTCATAGTCATTGCAGTATACCGGTGGTCGTCTTGGGCAGGTTTGACTGTATTTTCAAGCATGGGTGTAATTGTAAACTCAGAGCAAACTTACGCCAAAAAAGCAATTACTCAAACAACTGGATATGATTTTGGAAACGGTCAGACGTTTCAAGTAGCATCCACTACTTTTCGTCAGTGACTGTGAGCAAGATCAGTTGAACAGCAGGTTTATAACTACGAACTATGAATTGATATGCAAATTAGGGGAAGACAAATTTTTAGACAGTCCAAAGGAAAGCAAATTAGACAACTCAAGACAAGGTTGAAGTAAAAGGGGACAATAGCTCCTATTGTTTTAATATAGGAGCTAAAGCTGGTTTGCCCCCAAGGCTATGTCCCAAGTGCCAGACAGTTCCACCCTTAGCCCTCTTTTCCTGTTGAGGGTTGGATTGTATATCCTCTCATATATTGCCTCCCTTACTCCACGTTCGAACCAGCGGGGTTCGCGGTCAAGTATATCAGTGGATTCGAGATTGAACGAGTGTCCCTGGTTGTGTTTTAGGTGGTGGAAAATGGCCGAGGAGTAGCGGTTACCGCAATGTTCTTTGTACCTTTCATTAAGTGATCGGCTGGTCTCTCCGATATAAGTGTTGTTGCAGTTGGGTTCTTCACATTTGAGTCTGTAGATGACATCGGCCTTGCTGCCTTTGCGGGGTCGGTCTTTAGGATGTACCAGTCTTTGTCTGAGAGTTGATTGAGGTTTGAAGTTGGTGGTAATGTTGAAGTTTTGGAAGATCCGTCGGAGTTTTTCGGACACTCCTTGTACATATGGAATAGTGATGTTGGCCTTGTTTCTGTTGGTCAACGGTGTACACTCGCCAAAAAGAGAAAATTGTATTCATTGGCACATTGAATCATAGGCTGTAGGCCTCGGAAGGAGAGTCTATATATATACCGAATATATACCGGGATATCGGGTGATAGGCTGAGCGGATCCCGAACTTACCCGAAAGCCGACCTCACCCGAAGTGCGCCCGAAGGGCGCTCGTAGGTGGGCGCCCGAAGGGCGCCCCATGGCGCCGCAGGCGCCAAGCGAATTTCTCGCGGAGTTAGCTCCTCTGAGCGGCTGTCTCACATTGGACGACGGGGGGCCGTCGGGAGTATTTGCATAACTATGGGGTAGGATGTCTTACGCAACTGCTCAGCGGGGAAGACAAACTCGCTATTGTTTTGAGTCCGCGGAGCTGAGGCCTACTGCCCATGATTGAATCTGTAGTCAATCTGTATCAAGGAAATTCCATAAGAGGCCAAACCAGAATGAATAGCCTTGGGGCCCAGAAAGGGTAGAATGCTGAGGTAGCCCACCCCACTAGCCCACCCCATTGATTCTGCAAACCCGTCAAACTGTCAATGGTGGTTTGACTCAGTGTAGAAAATGGACACATTTGAAAGCATTTAATTGGACAAGCGACTTGTAATGTACAATAATACTAGTAGGTTTACCATTACCTGAACAATCATGCAGATACAATGTAGAAATATATTGTGGCATTCGGGTCTTTTCCTATGACATACCCTTCTCACTGATCATGACTTTGTGGACTGGTGCAATAGCCCAGTAGGAGTAGTGCGTAGTGTTTGCTTAGCATTCAGGAGACCTAAAAGTCAAAGACTTTAAAAATGGTACATTCTGCTTTCTGCACTCCACACCTATAAGAAGAGTATGGTACATGTAGTTGGACTAGCCTCCTTCTGTAGTGCTCAGCTTTCGAACTGTGCCATACTTCAAGATATAGTAATATCATAAAGAAGCACCGATGATCTAGATGACTTGTGATGAAAACAGAGAACACTGCTACTAAAAATATTGGCTTGTTCCAATTTGTGTTTGTGTTCTATGTCCTCATTCATGAATCATAGCATACTCTTTTCTCTACACTAAACTACTCTCATTATTAGGTTACACTAAACTATAAGTCATCATTGAGTGTCACAATCTTGGACCTCAGTATTGTGATGTTAGGCAACACTGATTTGATTTATATGGAGGACATTTGCACTGACATAATCATATTTTGTCCATGTCAAAAGGAAAGTTTGTGACCATACTGTAAATCATATAAAAGCTGAAAAATTAACAAAATTATGATGTACATTGCAAAAAGAATATGAGAAAATGGATGCTAATGATAAAATGCCTCTTTTCCTATAAAAAGTACTCATTTTGTCGTAAACTTTCTTTTTGCACATTTTATGTTCTGTGCATTCAGTTCAACCTCCTTGACCTCTTAGCTGATAATGGAGACAACTTTTTTGGGTGGCCAAACTTTTCTTTCTTTGTATGCTCTGATCAGCTTTGGGATACCCAAAGAACATCGTCCATATAATCAAATCAGTGTGGCTTAAGTATCCTTGCATGATTTGAGGTTTCGTAATGTGTCCTACGAAACAGTCCATTGTATATCACCCCTTCAGTATAGTGACACAAACATGGCGGAACAGACCCTTTGCCATGGTACCAACACGCTTGAGTGACTTACTTTCTTCATCAAGGCACAAGACTTCTGCCCTTCCTTTCCCAGAATTTTCATCATAGCCACCAAAGATGTAAACTTTCCCACCATAAACAGTCATCCCATACATACATAAGGCTCCAACACCAACTACAACACTCCATGAACCTCCGTTTTCACAAGGCTTATAACATAGAAAATTTGTGAGTGTAGCCACATAGATGCTGCCATTGAGAACAGAAGCAGTGATGGCATAAGCGGTTAAAGGCATGTCCGTCTGTGGTTGCCACTGGGAGTCTCCTGGGCTGAAACGGTACACTGTAGATGTGTCCTTGTACTTAGTATCAAGTCCACCCATCACATAGATGTTGCCATCTACCACTGCAACAGCATGCCCGCACCTTGACTTTGGGAGTGAAACACTTTCAGTCCATTTGTTCTGAATCCTGTCATAGACTTCTACACTCGTCCATGGAGAGGACTCAGAAGAGAGGTTCCTGCCACCGATTGCATACACTTTACCTTGTACCACGGCCAGTTTGTGATGGTACCGGTTCTCTTTCATTTGAGCAAGTTTATGCCAGGAGTTAAGTTCAGGACGGTAAAGCCATACATCCCTGCTCTTCGCGCCACAAGACACGATGACGTTTCTTGTGCCCAAAACAGCAACCGCAAATCCGCTGTCATTTTTTTGCTTCATTCTGGACACACAAGTCCAGCTTAAGGTTGATGGCTCAGGGGAATAGGACGAAATTGAGTTTGAAAAAACTGCTGGGTTCTCTCCAATTTCCATTTTCTCTAACCCTCCAAAGACCAGTACTGCTTCCCTCAGACCACTGGTACAGCGTGGACGGGTGCGAGGTGACTCGACCTCTTCCGGAAATAGCTGGTACCTACGAGTTTCCGTCAAGATATCCTGGCAAGACTTGCGTACAGCGTTGTTGTTATCCACATTCTCCAAGAAGTACAGCCTGTCCATGAAGGGGAACCTGACCAGTTCCATCAGCTCTCTCATCTCCTTCTTCCTCTTCCTGGTGTCGTGGTTGATCCATGTCATCACTGCTGTGTACACCGTTTTTTCCGAAGCATTGAGGTCGTCTGATGAGATGAGTGTGATGAGCTGGTCTTTAGTCAAAGAAAGGAACTCAGGTGTTTTGCTGACTGTGGTAAACTCCTTCAAGGCACACAAGCTTGCATTCTTCTCCAGGTCTGGGCAGGACAGCATGTTGCCTACCTGCATCATCTGCAGACAGTCTTTAGCACTGAAATTGTTGGACATGAAAGTCACGCATACATCACGCACATGTAGAATCTGGAAAAAGTTGGCCCCTTCTAGAAGTTGCCAAGCATTGTCTTCTGTGATGGTGACTTTTGATGTGTACGCATAGTCAACAAGAAGCTGCAATGCATCAGGGCTGATTTCATGAATGGCTATTTTTTGCTCCTTGCTCTCACGAAGCCCATTGCAGAACATTGCGCGAAAGTATTCGCTGCAAGCAGCCAGGACACTCCGGTGGCACGGAATCTCCTTTCCGGAGACACAAAGTATAACATCTGTCAGTAGGTTGTCAGATCGCAGTTCCTGCAAGCCCTGCAAGAGGGAGCCTGCATGCGGATTGTGGCAGAAGTGGAATGATGTTTGTGATCTCTGTGCCCCTGCCATCATGTCTTAATACTGTAAAACAACAGGATTTATTGATCAGTTATATTTGTACAGTTGAATGAATTACAAAAGTAATACCGGTAAACTCCAGAAGGGAGTGTCGTTTTCCAATAGGTTATGTGTCAATGAATACACATGACTAATCAGCCCACATTTTTCGGAATTCTACTTGCAGTGAATTATATCAAGGACATTATATATAATATAATGTCCTTGATTATATGCAACGTGCATTTTGTAAAACAATATAATACTCACTAACCGGCCCTTTGCAGACCCTACATACGTTCACAGTGAATATTTTCGGAATTAATGAGGGGTAATGAGCACACCTAAGAAGGCCAATTTGTTGATAAGATATCAAAGATCACATAAGAAAGCGAGTTTTCTTATGATAAGATTTCAGGGGTAATTTACCCCTGAAATTATTTTTGTGACCGAACTTTTGTCTGAGGCCTATAGGATATCGATACTAACGTATTAAACGGATAAACGAACACTAGTTTGTTCTTACCTATAGAGATTCTTGTTTTGTTGATTCTTCTGGACAACTTGGAATGGAGCAAGACGAAGAAAGAAGAGACGGAAGAAGCTCTCAACTGTGGGACGACTTCAGTCGAAAACTTGTGGTTGGGGGTAAAGGTCATTTTTGGACTATTTGAAATCACAGTTGGAGGGGTGCTAGGAATGAAAATGTCCGCAACATTCGGTTTCATATCACCACTATAAGTTTAGCTAGAAGAATAGCCACCACACTATTGTTATCAACATTTACTCTTCTTTTATTTTGCACAATGATGCAAATATTTACTGATTAAAACACCTTGTACTCCCTTTGTACTTTTGACTATCCCAGAAATAACCTTTGAACTTCCTGGAAGTTCCCCGCCATTTTTTGTTTCACAGAGAGAGGAAGACGCGGAGGGACAGCGGTTTAGAGCTCTCTTCCCGACCACAAGATGGGTTTAAGCCGCTAAATCTACTAGTAATCGTTCGGTTACATTGTCAAGCTTGCCATTTATGCATTTTTACATGTTTGCGGGGCACTTTTCTGTGACGATGTTGGTCCATCTGTTTCTAGTTGTGCCCGATCAGACGGCAGCATGTGTTGTTTCGCTAGCCTCATACCAGACTCCTTGGGGAGCTTCAAAAACTGAATTGAAAATACTAGTTGGCTGAACCAAGGGTTGTCAATGTGCCTCTGCAGGCAAACTTTTCAGCTTATTTGGCCAATTTTTGGAACCCAAGGAGTCTGTTAGAGACTAACTGATTGATTCTTTCTCATCAAATTGTATCACTGGGTTCACCCATAGTTTATTTTGGGTCACACCCTCAAGTCTAGCGACCGTCTTTGCCAGGAAATACTTCTGAGCCAAAACAATGTGCATGGGAATGAAGGATACTATAAATGCATGGTTTTTATTTCGCGGTAGGGAGAAAATGCCGTGTTCGTGGTGGTTTTCAGTTCGCGCTTGAAACCATAGTAGCGCTACAATATAGATGGGCAAAAAGTTTCGCTGTGATTTTAAGTTCGCACTGACAGTTCACCGGAAAAACCGCAAACATAGAACTACCGCGAACATTTCTGCATTCAAAGCAGTGGTAGAAATACTTTTTTTCAGTGTTCTGCAATATTGCAGAATGTCAATTTTTTTTTCTGCAATTTGAAAATATATCCTGCAAATGCACAAGCCTCCATACTACAACCTTCTCAACTTGATAATGCCTACTTACATGTATATCTACATCATATCTAGATTTGCAACAATGCTGTAATTTTTCATTCTCTCACTCTATCTTAAATTTTTACTAGCAAAATTTGAAACAGGAATAACATACATGTGTGTGTAAAATATTTAAATGAATAGCGAAAATTGCAACAGTAACAGCGTATTTATTCAACATCAATCAAATTAAATATTTGTTTATTGAAATTTTAAAAAAAATCAACAACCTGCCTGATTGTAAGGAATACGTGTTGATGTAAAATGAGATCACACGACCCGTGACAAAAATCACAGCCATGGCCCACAAAAAAATGTAAAAAGATTTTAAAAAATGGAAAAAAAATTGAAAAAATAACAATAATAAAATTTCACGCAAACCTTGGCCTCTGCGTAATTTTTTTTATAAATCTGAAAAATCGCTATCAGTTTTAAACATCGTACTCCGACTTCGGACAGACTCCAGACGGCCCGGCGATGTTATTGTTTTTCAGGTGGGCGTCCCCCTCCCCACTGTCTTGGCACAGGAGAAAATGTTCCGCCTTCTCCTTGCTCACAAGGCGGTGCTCTAGATCTATCCGAGTGGTTCTCAACTTAATCGCTGCCATCTGGGCTTGAAGGACCACGGTCTAATGTAGTAGCCACAATTTTGTTACTGCTTTCGTCATGTCCATGACCCAAGTTCGGACTCTGAAGAAATCGCATGCTTTCTGCAACAATAGTTTTATACTAAAAACATCCGGGAATTGTTTTCCTGACTTTTGACGATCCCAAGGTCGTGGCCGCGGAGATTAGCGAACAAAGGACGGAAATGCACGAATTTGACATTTTCTCCTATGATTTGTCACCGGAGTCATCACGGAAAGTGTCGGAAATCCCAGGAAAAACTCGAACCTCAGAGGTAGTCGGCACGCACCGAAATGCCGTCAGGCTCGCTCGGCGCTGGTTTCAGTTATCTGCAGCGCCGCTAGCAGCTAGCTAAATCTATATTATAACCTCACTGGCTAAATTTAGAACCATGGAGTCATGAGCCTGAATTTTTTATTCTGAAAAATTGCAGGTTGTTTAATTTTTCTTCTGCAATCTTGAAAATCTTTCTGCAATTTGCAGATTGCAGACGGGTATTTCGAACGCTGCAAAGTATCCCTCTACAAGAATTCGAGTTTCGATTTCTTCAACCTCTGTAATTTTAGTAAATATTAGAGGGAAAAGGTATTTTCCTGCCAAAATTGAGCCGCAAAATTGGGCATTTTCAATCTCCTGGAAAGATTGAAAGTCTTATGTCACTTGCCAGTGGTTGACCAATTAAAGGCTAGGGTTGGCAGGATGTTGCTATGGTTGTCGGTTATTCTGAAATATAAGTTTTACATTTTCCCCCTAGGCCTTGCTTGCTGTACATTAACAATTTTTTAATACAATCTGCTGTTCCTCAGAAAATTGCTAGCTAGAAGGAGGTTCAAAACAAACTCGGCTTTGGTGCCTACCCACAAACCATATGTCATAAAGGTCATTGATAACTTTAAATGTCTATATCTAATTGATCATTTTTTTTTACAGGATTAAAGTATGATGGCAGAGGAACAGAGATCACAAGCATCATTCCACTTCTTCCACAATCCACATGCAGGCTCCCTCTTGCAGGGCTTGCAGGAACTGCAGTCTAACAACCTACTGACAGATGTTATACTTTGTGTCTCCGGAACAGAAATTCCATGCCACCGGAACATCCTGGCTGCTTGCAGCAACTACTTTCGCGCAATGTTCTGCAATGGACATCGCGAGAGTAAGGAGCACAAAGTAACCATTCACGAAGTCAGCCCTGGTGCCTTGCAGCTTCTTGTTGACTACGCATACACGTCAGAGGTCACCATCACAGAAGACAATGCTGAGAAACTTCTAGAAGGGGCCGACTTCTTCCAGATTCTACCTGTGCGTGATGCATGCGTGACTTTTATATGCAACAATCTGAGTGCTAAAGACTGTCTGCAGATGCTGCAGGTGGGCAACATGCTGTCCTGCCCAGACCTGGAGAAGAATGCAAGCTTGTGTGCCTTGAAGTTGAAGGAGTTTACAGCAGTCAGCAAAACACCCGAGTTCCTTTCTTTGACTAAGGACCAGCTCATCACACTCATCTCATCAGACGACCTCAATGCTTCAGAAGAAACAGTCTACACGGCAGTGATGACATGGATCAACCACGACACCAGGAAGAGAATGAAGGAGATGAGAGAGCTGATGGAACTGGTCAGGTTCCCCTTCATGGACAAGCTGTACTTCTTGGAGAATGTTGATAGAAATGAGATTGTTCGCAAGTCTTGCCAGGATATCTTGACAGAAGCTCACACGTGCCAGCTGTTCCCAGGAGAGGTCCAGTCACCGCGCACCCGTCCACGCCATATCAGTGGTCTGAGGGAGGCGATAGTTGTCATCGGAGGGATATTAGAAGAAGATCCTCATGAGAAGAAATGCACTAGCACCATCACAATGACCTATTCTGCTGAGCCAACAAAGTCAAGCTGGACTACTATGAAACAATCACTTACTACTGATCATTTTGATCCTGTGCCTGTGGCTGTTCTGGGTGTAAGTGACGTTGTCATGTCTTCTGATGACGGGGATATACATGTAATGCTGTACCAACCAGAACTGGACTCCTGGTGCGATCTTGCTCCGATGATCCACATAAAGCGGACCGATCCCAAGTTTGCTGTGTTACATGGTAAAGTGTACGCAATCGGTGGCAGAGAATATTTGACTCCACTAACATCTGTAGAGGTTTATGATCGAAGCCAGTACAAGTGGACTGAAGGTGTTCCACTCCCAGAGCCAAGGTGCGACCCTGCTGTTGCAGTGTTGGACAGCAGTATATACGTGATGGGTGGGTATGACAAGATCTTAGATGGGTTGAGAGTAACATCTACAGTGTACCGTTTCACCCCAGGAGACTCCCAGTGGCAATCAATGAGTGACATGCCAATGAAAGGTGGACACATCACAGCTTCAGCTCTCAACGGCAGCATCTATGCCATCACTGGGGAACCTCCACACATTCTATGTTCATTCACACCTGGGGATGACAGTGGTGTATGGACCATTGTAGCTTCAGGTATTCGAGAATCTTGCGGAATGACTACGTTCAGGGGGAAGATCTACATATTGGGTGGCAAGGAAGGCGACAAGGGCTCCTCAGAAGTTGTGTGTTTTGATCTGGAAACCCGGTCTCTCGAGTGTGTGGGAAACATGGCCAGGGGTCTGTTTGACAATGCCTGTGTCACCATACTGAAGAAGTATTGCTGACTGAATTGGAATGTATAAAGCCATTACTTGGATTGGATTGAATCTTTAGTATACAACCAACAGACTTAACAGCCTGAATTTTATTTTTATTTACAAGGCTGGCTCCATAACATCTAGACATTAGAACACAATCATATAATTGTTTCAACACTAAAAGGCATTTTATCGTACACATACATGTACATGTATGTTCTTGGTTAACCAAGGATGGAACATTACATATTCTGAAAACATTAAGTTGTGTTTTGGTTCTAGATAGCTTTGGTTCTAGATAGTTAGCAAAAATGTAAAAACTTTCAATTGTATTTTGGTTCTAGATAGCTTTGCTTCTATATAGTTAGCAAAAATGTTAAAAACAGTTAGTTGTATTTTGGTTCTAGATAGCTTTGGTTCTAGATAGTTAGCAGTTGTCAAACTTAAGGGTCCTACATTGTATTGTTGGAAGAAAATGTGTATCCACACTTTACTAGATGATTTTATTAGTGTAAAACATTAAGAGATAAAAAAAATATTATTTCTGTGGCAGATAACACACAGGCATTGACCTTAGAGACTTAACCACATGTTGTAATTAACTAAAATTCAATATGGCACCTCTTACAAAGTTCTTCTAATGAGATTTATCTAGATGAAAAGGAGTTTCTTAGAACCGTTAAGCTGATCTATTAACTGTTGATTTGAAAACCGTTTTACTCTTTATCTTGTTGTAAGAAAGACAATATTCACATGTACATTTTTCATGAGCTGAAAATATAGCTTCAACACCATGTTTGATCACAACATAATAAAACACCTTTAGCTTTTGTTTTGAAAAAGTTTGTCTCATGTGTGTTTGATTTTCCCATATGATTTATGAAGTAACAGTATGTTACATTTCATTGCCATCATCAAGAAGTTTATGTTTTCGAGAGCATTTGAAGGGATGTATGTAGCTGTGTTTGTATATTAGCAGTGTTTGTGGTTTAGCAGCATAAGGCCATACCAGCTTAATTTTATGGATGACATCCTCTGGAGTCCACAAAACTAATGCGAGAGGGCGCAAAAAAAAAAAAATCTAGCAAAAAAAAAAGATGATAAACCGGAGGACTACATAGCTGGTATTGCAAATTAAACCACAGAACACAGTGTAACAAACAAACAAGTCTTTATTTGTTAGAATAAGCTCATATCAAAGTGCTTTTAACATAGATGATGCCTGGTTTAAAGACCCATATGTAACATTTGTCCGTTCAAAGAAAAAATGTGTTTGGCTGTGTACACAACACCACGCCTTCAGTCAGAGCAAAACATCAAACTCTGTAGGCAACCAGCCAGAGGTAATATCACTCAGTTTAATACAGACATGTACAATGATAGTATTGTCATATCATGAACAAAATTTCGGAGCCTCTTCGGAGTTTTTGTTTTGTTTGGAGAATGGACGAAAATCAATGCGCGCGCGGATGTCATCCATAAAATTAAGCTGGTGTGGCCTAAATAAAAAAAAGCTATGAACGAGTTGTCATGAAATTTGGTATGATGTTACATTTGTAGGTCTTGTCCTGAAAAAAATTATTAGTTTTGAGGCCTGGTGGCATTCTTTGGTACTGCAACGTTTTTCCTCTCGAGAGTTCTGGGCAAGCTTTTTAAAAAAAAAACTTTGTGCTAGGTTCATTTGTAGCCTCCAAGCAGGCCCAATGTGCAAAGACAGTATCCAACTGGAAGAAGGAGCTTGTATAGCAATCTTAGGTTGCAAAACATACTAGTACTTCTTCTGCCAGTTTGATACGGTCTTCGCAACCTATAGATCTGCTTGGAGATTAGTTCATTTGGGCTTCCTTGAATTAAGTCTAGCTTGACTGAAAGGATATACTAGTAGTAACCCTACTGTTTATACACAATTAGGCCACAGCAAGTAAATTCTATGGATGACATCCTCTGCAGACTCCAAATTCAGTGCACGTGGGCGAAAAAAAACAAGGCAGGCAAAAAAACAAGGCATCCACATTTTCAAACTTGAGCATGTGAGAAGAATTGAAGCAATAAAACACGGTATTACAATAAGTCTTTTATCCCTGTATTCAATAAAACATTAACTTACACGCACTGACGTCAACATTAAAATAGTTAAATCATGGATTTAGAAACGACAGAGACAAGGTTTCCGTACACTGGGCACAAGAATTTCATGAGGCAGACTGACTGCGACTACATGTTGCTGGCTCTGCTCACTTTTCCTCAGCTGTACTTCTCTCTGCTATTGCTTTCCTGACTGACTGAATGGCCGTGCCTTAGAAATCACCTATCTTTTCATTCTGTCTTCAACATATAGACATACATGACATAAAAAAAATATTTTTTTATTTCAAAATCAGGCGAAAATCAATGCCCGCGCTGATGTCATCCATCAAATTTACTTGCTGTGGCCTAACTTTAAATTTCAAATACAATATCTGACAAACTAAGATATCTATGTAATTTATATTCCTGTCAAATGTACACCTTATTGTTGTCTATAACTTGCATGCTTACCTTACCATCAATTTGTCCCAGAAAGTAGGCCATTTTTACACTTGTCCTCAAATTTGGATTTTTGGTCTTTAAACTAATGAAAATTAAAAAGTAAGATTTCTCTTTTACTCAATTTTCTATCAGATGTAGACCTTAGTGTACATGTATCTATCAAATAAATATCTTCAAAGCCTGGGTTCTTTTTTCATCGATGGCAGTCCCTGAAATTGGGTAATTCTTTGCACTTGTCGGTCTTGTCCCAAAAGCAGGATTTTCGGCTGTTTTCAGTTGATAAAAAAAACCAAAGTTAAGATTTTTTTCAGATGAGGACATTAGTATTTTCTATCAAATAAATGGTTCTAAAGGCTGGGTTCTTGTTTTATTGCTGTGTGGCAGTCCCAGAATGTAGGCCATTTTACACTTGTTTTTCCTTGTGTCTTCTTGAAACTGTTTGTGCTTAGTTACCATTCATTCTTACTTACTGTAACTACAGCTACGAAGTTGTTTTTCAAAAACCAAAGTTCAAACTATGGATGAAGTATGTGTATCAACCCCATAATAAAGTTCTGTCGAATATATGTCAATTGTATGAGTCTGTGCTCCTGTGTCATACATTGAAGCGCTATGCTTTTAAAGGCTTTCTGTTAAATATATGTCCACAGCCATCAAAAGCAACTGGCAGCTATGCAGGATTAGAAGCTACCCAGCAAAAGCTGACATGTTGGACAGTCCACTGCGCTAAGCAATAGAGACGTTGGCTCTCAGCTTGTAGACATTTCCTCGGTTGTTACCAGTCTCCTGTGGACGTGAAGTTTTACGTGCTGTTGCTCTCTTCCATTTGTCCTAATCTGGGAACTTTCTTGGGTGGTGTGAGGTCACCATCGCCGTCATCATCGTCTAGGTTGGCTCTGGAGGTGTCCCTCTTTTTGTGGGCATTCTACAAGAAGGAAGAGATATGCAGTTTGTCCATGACTCAATGCTATACTTCTAGTACTAGTACTACATATATGCAATGTAATATTCTGCCTTAAATTAGGCCGGCTTTAGACTGACGACGGTATACGGTCGTACGACTGCCTATCGTCACGACGTCGCCGGCGACAGTATTTTTTGACCGTCTAAAGAGGATAAAAAAAGTCATGCGAATGGGATTCCTCGAATCATCGTCGTGACCACCTCGGACCCAGTCGTACGACGTTCAGCGGGGGGCCTGTGGCTGTTTTTTTCCTCGTCTCGGTAACTTTTTATCATATTCGATACAAAGAATATAACGTTATCATATTTTGTCATTCGTATAAATGAAATAGAATCGTAACATCATTCAAAGAATAAGATGACCCAGAATACTCCCCAGGCCTGTCAACAGGTGCACAAGTACGTACTGTGTTGAGGGCAGAAACTGATCTTACAGGAATGTTCACCCCTTCTCTACACCTTACTTATCTGTGAATTAAACAGTTGCACCCGTTTATCCAGCCCATGACCGAGTCACGTGGCCACCAAAGTGACCTGGAATAGAATTTCCTGTGCTACATTTTCTGTGCAAGGGTAGAACAGGAAAAGTATCTATAAAACTTTTTTTTCGGAATTTCCCTCAGAGGCTATTTCTGGATTCCTTGGAAGACGGAATCAGGTAAGGCTTGAAGTTCCGTCAATGAAAAATAAAATAAATGGCCACCGCCCATCTTCTGACGACCAAAATTGACTGGTAGAAAATTGCTAGTTGTAACAACTTGTGTTTCACCAAGGACATGTAGTTTTGTGAAGAAAACGGCAGTGATGTAAAGTTAGAGCGTACGCAGCACAACTTTCAACCCACAGACACGCT
This sequence comes from Branchiostoma lanceolatum, assembly GCA_035149815.1. Taxonomy (NCBI): domain Eukaryota; kingdom Metazoa; phylum Chordata; class Leptocardii; order Amphioxiformes; family Branchiostomatidae; genus Branchiostoma; species Branchiostoma lanceolatum. The sequence goes on along the minus strand of CM068867.1, from coordinate 8,532,632 downwards.
AGATATATGTCTCTAACCACAGAACTTCCTGTGTCAACGGGTGAAAAGAAACGGTTCCTCTTCCTCCTTCAAAGAAAAGAAGCGGTCTACTTTTGACAAAGGAAAGATGAGTAAGTACTGAATTGGACGTGGACAGAACGCCTTGAATTTGATTTCGCACGTCGACTACAAAGAAAACCACATGCGCTAGTAACGTTACAAAGAAATTAAACAAAAAAGAATATTGCTTTTCACAAGAGCATGAACTTAGAACTTAGATCCATTAATCATGCCCTGGTGAATCATTCTAAAACATTTTTTTCGAAAGTTTGAATGGTAACGAAGTTATTTTACATGACCTGCCTGTTCATTCTATCACACCTCGTTGCAGCGCCTCCTAGCGCCCTAACTGCACAAACAGAAGTAAAACATTGGCGGGAGTCCATAATATAAAGGGAATTTTAGGCAGTTTCGTTGCTCGTTTGAAGTCGTGCCAAACTCCTGCGCTGCCCTTATCTTCAAGGGGAGTTCAACATACCAGACGTGGGCGGCGCACAGTTTTGGCGGGAAACCATGTCGGACGTTTAATAAAAGTCGTCCTCAAAGATCCTGTCAGGCAGTACAGGACGTTATCTTCGGCAAACTGCCTTCCTGTCCGTCTTACCCACTCCTTCGCACGGCTTCCTTCAGAAGAAGATTACTTCCTGACAGATGAGCGGGGTTTTGGCGGGAAACCGCAACCTTGACAGTCATGTGGGACGGTACAGATGAGTCTGAATGATAGACCCTGCAAAATGAATATAATTTTTTGTCCTATTGAAAAAAAACTGTTTGCAAACATTCAATAATTTGACATGTACCTTCCAACGGTTTGTACATAACCATGCATAAAATGACATGAAAACATGCTACTGATTGCTTTGTTACAATTACAAAGTGATTTTAGCAGTCGATATCTTACATTCCCCTCGCGAGCCATTGGTCCACCCCCAACGCACACCCTTCACTTTAGGAATCCGTTCACACACAAATCCCGACCATGCGTCAGATGACATGTAACGTTACACCTAACCTTATTTTCTTATCACTTACCTAAGCTTATAAGGGAAGAACTTCAAGAAGTGCAGTCTCATTCTAGATCTGTGAACATGACGTGAAACCCAATTAGTCCTTGCGTGTCGACACCGCAACAAATGGTCTTAATTTTACACGGCTGGTCATTGAAGTTATGGATTTTTACTACCTTGGAAATTTAATACAATTAGATAATAAAATTATAAAGGCCATAAAAATACATAAAACGCGAAAGGTCATCGGCAGTTGTTTACGAAATGAAAAATCATGAAAGACTTGAAATCAATTGATGCTCACATCAGGAAGGCTTCCATACTTGTTTTGAGTTGTTTTGATTTTCTTTAATTTTCCAGTGCTAGGTGGAAAGTTTCTCACTGCTGGGCTAACTCCTTCTTGAACCCTGTCGCCGGCGACGGAAGTGGGTGATATGCTAATAAGCCTACAGCGTGCTGTTTCCTGTCCGGGAAGGAAAGTTTCTATCGTTTTCTTTGTAAATATGCATGCAGTCAGCAATGGAAAAATATTTTTCTCATCCGAAACCGGTTATTCCGGCTAAAACATTTGTCACATTTGTCAAAAAGGATTTGACGGGAAGTACTCAGCACGTTTGACGTTTTATCCTTTATTCCCCAGCTTTCTCTGCCTGTCTCCTACCATCTCCAAAATTTTCTATCATTCTCAACGAGTCTCCAAAAATCTACATTCTGCTCTATGTGAAGAGGTGTTAATGTGAAAGATTACGTGTTACATGTCAGAAAAGCCATGTGGTCCCGTAACCCTACATCTTTCGAAATCACGCGCCATTTTGGTGACGTCACATTGACGTCATCGCATTAATTGCTTGGAGACACAAAGCTACCAAGATGGCGGAAGGCTGGAAAAGTTGGTGCTGAAGTTCGCGACTAAAACGTCAAACGTGAGTACTTCCCTGTCAAATCCTTTTTGACAAATGTGACATGTTTACACACAGTGTTCAAGAATCGCTGAATTATGGAGATATTGTACAACCGATTGTCTATACGTTGTGGTGAAGTAAAAAGTGGGAGGGGAAAATAGTTTTCATGGCCTAATTAAATTGAGTTGGCGTTGCTTGTTGTGATGGAAACATGCCCACAGGCAAATAAATCCGATTATTCGCTGGTTTAAAGGCAGAATAAGCTAAGTTATGCATGTTTTTACTTCTGATCGTACCAAAGGCATGGAAAGATTTTTGCCTAGACTCGCTGGTCAAGACTGTCAAAATCGTCCCGTTTGGGAATGGGAAAGAAACATAGCTGCTATGATTATAAATGTAGTCTTTGCAGGACAAATATTTTCATTGACCGTATCGGGTGTGAAGACGGAATTAAAAGTTAGGTGTGGGCTTATCAACAGAAAGATACTTAAGTGCCTCAAGAAAGGACCTAATTTGTTTACATAAAACGTTGTAAAAATAAACATTATAAAGCACTGGCCTTTGATAACATGTTTCGATCTTGATTATGCCATTTACTTCCTGGTCTGCAATTTTATATCTTACTTTGCAACTGTTTTTGCAACACAATACTCAACGGTCAGACATTTCCCATAGCATCTGCAATCTTTCCTCAACCATTGACAAAAGATAGCGGATGTTGTCTGAAACGTCTGACCATTTACAAAACTTATCCAGATGCTTTTATAGCAACTTTTGTATAATCTCACCTGGATGTAACGTTAACCTTCTTTGACATGTTTTTTTTTAACATAACATTACTTGTTTAGAATACTTAATAATTACCAGTAGTGCTGCGTACCGGTTCTGTGTACCGGTACTGTACCGTAAAATTGATTAGGTACAAGTCCAAAATACCGAATCACGCAGTACCGTCCGGTACTGTACCGATATAAATTTACACCAAGTATGTGCTTATTTGTGACTGGTCTCCTGACCTCATGGCCTCATGCAACACCAAACGTGACAGATTTGGAACGGCATAGCTAATATACAACAGATCATTCTGAGGCAGGCCGGGAGTTTTGGTAGCAACTTCGGGCCAAGGGAGTTTGGCGGGAGGAAACCTAGTTTCATTCTTTGAATAAAGATACTGACAAACAATTTATTTGTGTTTCTGTCATGATTGAAGAAGTTCAGAGGAACACATGTTAATTTTTCAAATTGTTCAGGTACAGGTAGAGGTCCTGACCTGTACCTAAACCTCTGTACCGGTACCTGTACCTGATGTTACGTTTAGGTACGCAGCACTAATTACCAGCTTTTTTGTTTCCTACAGAGTATCCTGCTGGTCAGGTGTGTTTATTAGACTGTAGAGCATCATGGCCACTGTACAGAAACCTCGTCCAGCTAAGAAACGCACACAGGTTGAACCAGCAGCAGAGGACACCCCTCCTCCAGCAGATCAAGGTACTGTCATCTGCAAAACATCTTTCACACTTCGGGCCATTACCATATTTCACTCCATACATATAGGAGGGAAATATCATATTTTACCCCATACATATAGGAGGGAAATATATTGTTCTTCCTGACGTTTCTTCTACTGGCATTTGGTCAAAAGACTCAAATGGATTCAACTTTTGATACAACGAGTTGGCAAATGCTCCCAGACTTCATACGATACTAGGTTTCTTTGTTCTTTTTTTCTATTAAGGCCTTTAGAATTCTTTTTAGTTTTTTTCTTTCTCTGTATTTATAAATGTAGAGTACAGTACACATACAATGTACATCTTTGTCATAGCATTGCCTTAATTTGTTCCCTTTCAAGAACTATATGATAACAAGTAAAAGTTGTTGAATTTCATGTTCAGGTAGCGTAAAATCCCTATTTACGTACGCACTTCTTAAACTTTTCAAGTCGCAAGCTGGTGCTCTAGGCCGACGCCAAAGTCGGGGTGCGTGCGTTAGGAGGGGTTCTTCTTCGGAAAAAACGCATATCAGCTTGAGAGTACGGTACATCTTCATGCAAATGAAGTGTGGAATGCTACCACACAATCAAACAGTAATAAAGAATAAATAATACATATATTTAAATTGTTTGACATTTTCTACCCAGAAGCATTTTCTCAGTAACCCTTTAAGTCGGTAAACATCATTGGAAGGATGATCATGTCAACTTCTAACTATCCACCGAAATGCTGGAGAGGGGGTGCGTACGCTAGGAGGGTTTTTCCCCTGAACGTTTCATCTCACTGAGTCAGGCCCGCAATGGTCCCCAAATCGGAGGTGCGTACGTTAGGAGGGGTGCGTACGTAAATAGGAATTTTACGGTATATGAGCTTCATTACTTGAGATTACAGAGATGATGTAAATAGTTAAACTTAAAGTCAACTTGTTTTCTCTCATTGTGTAGGTGCCTGGGAAGATGAGAAGGAGAAGGCAGACACAGCCTCCCAGGGAAGTCTGATATCTGTCAAAGCTGCTGAAAATGGCAACATGGCGGACACTGTGGGTAGGGGAGACAACCAGCCACCCCAGGTGGGTGAAATAATTCCTCTTATTTGTAAGAACTTCAATGCAGGAGAAAAAAAATCACATGCATTTAATACAGAGCCAGTTTGAACTGTAAATGAGCGATGATGATGGAATTATTCACAGCAACATCTGATAAAATAGTTGCTCAATCGGGGGTGCCTAATTATACATTCATATTTTACGGAATTCATACAAGAATTACAGAATACATATGATCCTTCCTATTACTAGTATATGTAGTAAAACTTGCATGAATTCCGTAAAATTTGTATGTTTCTTAGTATTGGATCGTATAAATTTGGTAAAATTCATATGTTTCTATGTAGTGGATTGTATGAATTTCGAAAAATTCATATGTTTCTTTGTAGTGGATCGTTTAAATTCTGAAAAACTCATATGTTTCTTTGTAGTGGATTGTATAGATTCCATGAAATTCGTAACTATGTTTTCTGTTAAACTTGTTTGAATTCTGTAAAATTTGTATGAATACTCAGGCACCCCTTTAAATGTCCAATGTACCAATTGTTTCATCCGAAAAATTAATATGTTTCTTCGTAGTGGATTGTATGAATTCCAAAAAATTCATATGTTTCTTTGTAGTGGATCCTATAGATTCCATAACATTCGTATGTTTTCCGTTAAACTTGTATGAATTCTGTAAAATTTGTATTATTACTTACTAAATAGGCACCCCATTAATGTCCAATGTACCAATAATTATTGTTTCATCTGTTCTCCACAGGACGAAGATAGACCCACCAGTCCCGCAGGCAAGTCTCAGTCCTCCAGACCTGGTACCCCATCCAACGACTTGGATGGAGAGAAGAAAGGAGGGAAGAAAAGGAAGAAAACCAATGCTGTCGAGCCCACTGACAGACCAGTGTCAGCAACGCCCTCTAGTGGGGATGCTGCAAAAGACAAGGACCATAAAGGTACTGTAAACAGTAAAGCCCTTGCTGTGATTTGATGCTGTAAAATGCATTTGAAATGTTTGCAGTGATGTGTACACAATATTGTATCTCCATCAAATATAAATGATAATTTTAAGGCTTTTATTGAAAGTGTTTTAAGCTGTGAAAATATTAGTTATTTGTATGTAAGTCATATTTTTTATTTAAAGATGACGTCAGACTATATATAGACGTTACACTATAATCTAATATTTTAATACGAATGTTGTCCATTGTCATGAAACCTCACTTTTTTCCATTGAGACAAGCATTAAAAATCCGGTCTATAATGAATGAATGAATGAAGACCTTTATTGCAATTTCTGCCACACTTGGCTACATGTAAGTACAGGTCACAACAAAACAAAATACAAGTACAGTTAACGAATATAAAAGGATATAGTGACCACCTGGCCACATAGGCAAGATTTTATCAGTCCCCTAAGTGGTCATCTTGGGCATTTTTGACTGTATTATAAGGAAAGTGAAGCCTGAGCTTATTCCTTATCTTAAACCTCATTCAAAATTCTTCAACAGAAGCGTGGGATGAGAGCAGCATGACTTCAAGTACGGCTGACATGACGGAAACCAAAGGCAGGACAAAACAACCAGCCTCAGATGCAGACACAGACCAACCCAGTACAACACCATCCCAGAACAATGACACAGACATCCCAGGCAGCGTATCAGATCTCAAATCTACAACCACAGAAGGAAGGAACACCCCCACTCCTAAGATGACAGAAATAGACATGTCAGACGATGGAGACACACAGAAGAACAAGCGCAAGGCTGTGAAAGGTGACGCCACAGAGAGGCCAAGCAGTGCCGCGTCCACTAAGTCTGCCGCACAGGAAACTGCAAAGCTGAAGAGGCCGTCCACTGCACCGATGTCCAGACCTTCAACCTCGGACTCAGCCGAGATGAAACGGCCCAAGACTGCAGGGTCTAGCCGGCCATCCACAGGTCAGTATGTTTTAGAATATTTAAGGTCTCATTCCTGTATTACTCCGAGTGGGTACCCTAAAAGAATCCGTACCCCAAAAAATGAATGGCCGGATGAATGAATGTGTGTTTAATATATCGGTGGGAAATTTCCTTTTAGCCAGCCTGACTGATCTCAAGCGTCAAACTGATGGAAGCTTGTTTGTCATGGAAGAAATTAACAGGTAAAATTTGACAGCCACGCGCGAGGTCGGACGTCCACAGCCCGACATTGGCGGTAATGCGGCCGAGCGCTTTCAGCTGGAAAGTGCCTATTTTGGGGGTGTACATGTAGCTACATGTAAGTCCAGTTTGTAATTGCCATAAAAAGGAATTGTATGCCAACTGGTAGTTGGCAATTTTTCACATGATCTAGGGTAACTGTGCTCAACAGAGAATGAATGACATTGGTGCATTTCCTATAGCTTCATTACGAACGCGCCCATGTAAAACACGTTTTATAACATGTAAGCCTATGGGGCGAAAAAACTCATGAATAAGACCATACGGTGACGGACATAATAAAGTAGAGTGAAAGTTCATTCCTCAAGCTAATTGACATCTATCGCACCGCAGTCATCCCTCAGTAAGACATCTAGAGCCTCATAGTTCCCATTTAGAACTTTAATTCAGACCGGTATTGCCCTGTCAGCTTTCTCAATGACAGATAATAAATGTCACAAGTTCGTGAAGTTCTTTCTCTTAAACCTTTCCAGTGCATACTGCCCTGTATGGTAACATGGCTGACACGATAAGTTGCATTTATATGCTACTAGATGTTGAAGTGAACACAAAGATTATGAAAATCAAGCTTATACTTGAGAGACGTAACTTTGACATTGATACACTATACTGCTTTTAATGAAAGGTTCTTTCCTGGATATTCTTGGCTCTTTGATAGTTTTCAGAGTTTTTCATTTTTATTTTAAGAATATTATGCAACCATAAATAGTGATGCGTACCTAAACCTCGGACCTGATCCGGACTGGACCTAATGTTTAAGTTCAAGTCCAAAAAAACCTAAACGTCTGGAAACAAGTCCGGACTTGAAACAAAAAATCTCTCGCTTATTATGTATAGTTATACTCCCTTTTTTGTCTTAAGCCATCATAAACCTTGAAATTTGCAATGAAAAAAATATGAAAAGATTGCTGTTTTTTGTGTTTATAACTGAACTTTTGTGTTTACTACTGACTAGGGGTGGATACCGGTTCGGCTGGACCGGTTTGGACCGGAAAAACATGCAAGAACCGGGTCAAAAAAACCGAAAGTTGTGAACCGGTTTTTTGGACCCGGAAGTTGGAACAAGTAGAAGTATTAGAATACTGGCCACAGAAGGGGAAAAATAGCCTTGAATCAAACTAGATTAGCCAAGAATAAGTCCATAACATCTCTTTCTATAACTGTTGGTTCAGTTTTAGGTTGATACTGAAATGCGCTACGAAAAAAAACACATTAAAAGTTACCCCACAGCCACGAGGTTGGTGCCGAATCGGCGGCATGTATCCCCATAAACTCGCGTAAATTTTCACTCCAAATGTAAGAACCAGCACTCAAACAAATTAGATATGGGACAAACAACATTTTTTCTTTCTTGTACAAGTGTATTCAGTCCATTTTTACGAGTTTGGGACGCATTAACCTCCTTGATTGAACCGAGAAATCCTCTAGCGCCAGCAAAAACAACAGGCGGCCATCTTGCTTTTGTACCTAAACTCCTAGCAGCTTAGTGAGCTCTAGTGAGCAGGTTGATAATTGCAAATCTCGCAAGAGTGCAATTATCAACCTGCTCACTAGAGGGAGCTGCTAGGAGTTAACTATCAAGATCTGTTTTCTTCATTAGTTTTATTGAATTTATTTCGGACTCTGGAGATTTTACTTAAGGCAACTAATTATATTTTGATGAAATAAAAGTGTTGTAAGTCTGCTTGTTTGTCATTGACAAAAAGGGTATTGAAAGTAAGTGCAACATTCAAATACATATTGGTTTGATATTACCTAAGTACACTAAGATTTCAATTAGACAGGATCAGGTTTAGGTTCAGGTCCGGACCTGAACCTAAACCTCTGGACCTGAACCTGGACTCGAACCTGATCGAGCCGAACCGGTATCCACCCCTACTACTGACTGTATATAACTTTGCATACATAGTTTTCAAATTGCATGTAAGATATATGCCAATTTTTGTAACAGGAAAAAAATATTTTAGCACACATATGCCATGGGTTCAGGTCCAGAGTTATAAGTCCGGACCTGAACCTAAACCCCTGGATCTGAATCAGGACCTGAACCTGAACACGGGTTTAGGTACACACCACTAACCATAAAGAATGATAGATTATGAGACTGATATTTGTCATTTTTTGTTGAAAATAGCTGGCACCAGGCGCAGCCCTGGAGAAGGCACCCACAGCGGCAGTGTTCCCAGCATGCAGTCTGTTATCAGTGTGGCGGGGGCAGAGGGCAGGGTGGACAGGGCAGGGGGCAAACGGCCGCAGTCGGGTGTCTCCACTGGTAAGGAAACTTATACATTATGTGTTAACAGTTTAGTATTGGGACCGCATAGTGATGTCATCCCCAGTGATTGTACATAATGTAAATACTTTGCATTTGAGAATGCATCTCATTATTATGTATAAACAGCAACACCTGTGCTGCATTGCTATGTGAACCAGTCAGAATGGCCTTGAAGAAGGTGACAGATGGTCACCGAAACGTCGGTGGAATAAATCTCTTGGTTGTTTAAAAAGAGTCTTTTTATTCAGTTTAGTATTGCCTTCACACCATGACAAAGGCTTCGAGATCTTTATGGTGTTACTAAAGAATTAAACATCTTTGCTGGCGAACCTGATTATTGTTGTAGAGTTTAGAGAATAAAATCTGGTTGAGCAACTACCTGGCGCAGGCTAGCACATCCAGTCACAAGCCACATTAAAACAGCCCCGTCCGTTTTGACATAGTTAACTTCAACCTGACAATTTTGGTTGCTGAATTCATGTTTGACAGTATAAAAACTGAACACTTTTTTCATTTGAATTGTATCGAATGTAGATATTTTTTAAATTGTTTAAATTTTTCCCATTATTTGTACAGACACCAGAGCATCTACACCTGGTCCACTGCTGTCCCCTCCTGAGGTCAAAGGTGAACAACAGGCCTATGTTCCTTATGTGTATGCAAAGGAGAGTATTGCCAAGGTAAGTAATCATATCATACACATTCTTTACTTAGTTATAACACACTTCAAATACTTTGCTATGGGTTGTCCTGTTGCAGCTTTGCTGTTAGACAGTTACCAGTAGTTCAGACCTCACTGTTTGTAAGGGAAAAGTTAGCAACTGTGAAAGTGCAGTAGTATGTGCCAAAATGAATAACAGAAAGATTGTTTTGAGTACTTCTTTGAGAATACCTTAACTTTGATTTATTCCATGTAAACCGGTGTGTAAATTTTAACGGCTGGAAACTGTATACAAGCATATCTTTAACATACTGTAAGTCTACTTAGATCCGCGGGGCCTAAAATCCGCGGTTTCGGGCAAATGGAGAATCCGCGGTGGTTCTAAATTCGCGCTGGGCGATGAGTAGAAAAAAAATTACTGAATACTGCCATCAGAAAATGTTTGGTTAATTTTTAAAAATCAAAAATGTTACCAAGGTCGCCACAAAACTGTTTCAAAATCGTCACAAAATGCGGTCCACGCCAAAACTGTGATGGGGAATTCCTGCCTTGTGATCACGTGAAATCTTGCAGTCAACCAATCAGAGCAAAGTTTTTCTGACTCAAACCAATCAGCGCTTAGAACAGGCGGTAAACAAGAGTAAACAAAGATGGCGGCCCAGTCAGGCCCTTGCCGCTAGCGCGCTGTATTTTGAAGTAAAATCGCGGCGTAAAGTACGACTCATCTACGCTACCTAAGCAGAATTTCCACGGGAAGAAAATTAAAGGAATAGATTCTCCACCGAATACGACCACAAATGGCTGCGAATGGCGGCAAATCACAGCGTAGGGACTCAAATGCTCGGGCGAAAATCTTTTTTTTTCCTTACGTATTTTTGCTGGCTTTCTTGAAAAACAGGTTTTTAATGAGATCAACGTATGTCAAAGGCACCGATATCGATGGTTTGCAAGCATAACAATAGCAGGAAACAAAAGAGCGTGATTGTACGCCAGTAAACGGCGTCCCCAAGCCCGTAACAACAATGCAAAGCCAAAATTGTGGCGTGTATCTCAATAGTTATTTTCTGATTTCTCGGTAAATTACTCTATGTGTGTAGCGATCGGGAGTAGCGACGCCGCTCGGCCAAACTCCTGCGAATCATATGAAATATCACTTGTTAACTCGTATGTACTGTGTAAAAGCTTGTCATGTTTTACACAATCGCGTGCATTGTTTATGTGTCGCTTTTCCCTGAAGTCGAGCTCACTCGTAAATGTGGGGAGGGGGGCAAAAGTACGATAAACATATCCGCGGGGAAATTGATTCGCGGCGCTAAGGTCTCCGCGGATTCCGCGAATCTAATTATACCGCGGATCTAAGTAGACTTACAGTAATAAGATTTGAGAATTATGTCATACATAAACGAGTGTTCTTGTATACATAATGAGATACAGTGTCTTAACTGAGCATTTATTAAATGCCAGTGTCTAAGCTGAGCGTTCTTGTATGTATAATGAGATGCAGTGTCTTACCTGAGCATTGTCTTGTACATATAGGTGATGGACGACATGAAACGGATGAAGGGCAGCCACATCAAGATTGTCTGTCAGATTGAGGACAACTACAGGACGATCGAAAATGAGACACAGGTACAAGAAATCATGTTTATTTGTTGTAATTGGAACATCATAATGATTGGTAACATATCAAGAAGATCTCCTTGTTCATAGCTCTGAATATGGTGTTGTTCTGTTATAAATTACAAAGCAGGTTTTGGCTATTTTCGAGTATCTACATGTTGTCTGAAGTAGTCTCTTAACACCTGCAATGTTTAGAATCCTTTATCAGAATAGATTTTAAGAATCACACCAATGAGGTTGTAAGAACAGCGTGACACTTGTTTCTGATTCATCTAGATTTTTAAATAAATAAATGAATGTCTTTTTGCATTGAATGAATGAAATACCTTATTGTACATTTATGCTCTTACAAGCTAAATTCAGGTCATGGTGATAAGCAGATTGAAGTATAATTACAGTCAGTGATAAAAGCATAATATGGTATTTCACAACATCTACAATGACTAATTATGTATACTAGTATGTACAGGTTCAACTTCTTCATTCCAAACCTTGCAAGGGAGTGTGTCATGAGTATCATGACTTCATGTCTTCTTATATGCCTACCTGCCTACTTGCACAGGCCAGAAACTGGCCCCTTGCTTTTGGAGACAACTTCTTATAATTTAATTTAAGTTATATGCTCTGCTTGAAAGAGTCTTCTTCTGAGGATTAACGCCTTTCTTTTCCTTTCCTTACAGAGCCAGTTCAACATCTTCGTCCTTGGGCTGAGGTCTCAGTACGGAGAGAAGGTGAAAACCTTCCGACAGGTGATCGAGGCTCACAGGGCGGAGCTTCAGAAGAAAGAGCAGTACTGGGATGAGAGCCTAACTGTGAGTCTAAAAGATTTTATCAAGTCTAGACAAAGAACTAAAACAAATTGGCTCGCCCCTGAGGCGTCGCCAGAAACTATAAAAGGCTGTGTATACATTAGTCCAGCTTGTTTCTTTGTGTTTAAAAAACTGTAAGTTATGTGTTTGTGTGATGTTTCTAGCTACACTTATGTATCTGTATCTGTATATAGCCGGTATAACCACCCTTCGGCATATTAACACATTTAGTTTTGTAGGCACACAGCATGGCAGCAGCTGATTACATTACTGTAACACTAAACGACCTCTCACACCTGTAGACCTGTAGAAGAATCCTCATTAGATAGCTTCAAACTAGTCTCCAAGCAGACCCAACGGTTGCAAAGACCGTATCCAACTGGCAGAAGGAGTTTTTTTTGCAACTTCTCTGGCTGACTGGAGCTTCTCTGGCTAGCTTGTTCGATTTCAGCACCATGGAGATCTGCTTGGAGATTAGCTTCAAACAACACTTGCAGCTAGATGTTGAAAAGTTGTTTGAAGATATCTAATGAGGATTCTTCTACGGTACTTGGTGGCAACGATTTCTGCTGACACGAGTTCTGAGGAAAAACACATTTTTGAACACCTAGCCTTAACTCTGGGTTGATAACTCTAGTACTGTATAATTATGTATCTGTATATAGGATGGATGTGTGTTCACTGACTTGATCTATATCCTGATACTGTGTCACTCTAGAGCTTGAGCCAGAGAAACAAACAACTGCTGAAGGAGAAGAGAGCCCTGCTTATCCAGAATAAAGTGGAGTTTGAAAGGCTGGATGCTGAGAAGGTATTGTCCAACTATATTAGTGGTCAAATTCTTTTAAAGTGTTTAATATGTAGACAATGATTATTTACTGGTACGGCATCACAGTGATCCTATTCTAATTGTTTAGTAAATGTAGATAATGCTCAGAAAATCGTCAAATTACAAAAGACAAGGCAATGATACATTTCTATCTTAAACAACATACTGTTTCTTTTGTAAGATCATGAATCTTTGAAACAATATTTAAACATTTGAGTGATAGCTTTAATGTATTGGAGCTTTCACACAAGTCGCTACAATCACATTTATTGATATTTTCTATCTTAATTCTTACAGAAAGCTGCAGTTGCGGAGTTGACAGACTCAGTTGATCATGAGCACAAAGAATTCCTTCAAGGTATTAATATTTTCTTTTCATAATGTTTTGCAGAAATTGATTGATTTTGTTTTCTCAGTAGAAATATTTCATTGATAGTTTTAATGTTTAACTATTATACAGACTGTGGACAAAAGATTGTGTATGATTTTATATAGTAAAATGTTGAAATGTAGGTTTTGCTTATCTAAAAATTGACATTTGGAAATTTTATTTGTTTCCTTCACTCAACAGAGAAGAAGCTTCATGAAGAAGACAAGGCGTCATATTTGGAGGAACTGGATTTCCTTCGTAAGAGTGTGAAGTCTATGGAAGAGAAGCACCGTGAACAGGTCACAACCATGGAGGAGGAAACCAAGGTGAGGGCCATGATTTTTTGTGTTCAGTCATTCAGATTAACTGGAGAGGGAGAAAGCCTTACATAGTTGATAAGATAAATTTATTAGGCCACACCAATTTAATTTCTTGGTTAACAGATTTTTATTTTCCAAAAAAAAAAATTTCGAAAAAAAAATAATGAAAACAGAAGGCTGGCCCAGCCTTCTGTTTTCATGATTTTTTTTTTCTAAATTTTTTTTTTTTTTAAATAAAAATCCGTTAACCAAGAAATTAAATTGGTGTGGCCTTAGAGAGTTCTAATTTCCAACACCACAATTTTTGAACTCCAGTCATCGTCAAGGAATAAGCCATCCACTGCATACCTGGTAAACTGCCTCATGGTGTAACACACCAGGTTTGTACTGAAGAGTGCAAGCTGCATATCCGGACAGATTTATTTGATCCACTCACACTGGGAAGGACCCCTACCGTATTTCATAAGTGTGGTGGGTTCTGCTTGAGGTGTGACTGTCCTAGATAACGGGATCCTACTCAGTGTTCTCACCAGGATATTTTCACAGCGTAGGGGTCAGGTACAGAAGGCCAACTTTGCGCGGCTCAAGTCACTGGCGGAGTGCCAAAGACATGATAATGGTTGGGAGTCTGGTATCTTCCCGCACAAAATTTTGAAATTCATATCCAAATAAAACACTATTTCCTGCATTTTGAGGGATAAATTTTGTGAAGTTAAGTTTTTCCTCTGTCACATTCTCATTCTAAAGCCAAATATGAACTTTTTATAAGATTTATGAAGGTTTTTCCCAAAAAGAAACACCCCTATGCTCATTGAAACACAGCATCACAGCATCGGGGGCCCCTATGCTGAAAAGGCCTGGCGAGAACACTGCTACTGAAAGATGTCTTTTTATTGGCTGCTGTAATCGTCAGCATCATATTTTCCTCAATATCAGGTGTTGAAGGACCAGTATGAGAGTGAGAAGACTGAAGTTGCCAGGCTTAGGGAACTGCTGGCAAAGGGAGGAGACAAGGGTGATGTTGCCATAGCAGCTGCTGCCACGGCAACCGTCATCAGCACCGGTGTCTCCATTGTGGAGAGGGACAGGTTGCAGCAACAGCTGATCGATGTGCATAAGGTGAGCAGGACTGGGGTCAGGATGGAGGAAAAAACCACACTTTGTATAGTTAGTTGTCAGTCAACCCAAGTTTTGACTATGTCAGGTGTTTCAAAGAAACTTTACTGACACAGCAAAAGGTACTATGACTTTTGTTCGCTCAACTACAAACTACAAAATAGAAATATGAGTAAAAGAAAGATATAGAGATTCTACTTAATAAACAATACAGGATATCAAGTAATTTGTAATGTCTTGTTACATACAATCAGATGGGTTTCTTCTTCTTTCTTACCGCCCATCCTCATAAATTATCTATGAGGTTAGTGGCAGTGGGTTTCGTATGTTATTGTCTAATATCAACTGCTGTCTAAAAAAGCATGTGAAAAGCACAAAGACTTTCAACTATCAAATGAGAAGGCGATAAGTTGTAGTCATGACTGACTAGCATTATCTCAATTTACGCAGATGCCTATTGGATTTAGTCTGGAGGAAATGTTAATGTCACGTAGAATGTTACGTTTCATGACATTAAAATGGGGTTTGTTCTTTCTTTTACTTGCACTTTCAATTGGCTACTTTTGCCACATAGAAGTGTGGAATTTCAAGTAAATCACAAGCTTTGGTTAATGTTTTGAATCTTTTGATTTTCCAGGAACTTGCTGAAATGCGAGCAAAGTATGAGGCCACCTACACCCAGCTGCAGACTATGGTGGAGGCCTCAGGGAAGGACTCCATCGAAGAGAAGATTGAGGCAGTGAAGAAAGAGAAGGCAGTGATCACAGAGGAGGAGCAGAGGCTGAAGGATGAGATAGAGCAGTGGAGGACGGAGTTTGTGGACAGGGAGGGGAGGGAGCCAACTGAGGAGGACAGGTACAGAGGTTTCTTCTTCTTCTCTTCTTCTTCTCTTCTTCTTCTTCTTCTTCTTCTTCTCATTACGTGCTCAACCTCATTAAGTTGAGGACTCTAGCACGGTACGTAAGACGTACACAAGATTGTATGGTTTTGGACCATCACACACCGGGGCATGCCCCTACTCTTTTTCGAAAGGTGTGGTGGGTTCTTTAACGTGCGCGGGGCGTGGCTCTCCTCAAACACGAGACCTCCATTTAACGTCCTATCCGAGGGACGTCCCCAACTCTAGAAGAGCTGGGTACTCATTTACACCTGAGTGAAGTGAGGGAATTTGTGTTAAGTGCCTTTCCCAAGGGCACAATGTCGGGGCGCATGTCCAGACATGTCTGGGGGCAGCTCGGGTTCGAACTGGGGTCCCCTTGTTTGACAGTCAGATGTTCTATCCATTACGCCACACGACGCCACGTCATTTATGTTTTATTCAGCACTGCGGGTCTCATGCCTAATACAACCTCTTGTTTGTAGGACCCTGTTTTCTTCTGAAATCATGAATGTGACATTTTCAAAGTCATTATGATCAATCAAAAAATGTTATGATTATGGAGACTTAATATACACTTATAATTTAGTGAGTATTTCGGGTGTTTGTTTTTATTTATTAATCTTTAGGGTGGTGCCTTGGTTTGTTCTTGTATCAATTTGCCCATCAACTGTTGCGTAGTAGATTTCCTAGGAGGACGGGTAGCAGATAATATGTTTAATGCTGCTGATGCATGTATCCTTTGACAAATTAGTGTACATGCTTAGCCTCCTTATAGTAGGCTCTATTCAGTTCCATTGCACTGGTAGTGATCCGGATAGTGAGTGAGTGAGTGTCGTTTTCTTGTACCTGGGCATCATACAAGACCTGACCACAGGAAACCGAGTACAATTATAATTATAATATACAACTAATATCCCATCAGATAAAAAGCTAGTCTTGTAGAGCCTGCAAATGCTTTGGTCCCATTTCCAACGAAAAGTATGATATAAAAGACAACAAAAGACACAAAACGTTAAAAAAATGACTCCTAACCATATATTGTGTATTTTCTTGGTATGCATTCTTTATTTTTCGTTTTCGCAAACAGCCCGGCCGGGCCCTGGGTTGGAAATGGGACCAAAACATTAGGGGGCTTGTACATGTGTTTGACATTTGAAATTCAATACAAATTCAGCTGCAGCTGTAACTTGGCCTGTAAGTGAAATTATATGTTTACAGGCTCAGTATGGTATAGGAGAACTACATCTGAAGAACTATTTTCAAATTGGTGAATGTAAGGGAAATTGTGTGTTTGCCAGTATGGAGCAGGAACAGTGTATGCCATCAGAAAAAAAGCCTGATTCGTATAACCTGTTGGGGCCATTACCTGTGTGGGTCTGACTTCAAGGTACTTTTTGCTGACTGTGAAATTGTGTGTTTTAGGCCCAGTATGGAGCAGGAACTGTATGCCATCAGAAAAAAAGCCTGATTCGTATAACCTGTTGGGGCCATTACCTGTGTGGGTCTGACTTCAAGGTACTTTTTGCTGACTGTAAGTGAAATTGTGTGTTTTAGGCCCAGTATGGTCCAGGAGAACTATGTGCAGCTGGGGGAAGTGGAGCTGCTCAACAAGCAGCTGGAGGAGAAACTGGAGACTCTGCTGTTACTTCGGGACGGCAAGATGCCGCTGGTCAAAGTGGAGAAAGTTCCAGAACCCATCACAGTATGTAATCTAGTCTAATACTTATTATACAGTATATACTTAGGAAACATCTAGTATTGAACAAGTTCACTTAATATGCACCCCGACCAATCGATTGTATTGAAACTCAGATTCGTATATCAGCCATGACCCGACAAATAGCTTTCTAACTTGTGTTAACGACTGAATCTGACAAGACAAACTCGCCTGTGAGATGGTGGAAGGTGTCAGCTACCAAAAGATGTTTTCAGATGGACAATTTTGGCACTTTGGAAGTGATTGAATGCGTCCATGATTTAACGTTTAGAGAAAAGTAGTAGAAACTATTTTTGTACTCTCAGATTCAGTCGTTAACGCAAGTTAGAAAGCGATTTGTCGGGTCATGGCTGATACGAATCGGAGTTTCAATGCAATTTGATTGGTCGGGGTGTTATGGAAAAGCCTTATGTTTGTAACATATACTAACATAATTCCGCCAGGGTATATAGTTCCACCACCCCACATTTTTTTCTTATCTGTACACTATCTCTGAGTCAGTATCTGTTAGTATATCAATGTGAGAATTCTAAGTTTAGTTTGTTGTCTGTAACATCTACTAACACAATTCCACCAGGGTACATAATTCCGCCACCCTGAAGATACATCCAGACAGATCTCCAACCCAATGTCTCCCAGTATAATACACTCCTGTATAATTTTTTATATCTAAACTGTGCATACCTTGGGAATGCTGCACTAGAGATCTCTCAAACCCACTGTTTTTTAAAGTGGTGGATTTATGTAACCCAGCGGATTAATATTGCAGTTACTTGATACATTTTCATGCAAAATTGTTTCCTGCATTTTGATATACAGTCAGACCTGGATTCAGCAACCATTCATTGGACTAGGGAAAGTGGTTGTATAGGACAGGGTGGAGTTATCTAATAATATGTAAAAATGGACAGGATGGTTTTAATGTGGCTTGTGACTCGGGGTGGTTCCTTGCGCCGGGTGGTCGCCCAACCGAATTTGACTCTGAATTGTAATGTCTGCCAATGTTGTACATTCTACTTGATTTCCTTCATTCAAGTTGATGAATGTCTTCCTCAAATTCCAGGTTACAGTTCCGGATCCTGCTGTAGTTGCTGAGTTGGACGCCACACGGCAGAAACTGTCTGAACTGCAGCTGCTGCTTCAACAGAATGAGAAGGAGAAGAAAGACCTGGAGAAGGAGAAGAAAGTGCTGGAGAAAGAGAACAAGAAACTGAGCAAGAACAAAAGCTCAGGGAGTCCTTTGGCCAGTACAGGACAGCTGTCACAGCTACAGCTGCTGTTACAAGCTGTCGTTGCACAGGTACAACACAGCTCAATGTTCTAACCAGGACAGCAAAGTTCTAAGTACACAACCAAGTGTTATTTACCTAGCCAACGTTTTGGTGACCGTCTGTCACCTTCCTCAGGGCAATGCTGATTTGCTTCAGTCTACTTTGCACTGTAGCAGTAACACCTAGCCGCAATGTGAAGTAGAACCAGTCAGTATTACTATTAGTAGTACAGTAGTAGTAGTATCCAGTATTAGATTATACTGCTGCAGGGTTCCCTGACGCAGGGGTAGGCAGCAGTTGGCCAGTCTTCACACACCGCCTCTAAGCGGCTCTGTCCAGCGGGTCCACGTTGGTGAGGCCGCACTCTGTAATGTCCTTCTTAATGCACTCAATCCAGGATTTCTTTGGTCTACCACGACCTCTGTAGCCGGGTAACTGCAGTTTTGTGATAGTGTTTATGTTTATTGCCCTGAGGAAGGTGCCAGACAGTCACCAAAATGTTGGCTAGATACATGTAAATAACACTTGGTTGTGTACAAAGAACTATGTTGTCCAGTGACTAACCAACCTGATGAAACTATTCATGGTGCTTGATAACATTCAAGATTTCTTTGCAATTTGTTTCTGCTATTAATGATAGCTGGAAGTACATGCCTAGGAGTCCCCAAAGGAGCTTTTCCTGTCCTGTATTTTCATTATAATGCATATACTGAATGATTATGTTTCCCCATCCTTCCAAGGTACACATTATCCATGGTGAGGTGAAGAAAGCTGCTGATAAGGTAGAGAAGAGGTGCAAGGAGAATGAGGATCACCAGGGGGCGTTGTTGGAATCAAAGGACAAGGCACAGCAAGCTGTAGATGACTGGGCTAAGAAGTTTGAAGAGGACAACGGGAGAGAGCCTACTGAGGAGGACAGGTTAGTAACAGCTTCAGCAATAACTTCAGTTGAAAAGCTAAATACCAATAACCTTATTGGGATGATTTTCTTCTTTTTGTTGTTTTTCATTAGATGTCAAGTCAACTCTAAACTCTTATTTTTTAGATATACCGACTATTTTGTATACATTGTGTCAGTAGAGGAGGTAGAAATGATTGAGGATGAGTAGGCATAACATGGTTGAAAAGTCAAATGATTTTTTGTTGCAAGGGCACAGCATTAGAAATTGACAAGTTCAGTAGACGTGCACATAGACTCATTACTCCTGGGAGGAGGTGTGACCTCCTTCTGGGAGTATTGGGAATGTATTTGTTTGCGCGTTCGCAGCTATAACTCACGATCCCGTCGTCGCACTGGTGTGTAACTTGGCATGTCGTTTGCCTGGTTCGGCGTGGTGATGCACAATAGCTTTGTTACACCATAACTACTTTAAACGTCAATCCAATATCGTAATTGCACCCCTATAATTAATGCTATGTCCCACTGCCCTGCCATAGGGACCATGTTATAATCCGTTATGCATGACTGGAATACTTCAGGCAGATACGGGGTATAAATCTTCCTTACTTGCTGTGATCGTATAGTCACTGTTACATTGAAAAATAGACAACGTGCATCACCACAAGCAACCTAGCAAACGATATACCAAGTTACATACCAATGCGGCAACGGGAATTGTGAGTTTTAGCTGCGAACATGTGTCGAGTGACCTCCAGTCTGTGTATTAAGTATGCCTTGTCCACTCGTACTCGCAACTCGCTTACAGTATGTGCGCACGGGACGGACGATGCACTTTTACGCACAGTGTGAAAATGGGAAATCTCTGGACCTTCAAACTTACCACACTTGTAGTTTATAATACGGAGGCTGTGACAATGTAAAAAGTTTACGCAGGGGATGAAAGATTGTTGAGAAATATCTCTCAGAAAAGTGCGCGCGCCAGTGTCACTTCCGGGTGGTAAGATCCGGTGACCTTTGACATTCGTGAAATGTTACGATAATATAAATTAGCCTTTTTTATTGCAAATAGCTTGATAGCTATAGATCAGGCCGGCCTGCAATAAATTGTGGAAAGAGGATTTACTGCATATTTGTGATTTCTGATACATCTTAGTTGTAAGGCTGAATGGTTCGTTGATAATTGAAAAGGGGCCATCTAGATCTAACTTTGTGACTTTTCCCGAAATTTCTAGATCCCATCTATGTCATGCTGTAAAAACATACTTTTCAGCAGGTTGACCACTCCTGTATTGAAAGAAAAAGATAAACAAACACTTTTTCTTTACTTGCTCTAAAACACTACTTGGACTGTGCAGAGATGCAAAGTTTGTGTGGGTAAATACTTGTACATACTATAAATACTTCACGGAGAATTGTGTCCTACGGACTCTTGTTGTATTTCTTATCATCCAAATGTTTGACTGTCTTGCTAGCTATTTTATTTGCCATGCTGTACAAGTGGCGGCAAGAATATTTGTTGCATGTAACAGAAAGGATAATTGGATTTGTGGATTATATTTTTCACTTGCCCTATAGAGATGAGGAGGCCCAGAAGCTGTATGTGACCCTGGAGGAGAGTCAGAAGAGTGTCCAGGAGAACCAGACCACCATCTTGGCTCTAACAGCCATCAGAACAGGACAGGTGCCGCAGGAGTTCTCCATCACAGGACCTGCACCACCTGCAGCAGCTGGGACAGGTGAGGCTGGGTTTCACTACCTGAACTTTAGATGGGTCCACACTTGTGCGACATCAAGTCTGTATTAGTTCTGTATTGGCGCTTTTTGGCTAGGTAAAGTTTATGGCCGATGAAGTAATTTTCTTAGTTGGATAACCAGGCAGAAGAATACTTTTGCAAAAAATGTCAATATGGAACTCATACAGACTTGATATAATTAAATTATGCACAATTGCGAACCCTCTCCAAGATACGAGACTGATACTGTGATGTGACACTAATGGAGTTCTAGATGAAACAAAGAAACTGTGCAACACCAAACTTGTTTGCAGGAAGACAACAGTGAAATATATATCCCAGCATTGATTTATTTTTTTAGGTTTACCACATTTGTGGAAGCATTGAATATCATTTCCTAATGACATGCCCCTCATATACTGTAGGTAGACGAAAATTAATGGATATGATCTCATGTAAATCCAGTAAACCCTTGCCAAAGGCAAACAAAGACATGTTCAATCTACTTATGTCATGCCCCGACACCATATCTACGTACTTAGGCCAATACATATGTAGCGCTTTACAAAAGAGAGAATGTATTGTAACAGACCGAAACATTTAACGTAATATTATATGATGACATTACGCCATCTTTGTGATTATAGTTTTCAGAATAGAATAGACTAGTTTAGTACCCATTGTATTGATTGTATTGTCATTCTTGCCGTACATTGTGCCATGTACAATTGCTGAGCAATAAAGTTCATTCATTCATTGACAAAATTGCCTTTTCAAGATGTCAACCCAGAAGCAGACTTTAAGGTTTGAGCCACTCAAACTGGGAAAAACCCCTACTCTTTGTGATAAATGTGGTGGGTTCTTTATCTCACTGAAGGCGTGGCTGTCCTTGAACATGGGACTACCAACCTTATGTCCCATCTGAGAGGACGTCACTAACCTAAGCCAGGTACTCATTTTCACCTGAGTTGACAAAATAGAAATAGTGTACAACACTGGTTCCTACCATCTTAAAATCATGTTCTTTTCTCAGGTGTGTCATCAGAAGAGCTGACTGAACTTGAGGACAGGATCCGTGAGTTGGAGGAGGAGAGAGATGAGCTGAAGGACACGAACTCTGACCTGACAGACAGCCTGGAACAGCTCAAGCTGCAGCTGGCCAGTGCTGCCCAGGGTGACAGCTCTGCTGCTGTTGCTGCTGTCGCTGCTGTAGCTGCTGTGTCGTCTGTCACGGAGGAGGATTCAGGAGATTTATCTGTAAGTTTACATATTGTCAGGCATAGCTGTTCTGGAGAGTAATTCTAGCAATAGCTGTTTAGAGGGATAGTGCTACCCAGGGCAATAGCTCGGCTGCTGTCGCTGCTGTCACTGCTGTCTCGTCTGTCACTGAGGCAGAGTCAGATCTTTCTGTAAGTCTACATATCATAAGCCCTAGTCAGGCACCGCTTTACTTGATTGTGTACTTTTGACTCTAGTTGTGAAGAATGAAAAAAGTCAACTATTAATAGTGAAGTTCATGACTTAGTGTCAGAGGATCCAACTTTTCATTGATTGAAATATTACCACTTTTTTTTCTCCTATCTGTACACTATCCACATATAAATGTAAGACCTTTAAAGTTTTAGTTTGTGGTCTGTTCATGTACCTGACAGTTCCCAGGAAATACTGGGGCTGATGCACTTTTATGCACTTAAAATTGGAGTTTTGTGCCTAATTTTTGACTGTGGGTGCACAGTTGTAGTTTGATGTAGCTGTAAGAGTGCCGGATTTCTGTAATCTGATGGATTAATGTTAATGGAGGTTACATCATACTACAATTGTGCTTGAGAGTTTCTGAGCTCGACTTTTGTCTCTCTACAGGAGATGAGTGTGCAGATCGCCAGCCTGCAGCAGGAGGTGGACGGTCTGGAGGCACAGCTCAGGCAGGAGAAGTCTGACCACAAGGACACACAAGAGGAACTGGACACTCTTAAACAGGTAAGGCTACACAAACAAGAGCTCGGAGACCTCAAACCTCCATGAAATATATATCATGCATATAAATCTGTCGTTTCTTTCTTCAGTTATTCTCCTTGGAAAATTTTCACAAAAACGCCAATGCAGTTCCAGTGTCACATACCAGGGGCCCAAAATCGACCTTGACCTTTGTTCTCCCAACACCTACCCACATACCAAATACCTTCACAATCTATCCAGACATTCTTGACTTATATGGACTACAAGTATCCGGACACACACACAAACAAACACCCAAACAGCCACACAGCCGCACTCAAAACAATATCTCCATGAAAAAATCTCCATTTTTCATGAAGATAACTATGGATGTCATTTGTGTCTACATTACAGGGCTGTCTCCAGGACCCCTTTG
Organism: Branchiostoma lanceolatum; assembly: GCA_035149815.1. NCBI lineage: Eukaryota > Metazoa > Chordata > Leptocardii > Amphioxiformes > Branchiostomatidae > Branchiostoma > Branchiostoma lanceolatum. Next base: position 8,509,078 of record CM068867.1, on the reverse strand, counting down.
TCGGGGACAAGAATTTACTTGTTTAGACATACAAAATTTCACCACCTCCGTCCAAAAACTTGGAACTTCATGACATGAAATTGACAAAAAGTTATTTTCCTAAGCTTAAAATGACAGGTTTAACACTGGAAATTGACTGCAGGGGCTCCCAAACAACGAGTAGGACAGAAAAAAATTCAAGCTTGAGACACCCCAGGACCTGAATGAAGTTTTGAGACAAACAAAATTTAATGTTGTAAACTCCGTAAAAGTTATTAGCATTGTGCCCATTCTTGAATTTCCTTAGTACTGTAAATCCATTTAATATTGCGGTTGGTAATTTTAGCGGTTCGGGGAAAAGTAAGCAGTTCACTACATGTAATTTTAACGGTGGGAACAAACGTCACTTTCCCAATTGTTAGTGATCAAAAGCGATGATGAAATTTTAGGGGTTGAGTAGTGACCGTTAAAGTAGCTAAAATTACAGGTTTGCGTAGCAAAACCTTTGTTGGATCCGTTGGCATGTGTGCTGGCCGCCATCTTGATTTTGTGACGTCGCAGGGTAGCCATACCATTTCATTGGGAGGGGTGTTTTTGGGGGTTGCTAGCGTTCTCTCTATTTTTAACAAATTGTCACACAACTATCACACATTCAACTCAAATAAAAAGGAAAAATTCAATACCATAATTCATATTTATCGCTAAACTAACATAGCAAACCTGAAGTATATGTAGCACAAATACTCAACTCACTTAAGTTACAGTTAACAAATCAAGAATTACAGTATCATATAGAGACATTGATTGAGTGAATACATCATTCCTCAGGAACTGGAGAAGCTGAAGGAACAGTGGGCCCAGGAGAGGACAGAGTTGGAGGGGAAGCTTGACACAGGGAAACAGACTGCCCAGGAGGAGCTGGCAGCCACAGACGAGGCTCTGCAGAAGGCCAAGGCTCGTATCGAGGAGCTGGAGAAGGCTCGTCTCAAGAACTTACCCGTGGACGCACAGCAGGAGGTCAAGGAACTCCAGATTAAACTGGTGAAGACACTTCTGTTATCTGTTCAGAGAGTATGTTATACCTGCAGGTATAGGCCCTGGGGTACACCTTCTTCAAATACTGTGGTACATAACTTGAATTTTATTTATCATACCACATTGCAGACTAATACTAGTGTTACTGCCTGACTTGAGATGGCATGTACATGAACAGCTTTTTGCAAACTATCATCAAAATATTTAAAAATATACTATTGAAATTGATACAATATTGGGTAAAAAATCACAGGTTAAAATCCGCAAATACACATTAAGAAACGTGGAACATCTTAAAACGCCATACAGGTAAAAAAGACCTGACGGTCGCTTGTTTTCTTTTGCATTTAATACTGCTTCATGATTGTGAGAGTCTTAGAAATTACAGATCTCTTGATTGTCTGCGCCTCTACATAATGATACAATGTACCGTCACTACTTGTAGAATGGCATCTTGAAATTAGGAGTCTATAGAGTTTTGCTTTGGGATGGATGATATGTTTTGTGTAGTGAATACAGTCATAGTTAAGTTTTCTTCCCTGTCCTCTGCTTTTACAATCATTATGTTAGCTTGCTATATTCTCATCTTAAAATGTTCAAGACCCAAGGAAATTATTGTGGCCAAGCCGTTAGTATAAAAGCTGTGTTGTTTCTATAGGCTGCAGCTGAAGCAGCAAAGGCTGCAGCTGTCAAGGCCAAGATCAACGCTGACGGAGGGACAGCTGACTACAAACTCCAGGTGGAGACCCTCAATAAGGCTATACAGCAGGAGAAGAAAACCAACAAGGAGTTACAGGTAGGAAAATACCAAAAATAATTTTTCTTGCTTTTCTGTTTTTCTTGTTTTTTCTTAAAGGCATCCAGAGCATTTCATGAGGCTTGAAAACTGGAAATATAAAAAATCAAATTTCTAGTCATTCCTACACATAGTATTAAGTTTCAATAACACTATACCATCACATATTGACATCAAAGGAGCAAAGATACGATGTCGTTGTGTGGTGAGAACTGATAGAAAATCCAAGCCCTAATAGACTGATCCTGACTGTCCATCACAATTAGCGGTTCGACCAATGAGAGAGTGACTGCATGTCCGTCAAATATTTGCATTTTTATGTTTTGATTTTGCATTTCTACGTTCTGACGGAGGTGGGCGGGGCTATGGTGTCTACAGTATTTACACTAGGCGCGTGAAACTAAAAGATCACCATGTAGCTTATTTTTGTGCCGCTTTTGAGCACTTTTGATAAGAAATTTGCACGCAAATGTGGTAAACAGTTGAGCATTAGATGTAATTCATAAAGATTACAGCAACTAGATTATTTCTAGTTTTCAAGCCTCATAAAATGCTCTGGGTGCCTTTAACTCGTGGACAAATTTTCTTGAAAAAAAATTCAAGAATGAATAAGAAAGAAAAATTGAAGAATTAGTCTAATTCTTTCCATGGAAATTCTCTCGACAAGAAACACTTTCCTAATTCTCTGCAGTTAAGAAACTACTTCTCAACAAGATTTTCACCCTCAAGAATTTGTAGAAATTCAAGTCTAAATTTCTCATTTCTATTGACTTCAAGATTATTTTTCTTGTTATGTTTAAGAATATGTTAGAAATTTTCTCTCCCCTTTCTTCAATTATCTTACTTTGAGACAAATTTTTAAGAAAAAATTACTTGAGAAAAAAATTCTTAACTCGTGGACAAAATGTGTTTCTTAAACACAGAAACTTTTCTTTTGAGAATTTTTTTCTATGATATTAAGAAGAAACAAGAAAAACAAGAAAGGGCATTTTTGGTAGTGTATCATTAACATAACTTAACCTTCTCCCTACTGCCTAACTCCATAACCACCCCATTGGGTACCAAATGTCTACCTTAGCATGCTTATGGTTAAAGAAGTCAAACTCAATTGTATAAGGCATTGCAAAAAAGACTGGTTCGTAGTTGTATTAGATCAGTTTCTTTTTCATTGTGTGAATGGATTCTGTTAGTTCTTTTGAGGTCATTGCATTATGTTTGGTAGGGGTGTCAGTCCTTGTGCTATTAAATGTATGAAACTCAAGAATCAGCAAGGTTTTTATTACAGATTTGCGTAGCAAAACCTTTGTTGGATCCGTTGGCATGTGTGGTGGCGGCCATCTTGAATTGTGACGTCACAGGGTCGCCATACCATTTTATTGGGAGGGGTGTTTTTTGGGGTTGCTAGCGTTCTCTATCTTAAAAAATCAGCACACAACTATGATATTATCACACATTCAACTCAATCCAAAAGAAAAATTCAATACCAATTCATATTTATAAAAAGGTCCCGTAACCGCTAAACTAACATAGCAAACCTGAAGTATATAATTTATGTAGCACAAATACTTAACTCTAGTGTTCTATTTTGATTGGAGGAAAAGAGAATAAACACCTAAACAGACAATCATTTTGTTTGGTACATATTGCTATACTGTTTCTCAAGCTTCTCAGTTTATTTAGGAAGAGAAAATTTTTATTTTAGTGGGACATTTTGTTCATCAGTGTATCTCCTCTTATAATGTCGTATCTTTACAGGACGCCCTTCTTAAGCACCGTAAGGAGAAGGATAAGGACATTTTGTTCATCAGTGTATCTCGTCTTATAATGTCGTATACTTACAGGACGTCCTTCTTAAGCACCATAAGGAGAAGGATAAGGACATTTTGTTCATCAGTGTATCTCGTCTTATAATGTCGTATACTTACAGGACGTCCTTCTTAAGCACCATAAGGAGAAGGATAAGGACATTTTGTTCATCAGTGTATCTCGTCTTATAATGTCGTATACTTACAGGACGTCCTTCTTAAGCACCATAAGGAGAAGGATAAGGACATTTTGTTCATCAGTGTATCTCGTCTTATAATGTCGTATACTTACAGGACGCCCTTCTTAAGCACCGTAAGGAGAAGGATAAGGAGGTTAAGGAGGTTGTGAAGGCAGGAGAGAAGAAGGAGAAGCAGCGTGCTGAGGAGGAGAAGAAGAAGATCTCTGCCCTGGAGAAGAAGATCGCTCAGCTGTCCGCCGCGGCCGCCGCCCGACCAGCAGCAGCAGAGAGACCCACAACTGCCAAGGTCAGCATCGTTTTTTTATACATTTTCATACATTTTCTCGTGTCGTCGTGTGGCGTAATGGATAGAGCATTCGACTGTCAAACAAGGGGACCCGAGTTCGAACCCGGGCTGCCCCTAGACATGTCTGGACATGTGCCCCGACGTTGTGCCCTTGGGAAAGGCACTTAACACGACTTTCCTCACTTCACTCAGGTGTAAATGAGTATACGTACCTAGCTCATCTAGGGTTAGGGACATCCCTCGGATAGGACGTTAAATGTAGGTCCCGTGTTTGGGGAAAGCCACACCCCGCGTAAGTAAAAGAACCCACCACACCTTTCAAAAAGAGTAGGGGCATGCCCCGGTGTGAGATGGTTCAAAACCTACAGTCCTATGGCCGCACATGGGTTCGCCCTTAGTAATAGCCTCCGGCTAGTTGGGCAACCCTGGCATGTACATGCTGAACCAATAAATAAATAAATAAAATACATTTTCTTGAGAGTGTTGAGCAGAGCTGTCTCCATGACCCATGCTTCACTCCTGTGACGGAAATTTGCTTGTTTGGACAGAAAAAAAAAATCACCCAGTTCATTCAAAATATATCTAAACCATATGACATGAAATTAATGAAAAGCTGTTTTTGTAACCTTAAATTGAGCTCCCAAACAATGAGTGGGAATGAAAAAGAATTAAAGATGGAAACAGCCTTTGTCCTGAGAGAAATAACATAAATATGACTAAAATGTAAAATGTGGGCCCTGAAACTTTGTAATATTATGCAGAATATTTATTTCGTTTTATTTGATTTTATTCATACTTATGTAATGAGGATGAAGCAAAAAGAAAAAAGTTTAAGAAACCCTCTCATCAGAAACATGGATACAAGTATAAAACAGTTACACTATGAACACATTTCAACATGCAATAAAAATACGAGATAACGGAAAACAATCAAGAAGAACACAAAACGAGTTGCTACATTTAATCATGAAATATCCAGATGAAGACTTTCTCTGCAAACACTGCTTGTACTGTATCATTGCTTGAATTGCTTGAAAAAAAGCTGACAACCAACAATTAATAAAAGTTCAAGCAGCCTATAACAACGTCCATGTATATACTATATATCATTATGTATTTGATATGATATAATAATTTATATATTTATTAAACAGTGTATCTAATTTACATTTCAAAATAAAAATTCCCCTTTTGATTTCTGTAACCATTTTAAAGAATAGCTTTATTAACAACATACACTAATCGGTCACTAACAATCATTCTACAGTGCACTCAGAACTCCCTTTGCATAATTTACCCCCATATCGGAAGCTTGTATTACCTGCCTTCCCCACAGATTATCATGGGCAGCTGCTCCCACTTGTGGGAAGAGGCATTGTGTTCCCTATTATCTTGTCTGTGTTAATGTACACCAGTCTGTATTCCCCTAGGGCTACTGTGTTTCCACATACAAAATACAGGTGTTTTTACATTTTTGCCGCAGGGCATATCTTTTCAATTTTTTTGATGTAACAGTAATCATGATCCGTGGATTTATTTTTAAGATCTAAGGCTAAGCCTAGGAATAAATTTAAAGCGAAATTTGATACATGTTTGGGAATGCATATCAACACCTTTATCTTGCCCATCGTCACCATTAAGATTTGCTTCTATATTTTAGTTATAACGATCCTTTCCATTTAAACCTTGTTGCAGGCCTGTATTTGCACATATTTGACAAAACATCCCATCTCTATTGTGAGATAATTGCTTGCTCCCCTCCTTGGCATTAATACACGATGACAATCGTGTCCAACAATACCGATCCCATGAAAATTTAAACACCTACATGCGTAACCTATCCCTGAGACAATACCCCTCAAGCGCCCGGTTCTGATTTATCAGGTAGACAGTCGGAGAAGGTTATTTAGCAACGATGGGTGGAGGTAGTCATGAGTGGTATGAGATTCCGTATTACAACTACAGTTAGACGCCGTTCCCGATCTCACACAACCGACCATGCTATCCGAGTGGTGAGCCCTTGTCTAGAACTACTCGTCTTGTCTTTGTTAAAGATTTAGCGTCATTAGGAGAGTATCAAAGTGAGGAATAATTTGTTTGATACGATGTTGTAGTGAGTTGCTTGACAATTGTATTCTTAAGGGTCATTTCTAGTATTTGACGAATTGGAGAGCAAAAATTATTGGCACATGTACAAACGTAAGCTGCGTGCAAAATCTCACCACGTTGCCATGGTGCTTGTCAAAATAGTTTAGAAAACAAATTGTATCAAGTCGTATAAGCTGAGTATATTATAGATATGAAATTGCCTGCTTTGTGAGTATTTTCAATAGTTATGTTTTGATGAAAAAGATTTTCTCATACTAGTACCTTATAAAAGTGTTATCCTGTGATATCTTTATGATATTCTGCAAAAAGGGAAATACATGATATTGTTTCTGAGAAAGGCTCTAAAAGAGCTTGATGAAAATTCTTGATAAAAGAATTAAATATTGAATAGACAGATATGATTACTAAATACTAGTTCGATTCTGTGTCTATACCTCTTTTAAGATAAATGGATAACCAAATAAACAAACAGATTTTAAAGATGTGCCTGCAAAGTTTATATTGTCTGTAAACTAGGCACACCATATATAATTTTTTTTATCAATATTTACCTGCCTCTCATAAATAGCAAATATGTCACCTTGTCACCTTTATCATGAAAATCCACTCAAACACTTTTCAGATTGAAGTTGTTTTGATTGTAAAGCGTGTTTTCAAAACTTGCCTTGTATGTTTGACAAGTACACTTTTTGAATTCTGTTGCCTAAACAAAACTAAATTTGCCTGTTGTGCAATGATTTTTAACGGTAGTGTTTAAGCATATGACATAAATCATGTCTTCCAGAAAGTTATGTTGTCTGGTCATTTATTCCACTTATTTTTGTTCCAGCAGGGCACAGACGCCAAGACAGAGGGCAAACTTAAGCAGCTGCAGGAGCTGTACCAGGCACAGAAGAAAGAGGCACAGGAGGCGAAGGATCGAGCCAAGACCTTGGAGAGGGAACTGAAGGAGCTCAAGTCTGTTGCTGCCTCGGCTGCTGCGGGAGAGGTCAGTGTTTGGTGAATTTACATAAGCGAACAAACAAACAAACAATTAACAAATACATATCTCCAAAGTCTATAAGTCGTATATTTATTATGCTCAACTTAATATTCATTATCCTCTCATAAATGTCACATGTCCCCTGAATTTTTTATATATGCTGTATTCGATCCTTAGATTTTGATTTCTATCTACCACATAACTGTTCCACATAAATGTTACAGATACTGTGAGATACAAATGAAATTGAATATGTTTTATTCCAATCCTCTAGACGGCAATGGGTGAACGACTGTGGAGCGATCAAAATTAGACTTGTCTGGCCCTTGATTTTGTAATTGGGATATGAAGCACTGAACTTTGTGTATGCTGCAACTCTCCAATATAGTAAAAAATATGATGATGATACACAATTTTGAAGTATGAATTGAAATATTACAACACATATCATTTAGATTAGAATATGTGTTCTTTATCTATGAAATTCCTAGAGAGATCTGTCAAATCTTTGATAGCTCAGCAGTTACTTGGCAGTCAAGGCCCCTAGTGGAAAGAGGTTGCACATTTGTGACGAACATGCTGTTTAAACACTAACCACAGAGAAGATTTTGCATTCAATATGTCTTGTGCTGAATCAGATCCTTATCTTCAATTTACAACATACATGTAAAACAATCCCTTTTTTGACGTGTTCTACCTCTTTTTCTTTTTACAGAAATCTGGTGCCAAAAAGACAGAGAAGCAGCTCAAGGACTTGGAGAAGAAATTGGAGTCAGAGAAGAAGAAGATTGAAAGGGAGACCAAGAAGGCAGATGGCCTGGAACAGGAACTCAAGGAGGTCACAAAGGTAGGCTGTGTCTTTTATGTTGTGTATTTGTGTGCTGGATTCATTTTCTTGCTTTTGACGACGTTTGGCATCATCAGATTTGAGATGACTCTTAAGAATTGTAGAATTGTTGCAGATACCTAATGTTTTATACCAATCCTCTAGACGTTTATCAGTCAAACTTAATGGTAAAATGGCCTAAGGGGTAGAGTTTTGCCTTGCATTCAAAACCCTGGTCAGGTCATATACACCAAAGACTTAAACACTGAGCACTTATATTGTATGACAAAGAGAAGAGTATGGACATTGAACACACCATTACCTGTGGACTAGCTCCAGGGCTGTCTCCAGGACCCGTCCTTCCGTCCCGGGACGGAAATTTGCTTGCTGGGACGGAAAAAGATTCAACCCCTTCCGTCCAAAAAAAATATCAATTTCATGAGATAAAACTGATGAAAATGTATTTTTTCAAAGCTTAAAATCAACATTGAAAAATGTAAAAATCAGCTCCCAAACAATGAGTGGGACGGAAAACAATATAAAGCTGGAGACAGCCCTGGCTAGCTCACTACTGCAGTGGCCTGTGTGGCCCAAGGGCTGAGGGAACAGAGATGGGCACTGTCCCTATACACCAAAAGTTGTGGGAAGGATTTTAACTTTTAACTGTATCCCAGATTTAAATGGAGAGAAAGGTATTACGTGACCCTTAGGTAGTAAGGAAAATCCTCATTCTCATATTCCTATTCATCCATATCTGTAGGAGCGAGATGGTCTACAAGCCGACCTTAAGAAGAAGGAGGCAGAACTTGACAACCTGGGCGTGGCCGCTAAGCAGGGTCTGGAGGCCATGGAGAAGGCTGAGCAGCTCGAGAAGGAGGTGAAGAAACTCACGGCCGAGAACAAGACGCTGACGGAAAACTACAACAGCGAGAGGGTAGGTTGTGTTACACTGGCTCCGTTGCAATGGTCTGATCCTATTAGACTAGTATTACAGTCAAACCTGTTCATTCAAGGAGCCAATATATGATAGGATATACAATCCAACCCTCAACAGGAAAGGAGGGCTAAGGGTGGAACTGTCTGGCACTTGGGACATAGCCTTGGGGGCAAACCAGCTTTAGCTCCTATATTTTTTTATATTAAAACAATAGGAGCTATTGTCCCCTTTCACTTCAACCTTGTCTTGAGTTGTCTAATTTGCTTTCTATTGGACTATCTAAAAATTTGTCTTCTCTTTATTTGCATTATCAATTCATAGTTCGTGGTTATAAACCTGCTGTTCGACTGATCTCGCTCACAGTCACTGACGAAAAGTAGTGGATGCTACTTGAAACGTCTAACCGTTTCCAAAATCATATCCAGTTGTTTGAGTAACTGCTTTTTTGGCGTATCTTATTACCTGGATGTCTAATCTTCATCGATGTACAGTCAAACCTGTACAAGGGACCACCTCTGCATAAGGTTCACCAGTGGCCATTGATGTACATTCAAACCTGTACAAGTGACCAGCCCTTAATGACCATCTGGCCAATGTAACCACTTTCTTGTGGTCACTCAGATTCTTTTTCCCATTGACACAGGCATTAAGAATTCTCTCTATAGTGACCAGCTATCCTAGCCTGGGTGCCAGCTTTTTTTAGCTTCACTCCGCTCTTTTGGTCTCGGCTAGGAGAGTGGACTAAAGCTAAAAAGGCTGTCACTTAGGCTACACCTGTCCACATGAACCAGATTTTATTGGTTCCCTAACAGGTCTTCTTGAATGGGCATTTTTGACTGTACTGTTGCTTTGTAATAACTGATACCACAACACAATAAGAAAGTCGAAACTTTATTGGCGGAACAGCTGGATGAAGCAAACAAACTGATGGCCAAGGTCAAGGTGCTGACAGTGCTCTACAACAGTGAGAGGGTATGTATGTCATGTGGGCGACACACCAGCACGCAGGCGCAGAAGGCCAACTTTTAGCCCATGGAAATAGGTTTGGTACCCTTGGTAAAAGCTGTAAAGGGGCTTTTTTCAGGATTATGTTGATATTTTGGAGCTGGATTTTAGAGGTAATGGTTTCTACCTTCTTATTAAGTTGAAAAATCAGACTTTCATCCATGTTTGTGATGTCTGTAGGCCTGCAAAGTTTGCTGTTTTTGTGTGATTCTCAGGTGGAGAAGGGGGTCAAAGGTCAATTTTTGTAAACAAGGCCGGATTCGTAGGGGTTGTGCCGATTAGAAAGTTGAAATTATGCTCTAGATTGAAGCTTTAGAGGCCTGACAGCCCTGCCAATGCATGTTTTTCATGGACTAAAACTCAGGTAGGTGACTTTTGACAGCCTGTTTCTTACATGATTACCATGTATTAAGATAGGAAGCTTGATTACAATCCTGTGGCCTGTGGTGCTGACCAGGGTCCCAGATTGCTCATAAATTTTCTGTCTTCATCACCAGGGCTATCTTTTTGTAACAGCCATGCAACAGCTAGTCATGCAGCCTGGACTGTGTAGTGGACATCTCACTGGCCTGTGCCAACTTGTGCTAGAAAATTATGCCAATTTTGCAAATTTTTGCCAACTGGTAATGCTAGGGTCACATTTCCAAGCCGGGGTCTGACTGGGCTGTTTGAGAAAACAATGAATAAAAGCTGCATAATTTTTTTTTTTAATATAGTCTGTCATAACGTATGGTAAGGAATAATTTTTTTAAAGTTTTGTGTCTTTTGTTGTCTGACTTCTATATCATACATGTACATGTAGTTTTCATTACCACAAGCTGCCCGACCGGGCCCCGGGTTGGAAATGAGACCCTAGCATAATGCTACAATGCCACATTCTTAATTTCTCATTCTCACATTTTGTGCAGTTCGGTGAGATACCCGCTTATGTTACAGTACAGCGGAACCAATAAATGAATGAAGAAATGAAGGATATGGAATAAAAATCTCTTGATGTTCATGTGCTTGTAGGTCCTTAGGAAGAAGTACTACAACATGGTGGAGGACATGAAGGGGAAGATCCGTGTGTACTGCAGGGCACGGCCACTCAGTGGGTCCGAGCTGGAAAGGGTGAGGACAACACTGTTTCTTTGTCCATCCATTCAATTCTTTATTGCTCCATCACTTCTATCATGTTGTCCATACTCGAAATACTGGGTGCATGTGCACCTGTGTGCACCAAAATTGGACCTGTGCACCTAATTTTTGGCTGTGGGTACAGAATATTCTTGAAATGTACACAATGTCATGTAAGTATCAGAAAAAGCAATATAAATTTTTGTTGTACTTTATTTGATCTATTGCTTGGTTGAAATTTGATATCTGGATAGAATTACAGATTGAAGTTCTTTGGAGAGGCGGTAGCGTCAAACTTATGTTTTGCTTGCATTCAACTTAACTTTATTTTGTGGTGCACCCAAATTTTTTTCTGTGCACCTATTTTTTTGGGTTGGGTGAACCAGTGGACCTATTTCCAAATAAGAATTTCGAGCCCTAGGCCTGTATGTAGATAGTAGATCTGTTATAGTTGTACCTTAAAGTTTGTAGTACTTTTGCTTGCCCTTGTAACAATAGGATTTAGTGAAGCATTACACCTACATGTATGTAAGTCATTGCTACCATGAACGAATGGGTCACGAATTGAGTTTGAGCTGATGAGAGCCATGACATTTACCCTGTGTTAGAGTTCATATGGAGGTATTGTAATCAGTTGATGTGCTCTGTTTGTCTTGGTGTGGGTTTGCAGTTATGTGAATATACATTGAGTCGCAGCATGTAAGGCAGGGGTGATGTAATAGGATACTTGGAGAAATGGAAGTAGGATTTATTGGAGAATTGGAAGTATCTGGTAGAACTACATTTTGTAGTTCACTTTGTTTCTTTTTTTCTTCAAACAGGTTTGTTCAATGCAAGGCCATAGTTGACCATTTCAAGGCATAGAACTAAGGCCCAATTTACACTTGTCCTTTTAACTGTTACAGTAGTACTACACATGGTAGTCTACTACTGAAGTAGAATACAACTTTTTTTCTGGGTGTAAAAAGAAAACTACTGTAGTCTACTTCAGAAGTCTACTACAACCTCGGGGGTATAGTAGTACTACACTTCGTCGGAGGTTCTATGAGACTTCCAACCGGGTGTAAAGCGAAACTGCAGTACAGAGGTAGTAGACTATACTTCAAAGGCAACAACCATGTTCGATCTGACGTAAGTCGAACTAATCGCGTGTTCCATTTTGGGTCATCTGCGGTCATTCTCTAGTTTTCTCAGTAAAACCGAGCTGACATGCCCTTTTTTTTGGTATTTTGCATCAGATAAAACCCCTACCTTTTCACAAATAAAATCTGTGCTGAAATTCCCTCCCACGATTTTTCAAAGGTCACAATAGGTCACTACAGTTTTATGGCACTCAGGAGCAGCAGGTGTCCTGCTAGGCTTCCTGGCAGTGAGTGTAAAGTGGACGCAAATCTGAAGTCTACTACAGTAGTAGACCGTGTGTAGTACTGCTGCAGTTTCAAAGAACAAGTGTAAATTGGGCCTTAGTTGCTACTTGGTATACACTTGTTAATGAACACCTCCCACCTGACAGCATGATTTGTGTGTTTCCAGGGTAATGTGAAGATCATCAGGTCACCTGACGAGTACACCATACAGGTGGACAGCAACAGGGGCACCAAGGAATTCCAGTTTGACTCCATCTTTGGGGAGGAGCACAGCCAGGAGAAGATCTTTGAGGACACCAATGTAAGTTTGATACCCAGGAAAGTCTAGTCATGTTACTGTTAGAGACTAGACTGGTAGACTAGACTGTTAGATGTTGCTTGGAAGTTGCTTCTATACTAATAACCTTGAGAACTGAAGGTCAAGGTGAAAAGGTCCATACTTTTGTAGGTGTCTATTATAAAGATAATACTTCTTTTACCACTCTTTGCATACATGGACAAGTGAACTGTTAAATGGCTTTTCAAGATCAGTAAATATGATATCTTTTAACCATGTACATTGTGTAATAATGATTGACAAATAATGATTATTTGCATGATCCTGCCCACATGGGCTAAATCCAGTAGTTGTACTACTACATCAAAGACTAAAGGTAATATATTGTAACACTGTAGTGATGATAGTGAACAATGCGGGAGAAACAAAAATTTTTAAGGATACATTGTATAAAGCTAAAGTAAATATTACCACTAAATCTATCAGGTACGTAACATTGTCTCTTCCCTGTTCTTAAGACAAGTGTACACAAATCCACACACTCCGATTTATCCCTTGTTTCACATGATAATAATAATGCCTTGGTATCTCACAGAATCTGATCCAGTCTGCTGTGGATGGGTACAATGTGTGTATCTTTGCGTACGGCCAGACTGGGTCTGGTAAGACCTTCACCATGATCGGAGACAAGGACCAGCGGTTCCCGGGGGTTGCGCCGAGGGCCTTTGACAGGATCTACGAGCTAATTGAAGAAAACAAGTAAGTGACTACACATTGATGATTTATTCCTGTTGTTTTGGAAACTTTCTCACATTTCTAGACTTTCAAATATCACTTTATACCAAATGACTGACATATACATTCAACCCAAATTGTTAAAAAACTTAAAAGTAATCAATCATTACTATGTTGTGTTGGCAGTTGTATAGCACTATCATTTATTGTTTTACAAGACAAAGGACATAATTAAGATCAAGTGAAATTTGGGCACATTTTTTTTTTCAACTTACTCACATATACATGTATACATGTAAGTAGCCCCAGAAGTGTGCACAGCCCATGAATGTACGGTCAAAACAAATAGAATATCATTGTAAAGGGCAATAGATATAATGCTTTCTGATGATATATATATATGATGCGCAATGCAATAATTATTGATCATTATTCACAGAGATTTGATTGACTGAAATCCAGTTTCCAAACTTTTTGTGTTGAGTTTATAAAGACATGCAGATGTGACAATATCATTATCAACCTGTAGATAGAAGTGTTCAGTTAACAGTTGTTGTAATTCATTTATTGTACTTCCAATCTAATCTGTTTTGTTTGTCTTTTGCTTCCAGGTCCAAGTTTAGTTGTGAGGTGTTTGTGTACATGTTGGAGTTGTACGTTGACAAACTGATCGACCTCTTCAACCATGCTTCAGATGTAAGAACGCTTAAAGTTTAAAGCACCAACATCTCACCAAATCACAGTTACTCAAGCAGCTGGATTTATCCAGTTGCTTGAGTAACTGTCATTTGGCATATTATATTTCCTGGATGTCTAACCTTCATCAACGTATTCATCCCAGACACATCCAAATTAAATTGACAGTGCGTAGTCAGTCACTGACGAAAAGTATTGGATGCTATCTGAAACATCTGACCGTTTCCAATATCTCTCGCTTGAGTAACTGTTGCCTTACATACATGCATCTTATTACCTGGATGCCTACCCTTAATTGACGTTAAGTGAAAGTGGTTGTGTGTACAAACTTGTACATGTAACAGTCAGACAGATATGTACATACATTAATGATTACAATCATTTGTCTAGCTTTGGAAAATTTGTTTGGAAACATTTTCAGACCATCAGTCTTTTCATAAAGCATTCCAAGGCAAACGGTATTGGTAATTTTCCTTTGCAGACAAAGTTGGATATCAAGAAGGACAAGAAGGGGATGGTCACGATTCAAGGCTCCGTCATTAAGAAGGCCACAACATCGAAGGAGCTGTTTGCTCTGTTTGATGAGGGCTCAAAGAACAGGCACACATCTTCTACAAGTAAGTCTTCCTTCTTGTAATGTTAAAGTGCCAATCAGGCATTCTCCTACACAGAGCCTTGCCCGTGGCCTATACAAGATACTGTAAAGGCAGAAATGTTCGCGGTGGTTTTATGATCACGGTTTTTGCGGCGACCGTTTCACCGTACCGCGAACTTAAAACCACCGCAAACATTTTCGTACAATACTGTAGCAGCTTGTGACTAAAGCGCTGCCGTGAACTTGAAGCCACTGCAAACACTCCATTTTCGCCATAGCGCGAAATAGAAACCATGCAAACTTAAATGCATTTACAGTATCTTGGAGAGGCTCTGCTAAACTGGGCTGAGATTTCCAGTTTAGTGGGCATACCTCTAACCACATTTACCTAAAGAAAAGCCAGCGATTCTCTGATTGGCGAATCCCACAAAAGTGAAAATCTCAGCCAGGTTTAGCAGAGCCTACTGTATAGGCTGTAGGCAAGGCTCTGTGTTGGAGAATGCAACTGTTACAGTTTTGTCAGTTTAGATTGATACATGCTGTCAAAGTTGTTGGTACACAATGTATAATGTATGGGATGTGTCCTCTAGACGGCAATCGGTGCACAGCCATTGATCGAAATTGGATTTGTGTGCCCCTAGATTTTATAATCAGAACATAGATGCACGATGTAAAAGTACAGTATACAGTGTAATGTGTGATTGTGCTTTCTTCAATAGATGGATGGGAAGCACTTGTGTTCAACTCTGTATGTTGATGGTTTTCAGAAATGAATGCTGACAGTTCCCGTTCCCATCTCATCGTCGGCATCATCATAGAAAGCACCAACATTACAACTGGTACTATGACAAAAGGAAAGGTAAGGCCTGCCAATATGTTGAACGAACTACTACATTTGTAGAATAACAACTGTTTGTCGTGCACAGCAGTAGTCATGGTTTGTTTGCCAATGAGTCTTTCAGTTTGTACACTAAAAAAGATTGATTCTAGGTAGGGAAGGCTTTGGCAAATTTTGATGTGACTCGATATTTATATTTTTCTAAAGGAGGTAGCCTCCTATTAACATCTGCCAGGTTACATAAATCCGCCAATTTGAAAAACAGTGAAGAAACATTGTTTGAGAGATTTCTAGCGCAGCACCCCCCAGGTATGCACAGTTTAGATATACAGGAGTGCATCATACTGGGGGATGTTGGGTTGGAGATCCGTTTGGATGTATCTTTTCAGAGTGGCGGAATTATGTACCCTGGTGGAATAGAGGTTAAGGGATTGATCATATTCTGCTTTGTCACCCACAGCTGAGCTTGGTGGATTTGGCTGGTAGTGAAAGAGTGGCAAAGACGGGCGCAACTGCAGACCAACTGAAGGAAGCCAACTCTATCAACAAGTCCCTCAGCGCTCTAGGAGACGTGATCTCGGCTCTGTCCAGTGAGCAGTCCTTCATTCCGTACAGGAACAACAAGCTCACCATGCTCATGCAGGACTCACTCGGAGGCAACGCCAAAACTCTCATGTTCGTCAACATCTCGCCGGCAGATTATAACGCTGAGGAAACCGTCATCTCCCTCACGTGAGTATCCTCCATCCATCCATCAATCAAAAAAGGTTTATTTATCAATAGAGAGCACTTGGCTGAATTGCACCCATTGTTACAATGGTTTCAAAACTTGTTCCATTAACTATAAAATCATTAATATTTACATTAAAATATTGTTACATGACGATTGTAGAATACAAAATATGCACGTACAACAATAAAACTTTAACTAACTCTAATGCAAGTAAGAAAACTGTCATCTGAATGCAAGTTAGAAAACTGTTAGTAGAAGGCTTATTGCTGTTGTGACTTAGGCTACACCAAGTAATTTTTATGGATGACGTCCTTTGGAGACCCCAAATCTAATGCGAGAGCGCGAAAAAAAAACAAGAAGGGCCGAAAAAAACAAGACGCCTAGATTTGAAATATAATAGTCGACGACACATGTTAGGACACAAATTGAATGAGAGAACACAGTGTAACAACTAACAATTCTTTTATTCATCATGAAAACAGCAATAATTTGAATAAATCAGTTGAAGCTGAACAGCAGTTGTTGTCCTATCCTGTTTCTTTCCATATCCCACTGATTTGCTGCACTGTCATAACTCTTTAGTCATTATTACAGGAAGCAGAATTTCTTGGTTTTTTTTTCTGGGAACAGACCAAAATCAATGCGCGCGCGGACGTCATCCATAAAAATTACTTGGTGTAGCCTTACTGTAAATGTGGTGTTCTCTTCCTTGTCCTTGCAATTTTTCTCTACATTATGCTATGGTGAGCAATAGCCACTGAAGGTTTGACAAAGTCAATGACCTATAGTAAGAATAGGCTATAAAGCTCTACATATTCAACTGATGTTGCTGTACATACATGACTCTCTAACTTTGAACACTTCATTCCTCACAGATATGCCTCTCGTGTGAAACTGATCACAAATGATGCTCAAAAGAATGCAGATAACAAGGAGATCACCAGGTTGAAGGGGGTGAGTGTCATTATGGTTTCTTACATCTCAGAGGGCGCTTTGGTTTTCTGTTGTTGAGTTTGGAAGAATAGATTATAGAACAGATTATAGCCACCGTTTTTAATCTTAATCTTATGCCAGATCTTGACTTACATTGTACACAAGATGTGCGGAGATAGAGCTTGACTAAAAGAAACAGTATCGGTAAATGACTAATATTCAAATTCACCACATAGAATAATCTCCTTTTGGGTTGGTTAGGACTCACTGTACATGAGTCGAGCTTGTCTCTTGCACTGATATTACATGTTTTGTTTTTTGTATCTATGCTAGGGCTAGCATAGGGAGAAGAGATGCTGATCCAGTAACCTTAGTTCAGTACCAAGAAGTGGTCTCTTGGCCTTGCACTGAGCAAACTCGTTAAAAAAAGTAACGGTCTAGCAACCAAGCTGTTTTACATCTTGTATCTTATTGCATCTTGTTCTTCTTCACAGATTATTGCCAAACTGAAGTCGGGGGAGAATGTAGATGCAGAGGAGGACTGATAAAAGCCATGCTGTCGACACAGCATGCTGTACATGTTGGACAAAACCACAGACTCTGGCAGTTCAACTACATGTACATGTCCTCTGAGTCTACAATGGCTGCTGATTAACCACCCTCCTTTAGCAGCGCTGAAACCTGCTTGGGAAATGCCTGGCAAACCCTCTCGGTCTCAGCCCTGCTCTTTTGAACAGAGATTTTGGCTTCTGTCTGCGTCACTTACAGTTGCTCATCAATAATTAATGAGCTAGCCTTATTTGGCACAAACAGCCGTTATCTTGTTCTGAACCCAAAGGAGCGGTGTATTAGACTTAACCTGATTGGCTGATAGCTTCCCAGCAACCTTTGTGGATTTTGCACAAGATGAGCTTGTGCCACTCCTGTGATTGTCTGGAAAGTTGTTTGCTGGTGACGCCCCCAGAAGCCAAAATGTCAGTTCAAAAGAGCAGGGCTGAGACCGGAAGGGTTTGCAGAGCATTTTCCGAGCAGGTTTCAGTGCTGCTAAATGAGGGTGCTGATTAACTAGAAACCAACCATCTTGTGGGTCTGTGATAAACACAAGAAGTTTTTGTATATCTAGGAAGTATGCGTCTTTTTTGTATTTGTACAAAATGTCCCAATGGATTGGGAACGACCCTTGGTAAATGGAAAAGTCATTGTACTTTAGGTCCATCATGACAAAATTCTTTCTCCAATAAGATCAATGACTAGAACTTTGATATTACAATGTATTGATATTACTATCGATAGATAGCCAGGTTTTAGCAATACTCATGATCTTTCTAAGTTTTAGTGATACAATGATCTTTCTCTCACTAAACTACCTCTTGTAATATTCTGAACAAAAAGTATTTCTCATCTTTTAACTATTTGTTACAAGTGTCAATCTGTAAAACAACATGTTTGTAAGAAGAAGGTATTGCAATAGATAAAACTTGTATGGTCATTGGAAGTCAAGTGAGCAACTTTTTAACTTCTATCCTGTTGTCTTGTGCTGTAATTATGAATTTTGATGTACAGTTACAATGTAGACCCACAACAGGAGAATATTTCTTGACTTTGTGCTTTGGAGCTGCCTGATGACACTTAATGCAGCTTTTTTCAAATGTGTACCAAATGTGTCAGGGACCAATGGTATAAGATGGATTTTAGATTGGTATGGATTACTGGTACAGTATAACTTTAAGATTACCAATGGCTGTGAAAACAGCTAAATCTCTACAGTGCCTTTCCATTTCTTTGAGTCAGCACTACTATAATATAAACAAAAACACACTACATGTATTTAAATAGTTTCAATGGTTTATGATACGGTAAAAATTTCAGATACACTTTATTTCCTACAAAGACATCAGAACTCAGTATGATTTTTCTAGCTTTTTTAAACTTTAAACAGCAATGTATCTATGAACAATCTAACTTGTTGGAGATTTTGGGTGCAATCTGTACAATTTTCTCCTAACAGAATCCTGTATATATTTCTGAGGTTGTTGATAAAAGCAACATATTCTTAAGGATCAAAATTTATTAAGTACATGTACATGTAGGTGGTGATGGCCACACACTTGTATTGAATAGATGTATCTATTTGATTTGTAATTATATTAGGACATGACTTGTAGTTTCTAAGATTGTGTAGAGTAATTCAATTCTGAATTGTGTGTGGTATTTTTAGCAACTATGTATTCATTTGACAATCTGTGCAAATTTTGTGGAGAAGTATCTAAGTATATATAGAGCAGAGTTCTGGAATGAATTCAGATGTAAATGGTAGAGTTTAAAGTAGATTTTATGATGTTTTTATTCAATGCACTTAAATGGATGCACATATTTTAAACAAGAGCACTATGCAAATATCTCACCAAATTAGTACTCCGATGTATATTTTGCACTAACTTTTTGAAAATAAATGTTTTTTATTCTGTGAAATCCTGTCTGTTGATCCTATAGCCAAGGATAGATTTTGATACAATACAATGTCCTTCGCACATGCATGCCTGGCTATCAACTTAATGTTATTGGATGTACCTGTATTGAAGTACATAAATCCTGAGTATACCAAATTAGAAGAGAAATATTCACACTACAACATGTGTACTTAATAACTTTCACAAACTACTTTTATTTCAATGTTTTTCACATTCTTACACCCACTGGAAGCAAAAATAGCAATATTCTGTCAATCTGTCACATACATGTAGCTGCATACAGTAATTGATACTCTGTTACAATATTAAGGCTTGAACAACAGTGAGCACCTTTACCTAAAATCTACTAGCATCACCTTTAGCACCCAGAGCATTTTATGACGCTTGAAGCTTGAATAAAAAAACTCCAATGTGTAGTCATTCCTACACATAGTAAGTTTCAATAACACTATACCATTACATATCGACATTAAAGGAGCAAAGATACGATGTCATTGTGTGATGAGAACTGATAGAAAATCCAAGCCCTAATAGACTTATCCTGACTGTTCATCACAATTAGCAGTTTGACCAATGAGAGAGTGACTGTATGTCCATCAAATATTTGCATTGTTATGTTTTAATTTTGCATTTGTACGTTTTGAAGGAGGTAGGCGGGTCTATGGTATCGGTCTATTTACACTAGGCGCGTGAAACTAAAAGATCACCATGTAGCTTATTTTTGTGCCGATTTTGAGCACTTTTGACAAGAAATCCGCACACAAATGTGGTAAACAGTGGCATTAAATGTCAATTTCATAAAGATTACAGCAACTAGAATATTTCCAGTTTTCAAGCCTCATAAAATGCTTTGGGTGCCTTTAACATTAGATATGATCTTTACATTCTGTACTCTATAGCAGCAGCAGTATCACATTAACTTAGCACTGCCTCAGAATGGAATGCTTGCCTTCTATGGTCACAGTTCACAAGTTTTCCACCAGGACCCTACTCACCCAGTTACTGTCTATCTAGTAAACAAGAGGCACCATGTAACACATTAAGCATCCCTTACACCAAATGTCATGTATTTATAAAAGAAGGTTTAAGCAATTAGCAAATACACATTCCTTTGCGAGGAAGCTTTCTTTGCTTATGAAAGTTACTAAAATGAAAGTTTGTAAAAGCTGAATCCAAATTTTAGTTACAGAACAGTAAAGAGGACCAAATTGACATGTACATGTAGGTAACTATATATGAGGTTGGATTACAATATGATAAGAGTGAAGGAGATGAGAAAAATATATCTTATTTATCAATAATTCAAGTTAAAACAGTGCATCCCTTCAATCAAATCAGCAGTATTCATTTCATGTACATGTAGTCATTGCAATGCGCCACCTCAGAAAACGATATGCGTTACAATTACATCTTCAAATCTCGTGCAGCAACATTTTGGGGGAAAAAATGTGCATTTCCAGACTATGAGTAAATTTTGTCAGTTCCCACGACAACGTACCAGATTCAGTACATTTGCTCCATAGAGTCTACTTAATGATAGGCTCTATTTGACAACACATCTTGTCTTCGGATGTTCCCGTATTGTGGTACGTACTGGCCTCCTCACTTCTTGTGCTTCTCCATGATCTCAAGAAGTTCCTTGATGTCCTCGGGTGACCCCAGAAACACAGGACAGCGCTGGTGGATGTCAGTGGGAACCACGTCTAGAACACGCCCCTCCCCTACACAGCCGGCAGGGTTTATATGTTAGACACATGAAACCAGGATATATATCATAAGTAACATTCCATAAACAAACATTTTGAAGGTATTTAATCTGACTATCCAAGCCTTTTAGGGATATCCCTGTGTGACACAACTGGTAGCAGCCTCACAGTTGAGCTTCTGGTTCCAATTAATTACTTGGGAACTTGGAGGCCCCAAGTCAAATCCCGGGGTCAGGACATCTCGGTTGGGACTGCACCCGTCTTTCGGAAGGGACACAAATGAGGGTCCTGTGTTTAAGGCGACGCCAGGGTTAGAAATTAATGTCAAGCGTGACCGTTTCCGAGTTTACCCGAAGGCTGGCAGAAGCAGCATTTGGGAGGAGTAAGTTAATGCCCCCTGGGCGGAAACCTATCAAGCCATAATCACCGTAACAGTGGAGCGCGGGACACCCTAATCCCAGGGACAGGCCATATACTTTTTGGTCTACCACTAGTACAAGTTAGGATTTAGAACATGTTTTATGCCAGAACCGTGTAGATATTTGCTGGTTCATAAAGATTTAGACCAGTTCTCACAATGGTGCCCTTGTGTAACAAAGTACTTGATAGCACCGAAAGATCTCAAGACACATGGTCTGATTTAGGCGTGTCCTATTACTGGTGAATGGTGAATGCATTTTTATAGGAATGGAATTGCTTTAAATTTACAACTACTTTCTATACTTTACCATTTGAGGTATACACACAAAGGATGCAACAACTGGAAATATTCCCATAAATTATCTGATTTCATGGAGAAATATATTTTTCTTGTATTTCATATAAACAGGACCCACCTTTCCAACATGAGATAATGGACCTATCCATAGTATAGACAGAATACAGTGCTTGATCAGTAAATAGTTCTTTCTCATTAGAAATTGCGTACATATGCTCCATACATACAGCAACTGTATGGCCTAATGAATATCTCAAAATATTATTCTGCACAAATATTTAATACCAAGAGTAAATACATTCGTTTAAGATTTGAAAGCATTACTTTCAAGCAGTAATACAACTTACATGTCCACGTTTCTTCTGATTTTCTCGAGGTATCGCAAATCAAAATAAATCCGCCATTGATTCCCGCGGCTGGAAAACTATGGCCTGTGATTGGTGTAAGTTGACCTTTGGACCTCAACTGGGGCCCAGCTACTCTGCTACATCTGCACGTGGGACCTCATGGGACGGTGATTGACATCGGCCTAATAGGTTTTGCATCTAATTTGACTTCGGCAATGCTCGGCAACCAACAAATTCCCTTCTTTTGTCAGATTAATTCCCGGGATACGTTCGTGTTACACCATATTTGGAAGTACCATGTGCTTGGGGATAGAGCTGGGCGTGGCTGTATAAAGTCAGTTTTGGGCTATACCATTCATAGCGGCAGCACCACGGTCCGATAATTTGCACTAAAAATCAACCTTTTTCCTTAATATTCTTGTCATAATTGTTAGATGTTTAAGAATAATTATATACAACCATGTCAAGGTGTTCAGATAACTGTTTTTAACCAAAAGTTGTGAAATATGTTGGTGTTTTTAGGCTCTTAGACTATCACAAAAGGACGTAAGTCTTTCAAACCGGAAGTTGATTTTCAGCCGTTATTTTCTACAAACCACTATATATTTCTGGCAAGATAACTTTATTGATACAATGTACATGTATTTATATAAGTTGTGTGTGAGTTTCGTTGAAGTTGAATGAAAAATGACAACGCTACAGCGCCGAGAAGTGACTGACCCCCACCCGCTCCATGGTAGGCCATTTCTAACCCTGGGGTCACCTTAAGGGGGTGCCTTGAGCACATTAAACTTCAAGGGGAAGAGCTAGCAACCCCTCCCTGCTACTGAAACAGCAAGGAAATTTGCTGCCTTATGTGCCACTTTGCACTACAAGGGTCTGAACGAACCTGACTATCCTAGTACAGATTTGGCTTCCAGTAAAGCATCCCTTTTTTGACATATTTTCTAAAACTCCTCCCTACTGACTAACTTACAAACCAATACAAATTTGGTGCAAAAAGGCTACAATGGCAAGCACAATTAAAGATCAACATTTTGCTTGGTATTTTTGCTTGGTTCCAGGAGTCCGAAGAACTTACCAGTTGTAGCGATGCCTCCTGCCTGCTCGATGATGAATGCCATGGGGTTGCATTCATACATCAGACGGAGCTGCAAAAACACACAAAAACAATTTATATCAACAGTAGCTGATGTCCTACATTACAAATGTCCGAAAGTTGTGGCAGGGTGTTTGGCCCAGAGGTCCTGGGTTCAAATCCGGGGTCCCCTGATTTGTCTCGTTGACGTTGTGCCATTGGGAAATGCACTTTACACGACTTTCCCTACTTCACTCAGGTGAAAATGAGTACCTAGCTTCAGCTAGGGACATCCCTCGGATAAGACGTTAAATGTGTTTGAGGAAAGCCACACATAGAGCACCTAAAAGAACCCACAATGCTTAACGACAAAAGTAGGGGTAGGTCTTCCCAGTGTGAGTGGATCAAATATATCTGTGCGGATATATGTTTGTACCATTCAGTACAAACCTAGTGTGTTACGCCATGAGGCAATTTACCGGGTAAGCAATACGAACAAAGTTTTGACTGTATGTTGTGAGACATCTTCACTTTTTCTGGGACTTGCTCATATTTAAAATTATCAACATGGATTGTCAGTCAAATCCAAGAGTGAGGTCCAAAAGAGAAACTAAACATTATTCTAACATTATTCTCCAGATATTTCTATATTTTTAAGACTCCAGCTATCTTCACCTTGCCCTTTGGTGCCTTCTTGTGTGCGGGATACATGAAGATTCCTCCGTAAACAAGAGTCCGGTGAACGTCAGCCACCATGGAACCGATGTAACGTGAGCCATATGGCTTCCCAGTCTGAGGAGACATAAAAAATTATCATTTCAACACAGCTGATAACAAATTATTAAAGAAATTCCAAAACTGAAAACAAGATTTTTCAGTTCACCCGTTATGTCAGTTTTTTTAAAGAAAAATTACGTATTATTCTCTCATTAACATTATTGAAGGAATATAACCACTTGTTAGTTGTTACTCTAAATTTTTGTTGTCCTTAGGCACTGTGAGCATTTTTCACTAATAACTTTGAACAATACTTGAATCACTAACAAGTAACATTATGAAGAACAATGATGACTTTAGTCATAGAACTGCAAGCTTGTACTAGTTGCAATACAGGGCAATACACACTTGTAACGTTAGTAAACATGACAAGCTTACATGCATTATCTCTACTTGTTCATTTGAATAATTTCAACCCTCAAACACCCAAACCTATTTTTGCGACTAAAATGACTGAGCGGGGTCAAAAATGACCCCAAAATGTTTTGTTCAGTAAAATCTCCTTTTCACTTTTTTCACTGATTGTTATCCATACATTGCTTCATCAATGTAAGAGGAATGTTTTGACATCTTTAGATATAAATAATTCCCGTTCATTATCATAATTTATGCAAAAAGATCAGAAGGACCACGTCTTGAACTATTCCTATCCAGACCGGGAGGGGATTTTTGAGGCCCATGCCAAATCTTATGTTGCATAACTCATGAACGGCTTACGCGAGAGCCACCAAATTTGGTGGCTTTTCATTAAATTTCAATTAACAAAAATTTCAAAGTAATTAAGTAAGTTCATCGTTTTTTGTGTTGCCATGGCAACGGGTTTTTGACAGGCATATTTTACAAAATCTGGTAATTTCAGTTCAAACAATGACGTTTCGAGGCTTTGTTTGCACGCCAAATGTGTTTCCTTACATTGTTATTATCTTATGTAATCCAATGTAACTTCTATGATTCAAAATAAATACTAGTATTTCATGCTGATTTGATGACGTCATCCGTCAAAATCCAAGATGGCGGATAGAATCACGCAAAATTACGTCATAATGACGTCATATCACGTCATTATGACATGAAATTTGTT
This sequence comes from Branchiostoma lanceolatum, assembly GCA_035149815.1. Lineage (NCBI taxonomy): Eukaryota > Metazoa > Chordata > Leptocardii > Amphioxiformes > Branchiostomatidae > Branchiostoma > Branchiostoma lanceolatum. Next base: position 8,483,650 of record CM068867.1, on the reverse strand, counting down.
ATGGTAATACCAATTCACATGTGCATCATCCTCTGAAAATTTGGTGGTCATACAATAAGTAGTTCAGGATTTACAGAGGGCAGGTCTCAAAAACAGCACATTACTTTTGCTGGGGTCAAAAATGACCCCAGTGGACTTAACACAGACTTTCCTATATAACGTCAACAGTATTGTGCCCATCTCCCTAGAAAATTGTGAGAGGTTAGAAAAGATGTCTACTGACAAAGTCACTGAAGGAATTTATTTTCAGATCAAACATGTTCAAATAGCACGTCAAAATCCACGCCTGGGGTCAAAAATGACCCCACTCGGGTGTTTGAGGGTTAATCAAAATCATTACTAGCTGATATGTACAAATTGCTGACCTCTGGAAACTTCTTCTTCTGGACATACTCCTTGATTGCCTCGTCCCAGTACTGTGTGTAGCCCTCGTTGATGCTGTAGATCTCGTGCCGAGGTTTGATGCGAATGTTGGGTTCAGACAGAATGAACTCACCAATTGACTACAAGTAAAAGGAATAGAATAACTGTTATAATTTTGGTTGACATTCACATGTATTTGCAGTGTGGTACATGTCATTTTGGTCAGGTAAATTGAAATATGCTATGGGGGAGAGTCACGACAATCTTGCAGTGAATATTAGGTACTACATTGTATATTTTGCATGTGTATAGAAATAAGAAAACACTAAAACCAAATTTCATCATCCCCTGACAGAAACGAAATCAAGTCAAACTTGTACAAGTGACCACCTCTACATAAGGACCACCTGGCCAATGTGGCCACTTCTTGGTGGTTCTTTTGATCATTTTGCCATTCCTGTAACAAGTCTTTAAGAACCCTGTCTATAATGTCCACCTGTCCACATAGACCTGGTTTTATTTGTCCCCTGAGCAGTCTTCTTGACTGTATCATCTTATTTTGCCAATTTTTACCAGGGAAAGTGACAACTCTATACTTACAGGATCTAACATGAAGCCGTGAACGCCGCTGTTGTGTCCGATGGCCAGGACGATCATGGTGGCGCTGCCGTACAGTGCGTACCCCGAGGCAACGATCCTGTTGCCCGGCTGGAGAGCGTCTTGTGCTGTGGGTTCACCTTCTGTGTCCTACAGGATGGAAAGTTAGAATTTTCTATCTCCATGAAAAAAGACTTTTCAATGAGGATATTGTTTTGCGTGCGTTTGCGTGTGTGTTATCCTGTGTGTATGTTTGTGTCACCGGACGCTTAAAATCAGCATACCTGAAGAACGTGTGGATGGATTGTAATGATATTTGGTATGTGGGTAGGTGCTGGGAGGAGAAAGGTCAAGGTCAATTTTGGGCCCCCTGGTATGTGTCACTGGAACTGCAATGGCGTATCTGTAAAAATCTTCCTAGGAGAATAACTGAAGAAAGGAACGACAGATTTTCATGTTATTTGGTACGCAGGTGGGTTGGACAGAGATGTACAAACTGATTATGCAAATTTGGACTGAATTTGCATAAGTAATGAGGAATATCTACTCCTCCATTGTAGGTATGTGCTTTGAGGTCGCACCTGTCACATATGTTGGTCTCTTGTCTAGTTTTCTTTTTATTCTTATTAATCTTATCAATCTTGGATACATACAGGTAGTCCATTTAGCCAAATAACGCTGATTTCCAAGGGAGCCCCTGACAGGCAAGCAGAATTCTGAGATTTGGTCTAATTATGGACTTGTACGAGTAAATATTACCAAGGAAATTCTACCTAAAATTGAAGGAGGTTTTATTTCAGAAAGAACCTCCTTGATATTATCATTACACGGCAAATGCCAGCAGGATAGACATCATGAACATCTAAAATAACATCGTCACATTAGATCCATTAATGCAAGAAGCATTAGAAGTAAATTGACGCAAACAGGACATGTCTAGAGTGTACCGATACAGTACCGGTACAATCAATTAGGTACAGGTCCAAAATACCTGACCCTGCTGTATCGTACTGGACCTGACTCAGGGGATGGCCACTTTGACAGATAAAATTACTATGAAATTACCGTGGCAGTGCTCTAAAGCCACTCTAAAGCACAGAAAACACATTTGCATGGCTGGAGTCAAATTTCTATCTGTGTTTTCATAAAAATAATACCCAGCACAATCAAATATTATGTTTTTACCAGTTCAAACATGCTTTTGTCCTTATTGAAAATCTAGCATTTTCCGAACAAGTAGTTTAGGTACAGATTCAGGTCCGGACCCGTGCCTAAACCCGTGTACCTGTACCTGTACCTAAAACTTGTTTAGGTACACAGCTCTAGTCACATGTCAATCACATCTCATAAACTGAGTGCTTCAAAGTCCTATGCATTCTCCAGTAATTCATCACTTGTGATATCAAATAACAGACATTGTACTGTAATGGGTACTGAATGTACCTTTCTGTAGATGGAGAAGATGGAGCCTATGGAGCCCAGACAGTCGATGTTGGACGACCCGTCCAGAGGATCGAAGCAAACGATGTATTTGCCCTGATTCTCTGGTTCCACAATTATGGCGTTGGGTCGCTCCTCTGTGACCAGGACACAGGTCATAAAGGATGCCTTCATCATGTTGACAAACAGGTCGTCAGACAGGACGTCAAGTTTCTTCTGCTCATCTCCGGTCACGTTCACGTCTCCCGAGATGCCATACCTGGGAAGATGACCAATTGTTCTTTAGATTTTCACAAGTCTTGGGATAAGCAAGGAGGTTATATAGACCAAGGAACCTCCTAATGGGATAAGTAAAAAGTGATACCAACAAAAAGAGAATTTGGTTTGATTTATCAATTTGGCAGTAAAAAAAGTACAGCCAGGGATACACTACTAGCCAATTGCTATTACAAAGGGTTAGCCCTGGGAACTGAACAAAAAGAGGAAAACTTGTAACATTGATAAACAGCACTTTTGCAAAACATTTCAAGAACACGCTATAAATAATGTAGATGTGTTTGAATATCAGAAATCCATATTCCCATAGTGTTTAGAATATCGTGTTGATTGCTTCGTTATTAATCATTGCTTTACATTGTACCATGTATAACTGTCCAGCAATAAAGTTCATTCATTCTTCTTCAATGTTTTTGTTCACAACAGTGACCGAACAATTAAAGGACATTGTTTTCAACTCAAACAAGGTGTGACTACTTTTCATCTAGCAGATACAGGGGGTGAAATCCTGGTCTATTCTAAAATTGTCTGTAGCTCTTTAAAATGCCAGAATTGACCTTCTGTTTTTTTAAAGCACCTGACAAATTCAGCTTTGCAGGAGTGGTAAAGATTTGAGGTTTGCAATGTAGATAAATGCATTTTAAAGTGAATGTTTTTGCCTGGCTTAACATGATGTTTTGCAATGTGAAACACACAAGAGGCGAGTAGAACAGTCTTCTGGCTCCCGTGGATCGAACCCGGGCCCATCTTCTGGCTCCTGGGGATCGAACTCGGGCCCGCCAGTTCATACATTGTAGGCCATATGCCTTAACCACTAGGCTAAAAGGTTCGACTGATTAGACTGGTCAGTTAGTGGCACTTGAACCCCACTGTTACAAATGGAAAGTCCATTTACTGTTCCCTCCCCTCTTGGTACTACAGTTGGTCAATGGCCTTTGGGTACCACAGGAGGTCAATGACCCTTGGGAAATTGGCGCACAAATCCCACAAGGCTAAAACAACATGGGCAAGATCAAAGGTCATACCTCGTACTATGGCCAGGTGGATATGAGGTTACAAGATGACGTTACCAACAGTGACATAGCGATCATGGCACTTTGTACCTGACTCTACACTTGCACAGTGGGGAGGGAATGGCTGCGGAAATGCTACCGGCATTTACTGCAAATGTACTTCCTTGTAAATTCAAAGAACGTTGCCAGCAAAAAGACCGGTTTTCCGAGGGGATCAGATTTCTGATGTCCTGTCTCAGTGTCTGTGACTCCATCAGGGCAGATTTGATTTCGTTGGCCGCATTTAAATTTACTAGTCTACCAACCTTTTAAATCATATGCACGTTGAGGGATAGGAGTAAACATGTGGTCGTTAAAGAAAATTGCACCACCCCGGAAGAAAAAAATGGCGGGCTAAGTTCTGTACAAACATGATCATTTCACGCGGCCAAGTAGCTTCTTTTGTAAAGTTTGCAGCCATACAGGAGCGTGTGTACAGTCTACTAGCTTTCTATAAGCACTGTAGAAGGCCGTGATCCTGGTCATTACACACTATACTTACTGTACTTACAGTTTGGCGATTCCCGCCTTCCTGACCGCGGTACTTATGGCCTTGATGGCCGTACAGATCGCATTGAGAAGTTGGGTGAGATCGCCGGTCGCCCCCGGGTGCTTGCGCTGCTCTTGGAGCACCCAGCGGGTCAGGGTCATCGCGTTGGTCTCCATGTGTTGGCTGCGGGTCTCCTTGGAATGAGAAGAAGTTAGAAAGTTTAGTAAGAACTGCGAGAACTCGACTGTTCTCACTACCAACGCGGTCAAAGTGCTGACTAACCAAGCAAGTTTCTTTTTGTTGTTTCCATACGGGGTGACACACCTCCAAATCTGACCAATCAGCGCCAGATCTGTGTCAGCTGATTAGGACCACGCCTCCAGCTGTGACCAATCAAAGAGTAGAGATTACCATATGGTCTGAACCATTGTCGTTTGCTCCAAGAAAACAGGAAGGAGATACTAGTAAAACATGAGTCGTGTCTTTTTGTTGCAAGTCATCATTTCCTGCTCAAGACAAAGATATGTTGTCATTCATGACGTCACAATCCCACAGAGGAGACTAATATAGCTTTGACTTCACATTTTGTTGGCTAACACTTTATACACTAGACAACAAATCATTTTCTCCTAGCTGGGTAGAGGGTGGGACATGGTCATGATATGATGTTTGATCATCAATTTGACGGTTCCCCACAATATCGAAGACTGCTTTGCGTGCAACTTGGGGGTAGATTGCAAACCTCAACCATCCTAAAAATACAGCATTAAAATTCTATTGTGTGAAATATTATGCCCCAGAAAAAATATGAACGTTGACCTCCCCAGCTCAGCTCAGACAAATAAGATTTAGAAGATGCAACAACAAAACAAATGTTGACATAAGAATACTCATTACAGTTAAGAACACTTCTCAGCCCCCCTATGAAGTGGGTGTTGGCTGCCCTAGCGACGCATGGAAACAGCCTTTGACCCTGAGATTTCCAGATTTTCCCCATTGTTTCATAATTACCCCCTCTCCACCTACTGCGAAAACTTCCCAGGAGGGGGGCAAGTGCCCCAGGTGAGATACCACCTGGCCCCCTGTGTAGTGTGAAGGGCTTTTATACATCTGGCTGTCTGGGAATAAATGCTGGATGTGTATTGCATGAAAAACTTACTCCTGACCGTCTACGTTTGTAGGAAAAGTATCTTAAAACTTGTGAGATATTCACATTTCACACTGCTGACTTGTTTCTGTATCAAATACGGAAAGGAAAGGTCGCTTCTAATGAAGTGAATTTTATGAAAGTTGACAGCTGTTCTAACGTAATATTATAAATAGACTGAACAATCCTGGCGCAATCTACTTTGATTGTGTATTATTTTTTCTAGTTAGAGTAGAAGACCTTTAAATGTTATTTTCTTGTGCTTGAGACAGAACGATTCCAGATGGAAGTTTCTTATTAAATCACTCACTTACTGGATCAAGGAAGTCTTCAGTTTCTACAAGCTGAAATAGGCATTTTCATTGTTGTTGTTGTTGTAGGAAAACTTGATAATAAACCCAGGAGAGCAATCTTTGTTTGGAATAGACTGGCAATTGCAGCTTTGCCATTTTTTTTGGCCAAGGACTAAAAAACTATAACATCTTAATTGGCAGAAGAGATTCACAGTTCAGACGGAAACATGATTTCGCTTTAGTATTTTCAAGGAGGTTAAATATACATATTTAACCTCCTTGGTATTTTATAGGAAGGAGGTTTTAATCAGATTTTTTAACCTCATTGGCTCTAGAAACTCTTTGCTTACACGAATTCCTTTCTTATTTAGCTTTGACCCGGCCGAAATTATGTTCAACTTGATAAACCCCCGCACACTTTTTTGGAGACCACTCACAGCAGATGCTGCTCTTTACCTGTTGTGCTCTGACCCTTGCTTTGAAAATGTCGATACTATATTGTAACTAGCCTCTACTAGGCTCCGTCCGATAGTTGGGAAATAGTAGAAATCAGCCGCGGTACTTCGCTATACAGTGAGGTTCCATTTCATATTGGACCCTCTCTCCGTAGCTAACTTCCTTGGCACACTATTCACTCTATTTGGCCAATTTATACTATTTTTCCAGCCATCCCGCGGAGCCTGGTAGAGGCTATATTGTAACCAGGGATGGCCAAGTTTGGAATTAGCAATACGCATGCGTGTCAGGCAGGAAGCAAAATGGCGTCCTGTGATGTTGGTATATCGCATGCAGAACTATGCCCTATAGGCCCTAGTGGACTGCCCTGTGGGTAACGTTGTCAGCTGCATATCGAAAAACACACATCGGACCCAATTTTGGACTTCTAAAAGTCTGCATACAACACTAGGTAAGTTTGTTTTGTTATTATTCATTGTTACGGTAGTTCCATCTGTCGTGGGGGGGGGGGCGTGGGGGGGGGTGCAACACAGTAACGTTACATAAAGAATATAGCACGTTATAATTATATTCTGTATCGCCGGAGATACCAACGATGACTGTAGTGAAATTTCCAAAACTAAAATGAACTATGAGACAAATAGTAAGTTTTGTACCATATATATTTTTGTACTTAACAGTGCTGATAGAAATATTCAATGTATTAATCAATTGCATTTTGGCACAACGAATTAACACAGCTGCTAGGTCCGGACTACATTTGTGTCATTTTTACATGTCTGTTTGCCTGAAACAGACTTAACTTGTCCTTTTATAAACATATGGCTCACTCTGGCAACACATTAAAATGCCATACAAAATTTACCAAAAGGAAATTTACCATCATGATGCTGTACATCATACACATTGTACATTAAGATCATATGACATCAAGGTATGAAATTGCCTGATTATGACTTACACAATGATTTTTATGCTGATCACATAAGGTCCTACTACGATATGGAACAACCTCTCAGCAGTACCTGAGCAGATCCATAAGAATCTTCAAGTTCAAGGCAAGACAAGAGCCCTGGGATGGATCCAATAAACCACATGGATCTGTGCAAGGCATCATCTCATCCTGTTATACAGAACTGTTTCACACAGTCAAGGAACAGTCTTATCACCCAAACTTTAAGGGTTAGTGACTAGTCACGATAAATAAAACACACAACAGATATACCATATATATACATGTACCTTTCTCATATCATGTCTGTGCAAAATTTGTGACTTAACTACCGGTATGTTGCAATTTCCACAAACAAGTTTTTTACCAGCCTCATTACATGTCATTGTCAGTTAAGTACCTAAGGTGAACAATGAGCATCACACCAGGTGATAGTAGTACTAAATACTAGTATACATGTAGTAGTCCTGGGATATGCAGTGCTCACCAATTTGGGAAAGCAAAATGCAAGATTGCAATATGTTTTTTTTCTGTTCTGTATTTGCGAGGTATACAAAAGTTTTGTTTCCAAAAGGACTTAAGTATCGATATCCAGGCTGCTTCTGAAAATTTATTTACTAATAAATGACTTATTAGAACCCCTTCATGCCGAATGCTCTCATAAGACCCCTGGCAATCTTTATTCTGTTGAACATTTCTCTAATGTGAGAAGAGGCCTGGTCAATGTCCTGCGATGTGGGACATTTACAGTCGTTCTGAGACATAAAATCTCTCTCCCACTCTTCCACATCAATCTTTAAGGCAGAATGGCACTTGCTTATTTCTAACTGAAGCAGTGCTACTGTCTTCTCATACTTTGCCTTGTTGTCTTTGTCATGTTTGTTCTCTTTCAACTTCTTCCTCAGACAGCCAAACCTCTCTACCGCAGGGATGTCTCCAAGTAGTCGATGAAGGTTCCTGCACCACGAAGACTGCTGCCCTCCATCGCTGGTCTCGGCTTTTGAGCATTGAGGATGTTGGTCATGGCTGCTTGGTTCATCTCTGTAGGCACATTTAGAATCATACATTTGTGAACGGAACTTTGCTGACTTACCATGAAACTGCTTAGGTTGAACTGTAAGGATGTACCATTCTGAGATGCCATGTTCTATTGTTAGAACATCAACAAAATCTAGTAACCCTTGAGCTGCCAGGCCCAGTTTTATCAGGGATACAGAAACATTGTGATATATCAAAGGCATACCTTGTGCACATAGATGACTGGGCAGACTGGTCATGGGTTTGTGGGAATAGCTGAAGCGGATCTGTCATTCCCTTTCTTCCTTTCCTTTGGGGAGTTTCACTGCAAGAATAAATAGGTTGACTTAGATAAAATACTCTGTGACAACAACTGAAATTTTTAAAAAAATTGTTGGCAAAATGTCTCCGATTTAGAAAATTCATTTCTAATTTCAATATCAATGTGCAATAGAAGTTTAGAAGCATGGTACCTTGATGATGCAGCAGTGTTCAGACTTGATGAGGACATGGAGGCAGGGTCTCGATTCTCTTTTCCTGGAGTAGTGGTCAAGCTGACAACTTCTGTCCCATGACCTTGGTCACTGTAATGATGAAAACATATTTTGTCAAAGTCTGGCAATTTGTCTCTAGAAATGCCTGTTTTCAAATTGATGATAGAGATGGCAATGTTATTGATAATTGGGAAGCAAAATTTCATTTTTAATTCTAATCAAGTTCTTTTCCAAACTTTAGCTATTTCCAGCTATTTTCAGACATGCATTCACAGAAAAGGATGTTAAACAAGTTTAAGCTTTTGATGATCATGAACTAACCTGCATGTGTCTCCCTGTCTGTCTTTGCGGGCTAGCAGATTGTAGGGGTCATCACTCTCCTGGATTTGTTTTGCTGGTTCTTCTTCCTCCTCCTCCTCCTCCTCTGTCAGGTCATCATTTGCAGCTTCATCTTGAAGTTCGCTCTCCTCACAACTCTCTGGGCGAAGGAAGTCTGTGTACTTAATTTCCTTTAATCTTCCATCCTCTCCGTATACATAAATCTTTCGCAGAGGAAGCGCTACATCCTCACGAAGGCATTTTTTCCATGAATCTTGCAGATGGCTGTCCACTGTTTTCAATGAGCTACTTCGGAAATGCAGCATCTTTGGTTCCAATGCCAGATTGTCAGGGCAAGATACATGTTTGTCGTGGAATCTTACACCCTCCCCACTTGCTGACCACCACACGCCTTCTCCACACAGCAGATAGTCAGCTACTCTTTCGCAGTGAGCTTGCCACGCCTTTGGAAACTTCTGGATGACTTCAACGGGAATGAAGGTGTCTTCCTCCCCCTTCTTCCCTGCCTTTGCCACTTTTGAAACGATACTACACTGGTAAGCGGCTGCAGAATCCTTTTCGGCCTGCAGGGTAGACTCGCAGAATTCTCGAATGAGCATGTTGCCAATGGCTTGGCCAGGGTGCTTGGAACATCCAGTTGTTTTTGTTATGCCGCGTAGCTTATTGAAGATTCTTTCTTCAGACTCAGTGTGGGTTGAGCTAAGTGGGACAATCCGGAAAACCATGGGTGCGTGCGTTACCAATGAGTGATAGTAGCTTCCATAGAGACAGCGATGTGATGATAAAAGTGTGAACATAAGTTTCTTACTTATCTTAGCAGTTTCATAATATTGTGTGTGCACCTTATTATTGGACATTGATCATTTCACCCGAAATGCATGTTTACAGCCATGTTTGTTATTTCTAGAGAAAATCCAAGCCATTTAATTACTAGCTGTGTCTGGCACAGTATGGCACTGCTGGGTCCAGGTGTGAACAACTGTGAACTTGTCTATTGTTCTCTTCTGGTAGTCTGGTACCCTGCTGTCAGGCACTGAGTCAACAAATTGATTGGCTATATTGTCCTCTTATACAAACAAAGAGATCAGATTTCACCTATGAAGAAGCCAAAACTCAAAATTTTGTGTTATTTTTTTGTTCGAAAGGCGCTACCATATGCAATGTTCTTCGCAGTCACAAAATACATTTTTGGAAAGTAGACATGTTGCACTACAATATTCAGGGGGGGCCGTGGTTGTGAAGATTTGCAGTATCCCTCAAGGCGTTCATGAATATTACAGATATGCAATATTTGTCAATATTTTGAACATATTAAAGAATATCCTTGTTATGATTACACCTGTAATCACATGCCCACCTGATTGTTATGGAGTCCTCTTTACTGAATACATGCATACCAAATTTATGTCAATAAGATGTACCTGAGGCTCGCGCCCGGAGCTTAAAAATTATAAAATGCAGCGGTGCTAATTATATCTATGATTTAATATTGATGAGTTTTCTGTGAAATGAAAGGAGCTAGACTCCATCTTATGGATGTTGTGTTTCACCAGTTGTTGAAAGTTTAGAAAAATAATCACTCAGTAATCATATATTACGCATGCAAGTTGAGACATCAGTTAATTAGGTCAGATGGGCAAATTCAGTCTTAAAGGTAATGAGTACGAGACAAAGTACGACGCATGATGCTCCCAAAAATATTTCTTTGTCATAATTCTCTCGCTAGCACTCGAAAATATTATGACGTCGGCCACCGGCGTTGTTAGCAGGAATATGCAAAATACAAGGTTAAACGCCTGACAGTCAGCACGTACACCAATTCCACCCGGGGATTGAAAGGAGAATCAACAAAACAGGCCAACCTATTATTTGCAAACCCTGAAACAATGGCCAATTTCATGTTCAGCTATGATTTTGAAAATGAATATCAACATTTGCATACTAGTTAATACTGCCATGACCATAAACCCTCCGTGCACGTACAGTAACGTTTATATGAGCCACCACCCTCTCAACTCTACAGCTAGCTGTACATGTACATTATGTGGCTATAGATGTTAAAATCCATAATCACAAAGAAACAGTGAGGGGAAGCTACATATGACAGCACCATACCTTGTTGGACGCCATCTTGATATTGTAGCTGCTCAAATGTCAACCAACAGAACGTGCAATACGGGTTTGTGTCCTAACCGGACGAACGAGTGACCCGAACCTTTAAATGGATACCCACTGGACTACACCACTTTTTCTCAAAGGGAAGCTAGATATATTTTCAATGCGCAAGTTTAGTCTTAAAGCTGATAGTGTGCCGTGAATTGTAACTATTTATGATCCAAATTCATCGTGATTTTAAGCTCGGGAAATTGTAGGCGATAGGTGTGTGATTTACACCGTGGCCCAACACATGGGTTTAATGATATGATATACTGTAAATGCAATTAAGTTTGCGTGGGTTTTATTTCGCGCTTAGGCAAAAATGGAGTGTTCGCGGTGGTTTTAATCTAAGTTCACGGCAGCGCTATAGTCACATACTGCTACAGTATTGGACACAAATGTTTGCGGTGGTTTTAAGTTTGCGGCAGCGCTATAGTCTCATACTGCTACAGTATTGGACACAAATGTTTGCGGTGGTTTTAAGTTTGCGGCAGCGCTATAGTGACATACTGCTACCGTATTGGACACAAATGTTTGCGGTGGCTTTAACTACGCGGTGAAACCGCCACCGCGAAAACCGCTAACATAAAACCATGGCAAACATTCCTGCGTTTACACTAGTTTGCGTTTCAATCTTTTGCAGTTATAAGATAACGTCCGAGTTTAATGTTTTCAATAAATTATCTTTCATTTATATAATTTCTAGTACTTTATCATTCCAATAGACCGTTGACACACGCTTCCCTACTTGTTTTGGGTTGTTGACTATGTGTATGTTACATGGTTCATTTGAGCGACACGAGAACCGTGAATGCTTTAGGCATATAGTCTCATAGGGGACCTTATAAACTCATTAAATATGATCACAAAGATTAGATATCATAATATTCATCGTATTTGTTTAATATCAAATTGCACTGTCAGCGTTAGTGATAATATCCAATTTATGGTTTACCTTGGGAAAAGCATACAGTTTATGAACGGTAAAAAAAATGTTTCCATATTCCTTAATATCAATTTTCGACAAGCGAGAAATGACATGGTGAAGAAACTAAAACATTAAAAATTTATCAAAATGCATTTCCGTGACTCCGATGTCCTTGTCCCAAAACTAGTGCGAGTGTATTGTATATTGATATAAATCTAATGGTAGGCGTTAGAGATATTTTTCCTCGGCATATTGACAGTCTGTTGTGCGAAATATTCACATAATTTGATACTCTACTACAATTAAGGGTTAATGACCCGCCCCGAGGGGTATATGGTGTCATAACGCCTGGCCATGTGCTATAACCACCGAATAAAACCACCGAGTGAGCGAAGCGAACGAGGTGGTTTTATGAGGTGGTTATAGCACATGACCAGGCGTTATGACACCATATACACCGAGGAAGAGGCGGGTCATTAACGTTATTATCATATAGCTTATCCAAACTGACGCATATAAGAGTAGACAATTTCTGTTTGACGCATAGATCCCTTATACTATTAAGAATGCATTTCAGAATTCACATTTGTCCTTTTTTAACAGAAGATGATGAAGAATATGTACAACTGTTGCCTGATTTATTTATTTCAACCACACAGGATAGGAGGGTCGGTTTCAGGTCAGTCAGAAAACGTTACCATTGAAGAATCTCCCTGCAACATGACCTCAGGTAACCTGAATAGAACACAGGTTCTTTGGCCAGCAGGAAATGGAACGCGCGGAACCTTAGATAGAACGTGGTTTCTTTGGCCAACAGCAAATGGAACACGCGGAACATTTTTGGGAATTTTAAATTTGTTTTCCCTTTTTCATGTATTCTAAGGAAATTTTTAGGAATTCTAAGACAATAAAGATTTTTTAAACAAGGTTAAGAAAAAGATTCATCAAATAGATACCCCCTGTACAAAATGCAACGGTTATAAAGATTTTTTAAACAAAAGATTCATCAAAAAGATACCCCCTCTACAAAATGGAACGGTTGTGTTCTGACATGACGTCAATAAGTGGTGTGTTATGGCGTGATAACAGACCACTTATTGTGGGCAATGGAGGCTTCTGATTGGTCGACGCCATTTACCTATGTGATAATGTTGAATAAATTCTAGTCTCTACCAGGCCCCATGGTTTGCTGGAAAAAAATTTAAAAAATGGCCAAATAGACTGAATAATATGATAGCCTGACGAATCGCGCTCCTAGTGGCCAGCCGGCCTGTAAACCGCCACCCCCCTAGAAGGGGGTCAGTAACCTCCGGCCGAGAGCTTGTGTAAATACAGGCTAAATAATATGCCAGAGAAGTTAGAATTACAATTGAATTTGCAAGCTACGAATTACAACTGTATGGCTAGTTAACTCCTCTCAGTCTGGTAGCTTTACTCTATTTGGCCGATTTCTACTACATGATGTATTTTATCAACTCATGGAGTCTGCTAAAGACTACTGTAAATGCATTTAAGTTCGCGTGGTTTTTATTTCGCGGTAGGGAGAAAATGGAGTGTTCGCGGTGGTTTTAAGTTCGTTAAAACAATAGTAGCACTACAGTCATAGATGGGTAAAAAGTTTCGCGGTGGTTTTAACATAAAACCACCGCGAACATGTCTGCATTTACAGTATGTAACTCCCCGAAGTGCAACATGGTACAACCCAGTCCGCACAACGTCATCCAGATTCGTGACGTCATTTAATGACAGAAAATGGCGACAAACAAGGGGAACTGGAACGCTTTGCCCAGTGTTATCGTTGTAGAAGTCCTTTCCCTGTTGCCAAAGAGAGACCTCGTCCACGCAGCTACAACATGCAAGGCCTGGAGAGCTTGTCTTTTCCACCCTGGTCTGTGGAGCCGTCTAGAATTGAAGCTACACACGCCACAACAGATGGCAAGGTAGGTGTTCCGCACTGACCGCTTCTGCCATGTTGCACCAGCATGTATTCTCCAAGCAGAGGTGTGGTTCCGGCTGGTTTTGACGTGATTTTATAGGCCTTTCTGTTGGGCTTTCTACTTTTTCATTTTTTTGTGTGTCTCTGCTGGGTTTATAGAGACAAAAAAAATGAAAAAGTGGAAAGCCCGACAAAAACGCCTAAAAACACGTCAAAAACCTACAGGAACCCCACCTCTGCTTGGAGAGTACTAGCATGCGCATGCAGGAAAATTATGCAGTGACAGCTAGCTACCAGTACGTTTGGGCGAGGTTTCTAGGTTGAACTAAGGTTGAATCCTTCCCTTTTTATCTACTGCATGTCTCTGCAATGTTTGAGGTCTTCTGACACGTGTTTTTCGTTTCCAGCGCTCAGTTTCTCGCTACAAAATGCGCGGGGTTCGCACGAGAGCTGTGCGTGGAATGGCCGCACGACGTCGACAATATGGACGTAAACTGTCGGAACATCATCATGAGAAAAGCGCTGGCCGTGCTCAAGATGGCCAAGAACAACAGAAATCTGGAGAAGTTCTGCCTGAAGTGCTTCGGCTGTGATCTTCTAGGCGACACGGCGGACGATGCTGAAATAATAACAGAGTAAGTGGGAGATGTAAACAACCCTGTACGGGGCAGTGGTGCAATGTTTACGCCATCATTTTTTACATCCGTTAGGTTAGCCTACTTGGCCTGTACTGTCTAATTCTTGGTGGTGAGAAAATTTAGGAAAGGAATAGTTCAAATTCCTTTTTGGAATCTTAACCATCCATGTGTAGAATAGGGATTTGTGGAAATGGAAATTTCCATAGATTAAACGCCTTTGATTTTGACAAGCTATGGAGGCCCTCGAAAGGGGCGTGTCGCAGTGGTGCCTTTCTGAAAGGCCCGGCTTATATTATATGTAGGCATCTCGCAACAGTTCTTCACGCAATGAATATCCCTAGCAATGCTACAGAAGAATTTGAATTGTAGAAGCTGAAACTGAAGCTGAATTCTTAGGAATTCCATAGAAAGATGCCATTTATTTTGCTTGGTAGGTGTTGTGAACAAAGAATGTAACGTAATCTTTGCAACATTACCAGATTGTTTTGCTGTGGTCTTGCTTTAATAGTACTAGTAAGTTACTATCATGGGTGTATTGCAATATGAATACTATAGACACATGTTTCCTACCCCCCAACCCCACACCTCAATTCCAACACCTGAATGACCTGATATGAAAATGCAAATTGTTTGAGGACCAATAAAGGTTGTAGTACGCTTCTACATACGCCAAAAAGCAATTACTCAAACAACTGGATATGATTTTGGAAACGGTCAGACGTTTCAAGTAGCATCCACTACTTTTCGTCAGTGACTGTGAGCAAGATCAGTTGAACAGCAGGTTTATAACCACGAACTATGAATTGATATGCAAATAAGGAGAAGACAAATTTTTAGAAGTCCAATAGAAAGCGAATTAGACAACTCAAGACGAGGTTGAAGTAAAAGGGGACAATAGCTCCTATTGTTTTAATATAGGAGCTAAAGCTGGTTTGCCCCCAAGGCTATGTCCCAAGTGCCAGACAGTTCCACCCTTAGCCCTCCTTTCCTGTTCCTGTTCATAGTTCGTGGTTATAAACCTGCTGTTCAACTGATCTTGCTCACAGTCACTGACGAAAAGTAGTGGATGCTACTTGAAACGTCTGACCGTTTCCAAAATCATATCCAGTTGTTTGAGTAATTGCTTTTTGGCGTATCTTATTACCTGGATGTCTAATCTTCATCGACGTACGCTTCTACATGTATATAGCAAGCCGCTATTTGTTCATTTTACATTTTAGCTTGGATAAAGGTGTTTTAGAGTTTCATTGCTAACTACAGACTAGTGTAGCTTTGTGCTACCTTCATTGGTGTTTGTAGTGTGCAACATATCTTGAATTTTGTATTATTGATTTGGTTCCTAAAGATGATATATAGCACCCGACAAATTAATTCTAACATCAGAATGTTTGTTTGATGTTGGATATGCTATCTCCTGTCAAAGATTTTTTTTTCAGCAGACTTAGGTGATTTCAGTGCAAAGCCTGCCATCTACATGTACTACATGTAATTGCAAATGATTAAAATGGACTGCATATTGCTAGGATCAGCCTATTGCTAGGATCAGCCTCTGACGTATAAGGTTACCCTTGTATGTGCTTTCCGACGCAGTCTGAGACAGCATTGACAACAAATATGGTCTACAGTACGGGTCTACATATTTCTCCTTTGCTATATTTACTCCAGGCTGCAATATGTGATCTCCTTGATTCTAAGTGGTGCCAAGAACCTGAAGTACCTGTCCTTCGGGTACTGTGTGGAGGTCTTCGACACCGCCACCATCCAGGCTGTGGTCAAGTCCTGCGGGCAGTCCCTACACACGCTGCATGCTGCTACTCTTTACCCCGAAGAGCAGGTACAGAGCCTCTTCACTCCCTCCATCCTACAGTCCCTCCCGCACCTCCAAGTGCTGAGCATGGACTTCGAAGAGCTGAGTAACGAGATCCTCCTAGCCATGTGCAACCGGCCGACTCTCAAGAACCTCCTCCTCCTCCAAGACGGCCAGCCCGCCAACGTCCCCAGCATCCGGGACCGAGTGTGGCACCTCTTCGCCTCCAGCAACCCGGACGCGGAGGTGACCCTGACCTTGTTGCGGATGCCGACGGGGCTGCCTAACTACCTGAGACCCAGCATGCCGCTGGCGCACCTCCGGGTGCTGTACTCCGGGGAGGTGGACAGGGCCACGCTGGACTTTGTGTCGCAGAACCACTGCAAGTCGCTGAAGAGTCTGACGCTGTGTGAGTGGATGGACTGTGGGGCGACGTACTCCCTGGTACCGGACACCCTGATGGGGGAGGATCCGATGGTGATGCTGGCCTGGAGATGCACCAACCTCACCAACCTGGCAATCATAGGTCAGTGACCTTTGTACACATTCAGTTTTGTGATAGAGGGAAAACCAGGGCTGTCTTTAAGCCGGCGTCACAATTCATGCGAGCGTCAGCTGACTTTGTAGATCACCCGAAGCTCGCCGAGTTTCAAAATTTCCAAAGCGTGGACCTTAATTTTCAATGAAAATCTCGAGTGACGTCTGACGAACACTAAAACCTAAAAATCCCCCATGAGATGGTACCATCTCTTGGACATGGATGAAGTCAGAATCGACTAACCTGGTAAAAGGCCAATATTTGGATCAACTTTGATTTCTAAAAAGCGCCCGAAGCCCGCGTCGGTCGTACTTCGGCCGAAAATGCACATTTGAAGCTCGCCAACATGTTGGCCAGGCTGAATTTCTTATTTGTGACGGGGGCTTTCAGGACATATTGAATATGTTATGTCATTAAGAGTTCTGATGACCTAACTTCAGGCTTATCTTCTTGCTCCATACAAACAATTTGCTTCAATTATTTTCTAATGATGGCATCATGGCCCTTGTCCCTCAAGAAGGATATATTTGATTACTGCTTTAAGATGTATGGCCTTGAGTTAATAGAACGATCCTGGCTGTCCATCACAATTAGCAGTTCAACCAATGAGAGAGTTGCTGCATATATGTCAAATATCTGCATTTTGATGTTTTTATTTTACATTTCGATGTTTTGATGGAGGTGTGCGGAAGCTTGAGTATCATCCTAGTTAGTTCTAGGGCTCCCAAACTCTCCCTTCACCAACCAAGAATATGGGAGCCCTGGAACTAAGACCCGTTCATCCTAAGTCGCCCAAGTTGCCCAAATCACTGAGGTCGCCGAAGCCGCCGAGGCCGCATTCCCTCACACCAGGGGTCGAACGAGCGCAAGTTGTAAAATGCAATGCGCTTGTTTCGGCGGCATCCTTTCAGTTTCGCCTGTATTCCCACTTCCCTGAAGATGGCCATGAGAACGTGTGTCTCTCCGTCACCCCAGACGCCAAAATCGCCTGATTCTGCCATATTTCCGCGAAATGTGCGAACAAGTTTGGAGGTAAGCGAATATTGTGTTTTGGCGGTAAGTAAGCGGCGCGGAAAGGCTGACGTCACATATGACCCCTTGAACCATGTCTGGGTCAATATGCAAAGTAATGCGCTGGATGCGGATCAAGCGGCTTGGACCGTTCAAACTAAGACGGAAGGCAGCCAAGTCGGTAGTAATCCACGAATTGGAGCGTTCATACTAGGCCGCAACAATGCGGCTTCGGCGACCTCAGCGATTCGGGCGACTTGGGCGACTTAGTATGAACGGGGTCTAACTAGGATGACACTCAAGCTAGGTGAGTGGGGCTATGGGATCAGTCTATTCAATGGTTCAATTCCTACATATCATCCAGGGTATGAATTTTCTAAGGACAGCCTGGTCGCTGTTGCACGTTTGCGGGGCAACCAACTCCGGTCCCTCAATGTTTCCATCTCCTGCATCGTAGAGACTGATGACGATGATGATGATGAAGAGGATGAGGAAGATGAAACCATCCTAGCTGATGGAGCAATGTCTATGGACACCCTCCGACAACAGGTATGCACAAAAGCTGCTAGCTTAGCATTTTTGGTGCTGTTTGTTTGTTTGTTTGTCTGTTTGTCTGTTTGTTTGTTTGTTTGTCTTGATGTGCGTGCAGTTTTAAGTTCATTTGAGCTAAACTGGTTTGAGATCTCTTTCAGTTTAACTATTTCTGCACTTTTCAGGGCTCGAAATACTGGGTGCGTGTGCACTTTTGTGCACCAAAAATTGGAGCAGTGCACCTGATTTTTTACTAATGATGCAGCAGTGCACCCAGATATATTTGTAGGCCATAGGGTAGAGGTAATACAGAACAAACATTCGCACACAGAATATATGTGAAATTTAAGTATCAGAAAAAGCAATATAACCTTTGCTGTACATTGTTTGATGTATTACTTGAAGTGAGCTATAGAATTTCAGAAGTTCTTAACAGACAGTAGGGTCAGTAATAAAGTTTTGCTGACATGCTATTTCTTATGTTGTCCATCCAAAATTCTTTCTGTGCACCTAAATTTTTTTTGGTATCTATTACCAAAAATGAATTTTAAGCCCTGCTGTGCCCAGGCGCGGTATGTGACAGTGCCCGCGTGTCACAAACCGTGCCTGGGACAAAATCATGTTTTGTCACACGCGGGCACCGTCACGAATCGCGCCCAATCGAGCACGGTTCGTGACACACAGGGGGTCTTATCCCATACTGTGCTTTGGGGCGGAGCTTAGTGTTTTGAGGGGGAGGAGTCTGCCCATCGTGTGTTTTTTTCCTGCAGCCTGCCATCTTTGTTGTTTTTTTCGGGGCGCTGGGATGAGAAAGAATCAGCGTAATTCTCGCTCATTAAAATACATTTCGCGCTTGTCTTGGATGATTTTGACTTAGAGTTGATGTGGCACAAACAGGCGGACGTCTTAGCACAAATTTCTTGACTGGGTTGACTGCGGTAAACAAAAACACGCTGCCTTATATGGAAACGCGGGCTTGAATAGTTACATCACTGCCCCGTCAGTCACAGGGATTGACAGCACTTCCGGGCACAGTCTGCGATGGTGGGGCTGAGTCACGTTCTGTGTCTGAGAAAAGCACAGAACGTGACGGGCACGGTTTGTGACGCTACACCTGCTTTTCAGGTCTCCGAGAGCCTCGGTTGGAACTGGACCCCCGGCGTCTACCCTCCCGACTTCACCATGACATCAGACATCCTACTAGAAGACCTGCAAGTCCAGGGCAACTAGCCATCAACTCTTGCTTCCGACCAGCCAAAGCCAGTCTCAAACAATCACGTATGACCAGTAAGACCCCAGGCAAGGCTTGGTATAGGCTCGCACCATGTGTTTTAGTTATCATCTATCATTCATTATGTGTTACGCTATTTTAGCCATTGCAAAGTTTTAGAATTATGAACAATGTTCAAGTTAGATTTTATGTTTCTCATCAGGTCATGAGTTATTGATTATACTTTATAGAATATGTATCATGATTCACCATGACTAAAACTTGAAATGATATAGCTATTTTCATATACATTATTTCATATAAAGCATAGCTTTCTCTTTCGTGTTAACGTTATTAGCAAAAGCTTGCAACCAGTGTATTCCTTGTAATCAAACTTTTAGTAGAATTATCAGAAATTTCGTCAGTACACAGCCTTCAGCCAAAAAATGAGAAGCACAATAACTAAATGCCAAAATAGAACCAAAATTTCTTAACTCGTTTACAGAATCTGAGGAAAGACAACAGCTTGCTGCATTATTACATTATGTAGCACATAACTACAAAAAATCTAACAATACAGTACACTACAGGACTGCAATGTCAGTGCCCACTTAAAATCCTGGAAAGAACAACTTAAGCTTTTAAAAGTGCAGTGATATGATATCCACCCTGAGTAAAGAACTGGCATTAAGAAACATAACCAGAGCCTCTTAATTTCAACTGCAATGCTGCCATAAACCTTTCCCTCAAAAGAACTAATATGAAACATAGAATATTCCATCAAGTCATCTCTTATTTATAACAGGTTACAGATTAAGTTGTATTAATTTTGCTAACCTTTTCAGGTATCCAAAAGAGATGGTAATATGTACGGGTAAAGGTTGATATTTACATCTGTGTACTTCCTTGATAAAAGCTGGAGGAAGCCTCATTAAAAAGCCAGTATCACCAGCAGAAAAAATATCATATTATATCCTAGTTTATGAAAGAGATGCACAAGTTATTTAAAGTCATGGCACACAGAGTATCAACGTTACATGACAAAACTGTGATAGTTACTGAAACGTTCCTTTTACATGATGATTTCCATCAGCTGTAGATATGCCAAAGGACGTCAGTGCTGTCAATCAAACAAATTGTGCAATAATACGAGATATTAAGGGGCATATTAAGGAACGTTAAGCGAACATCAGGACATTCCTGCACTCAGTGTGTGTAAAGACATCATCCCCCGTGAAACCATCACATTTATTTTTAGGTGTCAGTAACATAGCTGGGAAGTCCACACAGTCTTGCTATGCCAGATGCCAGCTTTCACTACCAAAGAAGTTACATCATCGTCTTTTTATTATCTTGTACGGACTTGATTCCAAATCACATAGTTGCTTGGCCATGGGTGTCATAACCTTGACTTCCGAGCATGTCCTTTTCTGGAAGAATGTCAGGTAGACTGGAGGAAGTATTGCAATTGGTTTGTTAGATTTGTTCCTGTTCTTTCAACTCTAAATTCAGAAGGTACGAAACTTTCTGTGCTGAGTCACCAAAGCACCAACAACTAAAACGTGGTCATTGCCCTGTATGATGGCCAAAACTTAATCAAAAAGTATAAATCATGAAGAATATGCAAATGTTGTGCACTAGCCGACCTGGCATGGCAAGATCGATGTTGGCCACCAGAAGTTTGTTACAAAGAGGGGATTCAATCAGGACAAAGGACACTGACATAATCAGTTGTTTATGCTAGACTATGTGTTATTCAATCTAAAGTGTTTTAGTTTTAGTTTCAAATCATCCTAACATGTTAGATCATCTAGAGTAGGGAGCTACACGTACATGTATGGAGTGTTTGTTATTATTTAGGAAGACACTAACAGCGTTTTATGTCAGTTTATTGTATTGTTTTCTTCATCCTAACAACTTTAGATCATAACATTCTTATGCATTCCAGTGATATGGTTGATCAACTGTTCTCGTAGACCGCAATTACTTAACAGGTCTAAAATGAGAAGTTACGTAAAGCGAAAATGCACAGGATGAGCTGAAAGCTTTCGTAATTATGGTTAGAAAAGCTTTATGACAAGACCAGACGAATAGAGGTTAAGCTTGGTTATGTAATATGCAGACATTCAGAACTACCAGTGCGGTGAAACAACCAAAGTACTGCACGACTGCCAAACCAAAGATACAAGTACCAAACAGGCGTTGTGAAAACTGTTTCAACAGAAACTTTTATGAGATGTCAACAATACAAAGATTTCTAGATAGATCATTATATATATAATCTATGTACCGTAATCAGTATAGAATTGATGTTGCCCTTGAAGATAGAAATGGTGCAAGACTTTTTGATTTAGCAGAAAAATATCACAAGAAGCCAGTAGTAGTGTTATTGTTGTTATTTGTATGAATACATTCATTTCAACCTTTAGAGATTTAGAAGACTGTTCCACAACTACTGATGGTCATACATATTTGGATAGTGGTCATAGTAATCAGGTACAGTTTCTATTTCATTGTTTTATGTATGCATGATATTCCTTGACTTCACACACATTTTCAAGGGCAAGATCAAATCAAACCAAATACCAAACTGATAAAAGCTGTAAGTTATAATCATTGTCGTAGTGAATCAGTAGTAATGTGTGATGTAGTAGTAATAGAGACAAGTATATAACAACCAAAAGACCAAAGAGGCATATGAACTGCCACACACAACACCAAAGACCAATGTAGAAGTGAAGTTACCAACAACTTCAATGTCGTGTAACCCACAGCTGGAAAGCTAATTGTATCGCCGTTATGTCATCATCCAATGTTGTGTGAGTCATGTTCAAATGGTCTGTCCGAACGTCCAACAACTCGTCCGAAATTTGAAGATGCACGGTTGATGATGACAACAAAACATGTCTTTTCGGCTTTCAGCTGTTCACGTATAGTACTAGTGAATTCATGAGAAATCTGGTTTGGTACCATATTCATAATCATACACCAGATACCCTAATGATATTTGCCATATGTTAATGTTTTGTGGGGTTATTCAATCATAACCATTATTGTGTACATTCTGGTACTCTCAACATAGTTTGACAATTTTTGTAATTTTCCAAGACATTAGTTGGTTGATAGAATGGTCAAAAGACTGTGTATCTCATTATGTTGCACATCAAATTCATTGTTCTGATGCATCGTCAAATTTTGGACGTAATTGTTGACATGTGACCATAATCACTATGTTGTTGTCAGCCATTGACAGAATGATGACTATGTTATACATTATGATATACATATATATACGCCAATACATGAAACTGTTACATCAATTCAGACAATATATTAGATAAGTATATGATGTGACACAAGAAGGATTGTTACCAACGATGGAAGGTCCAGCCTTTGCAATGCCAAATCATCTGCAAACTAACACTTTTGCAAACTTAACTTTACTTTGACTTGTTTTAATAACTATTTTAATTGCCATTCTAGAAGCTTAGAAATAAGTCAGATGAACATTTTTAATGTGGATGTTTGTATGTACATTCAGAAAAGAACATTTACGTCACACAATCATTTTGAAATTAATCCTAATTAGCAATATCGGAGCAATTTTGAAAGTTCTGTTTGCAAGAGTCGTTTATTTTGCGGATGCTTTGGACAGTGGACACCAGTTCGAGTTGTGCTTTGCGATGCAAAACCTGTGATGCATTATCTTCTGTGAAGAACATTGAACAACTAGCATGCAACATGGACATTTGTTAAATGAGTTGCATCTCCCTAGCCATGTACGATGCACTGTAACTTTCCGAGAGGCAGCACTTACTACCACGATGTTTGACTCGATCTAAATGTTGCTCTGATATGATCATGTGAAGAAGAGGTCTCAAAGTTTAAGGGAACTAATCTTGAAGCCTGAGCGCCTGTGGCCGACACTTCCTCTACCGCAGTATATTTTTCTATCAAAGAGACATAGCATGGAAGGGACTGTAACACCAAAGTGCCATGGTAGCCCAGATAAATTACAATTTGTGGATTACAGACGATCAGAAAAGGCGGTGTGCGGAGAGTGTCAGCCACTGATGTGCTCAGAAGTTGGTCCCAGTGCTTTACAACAGTGTAATAATCACCTGATAGGAATATGAACAAAATGTATGCAAATGTACCATCTGTGACTATGCTCCGATGCATTTCTGGGACCACAAAGTGGCCCACTGACTACATCTATGTTTGAAGGAGAGAGTAGAAGAAGTGTACTGTGCCAACTGTTTCCTCCAGAGAGTTGGAGTCGAACTGTTGTACTTCAAGACAACTGTAGTGCAGTTTTCCAATCTGCACCACAAGCAGAGAGAGATACAAAAGGACGTGCCGAAAGTTGACTACCTAGCGGGGCTCTAGCCAGCTCGATGTATTTTTCCGTCTTTTCCAATTCCCATTGCTGAAAAAATCCTAATAAGAACCTTTTTTGCCGTCACCACATACAAACTTCTGTCATCGTTCAGTTTTCAGGCCAGTGTTTGAGTGTAGTTTATTTGAATTTAGGAAATGGGAGGGGAATATCCTGCATTTTCTCGAAAATGTTGCCTTTCTAGTTTATTTAAATTTGGATAGTTCTTTCTATGTCTTCACCCACCAATGTTTATCTTTGGAGGCTGACGGAATTGTCGTAACATTTTCATCGTACGCAGCAAAATTCTAGTAAATGATGGAATGACGGGCTAGGCTAGAGCCCTGCTACCTGACTAGAGGCAGCTAGCTCATGTCCTGGCCAACTCCCTTGAGGGAAGAGCTGCTACAACGCTCAAAGACATGCTGCTATAGCACAACAAACCAAAGCCGGCCGTGCCAAGCATGGGCCGTTCTGTTTGACACCTCGCCATAAATGGCACTTTGAACTGGTGTGTCAAGTGTGATCCAACAGTATTAACAAGTCTGCAAAGCAAGGCGGTTATTTGTGTCTATACAAAAGTCTGTAATAATTGTTACATGTGATATTAGCGACAAAGTTACCAGTATGTGTGCTGTAGAATTTAGATGTTACAGTCGATAGTAGCTAGGGAAAGGCTCTTCATATTAACTTTCTTAGCCTTTGAAGTGTTTGTCTAGGGAAGACACCTTCCGGAATATCTATCTTCCTGATGCAATGAACATGCCCTAGACAGCACTGTTAGGCCACACCAATTTAATTTCTTGGTTAATGGATTTTTATTTTCCCCAAAAAAATTTTAGAAAAAAATTTTTTATTCTCAAATTTTTTTTGGGGAAAATAAAATCTGTTAACCAAGAAATTAAATTGGCGTGGGCTTAGGCTATTAAAGATGATATGAGGAAAAAGTTTGTTCTATAGTATGATAAATTGTGTGTTAACTTTACATGGAGAGTCAAAGAATTTATGTGATGGCTTGATTGCTGAGCAGTTTGTTATCATTGCACTTATGTGAGATTTATGATAGTGAAACTTGCTTTTAAGCAGGGCATTCATTGGAATGTTTTGAAAGTGTACAACATTTTGAAAGTTTGACTCAGAAAGGGACTGTTTTATCATTAATCAGAATAGTTTTATTTTTTATCTACCTCAGTCATTTATCATTGATATAGAAGCTGTTGCATGCGGGTATAATTTCTGGCGTTTGATAACAACTGGAGGCTTGTTTAACTTTCACCTGTAACTAGCCTTGTTGCCAGCCATCTGTTTTGATAGTTGCTGCCCCAATGAAAGGGGGAAAAGCAAGTATTGGAGGCTAACTAGGATAGTAATTTGGCTGTGCTCAGGTGAGCCAATGGTCCTACATCTTGTTACACAGACAAGTCATTCTATCTATGCCAACAAGGATCCTATCACCTGAGTTTTGTATGAACACAAATCAAAAGGGCCCCTGTGTACACTGAATACAAGCAGACGTACGTTCATATGTGTTGTAAAAGTCAAAATTCTCTTGAATAGCAGGTATATTGAACACAAATATGCATGGAGTTTTCAAATGATACATCGTGTCTTTAAAGGCTAACATCTGCAGTTTTGTTGAATTATTAGACGTTATGTTATGTTATGACAGAGGATTCGTTGGTCACTTGTATTTAGAAATGAGATGACGGACATGTTCTCAGTTTCCTATTGCCACTGTATGGAACTTGACCTAACCTACACATTCTGTTAGGTCTTGATGTCCAGCAGTTTGTTGAACTGACCACAAGATGTAAGAACATGTTCACCTGGGGTCGTCCAGAGGCTCATGAACTTGCAAGTGACCTTTCGTTCTGTTACTGTATGTCTATGTTTGAAATTTGATTAATAAA
The DNA here is from genome assembly GCA_035149815.1 of Branchiostoma lanceolatum. NCBI lineage: Eukaryota > Metazoa > Chordata > Leptocardii > Amphioxiformes > Branchiostomatidae > Branchiostoma > Branchiostoma lanceolatum. Next base: position 8,457,690 of record CM068867.1, on the reverse strand, counting down.
GTTTATTGATGTTATTATGCCCGGTTTCGTGCTTAATACTACTTAATACTACTTAATCAAGAAGGTTACTGTAAGTCACTTTATCTTCACGGTAGCAAAATGTCACCTTGTAAGGAAAATGGATATTTTCACTGAACTTTAACTTCACGGTGGCGGCAACTGATTTACAGAACATGTGTGAAGGAATCATATTATTAAATGATAAGACTTTTTTTCACAGTGATGATAAGTTCACGGCACAGAGGTGACCGTGAAAACAGTGAACATAAAGTTACAGTGAAAGAAACAAGAATTACAGTATGTTTTCGGTAGCATTTGTATGTATGTTTGTATTTTGTGCTTGAACAGCATAACTCAAGCAGCTTTGAACAGATAATGTCATGAAATTTGGTATATGGCTAGGTCTAGTCCTATAGAAGAAAAGAAATTAGATTCCAGCCCCCTGGCGGCTTTCCCAATGGAACTGCAGCAGAAATGCCATTTCCATGTATAAGATGGTTCGAGAGGAACATTAATGAATATAAACTGCAAATCATAACCTAATTTGCATAATTCATGAGAAAATTGAAATGATGGAATATCCATACTAGTGACATGTGTATGTTAGACAAAGGTGAATATCAGCTGACATAAATTGTGTAACCTTGGACATCATTTGCATAATTGATGAAGAATTGCCACAACAACTCCCTGACGAAGGATAGAACTTCTATTTGCAACATATATGATGTGAAAAGAGGAGTTAATGAATTTATATAGATTATGCTAATAGGAAACTTCTTTGCATATCTAATGAGCAAATTCTGCGCTAAGTCATTGATAAAATGAGATTTCATACTTCCACATATGCAAGTCATTTAGAAACAAGAGTCTGAAGACCCCAAATCTCCATGAATTTTTTTTGTTTTGTATAATCAGTGTTTTTTATTTGCCAGAGACATATTTTAAGTATGAAATTCCAGTTACCCACCAATTTGATTCTATATCCCTCTGTGGTATGACCACAACCTGTTGGGTCCCTGGGGATATATGACCCAGTTTCAAAACTGACAGGTGACACCTGTCACAACATGCCTTTAATGAATGAATGTAGATCATCCTCATTACTTATGCAATTTCATCGTGTACATCTCTGTCTAAGCTACCTGCATAGTCTATAACATGAAAATCTGTTGCTTCTTTCTTCAGTTATTCTCTTTATAAGATTTTGACAAATACGCCATTGCAGTTCCAGTGACACATACCAGGAGGCCCAAAATCGACCTTTCTCCTCCCAACACCTACCCACATACCAAATGTCTTTACAATCTATCTAGACGTTCTTAAGTTATGCTGACTTTAAGCATCAGGACGCACAAACATACACACACGCAAACACACACGCAAGCACACGCAAAAAATCTTTTTTTCATGGAGATAATGAGCATTTTAAATGATAAATTATGATAGTGAGCGGGAAGGGGTGGGGACGATTTCCCCCATGTCCATGTTGGTGGCGGGGTGCATGCGTTAAAGGCACCCAAAGCATTTTATGAGACATGAAAACTGGAAATATTCTAGTTGCTGTAATCTTAATGAAATTGACAATTAATGCCACTGTTTACCACATTTGCGTTCAGATTTGTTATCAAAAGTGTGCAAAAACGGCACAAAAATAATCTACATGGTAATCTTTTAGTTTCACGCGCCTACTGTAAATACTGTAGATACCATAGCCCCACCCACCTCCGTCAAAACGTAGAAATACAAAATTAAAACATAAAAATGCAAATATTTGACGGACATGCAGTCACTCTCTCATTGGTCGAACCGCTAATTGGGATGGACAGTCAGGATCAGTCTATTAGGGACTGGATTTTCTATCAGTTCTCACCACACAACGACATCATATCTTTGCTTCTTTAATGTCGATATGTAATGGTATAGTGTTATTGAAACTTACTATGTGTAGGAATGACTAGAAATTTGAGTTTTTTTAATCGAGTTTCAATCCTCATAAAATGCTCTGGGTGCCTTAAACAAAAAGCCTACACATGCACTTCTATCATTAACAGTTTGAAGGCGGCAGCATATTTTTCAATGGTATTAGCTGATACCAACATCAAATCAACGTTGTGCATTTTAGTACCAATCTTCCCTCAATATCTACGTATGCGGTTGTCATGGCAACGTTTGATATACTATTAGATTGACAGCCATCCGGGGGTACCGCCGTCGTCTTTTGAAGCGGTGATATTTCTCCATCGGGTTCGCACGTCATTTTCCACACATGATTACAGTCTACGTTTGAAGATTTTATTTAATTTTGAGATCAAGATAAATCTAGTCTCTTTTATGTTTTACAACTCCGTCTGTCTTCCCCTTGGCTTCTTGGAAAAACTTTGATGTACAGCGCTGGAGGACATGTCGGTCTCCATGTAAAACTGCTAATAAAACAAATAATATGAAACTTTGCTGACGTGAATTTGGCTAATTGACAAAGGGGTGGCCGCTTGTTTTCTTCCAGAAACATCTAGAATAAGGTGGCGTTGGACGATTGTTTGTACGTATACGCATATAGAAATTATGCGGTCTTTTCCTTTTTTATCTAATATTCAGAAAACAAGAAACGAAAAGTAAGTATAGAAGAAAATGTGGCAACAGAATCAAGTTATGCAACTCTTATACATCGTATTCGCCACTTGTACAGCATGAAAAAATGGTACAGAACAAGTAAACATTATTGAAAGGGAAACGCAGTGTTTGTTTTTTGTCTCCTTGGTTCTGGTGGTCTCGGAGACACGTAATTCTACGAAGAGTGACACAGTCGTAATATTCCACCAAACGTGCATACTGAAAGATAAAATAGCGAAGGTGTGGGGTCGTAGAATACAGGTCTACCAGCAACCCCCTCAAAGTGCAGGAAATATCGTTTCAGAGGGTCATGATTTCAAAATATAAGCCAAAGACAGTTATTCAAACCATTGGATAAAATTTTGAAACAGTCAGACGTTTCAGACAGCATCCGCTGTCTTTCGTCAGTGACTATGGATATGTCTGGGAAACCTGGTTTTATACCAAAACTCTGAATAGAATTCTGAATAAAAATCTTTAGTCACTGACGAAAGATAGCGGATGCTGTCTGAAACGTCTGTTTCAAAATCTTATCCATGGTTGCTTGAGTAATTATTTTTGGCGTATCTGAATAGTATTGTCAATGAGGTTAAGACAATTTAGGATGTCTTGACGTAGTCTTCAAAAGAATATTAATTCAAGACAAGCTTGTATGCTTATAGTTCAATTAGCTACTGTTATAGCCTTCTTTTGAAGACTACGTCAAGACATCCTAAATTGTCACAACCTCATTAACGATTCTATTCAGAGTTTTGGTACAAAACCTGGTTTCCCATCCACTGACGAAAGATAGCGGATGCTGTCTGAAACGTCTGTTTCAAAATTCTATCCAGTTGCTTGAGTAACTGTTTTTGGCTTATCTTATTACCTGGATGTCTAACCTTCATCAACGTATTTCAAAATATATTTCAAAAGCATGCCCCGGACACCCCTATGATTCGGTGCTCGACATGGGGAGAATTCTGTCAGCAACACCTCGTCCATGCATACCCTCCTCGATCAGGAATGAAGGATTGTACTTCATGCCTTGCAGCTAAGGTCCCGTGCCGGGCAAGAGTTAAACGGTGTCTAGTTGTTGTTTTTAAGGCCATGTTGATTTGATTTCGTGGATGATATCGTCTGGGAAACCCCAAAACCGATGCGAGCGTGCCATAAAAAAAAAAACTTTTGGCAAAAAAAGAAGGTAAAATCTACGTGGTCAGGAAGGTTTTACAAATGACATACATAGTATGGTAACCGACAAATAAATTCTTCAGTTGTATTTCTTCACATCTTCTTTGGAATTGATTTTGGCATTCTCCGACATTAAAATCATTTGTAAATATTTTTTTTTGAAATTTACGGCATATATCTGATCATTTTGTAGCTGCTTTGTACAATTTACAGTATATGGTCGAAAACTTTTTTATTTCCATGAAAAATGGAGGTATAGTTTTGGGCGTTTCTGTGTGTGTGTTTGTTTGTCTGTTTGTTTGTCTGTCTGTCTGTTGGTCTGTTTGTGTTTCCCCACTACTGTAGTCAGCTTAACTTAAGAGCCTCTTGATGGATTACGATGATATTTGGTATGTGGGCAGGTATTGTGAAGCCGAAGTTCAAGGTCGATTTTGGTCCCCCTGGTATGTGACCTTGGTACTGCAGCAGAACTTCAATTTTTGTATCTTTTGACCTGGACGTGCTGTGGTCTTGATTTTTGGGTGGCAGATAGCTTGTGATGTAATAAAGAAGTGGTGTAGGTTTGGGCCCCCTAGCAGCTTCCTCTGGAACTGCAGGGGCGTTTTTGTGAAAATCTTCTAAGGAGAATAACTGAACAAAAGAACAACGGATTTCCATGATATTTAGTATGCAGGTAGCTTAGATAGAGATATAAACAATGAAGTGCAAACTATGCTAATTGGGACTTAATTTGCATAGCTAATGAGGAAAATCTATATTTGCAGTGTTTTCCATTATCAGACTCAAATACATGTAACGTATGTAGTTTATGGAAAGTGGATCATCAACAGATGCCAATTATGCAAATAAATTCCTAATTTGCATAATTAATGCAAAACACCAAACCTCATCTAATTGGAAAATTATAGGACTGTCAATATGATACTTAGTATGCAGGTAGCTTAGACAGAGATATACATAATGTAATGCAAATTATGCTAATTGTGACTTAATTTGCATAGCTAATGAGGAAAATCTATATTTACAGTGTTTTTCATTATCAGACTCAAATACATGTACATGTAACTGTTAACATATGTAGTTTATGGAAAGTTGAGCATCAACAGATACCAATTATGCAAATAAATTCCTAGTTTGCATAATTAATGCAAAAACACCATAATTCATCTGATTGGAAAATCATAGGACTGTCAATATTGCAACATGTGTAAGTTAGATAAAGGTGTTTATGACCAAGCATATATTATGAAAATGTGTAAGTCATTTGCATGAATAGAATTGTTCATGGAGATATGAGGTCGTGGAACTCTTGTTTTTTTTTGGAGACGGTTATCCATATAATCAAATCAACATGGCCTTAACATGGTCATTGATTATCGAGGAATAAAAAGAATTCACCACATGACGTCTTGGGTGCGGGTTGCTCTGATGGTGTAACAGTGTCGTTCAAACACCACTGACCAGTCTAGCTGGTCCGGACCATTCAGCCTAGTTGTAAGTGCGTTGGGTTTGTGCGCTGGCGGTCCTGGGTTCGATTCCCGGGAGTCAGGAGACTGTACTACTCGCCCGTGCGTTTCAATGGACTTGATAATAACTTTATTGCACAGCAATTGCACAAGGTACAAAGTATGGCATTCACTGGTACATAGATAACATTCAATTAGGCTAATCAGTCTATCTTACACAATATGGTGTAGTAGTGTGGGATGATAATCGGATTTTACAAGCATTGGAGGAGTTTCTAACGCCTAAACATTCTTTGATATACTTCTCAATGTATACCATGCATAAAGTCGCTTTAAGATGTAAAGCCCCCCTCTCACCGGACCCGCGGCACGCTGGCGGCGTCGCTGTGTCCTAAACTGGATTTGTGTTACCCGTGACTTTGTGATGTGAATATCATTCAAAACGTACAATCATTACCAAAAATACAACAAAACACGCAAAGCTTAAAAAGATTCGTTTTTTGTCGATGAAATTCGTTGAGTGCTTTTTCTATTCGATCGGTCGCAGCGACGCCGCCAGCGTGCCGCAGGTCCAGTGAGAGGGGGGGCTTAGCAGATCGTTTTTTGTCAAAACAAGCCGCAGGTGCGCGCTTGAGGAGGAGGATTGAATGTCAGGAGATTGGTATCCGCGCTGCTAGATAAGTACTGTCCCAGAATGTAACATACATGCACGCGGTCAGCGACCTTTCCATCTCCGGTATTCTGGCTTCTGGCGACGTTACTAACAGTTTCTCATGGATAATTAATGAGCTAGCCTTATTTGGCACAAACAGCCGTTATTTTGTTCTGAACCTAAAGTAGCGATGTAAGACGTAACCTGATTGGCTGATAGCTTCCCGGCGACCTTTGCAGTTTTGCAGAAGATGAGTAGACACAAGTAGACACATACCCCCCCCCCCCCCCCATGCAAATCTAGCTCAACGAAAACGGGACTAATCAGGGAACCCCGGATTTGAACCCGGTATCTCTGGGTTCTGGGACCAAACACCCTGTCACTACGCCTAGATGTAAATCCTTATATTTTTCGCCATTAGAGCGGTGTCGCGGTGGCGTAGTGACAGGCCAGGGTACCGGTGTTTGGTCCCAGAACCCAGAGATACCGGGTTCGAATCCGGGGTTCCCTGATTAGTCCCGTTGACGTTGTGCCCTTGGGAAAGGCACTTAACACGACTTTCCCCACTTTGCTCAGGTGAAAATGAGTACCTTCGGTTAGGGACGTCCCTCGGATAGGACGTTAAATGGAGGTCCCGTGTTTGAGGAGAGCCACACCTCAAGCACGTTAAAGGCATCCAGAGCGTTTTATGAGGCTTGAAACTTGAATTAAAAAAACTCCAATTTCTAGTCATTCCTACACAAAGTAAGTTTCAATAACACTATACCATTACATATCGACATTAAAGGAGCAAAGATACGATGTCGTTGTGTGGGAGAACTGATAGAAAATCCAAGCCCTAATAGACTGATTCTGACTGTCCATCACAATTAGCGGTTCGACCAATGAGAGAGTGACTGCATGTCCGTCAAATATTTGCATTTTTATGTTTTGATTTTGCATTTCTACGTTTTGACGGAGGTGGGCGGGGCTATGGTATCGGTCTATTTACACTAGGCGTGTGAAACTAAAAGATCACCATGTAGCTTACTTTTTTGTGCCGCTTTTGAGCACTTTTGATAGGAAATCCACACGCAAAGGTGGTAAACAGTGGCATTAAATGTCAATTTCAAAAAGATTACAGCAACTAGAATATTTCCAGTTTTCAAGCCACATAAAATGTTCTGGTTGCCTTTAAAGAACCCAACACACTTATCGAAAAGAGTAGGGGTCCTTCCCGGTGTGTGTGGATCATATAAATCTGTCCGGATATGCAGCTTGTACTCTTCAGTACAAACCCGGTGCGTTACGCCTTCATGAGGTTTACCGGGTATGCAATACAAACAAACAAACAAACAAACAAACAAACAAACAAACAAACAAACAAACAAACAAACAAACAAAAGGGAATCGGCTACTGAGAGAGGGTCCAAAATCCATCCACGAGCTGTAACTTCTTTCGCGGACTAACTCCTCTGGCATGTCATCCCTCTTTTTGGCCAATTTCTACGATTTTTCCAGCGACCTGTGGAGCCTGGTAGAGGCTAGGTTTTCACTGTTAAGTCAGCCCCTTATCCCACACTTTCAATCTAAATTTATGACTAGTATTGAAAAATTCATTTTTTTTATGTGTTCTGACCATACTATATCAAACAAATCCATCTTAACCTATATCTTTAACATCACAAGGAGACGAGAAGAAGCCGAACCTACACATTAGAGTAGTTTTAGAACCTATGTTTTAGAATAGTGGTAGAAGTCCTGTTAATGCCATTTTATGTACTTTACCACGACTTTTGTATGCCTGTACTTAGCCTGATAGGGCATGAATGTACAATAAAGTTTATTCTTATTAATAGTAGTATATAACGTTACAGGTAGATGTAATTATTTTCATTGGTTGCCCACTTCACGCGTCATATCAATCAACCGTTTAAAAACATGTGGCCGTTACCAATGCCACAGGGGAGCCAATCAAACGTAATTTACCATTATCGGCGCAAACATATTAAGTGCTGATATTGAGTGAATCAAATTTTCCTAGCTGGTTATTTTCATGTATCTTTAATATCCTTGCCTGATTTTTCCATTAAATTCTTGTTTTACGACATTTGTTGCGCCTATTTTTGGGATGTGCTTAAGCCGGCGTTACGATTCATGCGAGCGTCGGCCTACTTTGTAGATCGCACGAAGCTCGCCGAATTTCAAAATCACCCGAGCGTCGACCGTATTTTCCAATGAAAATCGCGGGTACGTCCGTCGAACACTAAAAACTAAAAATTGCCCATGAGATGGTACCATCTTTTGGACATGGACGAAGTCAGTATCGACTAACCTGGTAAAAGGCCAATATCTGGATCAACTTTTATTTCTAAAAATCGCCCAAAGCCCACGTAATTGACAGGATGTCGGCCGTACTTCAGCCGAAAATGCACATTTGAAGGTCGCCAACACATCGGCCGAGCTGAATTTCTTATTTTTGACGGGGGCTTTAGCGATTCCTACCCCGTGTACAGTCTAGATGTTTCGAGCGTTTGATCACGAATTTCGTAGATGGAACACTAAAGCCGCGCTTCGGTCAGATCCAGATGTGACTAAGCAATAGTTTAGTTACTTCATAGTTCTCCCTTAAGTCGTGTCCAGGTGCTACAAAGTAGGTCACTCGTGATTAGTGGTAAAGCTCCCGCACTTTGTTGGAAAAATCTAGGCTACCGAAATGTCAACATACACGTGAAGAGGAGACATGTGTTAAAGTAACGATGGGTTATCCAAAAGAAAGGGTCAAAATATACCAAAACGGAAGTTCTGCTGCAGTACCAAGGTCACATACCAGGGGGCCCAAAATCGACCTTGATGTTCGGCTTGACAACGTTAACACCGCCTATATACCAAATATCATCGTAATCCATCAAGTGGTTCTTGAGTTATGCTGACTACAGTAGTCCGGAAACACAAGCACACAAACAGACAGACAGACAGACAGACAGACAGACAGACAGACACACACACACACACACACACACACACACACACACACACACACATATACACAGGCACACCCAAAACTATATCTCCATTTTTCATGGAGATAATTAGAAATGTAACGTTTGCAAAGAAATACATGTATATGATACTTACCCTAACATTTAGCCTAACAAACTACTGCTCTGTTTATTCTTACTCAAAAACACATTTATATATATGGTGACCAGCCCCTCCAGCTCTGTCCTGCCACTTGCTACATTATGTAATCCAACACCACAGGGTGTCTGCTACACCTCCAGTAACCATGGTGACAGCCGTCTGGTCCAGGTCGTTGACCTTATTTGCTTGCAGAAGAAGAAGATGAAGAGGAGGAAGGAGAAAGTAAAATGAAAAAGGATGACTTGAAAAGGTCAAAATTCATTGTCTCGCTACAGGAGTAAGCTACAGGAAGACATATCTCAATTTTGATTAATAAAATCATAGGTTCTCAACTAATGAATAAAAAATAACATCTATCCACCCCAACATGCCTTGAATATCATAAAACTACATGTAAAACAATTGTATAGAAATGGACCGACGGCCTCGACATTATATTGTTAAACAAGAAATGGCACATTACTCTAACTTCAAGCAGCAAAAGTATAAGGTTGGGTAACATGAATTCGCCATTTTTCCGATAATGGTTGACTGAAATCAATCTAGCAGAACAATAAACCATCCTTTTTTTTCTATTATTATGTCAGTATCATGTACTATCTTTGCACTAATCATATATATGGTAGATTTTGTCTCTAGTCGTGCTGACACCATAATATTTCAACTTGAAACTACCGCCCGCCGCACGCACAATGACGGTGCTGTCGGACAGGTGTGAACATTAATTCGGGAGAGAAGATTCGTCTTGAATATCTTACCGCTAATTACATTTTATACAGCAGCTATTCGTTCCATCCTTGGCTTGAGGAGAGTGCTATGGATATAGACGTGTCCAAGTAAAAAAATACACGAAATAACGGCCGTACCGCACACATCGGGCCTTCGGTAACATCCCGCTTGTTGAGTCGGTAGAACGTCACTCAAAGTCGATCCCCACCGTCATGAAAATTTGTATATTATTCTTTGGGGCGTTAGCTGGATGCCGTAGAAATGGTAATACTACTATGTCCATGTGTTTCTGCTTGTGCTAAGTGCAAACTTTGAGGAAAATATCGCCATCAGTCCACTATCACACACAACATTTAGACAAAAAAAGTGTTCCTCGCAAACGTTTGTCGTCTGCCGAATAGCAGGATTCTGGGTAACGAATATGGCGGCGGGAAAATTCACCGTAGTGCCGTAGCCATTGGTTGTAGCAACAAAGAGGCGTTTTGATGATTAATCACACTTAGAGTCCAGTTGTAGGTTAGCAAAAGATATTCTATTAAGTTGTATTGTAAATAATTGTGTTGCGCAGGAAGCGGATGTAACATTTGTCTTATAAACCAGCGAACAACCATGCAGTGTGCTTCTCCCACGAAGCCTTCAGACTGTGACAATAAGGGACGGAGAGTTTTTGACGTAGCCAACTTCTAATGCATGGCTATCGAAGCTTTTCAGACTGTGTTCTGAATACGTTATTCTGTCAAGTTTGCATTTCTAGCGGTATTACTGATGTTGCATCTAGCACATATCCCTAAATACCCCGTTTTCGAAAAATCGCGAATTTAAGTACCCCGCGAATTTATGTTACCTAACGTTACATAGACAACGAACTAGTTCTGCCAGATATTTCCTTTAGTCATTGACGAAAGACAGCGGATGCTGTCTGAAACGTCTGACTGTTTCAAAATGTTATCCAGTTGCTTGGGTAACTATTTTTGGCGTATACATAGACACGTTTGAACATTGAATATATAATTCATTATTACACTGTGCTGTATCATATATGTACATCATGCTCATCTGGTATTTGAATTGCCAAAGGCTTAGACATTTCCATTGACGTCTTCAAAGTCCGGCTGTTGAGAGGTTTGTTCATTGATGTCTTCGATGCCCTTTCCAGCTTGAAAGGCCGCGCGATGACTGGCCCTGCTTCACAGTTGAATGCCATGTAATCAAATTTCACAAAGTATTTGGAAGGTTCTTTGGAATAAACCAGCATGGTTGTGTGTGTATGTGTGTGTGTGTGTGTGGTTTGTGTGTTTTGTGTGTGTGTATTTGTGTGTATGTTTTGTGTTTGTGTGTGTTTTGTCACGGTGTATGTGTGTGTGTATGTATGTGTGTGTATGTGTTTGTGTGTGTTTTGTCACGGTGTATGTGTGTGTGTATGTATGTGTGTGTATGTGTTTGTGTGTGTTTTGTCACGGTGTATGTGTGTGTGTATGTGTGTGTGTATGTGTTTGTGTGTGTTTTGTCACGGTGTATGTGTGTGTGTATGTGTGTGTGTATGTGTGTGTATGTGTTTGTGTGTGTTTTGTCACGATGTATGTGTGTGTGCGTATGTATGTGTTTGTTTGTTGAAAACTTTTTTTTACTCGCACGCTCGCATCAGTTTTGGGGTTCCCAGGGGATGTCATCCATATAATCAAATCAACATGGCCTTACTGATAATATTGCTTGGCAAAACTCTGGGGTCGTTGAACTCTAGTTCTAATATTCGTTGACCTCTAGTTTTGACATTTCTTGAGTATGATATAGTCGGCACTGCGCAGCTGCCATGGACCTTGGGCACAGGTGCGTATGAAAGGCCCGGAATTGAAATGTTCATCTGGACGTTCGCGCTTCGATTGCTTCTAATCTAAACGTTAAAGGCACCCAGAGCATTTCATGAGGCTTGAAAACTGGAAATATTCTAGTTGCTGTAATTCTTATGAAATCGACATTTAATGCCACTGTTTACCGCATTTGTGTGCGGATTTCTCATCGAAGTGCTCAAACCCGGCACGAAAATAAGCTACATGGTTTTCTTTTAGTTTCACGCGCCTAGTGTAAATAGACCGATACCATAGCCCCGCTCACTTCCGTCAAAACGTAGAAATGCAAAATCTAAACAAAAAGATACAAATATGTGACGGACATGCAGTCACTCTCTCATTGGTCAGCCAATTGTGATGGACAGTAAGGATCAGTCTATTAGGGATTAGATTTTCCATCAGTTCTCACTTTACAACGGCATTTATCTTTGCTCCTTTAATGTCGATATGTAATGGTAAAGTGTTATTGAAACTTACTATGAGCAAGGAGGTTTAATAGGAATGACTAGAAATTGAAGTTTTTTAATTCAAGTTTCAAGCCTCATAAAATGCTCTGGATGCCTTTAATCTAAACGTTAAAGGTTACTTCTCATCAGCACATAGTACCAAGGAACCGTCTCGGCCATACAAGAGTGATTCCGGAAGCTGTCTGTAGAGTTTAAGTATTACCGGCCTAGCGTTATACAAGCCATTTGCGTCAAGAATCACTTCACCTAGAATCTGAAATGTCAGATATTCTCGTTCAGACGGAATCGGCCAGTAACACTGGTACTTATAGTGTACTGTCTAAAGATCACGAAACTCCATTTTGAGTTAGTTAACCTTTTCTAAAGTCTCCAACAAAAGCGTTGTTAGGGTGGCCTAGATCCATACATTTAACTTCTTAGCCCAAAAGCTGTCTGTCGCCTAAAGTTGCTCGTCCAGAATATGAGATACAAAAACCGGAAGCTCCGCTGCAGTACCATACAAAAGTCGCCCGTAATTTAACCCTTTGTTTTTCGGACACCTACCCACCTACCTGTCATAAAGATCCATCCACAAGTTTTCAAGTTAGGCCACAGCAAGTAAATTTTATGGATAACATCCTCCGCAGACTCCAAAAATAATGAGATAGGGCGAAAAAAAATAAGACAGGCAAAAAAAATTCCGATGTTTTAAAATTTTGAGATCGTAAATCTTGTCAAACAAGCATTGAGGTGACAAAACATGATAACACGACCAACAGGTCTTTTATTCCTGTATTCATCCAATGAGGTTTTACAGTGCACATTGCTTAGAAATTGAAAAGGGCAACACACCAGCCACTCAGAGATTGTGTCCTACATGTAATGAAAATATTGAAAATGAATTTCATTTTGTGATGAATTGTCCAACTTATAGTAAAGAAAGAGAGAGATGCGATGTTACAGACAATTACTACTAAGACAAACTTCATCTTATCTGGTACACAGAGCGATAGTTTCCATGTACTGTTGTCATGTCCGACTCCTATTTCCATCTACATAGGTCAATTCCTCCATAAGTCATTCCAAAAGCGAGACAGAATTACCCGTAAATGACTATATTGTTACCAATATACTGGTTTCGATTATTTTTTTGTACTCAGAATTGAAGGATAGTTTAGCCTTTAGTATTGTTGATTTGATGCCATACATTGTACCATGTGCAATTGTTGAGCAATAAAGTTTATTCATTCATATAATGTCCTTGCTAGAACAAATGAAGAAAACAGCTTGTTATTATACCATCAAGGGCAGTAACTACACTGGGCAATGAAACATCTTAGACTTTCAACATTAAGCTGTCCTTGAAGATGTGTATACAGCTCAATTAACTAGAACAAACGCAGAAAAAAGCTTGTTATACCATCATGGGCATTCATATGCAATGAAACATCTTAGACTTTCAACATGTCCTTGAATATGTGTATACAGCTCAATTAACTAGAACAAACGCAGAAAGCAGCTTGTTATACCATCATGGGCATTCATATGCAATGAAACATCTTAGACTGTCAACATTAAACTGTCCTTGAAGTTGACGATGTGTATACAGCTCAATTAACTGGAACAAATGCAGAAAACAGCTTGTTATACCATCATGAGCAAGAACTACACTTGGTATTCATATGCAATGAAACACCTTAGACTTTCCACATTAAACTGTTCGCCGTCGGAGGGCAATGATTTTTTTTTTTTTTTCGAAATCGGACGAAATTTAATGAGCGCGCTGATGTCATCCAGAAAAATAACTTGCTGTGGCCTTATACTGTCAATCCACAAACAAACGGAACCGACAACATATCCTTCCTGGTAAAGGTAGTACTAGTAATATCAAGGACGCCTGCTGTGTGAGCTCTGTATCAAATTTGTCATTTTGGTAGATCGTTCTGGCATAGCAACAAGAAAGATTATCCTGAGATATTGGCGACTCTTGTGATCCACTATAAGAAGACTAAAAGCTTGTTAAAGCTCCTAGTGACACGACCGCATGTCCGGCAAATATTTGCAATTTTATGTTTTAATTTTGCATTTCTACGTTTTGACGGAGGTGGGTGGGGCTATGGTGTCAGTCTATTTACACTAGGCGCGTGAAACTAAAAGATCACCATGTAGCTTATCTTTGTGCCGATTTTGAGCACTTTTGATAAGAAATCCGCACGCAAATTTGGTAAACAGTGGCATTAATTGTCATTTTCATACAGATTACAGCAACTAGATTATTTCCAGTTTTCAAGCCTAATAAAATACTCTGGGTGCCTTTAAAGCTTGTGACGCGACTCGATCAGAATCTACAGCTCCAGTCGACCAATTAGGTATATCAAGGGCTAGGGAAATCAAAGTTCCCAATGAAATATGTTTCTTCAACTCATTACCTTTTCTAATCTTAGTGTCACTTGAAATGAAACCTTGTGTTTTATCTAGTCGACATGCAATAAACATGGCTCCTCCCAATGCGATCCTTCTCTCCCGCCTTTTTGTCACGTACACACTTCAGTTTTCTTATCAATTTGCTATATTCTGCTTAGCATTCCATATGAATTTTTGTTAGATGTAGTGTAGAAAGCATGACAGTATACCGGAAGAAATGCTTGTTTGTAATGTTATATCGCTAGGGAGCGGTATTTAATTTAGACATGATGACGTCTAACCATTTTACGGTTACGCCTGCCTCCCCTTTTAAAATAGACCAATGGCAAGGAAGAATGACAAAGCGACCGACGTTTGGCTGAAGCCATCTTTCGTAACGGACATCTGCAGGTGAGATCTCCTTCGGACTACCGCGCCTCTACTCTCGCTTCCCGGCCTCTCCATAAGGAAAAGATTTTCTTCCTTCCCGAGTCTATTTCCAAAGGATATGAGGTAGGTAATTACTTACCATCCTCTTCAAGCATCCTTCGTTTAGTGTTAAAAGAAATGGTTTATTTGCGAGTGATATAAGTGATATTCTTCTATGCAAAACGACCGCGAGGATTTTTATGGTTTCAAAGTTCCACGCCTCAACAAAATGTGTGTGAACAAAAACAGAAAAATCGACTAAAAGCAACAAGTGGAGGGAAGTATATTTGGAAAGAAATGGACATTCACGGGCAACAGGTGACCCTTAAGATTGTAAGGGACGGAATCGCTGATTGCTTTTACCGGTCCGCAGCTGCGGACGAAGGGATCGGCAAGCAAAATAAGCGGGTGTGTATTATGGAACTGGATGTCCATGTAGATCAACTAGTAGCAGCCTCACAGTTGGGCTCCTGGTTCCAATTTGTTGGGAACTGGAAAACACCGGTTCAATCCTGGGATCGGGACATTTCAGTTGGGGCTGCACCCGTCTTGTAAAATGGGGGTCTACCGAGTTTTGAGGAGGCGCCTCGAGTATGGTAAATAGGAAAGGCTAGCAACCCCTCCCTGTAGAAATATACCCTGTTTCTGAAAAAAAAACAGCAGGGGAACTTGCTGCCCTATGTGCCACCAGATAGGCACTACAAAGGTCTGAACTAGCAAACGACTGGACGTTTTATGGAACGGACGCCTTCCATACAATTCCTCAGACTAAAACAGTCTGTGTGGTCTAATATGTCTGTCAGCGGTCGATTCTGCCTGTCTTCATTGTAACAAAAACAACCCTATTCACAGTGTGATTTTCGCCGTGTTCGAGGGTAGTGATCATCCTGTACTATATAACCCACGTACAGTTGCGCAAATTAGCTCTTTGTGGCCGAAATCACCGCTTCTGCCTTCAAATCATCCAGAAAAATCCTCCCCCAAATAGCTTGTTAAACCAACGCACCACTTACTGGACTTTCTATTCAGCACCAAGGACAGGTCGAGAATATCCCCTATTTAGTAGCCCTGCCAACTTTGACTATTAGTTTGGTATTATATTTCCACATCGCATGCTGTGTGCCCACATTAAAGAGAAAACACAGGCCAAGAATGGGAGTTCTCTTACTCAAAGGTGATAGTCTAAGAGCCAAATCCGTGTAGCAGGCTCTGTTTTCCAAGCGCTCGCGCAGTATTTGCAGCGAACATAATCTCATAAGTCGACATACTCTACATGAAATATCCTATTAGCCCTACCATTTCCAACAAATTAATAGCCGCCCGACTCACTCAGAAAGCATATACACTGTACGCTCTTATTTATCAACACGTAATTGGTTTGGGTTTATCAGAGACCATTCTAAGCTCATCGTTCCCAAGGGAACATCTTATTCTTTATGTATGTAAATCTTTGTGCTGGACACATCCAAACAACATGATATGAATCCGCATGACATAACGGCCACTCGCCATTGATGCATATGAACCTGTATTTTTATGTCATATTACAGTGTTAGAAGTGTCAAACTGTAATTTCTGTGTGGAAACCATGTACGTCCTTGTGGTGCAGTTTACAACGCCTTGTTTTACTTGTACAATACATATGCCGGATCCATTCGACCTTTTCCAAATTCTTCATGTTAGATCCCATAATCTCTGCTAATGTGCTACCATACCTTAAATGGAGCGTACTGAGTCTTTGACTGAATTTACTGTGTCTAAGAGGTGAAACAAGATCGTCGTGTATATTAGTGTAGAGTTGAACAGTAGTTGAAGACTTGGTCACTTATTTGCATATTTCAACACGCGCTCTAGTATGGCATGGCAACATGACAACCTTGAGGTTTCATTCATGAGTTTTTTCGCCCCATAGGCTTACATGTTATAGTACGTGTTTTACATGGGCGCTATCGTAATGAAGCTATAGAAAATGCACCAAAGTTATTTATTCTATGTTCAGAACATTTACCCAAGATCATATAAAGATATCGCCAACATTTTCGCTACATACAATCTCTTTTCGTAGCAATTACAAACTGCACTTAGTTACACCCCCCAAAAATGCACTTTCCAGCTGTAAGCGCACGACCGCATCACCGACAATACCGGGCTGTGTACGCCCGACCTCGCGCGCGGCTACCGAACTTTGCCTGCTAATTTATTCAGTTACGCACAAGCTTCATCAGTTTGACGCTTGATATCACCTGGGCTAGCTAAAAGGGAATTTCCCAACGATATAAACACACGTTCATGCAGCCGTTTATTTTAGTCTACACGCGGAGTAACACATGAATGAAACCTTGAGACTATGTTTGATATCAGTGGTAACGGCTACCAACATAATTCCACCAGGATACATAATTCTGTCACCCTGAAAAGATACGTCCAAGGCTTACGTCTCCAAGTATGATGCACTCCTGTATATCTTAACTGTGCATACCTGGGGGGGGGGGGGGGGGTTGTGCTGCACTAGAGATCTCTCAAACCCACTGTTTTTCAACAGTGGCGGATTTATGTAACCCGGCGGATTAATTCTAATGAAGGGTAAGGCTTAATTCTAATAAAGATTTTACAAAAAAATCTATTCCTCCCTGTGGACTGTTCGAAACAGCCTGGGTACCATCCGATTACTACCAAAGCTCCAACACTCCTTACCCTGAAAACGAAAATCGATTTTTTTTTCAAGGTGGCAAGTGTAGGAGCCCCGGTTGTAATCGAATGGCACCGAGGATATATTCTAAATGCCAAGCGCTTCATTGATGGAGGAAGATATGGGAAAGCTACCCTGGTGCGAGTTGCACGTCTGAGAGTATAATACAGCTGACTTGGCATCTTTTCATGGCTGGTGGATAAGAACTGGTGTGCATCTTGAGATAAATTTTGAGGTAGAAAGACGCAAAATGGGTGAATA